>JAGIQG010000020.1:43021567-43611567 GCA_024679065.1 Sphyrna mokarran | reverse complement strand
GCCAGAAAATCTCGAATTAGGGGGTCACTTTTTAAAAATAAGGGGTCGCTCATTCAAGATGGAGACAAGAGAATTATTTACTCTCAGAGTGTCTCTTCCTCAAGAGGCAGTGGAAGCAGAGTTGTTGAATATTTTAAGGCAGAATTAGGTGGATTCTCGCTTAACGAGGGGGTCAAAAGGTTATTGACAGAAGGCAGGAATGTTGGGTTGAGGTTATAATCAGATTGATCTTACTGAGTGAAGGAGCAGGCTCGAGGGGCCAAGCGGCCTCCTCCTGCTCCTAGTTAGTGTAAATGGAGCAGAATAATCCCCATCTCTGGAACAAATGCTAACACTGATTAGTTAAGGCAAATATTGCTTTTAAAAAATGAAAACTGATTAAATCCAAGAACAACTCATATTTTTTTAATTTCTTTTTATGGGATATGGGCATCGTAAACTGGGTATAGCATTTCAGAGACAACCACATTACTGTGGGCCTGGAGTCACACGTAGGTCAGACTGAATAAAGACGGCAGATTTCCTTCCCTAAACGAGATGGGCTTTTCCAACAATGGTTTCATGGTCATTATTAGATGTTTAATTCCAGATTTTTATTGAATTCAGATTTCACCAGCTGCCATGGCAGGATTTGAATCCCAGGGCATTACTAGTCCAGTATTGCTAGTCCAGTGATAACTGTTCTGTGCGTCTCCTCTATTTGTATAATGCTTTTAACGTAATGAAATTTCAGAATTCGGTGCTTCAGAGAGATATTGTCAAACAAATTAGGAGTCACATAAGGGCTGCTGACAAAAAAAGCCTGCTGAAAGAGGGAGATTTTACAGAAAGAGAGGTCGAGAGCTTGAGTGATTCAGGGAGGGCCTTAGGGTTCCGGTAGCTGGAAGCATAACTACCATTGGTGGAGCGATGTAAAGAATTGTCAACGTGCTGGGATGGCATGGTGGCACAGTGATTAGCACCGATGCCTCTCAGGGACGTGGCCTCTACAGCACTCTGCGGTAAAGAATTCCAACGATTCACTCCCGTTTGAAAGAAGAAACTCCTCTTTATCTCTGTCTTAATAAGGCCACCCCCCCCCCTTTCCTCTGAGATGACGCCCTCTGGTCCTAGATTCTCCCACAGGGGGAACCAGCCTCTCAGCATCGACCCTGTCCAGCTCCCTGCGAATTCTCAATAAACGTCGCCTCTCATTCTTCTAAACCCCAATGAGTACAGGCCCAACCTGAGGGCACAGTGGCACAGTGATTAGCAGTGCTGCCTCACAGCACCAGGGATCTGGGTTCGATTCAATTGGGTCACCATTTGTGTGGAGTTTGCACATTCTCCCTGTATCTGCGCGGGTTTTCTCCAGGTGCTCCGTTTCCTCTCACAGTCCAAAGATGTGAAGATTAAGTGGATTGGCCATGCTAAATTGATCCTAGTGTTAGGGGGATTAGCAGGGTAAATATGTGGGTTTATGGGAATAAGACCTGGGTGGGATTGTGGTCGATGCAAACCCAATGGGCCGGTTCTGCACTGTAGGGATTCTACTCTATTATACTCAATTTCTCCTCATACAATAATCTCTTTGTATCCTTCCCTGGGATGCTTCCAATGCCAAGCATACCTCTTCTTAGATGGGATAAGGGGACCAAAACCGTTCACAATATTCCACGCATTGTTTAGTTTTCGAGGAATTGAAAAAAAATCAGCAAATTGCATTGACATAGCGCCTTGAACATAGGAGGATATACCAGAGATGCTTCACAGGAGCAAAATCAGAGAGAACCTGATATTGGACCACGTGGGACAGACTCCCGATGCTAGGATTGCTGCTACAATCTAATGAATTATAAAACAAATCTTTCCACTTTTCGGCTAAATTCCTACATTTTTGTTCATTTCGTTTGGTAATACGGCAAAATGAGGATCATTGAGAAGTTAATTCCATTGCTTAACCATTAGTCCCTCAGCTTTCATGTTGAATTTATCCTGTAATATTTAATTTAGAAATCACTGCACAATGCGAAACCAATAAATCAGGAGTGACATCTGTGGGTATAAAGGGACATTTGTGTTGAAAGATATCCAGGCCTAAGTTGATCTCCCAAGGAATAGGCATCTTGTTACCGAGGCAACACATAACTTGTGACCAGGCCTCGCCTCAGAAACTACTGCCTGTGCTTCCCTGTGTTTGAGGTAACGGCAATCAACTGAAGGTTTTACTGATTCTCCAGTAATCTAAGGGTTGTAATTACTGCTGGAACCATTATTAGGGACAAGTGACTATCGCTGTGCTGTGCAGATACATGGATTTGGGCCTGTGTCTGTGGGAGTTTGCGCATTCTCCCCATGCTTGCGTGGGTTTTCTCCGGGTGCTCCAGCTTCCTCCCACATCCCAAAAACGTGCTCTTAGGCTGATTGGCAGAACAAATTCTCCCTAAATTGTCTCAAATTTGGTTTTTAATCCATAGATCTATAAACATAGACAGGGATCACGGGTAGAGGTGGGAACATCGGGGTGGCGGCGTGGGCTCGTTGGGCCGAAGGGCCTGTTTCCTGTGCTGCTTTGTTCTTTGTTCTTTAATATTTTGCATATGTTAATTTTGAAACCTGTATGGGCAGAAAAGCAGAATTGTTACAGCACAGAAAGAGGCCATTTGGCCCATTATGTCTCTGCCAAGTGACCTGAGTGCCATTTGTAGAATGTAATTGGTGATAACATTTGATCTCATAGATTAAAATCATACTATCCCTAAAAGGAGGCCATTTGATCCATCAAGTCTGCACTGACCACAATCCCAGCCAGCCTCTATCCCCCTGGCCCCTTGTATTTATCCTAGCAAATTCCCCCTGACATTAAATGACAGTTTAACACAGCCAATCAACTGAACTCACACATCTTTTTGGACTGTGGGAGGAAACTGGAGCACCCGGAAGAAACCCATGCAGACACAGGGAGAACATGCAAACTCCACAAAAATCAGTGACCCAAGCTGGGAATTGAACCCGGTCCCTGGCTCTGTGAGGCAACAGTGCTAATCACTGTGCCACCCTGCCGTCCAAATTTGTTGTAATATGACCAATGGTAACAAGTTGTAAGGGTCAGCTGATCCAGTAAACTATGTAACCAATGACAGAATGATGTGATGATCAGCTGACTGGGTGTAAATTAGAACATGTTGGGAATTGTGGGGAATTTGAAATGGCCCTCAAGTTTAGAGTAATGAAGTTGCTTTAAAGTTTATTAGTCACAAATAAGGCTTACATTAACGCTGCAATGACATCACTGTGAAATTTCCCTAGTTGCCACAGTCCAGCACCTGTTCGGGTCAATGCACCTAACCAGCAGGTCTTTCAGACTGTGGGAGGAAACCGGAGCACCCGGAGGAAACTCTTTTTGGCCCTTTAAGCCTTTTCTTTAATTTATCTTGTTATGTTTTTATTGTTTGCCTCTGAAGAGATGCTATGGAGTCTTAGCTTTTATTGGTAGGGGGATTGAATTTCGGAGCTGCAACGTCATGTTACAACTGTACAAAACTCTAGTGCGGCCGCACTTGGAGTATTGTGTGCAGTTCTGGTCCCCGCATTATAAGAAAGATGTGGAGGCATTGGAGAGGGTACAGAGGAGGTTTACCAGGATGTTGCCTGGTATGGAGGGCAGGTCTTATGAAGAGAGGCTGAGGGATTTGAGGTTGTTTTCGTTAGAAAGAAGGCGGCTAAGAGGAGACCTTATTGAAACATATAAGATGATTAGAGGTTTAGATAGGGTGGACAGTGATAGCCTTTTTCCTAGGATGGAGAAGCTAGCACGAGGGGCACAGCTTTAAATTAAGGGGTGGTAGTTATAGGACGGATGTCAGAGGTAGGTTCTTTACCCAGAGGGTGGTAAGGGTATGGAATGCCCTGCCTGCTGCAGTTGTAGATGCGCCAAGTTTGGTGGCGTTTAAGAGGTTAGTAGATAAGTTTATGGATGAAGAGGGAATGGTTTAGGTTAGAGGGTCATTGCTTTTTCCTAATTGGTCGGCGCAACATCGAAGGCCGAAGGGCCTGTTCTGCGCTGTAATGTTCTATGTTGTGGATTACACCATTTCCACCCTCCCCCCCCCCCACCTCCCTCTGCTCGTAACTCTGCACATTCTTCCTTTTCACATAACAGTCTTTTGAATACTTCAATTGAACCTGCCTCCACCACACTCTCAGACAGAGCATTCAGACCCTAATCACTCTCACTGCATGAATGCAGCTCATTACAAATCCATCTCAGCCCTGCATATCGCCAATGTATAAATCATTCCTTTCTATACACTTTAACTATAAACTTTAACCCAATCCATTTCTCACTAGCTGGTCTCCTTTACAAAAACTTCAATGTCAGAAAATAAAAAGGAACGCCTCGCTTTCGGGCAGCTCCCTGTGCTATTAGATGACAGAAAGGCCATATATTTTGTCTTTAATGTATTTAACGCAGTGTGTTTGCTTTGAGTCATAGATTCTCTACAGTCCAGAAGGAGGCCATTCGGCCCATTGAGTCTGCACCAACTCTCCGAACAGCATCTTCCCCAGGTCCACCCCAATTATGAAACTTTGATATCAGGTCAACTGAGAAGATATTCGGGTAAGTGATGAAAGGTTTGATCGAAGAGGTAGGTTGGGATGGTATAGCGGCACAGTGGTTAGCACTGCTGCCTCACAGCGCCAGAAACCCATGTTCGATTCAAGCCTCTGGTCACTATCTGTGTGGAGTTTGTAAAGTCTCCCTGTGTCTGCATGGGTTTCCTCCAGGTGCTCTGGTTTCCTCCCAAAGATGTGCTGGCTAGGGTGCATTGTAAGAAGTCTGACAACACCAGTTTTAAATCCAACCAATTTATTTGATAGTAAACTCGTAAACTTTCGGCTCTGTGGCCTTCGTCAGGCAAATGAGGTGTTCTGGTCTCCAATAGCACACATATCAGCACAGACAGTTTACAGATTACTGATTAGAATGCGAATCTTTACACCTAACCTGCTATTCAAGTCTTAAAGAGGCCAACAATGTGAGTGGAAGGAGCACTGAGCACAGGTTAGAGAGATGTGTATTGTCTCCAGACAGCACAGTAAGTGAGGTTTTTTGCTAACCCAGGCAAGTCATGGGGGGTTACAGATAGTGTGACGTGAAGCCAAGATCCCTGTTAAAACCGTCCTCATGTGTGTGGAACTTGGCTATCAGTCTCTGCTCAGCAACTCTGCGCTGTCGTGTGTCGTGAAGGCCCCTTTGAAGAACGTTTACCCGAAGATTGGATGCCAAATGCCCGTGACTGCTGAAGTGTTCGCCAACAGGAAGGGAAAAGTTTTGCCTGGTGATTGTCGAGCGATGTTCGTTCATCCGCTGTCGTAGTGTCTGCATGGTCTCCCCAATGTACCATGCCTTGGGATATCCTTTCTTTCTTCTGCATTGGTGCATTGGCCATGCTAAATTCTCCCTCAATGTACCCAAACAGGAGCTGGAGTGTGGCGATTAGGGGATTTTCACAGTAAATGTAAATCTATTTGTGACTAATAAATAAACTTAACTTAAAGAATGTCTTCAAGGAGGGAGGGAGGGTGGGCAGGTTTCAAGAGAGAATGAGAAAGCAGCGCTCAGTTTTGGGGCTACCTTGCAAATTGAGAAAGGAAAATTCTGTGTATTGTTTCTACTCAGAGGGTGGTGGGAATCTGGAATGCACTGCCTTGGAAGGTAACGGAGGCTAGAAACATTCACAAAATATTTGGATGAGCAGCTGAAACATCATAACATTCAGGCACATGGTACAAGTGCTGGAAAATGGGATTAGCACAACTTGAGTAGTGATCATTGTTGGTGCAGATTCGATGGGCCAAAGGGCCTTTTCTGCATGACTCTTAAACAAATAACTCCAAAGCCTGGGTGGGGCCTTTCCAGCAAGGCCACCAGTGGTGACGTGGTTATAGCTGGGGATGTGCAAGAGGCCAGGATTACGTGAACACATGTATCGCAGAGCGCTGCAAGGCAGATTACAAAGATAGGGAGGGGCGGCAAGTGAGGGATTTGAGAACAAGAACGAGGATTTAAAAATCGAGGCACTGCTTAACTGGGAGGCAGTGTAGGTCAGCGAGCAAGCAGAGGGGTGATGGGCGAATGGGATCTTCACAGCACCTGTCATAACCCCAGGACTTTCTAAAGTGCTTTCCAACTAATAAAGTACTTTTTGAAGTGTAGTCGCCGTTGGAATGTGGGAAATACAGCAGCATGTTGTGTCTGTACAGGGTTACAAAGGCTGGGATTTAAAATGCTTTATTGAAAATAAACAAGCTAATGCCTGCTCAAATCTCGGAGAATTGAGGAATGTAGTACGGGCACATTGTGCTTGAACTTCACTGATCTGATAATAGCCCCTTACCGTAATATACGAGGCACATTTTCCACATCGCCAGTCAGCCCAGAAGAACAATCACAGTCCGCAGAAGCCAATCCTTAGGAATCCATGGATGGAAGGCCGGATGGATGGCACGGTGCAGATAGTCTGGTCTGTGCTCGCTGCACTCATATTCTATGTTCCTGATGCTGGGGAGAGTCTGGAACGAGGAGTCATAGTTTGAGGATAAGGGGTGAACATTTTACAATTGAGGTGAGGAGAAATTTCTTCACCCAGAGGGTGGTGAATGTGTGGGACTCACTACCACAGAATGCAGTCGAGGCCAGAACAAAAGAACAAAGAACAAAACAGCACGGGAAACAGGCCCTTCGGCCCAAATAGCCCGTGCCGCCACCCCGATGTCCCACCTCTACCCGTGATCTCTGTCCATGTTTATAGATCTATGGATTAAAAACCAAATTTGAGACAATTTAGGGAGAATTTGTTTTGCCAATTAGCCTAAGAGCACATTTTTGGGATGTGGGATTTAACCGGAGCACCCGGAGAAAACACACGCAAGCACGGGGAGAATGCGCAAACTCCCACAGACACAGGCCCAAATCCATGTATCTGCACAGCACAGCGATAGTCACTGAGCTGTTGTGTTGCCCATCAAATGGTCCAGGTCAAGCGTACACTAACGGTGTGAAGCACTAGGATACTCTCGAAAAAAATCCAAGAGCAGCCCTCTCACGACCCATCACGTGTACGCCCCTCGTTAGACAACAAGGTGGACCAAAGCACCTGTAGGATAAAAACAAGTACATCAATATCATCATCTATTTCACACTTCCCAGGGACTCCCAAGGCTCATGATCCCTATTTTAAATCAGTTTTCTATACCCCTCCATTCCCATTCTGTTCATGTGCCCATCTAAGTATTTCTTAAATAACTCCAGAGTGCCTGCCTCCACCACTTTACTTGGCAGCACATTCCATACCCCCACCACCCTCTGTGTGGAAAAACTCCCTCTAGCATCCAAATTATACCTTACCCCCCTCACCCTAAGCCCGTGACCCCTCGTGCTATTTGAGTCCATCCTAGGAAAAAGCTTAACCCTGTTTACTCTATCTATACCCTTTATAATCTGATACACCTCTATTAGATCTCCTCTAAGTCTATGTCTTTCTAAGGAAAACCATCCCAATTTGCCTAACCTCTCCTCATAACTCAGACCTTCCATACCAGCCAGCATCCTGGTAAACCTCCTCTGCACTCTCTCCAGAGTCACCACGTCCTTCCGGTACATTGTGTGATTTCAAAGTGGAATTAGATATAACTCTTGGGGCTGTCGTCAACTTTGGGTACAAACATTGCACAACAATCCAGACTACTCAATTTCCAAGCTTTAGTAATTTGTACCTAAGTGAGAACATGATGCAGTACAAAGCATTGCAAAGTGTATTGTTGATACAGACAATTTAATATTTATAGTTAATTACAGCAAATGAGAAACAAGCAACTTTTATGGAATCCTACAGTGCAGAAGGAGGCCATTCAGCCCATTGGTCTATACTGACCACAATCCCATCCAGCCTTATTCCGGTAACCCCATGCATTTACCTTAGCTAGTCCCCCTGACATTAAGGGGCAATTTAACATGCCCAAGCTACCTAATCCACACATCTTGGACTGTAGGAGGAAGCTGGAGCACCCAGAGGAAACCCACACAGACACAAAAGTGCAAACTCCACACAGACAGCAACTCTGAGCCAGGAATTGAGCCAGGATCCCTGGTACTGTAAGGCAGCAGTGCTAACTATTGTGCCACCATGCCAATTTTCTAACCCTTCATTTGTACACATAATCCACCAATTATAGCATAGATTTTGGCCTTTCTTATCGAACAGAAAACTGTCTCACGCTAATCCTTCAATAGCATCATGTGTCCCCTTGTATTTTATTATGGAATTGTCTTATTTCCCATCCTGTGGTGAAGATTGGAAACAGAATGTTCATGGAACTTACACAAGGTAAAGATTAGTTGCTTATTCTGAATTCGCAAGCATCGGATTCACTGAAGGCTCTTCTGCTAATTAGCATTTTCTATCACTTGACAGTTTTTTTTGATAACTATGGAACTTTAATTGTTGTAACCTAACTTCCACAGGGCTAAAGAGATCAGGAGAAAAGCGGGGAAGGGGGGGGAGGAGGTGGGATCAGGATAGTGAATATGATGATCAGCGGTGATCAAAATGAAAGGGCAAATGGTCTACTCCTGCTTCTAGTTTCTTTGTTTCTAAGAGATAGGAATAGGAAGAAGCCATTCAGCCCCTTGAGCCTGATAGTGGGCTGATCTATACTGTAACCCCTTCCACACATCTTGATTCTGTAACCCTTAACAATCTGACATAGCCTCACACACACAACTTCAAATCTTGTAATTTTCAATTGACCATTATTATACAGAGCATTTGGGGGGACAGGGTTCCAGAACCCACTGCCCCCAAACTTCCTGCTGCCTCAGAAAATCAAGGACCCTACGTAACTTGGATATTCTGTCTTCCGCCTTCTTCTGTCGGGAAGAAGATACAAAAGTCTAAGTCATATACCAACCGACTCAAGAACAGCTTCTTCCCTGCTGCTGTCAGACCTTTGAATGGACCTCGCATTAAGTTGATCTTTCTCTACACCCTAGTTATGACTGTAACATTACATTCTGCACTCTCTCCTTTCCTTCTCCACGAATGGTATCCTTTATCTGTATAGCACTCAAGAAACAATACTTTTCACTGTGTACTAATACATGCGACAAGAACAAATTGAATCAGAATTTGCCGACCTCTTTGTGGAGAAATGTTTCCTGTCATAACCCCTGAACTGCCTGGATCTCATTTTAAGGTTCCAACCCCTTGTTGAGGATCCCATCCCCAAGGAAATTGTTTTTCACTAACCATTATGTGGTACAGTAGTTAGAACTGCTGCTTCATAGTGCCAGGGACCTGGGTTCGATTCTGGCCTTGGGTCACTCTCTAAATGGAGTCTGCATGTTTTCCCCATATCTCCATGGGTTTCCTCTGGGTGCTCTGGTTTCCTCCCACAGCCCAAAGATGTGAAGGTTAAATGGATTCTCCATGCTAAATTGCCCCTTAGTGTAGATGGGATTAGCAGGATAAATAAGTGGGCTTCCGGGGATAAGGCCTGGCTGAGGTTGTTGTTGGTGCTGACTCGATGGGCTGAATGGCCTCCTTCTGCACTGTAGGGATTCTGTGATACCATATTAACTGTTTTAATGAGCCCTCAAGTGCATCACACCCTCAATCATCCAGCAGGAGATATAATCAGTGATGGGTATCAGAAGATCTTGTGAATGACCATGTCAACTATTTTCTTCTTTTGCCCCACAAACTTTCGCCCTCCTGTGAATACTGACCCTGTTGGCAGTGCCCCCAATGTTTACTATATTGAAAGAAGATGATCTATAGATAGGACTGATTACGAGGTGGCAATTGGGCAGCAACGTGGTTAACACTGCTGCCTCACAGTGTGAGGGATCCAGGTTCGACTCCCGGCTTGGGTCACTGTCCGTGTGGAATTCTCCCCATACCTGCGTGGGTTTCCTCCAGGTGCTCCGGTTTCCTCCCACAGTTTGAAAGACTGGTTAGGTACATTGGCCACGCTAAATTCTCCCTCTGCGTACCTGAACAAGTGCCGGAGTGTGGCAACTAGGGGATTTTTCCTGTAACTTTATTGCAGTGTTAATGTAAGCCTGCTTGTGACAATAATAAATAAACTTTAATTGAATGATTGGGTTTAGATTGGGATAATAATTCAACAAATGGGCCCATTTACTGGAAAGAAAGTCTGCATTATATTGAATGCCGTTTGGGGAATATTCAGTTGGTTGATTTCTAGGATGATGTGTTGTCTTCCGAGGAGAGGCTGAGGAGGTTGGGCCTGTACATATTCAACTTCAGCAGAATGAGAGGCAATCTTATTGAATTGAGTGTGCCAGACACTGAGAGGATATTTCCCTCATGTGGGAATCTAGCAATAGGTCAAAATCTCACCAAACAAATGGCTGAGTGTTGCTTCCAAAAAGAAAGAGGCCATTTTTCTCTGCAGACCTTACCACATTTTGCTAAAAGAAATCAAGCCAGCAGGGCCATGTCATACAGGGGAGGCCGGGGGTCTCACCACGCTGACAAAACCCAACTGCACAGAGATCGGAGTGCCATCTCTGAAGGGTATCCTGTTCATAACCTGAGTAAGCTAGCCCATCATGGTACTACCCTCCGCACCCTCAATCAGAACCCACACTCCTCTACCACCTGCTACCCACACCCCTAGGTCATTGCCCCCTCCTTCCAATCATCAGTCCCTCCCCCAGATCACCAGCCCCTCCCACATGATAAGCAACCTCTTACCCCCCAGTCCCTACCCAATCATTGCACCCATCCCCAGTCTCACGGTGCAAGCCAGCAATCTCCCTCCAGCAGCCTTCCCTTCCCTTCCCTTCACGGGAATAGGTTGTGAGGCAGTAAATCTAAAACTGAAATGAGAAAGAATTACTTCTCGCAGAGGACGGTGAACTTGTGGAACTCGTTGCCCCATAGTGCGGTGAAGTCAGAATCATTGAATGGTTTGAAGAAGGAGATAGATATATTTCTGATTAAAAAGGATAAAGGGATATGGGAAACAGGTGAAGAGGTGGATTTGAGACCACACAGAGGTCAGCCGTGATCTAATTGAATGGTGGAGCAGACTCAAAGAGCTGAATTTGCCAACTTCTGCTCCTAGGGGGTGGCACATTGGCACAGTGGCTGGCCCTACTGCCTCACAGTGCCAAAGTCCCGGATTCAATTCCTGGCTTGGCTCACTGTCTCTGTGGAATCTGCATGGTTTCCCTGTGGATTTCCTCCAAATTCCTCCAGCAGTCCAAAGAAGAGTGAGTTAGGTTGATTGGCCATGCTAAATTGTCCCTTAGTGTCCCAAAATGTGCAGATTGGGAGGGAGGAAGCGGGGTAAGTATGTGAGGATACTAGGATAGGGGCTTGGTGGGATTGTTGTAGGTGTAGGCTCGATAGGCTGAATGGCCTCCCTCTGCACTGTAGGGATTCTACGATTCTATGTCAAATTCCCTGCTGTGTTAAATTCATTCCTGTGGGTTACATTGACATGAGTATTTTTTCGTACGATAGTGATGTGGAAAGTGCCCCGGCCTTGCGAACCTTATTCACGCTGTCTGGTTTTGGTCATGTTTCTCGATTTATCTCAATGGCAGCTCAGTTTCTCTCTCTTGCCTCTCATTCCTGCGACTTGCGGCTTATTGTTTTCTGGTTTCAGGAGGCGGTACAGAACGAGCAACTGTGGAGCGGGTCGCATCAATCAAAACTAGAAGTCTCCCTGCCCTGAAAGCCCCTGCCACACAGGCTTGTTTGGAAAGGGTTAGTGAGATTGAAGGGGGTTGGGGGGGAAGGAGGAGCGGGGGCGGGGGGGGGTGCAGGGAGGAGTTTGAGGGAGGGTGGGGGGATGTTGGTAGCGGGGTGGGGGGGGGGAGTACTGCCGTGTACATCAGCCTCTTTAACTGAAGTCCTATTTGTCATTAAAAGCAGGCGTGTTATTCTTGCTGGTCCAGCTCCCTGTGTAAGTGTGGTAACTGTGTGCAAACTGTCTGACCACTAACACCAGCTGCCTCATGTTCTCTCACACTTATGAGGTTGCAGCAGCTCGATTGCCCAAAGCCACCGAGCTCTGGAGTTTCTCATTCCCCTTCAAATGTTTTTTGTTTTAAACAGAAGTTCCTAGGCCTCAGTGCACACCCCCACCCCCATACCCACCCCAACCCCTCCCCTCCCATTACCCCTCACCCCACCCCCATCCCCATCCCCCATTCCCCCCAACCCCCACCCCCCACGCCGTCATCCCCATCCCCAGCTCCCATCTTTCTACCCACACTCCTCACACCCCCATCCCCATCCCCCCACCTCCATCTCCTCCACCCCTATTACCCCCAGCCCCTCTCTCCATCCTACCCCTCCACCCCCGCCCCACCCATCTCCCCACCCCCTCCACCACCATCCCCATCCTTCCGCCCGCACTCCTCACACCCCCATCCCCATCCCCCTACTCCATCCCCATCCCTTCCGCTCACACTCCTCACACATCCCCCTCCACCCACACCCCCGTCCCTATCCCCCCAACCCTATCCCCATTCCTTGCACCCTCACTCTTCTCACCCCATCCCCATTCCTCCCCCCCATCTCCCCATCCCCCTACTCCCATCCCTCCACCCCATTAACCATCCCCCCTCACCCTCCCCCTCTCCACCCACCCTCTCGCTCAGGTGAACAGCTGTGACCCTCTGACCGTATCTCTTCAAAGCAGAGCATGCTGGACACTCAGGCCAATATTGATTCTCCAACCGTTGAACCGAACATCCGCTCATTATGGCACTGCTGCTTCCGGAAGCTTCCCGCAGGCAAACTGTTGCTGCTTTCCCTCAATAACTACAACAACAAATTAAATTTGTGTATTATCTATTTATTATCTGTGTCACCAAGTGAATTGGGACCAAGTCGATTGAGATCAACTGAATTGGGATTGAGTGAATTGGGATCAACAGAATTGGAATCAAGTGAATTGGGATCAAGGGAATCGCAATCAATTGAATTGACATTGAGTGACCTGTCCCTTCTGCCTCATGAGGTCATACACGGTACTGCAGCACGCATTTACCCTAAGTGAGAATGGAAATAAAAGTGAGGAGATTTTTGGGGGTAAATATCCCACAGTTTGTGATCTCCCACCCCCCTCCCACCGCCAATCCTCTTAACCTACAGTCAGGCACCCATCTATAACCATTAACCCTCACCCCCCAAAACCACCCCCTCCATACCAGTGTGGGAAAAGCTGAGAGCAAACTGGACAATTCCACAGCTCTCTCTTATTCAGAGTTAACAAGGTTGGGAATGAACTTCATCTCCTGCCTGTCATGTGGAGGTGGGCGACCATGCCACAAGCAATCCCCCATCCCCCCACAACATTCGCCCCCTCCCCCCACCCCGGTTAACATGGCCGGTGCTGGGAACAGCATCAGGAAGTCATCACATCAGCCAATCCCATTGTTTCCCTATGTCCTCCAGGATAGGTGATCTGGACTCCTAAAAACATAAAACTCTCAAATATTTCCATTTCACCACCATTGATACAACACATTAGAAAGTACAGATTGGAGGCAGGATTACACTCAGCTGTGATGCACCCCACAGGTGAACAGCCCTGGCAACACTGAACTCACCCATGAGGAATTGGCACTGGGGACCAAGGTACCCACGGGGGCTGAGGTATTGCGGTGTAGTCACCTTGTCACAGGTAGGCTTACATTAACGCTGCAATCAAGTTACTGTAAAAATCCCCTATTCACCACACTCAGGCACCTGTTTGGGTACACTGAGGGAGAATTTAGCAAGGCCAATGCACCCTAACCAGCACATCTTTGGGAAGAAATTGGAGCAAACCCACACAAACACAAGGAGAATATTCAAACTCCGCACAGACAGTGACCCGAGGCTGGGAATTGAACCTGGATCCCTGGCACTGTGGGGCAGCAGTGCTGGTCACTGTGCCATTATCTCGCCCATCTTCAGGAAAGGGATAAATTACAATTTAAAAAATTAATCCCTTGATGTCAATGTGCTTTCTGAGTCTTTATTTGCTCTGCGAGACAGCTGCAGGTTGCTCTCTCTGGAATCAGCTCCGCACTGGAACTGTACACACAGCTGTTTGGCATTGTCACATTGTAATGTGTCTGATAACTAAAGCTTGACTATAAAATCTAGACAAAGGAATGTGCAACTTGCAAAGTAGCCGTATTTCACATTTTCTTTCTAAATGCTGCAATGTAATTAATCCTGACTTCTGCATAAAAGATTCTGGCTGTCTGTCCCAAATCTGCTTCACAGATTCTGCCCAACATCTCCACAGCTCTGCTATAACACAGCCAGACATTGCCATCTGCTGGCTGGCCCGGAATATTACGTACTCATTCACAATTATTGGTACAACAAGTAGTCTCACAAGACCAGGTTAAAGTCCAACAGGTTTATTCGGTAGCATGAGCTTTCGCAGCACTGCGCCTTCATCAGGTGAGTGCGGGATTTGGTTCAGAAACAGGGCACCAAATCCCACACTCACCTGACGAAGGGCCAGTGCTCTGAAAGTTCGTGCTACCAAACTAATCTGTTGGACTTCAATCTGATCTTGTGAGGCTATTTATTGTGCTTACCACAGTCCAACACCAGCAACTCCACATCACAATTAACAAAGAAAGATAGAAGATAGGAGCTGGAGGAGGCCATTTGGCCCTTCAAGCCTGCTCTGCCGTTCATCATGATCATGGCTGATCGTTCAACTCAATAACCTTACCCTGCTTTCTTCCCTCCCATTTGCACCAAGTGCTACATTTATCTATATCTACCAGAAGGAAGGAGAGGGAAAGATTTACCAAGTTGTTGCCTGGCATGGAGGGCATTAGCTATGAGGAGAGGCTGGAGAAACTTGGTCTGTTCTCACTGGAATGATGGAGATAAAGGGGCGACCTGATAGAAGTTTCAAGATTATGAGAGGCATGGACAGAGTGGATAATCAGAAGCTTTTCCCCAGGGTGGAAGAGTCAATTACTAGGGGGCATAGATTTAAGGTACGAGGGGCAAGGTTTAAAGGAGATGTAACAGTAAGCTTTTTTACACAGAGGGTGGTGGGTCCCTGGAACTCATTGCTAGGGGAGATAGTGGAAGTGGGTACAACAGTGACTTTTAAGGGCGTCTTGACTAATACACAAATAGGATGGGAATAAGGAATATGGTCCCCGGAAGGGTACGGGGTTTTAGTTCAGCTGGGCAGCATGGTCAGTGCAGACTTGGAGGGCTGAAGGGCCTGTAATTTTCTTTGTTCTCTTTTCTAGCTGCTTCTTGAATGAAAACTTAACCACAATTATTGGTGATTTTAACAAACTATTTAAAGCATAATCTTTCAAACTGGCAAGTCCAAAGTTCAGATTTGGGTTTGTCTTCATTATCTGTTCCCCTTCCCTTTGACAGGTTTGCTTTCCTCAGAAGGTGTGGCTCAGGGAACAAATAGCCTCCGCCACATTTACTGTAGAGAAAGACACTGGGCTGGGAAGATGGACGGTTTACTGTCTCTCTGATCCCTCTCCTCAGTCGACTGAGGTTTGTGTTCCTGCTCACCTTTTCCAAACCACCAACCTCCAGAGATCGCGGCTGTCAACGACTGTCGCCCAATGGTCATTGCCAATGTCCACCATCTTGTTATTTCAGGTCTCCCTGTAGCTGAGGCCGTGACCCAATGACTATCTCACCACGTGGAAGTTCTTTCAGTAAACGGCTATAGTCCATCAGAGACAGCACAGCGCAGACATCGCTGGCTGAATGATGGGTTCTTGCTGATGGAACAAGTAGGTATCAGGATCTCTGACTTGGTAACCTTCTCCTGCCAGGAGATGTCAGGGACGTGTCTGAGACTGTGAGAGTAGAGACTATGAGGAGTAGGGAATGTTCAACATCTTCTCCTGCCTAGCCTAAGTTGCCCACGTCTCACCACTGTAGAATCTGGCACTGAGAACTGGCACTAAGACTTGATCTTGGGTGTGGCCACTGGGAGTGGACACTGAGAGTGAGCACTAAGAGTGGGCACTAAGAGTGAGCACTGAGAGTGGGCACTGGGAGTTGGTACTGAGAATGGCCACTAAGAGTTGGCATTAAGAGTTAATACTGAGAGCAGACGCCAAGAGAGGGCACTGGACAGGCACTGGTAGTAGGCACTGGGAGTGCTTGCTTGGTAAACTAGCTTTGATGTATACCACCTTCAATATTCACTCTCCCAACTATCAATGCAAAGTGGTGATGCTGTGTGCTTTATATAAGCTACACCAAACTTGCTTTTGACCTCACCTTCCAAACCCAGAAGCTTTACCACCTGGAAGGACAAAGACAACAGAGGCATTGGGAATCCCAGCACAGGCTCAAAGCCAATCACCATCCAGACTTGGGGTTGCATCGCCATGGTTTCACTGTTAATGGATCGATATCCCTCCCTAACAGCTGCCCGAACGTAGCGACAACACATCTGCCGCAGCAGCTCGAGGTGGAGGCTAAAGGGTGACTAGTGATGGGCAGTCAGCAGCAACAATCCTCTCGAAGGATTGAGATTGTCTTCTGCAAATTGGTTTTGCTCTTCTTTTGCATATTAGGATTGGCGATTGCTGGGATATTTTCAGCTGGTGCAAATTCTCTCAAAAGGAAATCTTCAGTTTTAACGGAGAGAGTATTGAGATGCTGGGGAGCTGTTAGTGAGGCTGAGTGTGTTGATGCATCCATACATAGAACATAGAACATAGAACAATACAGCACAGAACAGGCCCTTCGGCCTTCGATGTTGTGCCGACCAAAATAAAAAGCAATGCCCCTCCTAACTAACCATTCCCTTCTCATCCATATACTTATCCACTAACCTCTTAAACGCCACCAAACTTGGCGCATCTACAACAGCTGCAGGCAGGCCATTCCACTCCCTAATCACTCTTTGAGTAAAGAACCTACCTCTGATATCCGTCCTATAACTCATACCCCTTAATTTAAAGTTGTGTCCCCTCGTGCTAGCTTTCTCCATCCTAGGAAAAAGGCTAGGGAATGTTCAACATCTTCTCCATCCTAGCCTAAGTTGCCCACGTCTCACCACTGTAGAGTCTGGCAACAGAAGACATCTCCCAGGGGATCACTGGCTGGCAACCAAGAGTGGCTGAATTTTCCTCGGCCAGACTTCATGCTAAGACAAATTGATCTCCTCGGATAAGAAAAGCAGAATATCGCAAATGCTGAAATCTGAAGCACAAATAGAAAGCATTGGAAAAATTCGTTAAGTTCATCAGATACAGGAGCAGAATTAATCTAATCAACTCATCGAGTCCATTCCACCATTCCATCACGGCTGATATGTTCCTCATCCCCATTTTCCTGCCTGCTCCCCATAGCTCTTCTATCCATTACTGATTAAAAATTTAACTCCTCCTTAAATTTACTTACTGCCCCAGCATCCATTGCAATTTGGGGTAGTAAATTCCATAGTTTCACAACTCTTTGGGAGAAATAGTTTCTCCTCAACTCTATTTTAAATTTGTTGCTCCTTACCCTAAGCTGATGAGCTGTCATCCTAGAACACCGCTCCATGTCTATTTTATCCACACCTTTTATCATCTTTAAACTTCAATTTGATCTCCCCTCATTCTTCTAAATTCCGGAGTATAGGCCTAGTATAGGATGGCAGGTGGGTGATCATTGAAGAGAAAAAGAAATTGCGGAATTGTGGACAGAAGGTGGCCGAATGGGACAATCAATCTGCTCTTGCAGAGAGCTAGTATGGACTCAAAGGGCCGAGCAGCCCCTCATTTTGTGGTTCATTGAAATGCAGATGGGAAACAAAGTAAATGATTCATGTGGATATGGTCTTGTTACATTAGCGTCCCATTAAGAAATTTTTTTTAAATCATGATCTCTGCAGCTCACAGCCTTAGGTGATGTCATTGCTGAGAGGAGAAATAGGGATCGTTTTCAGTTTCATTTTGGTGCAGTATTAGAAGCATTTTTCATGAAGGCCCCGTCTTCTCAACATTGCCTCTGAGGTGTGGTGACTCTCAGGTCAAACCATCACCAGTTAGCTCCCCTCAAAGGAGACAGCAGCCCTATGGTATTATGTGACTTCAGCTTTACTTTACCCAATGAGCTCGGATTGCAGAGTCTGAAAGTGGATGCATATATCTACAGATTGTTATGATTCAGGTTAGAAACTCCAAGTCTCTCTCTCTCTCTGTTTTGCTTTGAATGTTTGACCAGTCAGCTGAAAGAAAGGCTTGTTGCCATTAGTAGTAAAGAATCGATATTTTGGGGAGTTGATGTCTACAAGCTGCTCTGAGCTTTCAAGATCATTTGAAATCAGCATTCAACCTAGGGAATTGGATTCCAGTATCATGTGAACTTTAGCTAGATCTGATTAAAGGGTTTTGTCATTGGATTTTGGTTTTAATTGGAACACATCAGAGATATTTGTTAAGAGTTATACATTACAGTGGTTGTCTTGTTTCTTGTTTGTAATTCATAAAAAGATCTTGTTAATGTTCTTACTATACATGTTAACTGTATTCTTAAATAAACTTTGTTTGACAAAAGCTCTCTAGAGAGTCATTTGAATCATATCTGAAGTGAAGAATCTCATGCTTATCCTAGCCAAATCCAAGATTCAGATGGGCTTCATAAAACACTTTGGAGCTTCTAACCTGAATCATAACAATCTGTAGATATATGCATCCACTTCCAGACTCTACAATCCGAGCTCATTGGGTAAGGTAAAACTGAAGTTACATAATCCCAGATACCATAGGGCTGCTGTCTCCTTTGAGGGGAGCTAACTGGTGATGATTTAACCTGAGGGTCACCACACCCCAGAGGCAATGTTGAGAAGATGGGGCCTTCGTGAATAATCTCAGCCGGTAGGGGAATTGAACCCGTGCCGTTGGCACAGCTCCCCCCATCTCAAACTAGCCATCCAGCCAACTGAGCTAAACCGACCCCCTGCTCTATGAGTGATCTCCTCCCTTTGGTCAAGTTTGACTTTGCAGCCCAGTCCAAGGTATGTTGGGCGCAGAAGTCTGGGCTGACATACCAGCAGAGGGAGTACGGAGGGAGTATGGAGGAAGTACTGCACTGTCAGAGGTACAATCTTTTGGTTGAGACATTAAACTGAGACCCTGACTGCTTCCCCCGCCTCCAGATAAAAGATTCCACGGCGTTATTTTGAGGAAGAGCCGGATAATATTCCTGCCGACTTGGTCCCTCGTTATCCCTTCATCAACATCACAAAAACAGATTATCTGGTGGTCCATGCTGCTCCCTGGTGTATATTGGATTCTGCATTCCCTACATCACAGTGCGTATACCTCAGAAATACCTCATCAGGCTGCGAAATGCTTTGAGAACTCCTGTGGTTGTGAAAGGTGCTATATAAATGCAGATCTTACTTTCCTCTGACCTGGTTCTAATCACTGAGCTGCACTGGAGGCATTGAAAGCAAAATGGAACCTATGAAGTCGAGGAGAAAGAAGTAGAGTCATAGAATCCTTACAGTGCAAAAGGAAACCATTTGGCCCATCGAGTCTGCACTGACTCTCTGACAGAGCATTTTACTCAGGCCCACAGCACACTGTAACCTCGTGCATTTACCTCCAATTGTCCTAACTATATATCTTTGAACACTAAGGTGCAATTTAACATGGTCAATCGACCTAACTTGCACATCTTCGGAGTGTGGAGGAAGCTGGAGCACCTGGAGGAAACTCACGTAGACATGAGGAGAATGTGCAAACTCTACACAGATAGTCACCCAAGCCAGGAATCGAACCCGGTCCCTAGTGCTGTGAGGTAGCAGTGCTAACCACTATACCACCGTGCCACCTCCATATTATAGTTGCACCATGATTGGAGTTTATTTTAAGAGATGGAAACAAGGACAGTGAGTGTTGGTAAGCCTGCTTTTTGCAAATCCATGGATCGTGTGACTGGCAGAAGGGTAGAGCAAGGTTATTTGTCACAAGGTTATCTATCACTTTGCACATCTGATATTCAGATGGAGCTTGGCACAAAGAAACATTCAAAATCCAAATCATTCTGAGTCACGGCCAGACAAGAATCCTTTCGGATCCTCACATGCTTCTCCGAACCCTTTATATCATGTTGCCTTCTTCCATATCCACCCAACCTGTTCCAGGAAACACTGCGAATTAATTTACTGAGTGAAGGAACAGTTTCAACAACACAAATGCAGCAACTATTCACGGCAGCCAGGTTCAACACTCAACAGCAGGATTCCTTCCAGAAACTTCCTGGATGTTCTTTTTTTCTCTCTGGTAAATAAAGGAGGTCACTGATTGACAGGAATTCTCTGCCAGCCCCGGCCTCCGCCAGGATTCTGTTTCCACAGTTGTTTAAAAGCCACAGCGGCCACAAGGACAAATAATCGTTACTCTGCCACTGCGGAGACCACCAGGGTCACTGCATCTGGCATGAGTAAAGGGACATTGTTCTTCAATGAAATTATAGCTCTGTGTGTGTGTGTGTGTGTGTGTGTGTGTTGGGGAGGTTGGGGGGGGTGCAGGGGGTTATGGGCACAGAGGAAGTAACTAAGTGTCTCAGTGGTCAGCAGAGATTAATAGCAGGAAATTAAAGTGCCAGCCTGAGAAAGGTTAATGAGCTGATAAGGTGCAGAAGGACTGATAGAAACAGAGAACTGAGGAGTGGTACAGAATCATTCACTAACATTATCACCAGGGTGAGGTGTGTACATATATATGTGTGTTCCTGCGTGTTTGTATGTGTGTATTTGTTTGTGTCTGTATGCCTGCGTTTCTGTGGGTGCATGTGTGTGTCAGTGTGTGTTTGTGTGTGTGTGTATGTGTGTGTGAATGTGTGTGTATGTGTGAGGGAGTGTGTGTGAGTTTGTATATGTATATGTGAGTGAGTGTGTGTGAGTTTGTATATGTGTATGTGAGTGAGTGTGTGTGAGTTTGTATATGTGTATGTGAGTGAGGGTGTGTGAGTGAGTGTAAGTATGTGTGTGTTTGTGAGTCCATGTGTCTGTGTCTGTGTTTGTATATGTGTGTGTAAGTGTGTGTTTCAATATGTGCGTGTAACTGTGTGTGTATGTGTGAATGAGTGTGAGTTTGTATATGTGTGTATGTGAGTTTCAATATGTGTGTGTAAGTGTTTGTGTGTAAGTGTGTGTAAGCGTGTGTATGTGTGTGAATGAGTGTGAGTTTGTATATATAGAACATAGAACACTACAGCACAAATAGGCCCTTCGGCCCACAAGTTGTGCCGAACACATCAAAACCTACCCAGCCATAGACCTATCTATAACCCCCAATCCCATTGGATCCCATACACTCATCCAGAAGTCTTTTAAAAGACCCCAGCGAGTTCGCCTCGACCACCAACAACGGCAGCCGATTCCATTCACTCACCACCCTCTGAGTGAAAAACTTTCCCCTAGCATCCCCTCTGTACTTGCTTCCCTGCACATTAAATCTGTGCCCTCTCGTCGCGACCATTTCAGCCCTGGGAAATAGTCTCTGATAGTCCACCCTATCTATTCCTCTCAACATCTTGTAAACCTCTATCAGGTCGCCTCTCAACCTTCGTCTCTGCAGGGAGAACAGTCCCAGCTCCCTCAACCTGTCTTCATAAGGCATGCCTCCCAATCCAGGCAACATCCTTATAAATCTCCTCTGCACCCTTTCAATAGCTTCCACGTCCTTCCTATAGTGAGGCGACCAGAACTGCGCACAGTACTCCAAGTGTGGTCTGACAGGGGTCCTATAAAGCTGCAGCATTACCTCCTGACTCCTGAACTCAATCCCTCGATGAATGAAGGCCAGTACACCATAAGCTTTCTTAACCACATCCTCCACCTGGGAGGCCAATTTGAGAGTCTTATGGACCCAGACCCCAAGATCCCTCTGTTCTTCCACACAGCTAAGACTCCTACCTTTGATAGTGTACTCATTCATCCCGTTGGATCTGCCAAAATGGACCACAACACATTTGTCCGCGTTGAAGTCCATCTGCCACTTCTCCGCCCAGTCTTGCATCCTGTCGATGTCATGCTGCAACTTTTGACATCCCTCCAGACCATCCACAACACCACTGACTTTCGTGTCATCGGCGAACTTACTCACCCATCCCTCCACTTCCTCATCCAGGTCATTTATAAAAATTTGACCTGGATGTGAAAATATGAAAATATGTGTGTGTGAGTTTCAATATGTGCGTGTAAGTGTTTGTGTGTAAGTATGTGTAAGTGTGTGTGAATGAGTGTGAGTTTGTATATGCCTGTACATGTGTGATCTTATTTTCTGCCTTTTGCATTTTGAAGGTTTTTTTGAAATGTAATTACTTGTGCACAGAAAGATTCCACATCAACATAATCTATAACTGGGGGATGAATGATAGTCAGAACTCTGAACTAAAACCCCCCTCCCTCCCACTCTTCACTGTAGTAACTTTTGTGTTCACCCAGGGAGAGCGGATGGGACCTCCGTTTAAAGTCTTATCTGAAAGACGTCACCTCCAACAGTGCAGCACTCCCTCGGTACCGCACACAAAATTTCACCCACATGCTCTCAAACTTCCGGCCATTCTTGGGTGGTGGAAATCACCAGTGAGGTTGATGTTTATTACCCATTTATTACCCATCGGGGAATTTGACCATCCAGTCAAAGGTGTATAAGGAGCATAGTAAGGGTCTGAGAACACAGCCTTGTGGGGCACCGGTGTTGAGGATGATGTTGTTACCTGTCCTTCCTGATTGTGATCTGTGATTTAGGAAGTTCAGGATCCAGTCACAGAATGACATGCCCAAGCCCAGAGCACAGATTTGGAGATGAGTTTCGTTGGAATAATGGTATTGAAGGTTGAGCTGTAGTCAATAAATAGGAGTTTGACTTAGATGTCCTTGTTATATATCCTAGATGTTCCAGGGTTGAGTGCAGGGCCAGGGAGATGGTATCTACTGTGAACCTATTACGGCGATAGGCAAAGCGTAGTGAATCCACGTAGTTCAGGAAGCTGGAATTAATTTGTGCCACAACTAACCTTTGGAAGTATTTCATAATGATGAGTGTAAGAGCCACCAGCCGATAGTCATTAATTCACGCTGCCTGGTTTTTCTTAGATACCTGGATGATGGTCATCTTCTTGAAGCAGAGAGGGACCTCAGATTGTTGTAGAGTGGTTGAAGATGTCTGCAAATACTCCCAACAGCTTGTCTGCGTGTGATCTGAGTCCTCATCAAGGTTTCCCCTCCGGGTCAGTTGCTTTCCGTGTGTCGACCTTTGAGAAAGCTGCCCTGAGACCTGCAATGGTGATGCCAGATAAAGGTTAATGTGGGGCTTTTAGGATGGAAGGCATACTCTTGCTAACCTCTTGCTCAAAACGGGTGTAAAGTGCATTGAGTTCACCAGAGGGGGAATGTTGGAGCCTTCATTTTACATGCCTTCATCTTGTAGCCTGTTATGTCTTGCAGAGCTTGCCATAGTCACCGGGGGTCGATGTTGCAAGCCTGGGACTCTAGCTTGGTCTAGTACCATCTTTTGGCATCTTTGATAAATCTCCTTAAATCGTATCTGGCTTTATTGTATAGGTCAGTGTCACCTTACTTGAACACCTCAGACCTGGACTTCAGCAAGCAGTGGATATCCCTGTTCATCCATTGTTTCCGGTTGGGGAACACACAGATTTGCTTCTTTGGCACACAAGTAGGTTTATATTAACACTACAATGAAGATACTTTGAAAATCCTCTAGTCGCCACACTTTGGCACCTGTTTGGATACACTGAGAGAAAATTTAGCATGGCCTTTGCACCTAGCCTGCACATCTCTGGACTGTGGGAGGAAACCAGAGCACCCAGAGGAAACCCATGCGGACACTGGGAGAACGTGCAAACTCCACAAGACAGTGACCCAAGCCAGGAATTGAACCCTGGTCCCTGGCACAATCAGGCAGCAGTGCTAACTATTGTGCCACCATATCTGCCTTTTCATATATAATTTATAATTTAAAATTACCCTCAATTCACCTATTAATTCATGGTTAGCTTATGTTGACTCTGGATTTCAGGATACAGGAGATTATCTAAGATAGTACTTAGTGTTTGCTTTGTTTGATTCTTGTATAGTAAAAAATCTTTTGTTTTAAACTGTGGAATCTTGCGTCTTCATTCTTTTAGTAAATAACTGAGATTTTGGAATTCTTCTTATTTTCCAAAAGCAATTATTGGTGATGACAAATTTAAGTATCTACCCTCTTGAAGAATATTGCCCACCACTCTCTTGGTGGAGGTTCAGGTCCAGCAGAAGTTTCCACATGAAGATGTTCTTAACAATGAGTGTATGCTAATAACATTGGCTGGATTAATACAAGGCATGTGCCCCCAGAAACCACGATGGTGATCTTGGCACCTTGTCCGCACCTCCATATTAGAGGAATGAGCTCAGGGCTAGGTGGGAAGATGGTGGGATGGGCACCAACCCATTCTATGTGTTCTACCCATGGGAAACATACCCGCCAGGGACGTGTAACATTCAGCCCCTTGCGTGGCACAAATGTTACTTGCCATCTATTGACCAAGCCCGAATGCCATCCAAGTCTTGTTGCACATGGATACAGAATGTTGCAATATCTGATGAGCAGTGAATGGTGCTGAACACTGTGTGATCATCAGCACCTCTGACTCTATGACAAAGGGAAGGTTATTGATGAAGCAGCTGAGGATAGTTGGGCCTTGAACATTACCCTCAGGAACTCCTGCAGTGATGTCCCGGGGATGAGATGATTGACCTTCAAGCACCACGGCCATCTTCCTTTGTGCCAGGAATAACACCACTCAGAGGAAAAATTTCCACCTGATTCCCATGGGCTCCAATTTTGCTCAGTCAGTGCACGGGCAGCTTTGGTGCCTGGGCAGAAATCCAATGGTGACTCCACAGGCCGCCAATATTCCCTGCGCATGTAGCAGTGACATCAGCACGTCCTCACACGATGACATCCCCCTCACTCACATCCTCCCCCTCCTCCCCACTTCCTTTCTCCTCACCCGATACCCTCACTCTCACCCATCCCCTCCTCCTTACCCCTTTCTCTCCCCTGCACCCCTTTCCCTCCCCTGCACCCCATCCCCTCCCTAACACCTCCTCCCTTTCTCCTCACCCCATCCCCTCCTCCTCAACCCCCCCTCCTCCTTCACTCCATCCTCCTCTTCCTGTGTTGGTACCCCAGCTGTTCACATTATATATTAATGATTTGGAAGACAGAATTGAATGTATTATCTCCAAATTTTTAGACGCTACCAATTTGGGTGGGAGGGTGAGCTGTCAGGAAAATGCAGAGATGCTTCAGCATGATTTGGACATATGGATAATGTAGACAAATGCAAGGTTATCCAGATGGGTAGCAATAATAGGAAGACAGGTTATTATGTGAGTGGGTTGAATGGAGAGAGATGGATACTCAGTGAGACTTTGGTGTCCTCATGCATCAGTCGCTCAAAGTAAGCACACAGGTACAGCAGGCAGTAAAGAAGGCAAATGATATGTTGGTCTTCATAGCGAGAGGATTGATTAAGGAATAGGGATATTTTGCTGTAATTGTACAGGGTGTTGGTGAGGCTACACACCTGGAGTATTGTGTGCAGATCAGATGTTCTTATCTGAGGAAGGATGTCCTTGTTATAGAGGGAGTACTGCGAAGGTTTACCAGGCTAATCTCTGGTACAGCAGGTCTGTCATACGAGGAGAGACTAAGTCGCTTAGGATTACATTCACTGAAGTTTAGAAGAGTGAGAGGGGATCTCATAGAAACTTATAAAATTCTAACAGGATTAGACAGAGTAGATTCAGAAAGAATGTTCCTGATAGTGGGTATGTCCAGAACTAGGGGTCATAGTTTGAGGATAAAGGGTAAACCTTTTAGAACTGAGGAAGCCAAAACATTGTGTGATTTCAAGAAGAAATTAGATATAGGCCTTGGAGGTAAAGGGATCAGGGGGATGTGGAGGGAAGTGGGGATTGGGATATTGAATTTGATGATCAGCCATGATCAAAATGAATGGTGGATCAGGGTCGGAGGGCCAAATGGCCTCCTGCTGCTTTTATGGATGTTTCACTCCATCCTCCTCCTCAAACCCAGCCTCCTCCTTCTCACTTCCATCCTCCCTCTCCCTCAACCCAGCACCCCCTGCTCCTCAGTGAGCCTGACTCCCCATTGAGACCAAACTCACTGCCTGAGGCATGACCTCAAGTGGGGTCTGGAAAACTCATTCCTTCCCTGTGACTGACAGGTATTCAATTAGGAATGGAAGCAGATGGCCTAAAGCAAAGGCGTGATGATATGGGCAGTGTCATTTTTGATCCTGGCCACTGCCTGCATTGTCGCTCACAATCACACAATGGTGTAAAAGACAAGAACAGTTGGTGTGCAGCCTTGGGTAACAGCCGCAGGCAAATGCAAATTTGAGGCACGGCACGGTGATTAGCGCTGCTGCCTCACAGCTCCAGGGATGTGGGTTCAATTCCCAGCTTAGGTCACTATCTGTGTGGAGTTCTCCCTATGTCCGCGTGTTTCCTCCGGGTGCTCCGGTTTCCTCCCACACTCCAAAGATGTGCAGGTTAGGTGGATTGGCTCTGCTAAATTGACTCTTAGTATCAGGGATACCAGCTAGGGTTATAGGAGTTATAGGGTGGGATTATAATTAGTGCAGACTCAATGGGCCGAATGGCCTTCTTTGGCCCTGTGAGGCTCTATGATTCTATAATAAGAATCAGCCACATTGCTGTGGATCTGGAATCAGATGAAGGCCAGACCAGGCAAGGACGGCAGATTTCCTTCCGCAAAGGATATTAGTGAACCAGAGGGGTCTTTATAGCAATTGATGGAAGTTCTATGGTCACAGTTATTGGGCATCACTTTGCAATTCTAGATTAATTGGTTGAGTTTAAATTCCATCAGCTGCTGTGGTGGGATTTGAACCCGTGTCCCAAAGCATTAGCATGGGGTCTATTGGATTACAAGCCCAGTGATATTACACTGTGACAAACGCCTACAACACTACTTCCATTTCTCTCTCCACAGATGCTGTCTGAGTGTTGATGTGGAGATACCTGGGTTGGACTGGGGTCAGCACAGTAAGAAGTCTCACAACACTAGATTTAAAAAACCTGTTGGACTTTAACCTGGCGCTGTGAGGCTTCTTACTCTGCTAGTATTCCAATATCCTCACTTCAGATTTGTGGCATCTTCAGAGTGTTGGGTTTTTCCAAGGTATTCAATTCCGATCAGCCAGCTCGGTGTAACAATAACTGTAGTACATCTTTAACTAGTGAATGATGCGGCTGTTTAATCTTCTGGAACAAGAATCAAGCTGGTGCTCCTGTGGAAACAATCAGACCATCATATTTAAAACCATTCTCACAACCAGGAGGCTGATATTATCCTGCTGTTTGTACAGATGTTGATTGTCCAGTTTTGACTGACTGCAGTGCATCATACAGCCATTAGATGGCAGACTGTATCTTTGTTGGCAGCAACACAGGCATACAACAACTAAATAGTATTATTAGAACAGAGGCCATTCAGCCCCTCAAACCTATTCCATCATTCAGTTAAATCTTGGCTCAGCTGGAGCTCAACTCCATTTTGACTATTTTTGATACCTTCACCCTACGAAAAGACTCAGCCTTGAAAGTTTCAGCACCCCTAGCCTTTTAATTTTATTTATTAGTGTCACAAGTTGGCTTACATTAATCATAGAATCACACAGTACGGAAGGAGGCCATTCGGCCCATTGCATCTGCACCAACTACAATCCTACCCAGACCCTATCCCCATAACCCCATGTATTTATCCTAGTGAGTCCCCCTGACACCACGGAGCTAATTTAGAGCAGCCAATCCACCCAACTCGCACATCTTTGGGCTGTGGGAGGAAACCAGAGCAGTCGGAGGAAATCCATCCAGACACGGGGAGAATGTGCAGCCTCGAGTGGAAAAAAGCCAATTGGCTCACTAATGTCCTTCACGGAAGGAAATCTGCTGTCCTTACCTGGTCTGGCCTACATGTGACCATGATGTGGAGATGTTGGCATTGGACTGGGGTGGGCACCGTAAAAAGTCTCACAACATCAGGTTAAAGTCCAACATTTGGTAGCACAAGCTTCAAGTCAGTCACACCGTGCTGTCCTATACTGCAATGAAGTTACTGTGAAAACCGCTAGTTGCCACTCTCTGGCACATGTTCGGGTACACTGAGGAAAATTTAGCGTGGCCAATTGACCTAACCCGCATTGTGTACAATTCTGGTGTCCTTAATAAACTGGAAAAGATGCAAAAAAAGATCTACAAGAATGTTACCAGGACTGGAAGGTTTGAATTTAAGGGGATGGTGGATAGACTGGGACTTTACTCCCTGGAGCACAAGAGGATGAGAGGTGACCTTATAGAGGTTTACAAAATCATAAGGGGCATCGATAAGGTGAATAGCCAAGATCTTTTCTCCATAGAAGTCCAAAACTAGAAGGGATAGGTGTAAGTTGAAAGGGGAAAGATTTAAAAGGGATCTGAGGGGCAACAGTTTCTCACGGAGGGTGATGTGTATATGGAATGAGCTGCCAGAGGAGATGGTAGAGGAAGGTACAGTTACAACATTTAAAAGGCATTCAGAAGGGATGGAACATGGATGGGAAAGGTTTACAGGGATATGGGCCAAACACAGGAAAATGGAACTGGTTCAGTTTAGGAAACCGGGTCAGCATGGACAGATTGGGCCAAACGGCCTGTTTCCTGTGCTGTATATCTCTCTAATAAATGTTTCAACTTTTCATTCTTTGCAACCTTCCAACTGTCTAGAAACCAGTGCACGCGGCGACCAATTGTAATTACACAGGCATCACAGTTTAGTTGAGTGAGTTGAAGAGTGGAATAACAGTGGGTCTGTGGTGTATTATAGGATGGTAATTTAATTAAGGATTGCTGGTGACATGATTGTACAAAAGTAAAGATGATGAATGCATCCAATCATTGGACCGTCCACTCACTTCCTGCTCCAGGATTAGGTTATGGGGCTAATTACAGACGATAAGATGGGTATATCAGATTAGCACTGCTTAGATCCAAACATTGTCTGGCACAACAGTGTCTGCTGTCAGCCTTAGCTCCGCTGATAGCCTTCTCATCTCTGCATCAAGTATTTCTGGGTACAAGGCGCACGCCAGAGGATCAATCCCGTAATTTAAATTGGCAGCCCTACCGAGAGAGTGCCAATACAAACAAGCAGTGTGACAATGATCGCAGCATCTATTTTAGTGATGTAGGTTGAGGGATAAATACTAAAAGTAAAGTTTTAACATTTATTTATTAGTCACAAATAGGCTTACATTAACACTACAATGAAGTGAAAATCCCCTGGTCGCCACACTCCTGTTCGGGTGTAGTGAGGGAGAATTTAGCATGGCGAATACACCAAACCAGCATGTCTTTCAGACTGTGGGACGAAACCCAGAGCGCCCAGAGGAAACCCATGCAGACATGGGGAGAATGTGTAAATTCCACACAGACGGTGACCCAAGCCGGGAATGGAATTCGGGTCCCTGGCTTTGCGAGGCAGTAGTGCTACCACTGTGCCACCCAACGAGCCAGCTCACCACAGACAACTCCCCTGCTTTTTTTTAAATTCATTTGTGGGAAATGGGCGTTGTTGGCTGGCCAGCATTTATTGCCCATCCCTAATTGTCCATGGACGGCAGTTGAGAGTCAACCATTTTGCTGTGGCTCTGGACTCACATATCAGATTAAAGTCCAATAGGTGTATTTGGCAACACAAACCACAAGCTTTCAGAGTGCTGCTCCTTCATCAGGTGAGCGGGAGTTCTGTTCACAAACAGGGCGAATTACAACTGTTTGTGTTTTGTACTGCACAGATATTTCCACTCGCTGAGGAGACTTGAACAAGAAGCTATTAAAAATTACAGTCACTAATAAATTCGACGAGGAATTCTGGGAGAGAGCTCTGTCTAATAGCGTAGATTCAGAAAGAATATTCCCAACGGTGGGGGAGTCCAGATCTAGGGGGCATAGTTTGAGGATAAGGAGTAAACCTTTTAGAACTGTGGTGAAGAGAAATTTCTTCACCCAGAGGGTGGTGAATGTATGGAATCCTCTGCCACAAAAAGTAGTTGAGACCAAAACATTGTGTGATTTCAAGAAGAAATTAAACATAGCTCTTGTAGCTAAAGAATATGGGGGGGAAGTGAGAAATCAGGATATTGAATTTGATGATTAGCCATGATCAAGATGAATGACAGAGCAGACTCAAAGGGCCAAATGGCCTGCTCCTACTTCCAGTTGCTATGTTACATAAATTGCAGGCATTACAGACCAAAGCAAATGATTTACATAATGTGAAATAAAATGAGAATAACAATGACACCAAATATCCATTTCCCTCAATTTTCCCAACACAGTCAGTGGTTTTAGACAGCCTTATCTCCATAGACAGAAAGGAAAGAGTTGCTATGTCACCATGCTTCCTCCCTGTTTGAACCAGATATATTCAAAACTGAGAGCAGCCCTCACAACTGCCCTTCCTGAGATAGACTGCTCCAACAGGGTGTGATGAATCTGAGAAACTCTTTGCCGCAGAATGCTGTGGAGGCCAGGTCACTGAGTGTCTGAGTGAAGATGCAGTGCTCCAAAAGTTCACGCTCCCAAATAAACCTGTGGGACTTTAACCTGGTGTTGTGAGACTACTTGCTGTGCTCTCCCCAGTCCAACACCGACAACTCCACGTCATATATTAAGCTGATCTTTCTCTGTATCCTGGCTACGACTGTAACACAACATTCTGCACCCTTTCCTTTCCGTCTCTATGAACAGTCTGAATAGCGCACAAGAAACAATACTTTTCACTGCATCACAATACACGTGACGATAAATCAAATCAAATCCTTTCCCTATGTATTCTATGAATGGTATGCTTTGTCTGTACAGCATGCAAGAAATAATACAGAGATAGATAGGTTCTTGATTAATAAGGGATTCAGCGGTTATGGAGAAAAGGCTGGAGAATGGGGATGAGAAAAAAATCAGCTATGATTGAATAGCAGGGCAGACTCAATGGGCCGAGTGGCCTAAATCTGCTCTTATGTCTTACGGACTAATGGGGGAACCCAGTGTTGGATTTTAATGGCCGAGTGAGACAAAGCCATGAGAAAATTATGACAATGCACAATTATGTTTTTTAGTTCTATAGTTTCTGTAATGTTAGCAGGAAAAGTTTGTAGAGAAAAACAAAATACTGTGGATTAAGGAATCTGAAACAAAAATAGAAAATGCTGAGAATTCTCAGCAGGTCAGAGAGAATTGTTTCCCCTCACCAACTTTTACAGATGCAGCATAGAAAGCATTCTTTCTGGTTGTATCACGGCTTGGTCTGGCTACTGCTCTGCCCAAGACTGTAAGGAACTACAAAAGGTTGTGAATATAGTCCAATTCATCACTCAAACCAGCCTCCCATCCATTGACTTTGTCTACACTTCCCACTGCCTCGGAAAAGCAGCCGGCATAATTAACAGCCCCACACTCCCTGAACATTCTCGCTTTCACCTTCTTCCGTTGGGAAAAAGATACAAATGTGTGAAGTCACATACCAACCCTGCTGCTGCCACCAGACTATTGAATGCACCTGCCATATATTAAGCACAGCAAGTAATCTCACAACACCAGGTTAAAGTCCAACAGGTTTATGCGGCAGCACGAGCTTTAGGAGCGTTGCCCCTTCATCAGGTGAGTGATGATCACATCTCGCTAGGGCCATCCCCACCCCCCCACTTCTTGCTTTCAGACAACCGCACAACCTCAAACAGATCACTGTTCGCAGCAAACTACCCAACCTTCAGGAGAACAGTGACCACAATACCACACAACCCTGCCACAGCAACCTCTGCAAGACATGCCAGATCATAGACATGGACGACATCAGCAAACGTGAGGATACCATTCACCAGGTGCACGGTACATACTCTTGCAACTCGGCCAACGTTGTCTACCTAATACGTTGCAAGAAAGGATGTCCCGAAGCATGGTATATTGGTGAGACCATGCAAACACTACGACAGCGGATGAATGAGCATCGCTCAACAATCACCAGGCAAAACAGTTCCCTTCCTGTGGGCGAACACTTCAGCAGTCATGGGCATTCGGCCTCCGACCTGCGGGTAAATGTTCTTCAAGGGGGCTTTTGTGATACACGACAGCGCAGAGTCGCTGAGCAGAGACTGATAGCCAAGCTCCTCACACATGAGGACGGTCTTAGCAGGGATCTTGGCTTCATGACACACTATCTGTAACCCCCGTAACTTGCCTGGGTTAGCAAAAAACCTCACTTACTGTGCTGTCTGGAGGAAATACACAATTCTGTAACCAATGCCCAGGATTCCCTTCACACACATTGTTAGCCACTTTAACACTTGAATAGCAGGTTAGATGTAAGGATTCGCATTCTAATCAGCAATCTCTGACTGTCTGTGCTGATGTGTGCTATTGCAGACCAGAACACTTCATTTGCCTGAGGAAGACACAAGAGTGTTGAAAGCTCGCAATTTTACTATCAAATAAATCGGTTGGATTAAAAATTGGTGTTGCTAAATTCTTACTGAGTTCTTACCACCTGATGAAGATGCAGTGCTCCAAAAGCTCACGCTCCCAAATAAACCTGTGGGACTTTAACCTGGTGTTGTGAGACCACTTGCTGTGCTCTCCCCAGTCCAACACCGGCAACTCCACATCATATATTAAGCTGATCTTTCTCTGTATCCTGGCTACGACTGTAACACAACATTCTGCACCCTTTCCGTCTCTATGAACAGTCTGAATAGCGCACAAGAAACAATACTTTTCACTGCATCCCAACACACGTGACGATAAATCAAATCAAATCCTTTCCCTATGTATTCTATGAATGGTATGCTTTGTCTGTATAGCACGCAAGAAACAATACACTGTATATTAATGCATGTGACAATAATAAATCAAACCTTAATTGAAATCAAATATTTAGGATTTTTTTTGTTTTTATTGCTGTTTATATTGGAATGTGTGCCCCCTTTCTATGGATTTAATATTGCATATTAAACTCAGTAGTAATGCACTGTAACTTTAAGTGAAAATCCTGCTGTATCATCCTGGGATTACGGGTGTTCGGGGAGCCCCATGGTCACATGACATGATGTAGCAGTCTGCAGCAGGCGGAGGGACACAAACATGTAAATAACATAAGCAACTTAAACAACTTCTGGTTAACAAAAACATAGATCTAGAAAAATCGTACACCACGAGAATATATATGTTTCCTAAAAGAATTGCACAAGCATGTTCTACTTCCTCGCACACACCTCTGATGTGTGTGTGTGTGTGTGTGTGTGGGAGGGGGGTGTATATTACGCCGGCGGAGGCAGCTGGTTCAGTAGGTAAACCGGCAGGACAGCCGGGCCACGTGATTGAAATTCCTGGCGCCTGGTCCCGCCTCCTCTGCGCGCCGATTGGTCCGGGCCGGCGAGCGGAGGGCGGGGTCCTCTGCAGGAACCGGCACTTCGATTGGCCGGGATGCGCTGTCAATCATTCTGAGTGATGTGATATGTGGGCGGAGACCGGAGAGGAAGAGGGGGACGGACCACAAGGGGACGGAACCTGTGATTGGCTAACCCAGGTTGTCAATTCGTGTGAAGGGCGGGGGGGAGGGGAAGGGAGCGAGTAGGTGAAGTGGGCGGGCCCGGCGACCGTGAGTCGGCGTTACCATTGGTCGAAACCAGCTGTCAATCAATGTAAGTGACGTAGACGAGGCGGGGATGAAAGAAATTGAGCAGGCGGATTGAGCGCGCCCGGCGTTGGGCCCCGGCGCTACGATTGGCTAACTTCAGCTGTCAATCCATCCGAATGACGTATGATGAGGGCGGAGATCGTGAGAAGTAGGCCGTGATTGGCTGCATGCGGGCCGTCAATCAATGTGAGTGACATGATGGGGCGGGACGGAGGCGGGGGAGTAGGCGGGATGGGCGAGCTCTGGGACGGGAGTGCGGCGCGCCGAATGGCCCGGGGTGCATCTGTCAATTAATGTAATGAGGGAAACGGGGTGAGGTGATTGGACAATTCGCGCTGTTAATCCTGATTGACATTTGAGGGGCGGGATAAAGGCGGTAAGAGACGCATGCGCAATAGCTCCAGTCGAGCCCGGGAGGAGCAGTAGGGGGGCCACAGCGAGAGATAGCCGGCAGCTTGAAATACTCTTCATTTCCCCCCCCCCTCTGTTACCTGCACTGACTGCAAACATGACTCAGATACTTCCAATCCGCTTCCAGGAGCACCTGCAGGTAAGGGGGAGACTCATGCGAATTAAATCAGTCATTATTTAAGGGCAAGGGGGGGGTGTTTAATAATGAGGATTAATGGGGGTGGGAGCCCCCCTCATCCGGAGCCGGTTGTTAAGCAACCGCGGCCTAGCTGTGGGAAAAGCCTGAAGCTAGGAGTTTGGGGAGTGAAATTGGAATTGTCCCCCTTCCAGTAAACGTGTGAGGGCTTCGTGTATCCCTCGCCATCCATTTTAATCGCCCCTTCCCCTTGGGCTGTTCGGCTATGAGGGGCCTCATTGGGTTGGGGGAGTTGCCCGACCAAGAGAAGCTTCACTGGGTGCTGTTTTATTTAGCAAATGACTAAACGGCGTGGGAAAGACCGGGGATGGGGGGAGGGAATATCTATTTATGCACCCTGGGAGCGGGGGGGGGGTGTCTGGAGTTGGGTTGAATGGGAGAAGAGCAATCCTCTTTATGGGATGGATAGTATTTACCTTCTCTCCCCCGAATTCTCTGCTCCCCACTGTAGGGTGCTAAGATTTTTGTAATTGAATGAATGGAATGACAGCGCCGCCTCCTTTTTAAAATCTTCTATTGGAATGGTCAATCTCCCTTTTTTTTGCCATCCAAAAAACCACTGCAGTGGGAACAGGCTCTGTCGGTGCAATAAATTTGTTTACTCAAGATGTTTGATAATGCTTTTAATGCGTATTGATGTTTTAAAGTTATACACTGCTTCACACTACCATTATGTTAGCTAGATTGAAGTATAAGTGGATTCAGTACGTGAAAACACTTGGTGAATCTACAGATTTTCTCCCAATTTATGAACGTTGTCGCATTTGCTTAATCAGTTTCTTTTAGTTTTTTGCGGCAATTTAAGGCTCTTCACATTTTCTAGTTGATGTAGTGCGGGGAGTTTCGCTCTGTTCTATTTTGCATCTTGATTTTAATATTCCCCTCCAATTGCGGCATTGAGTGTTGAGATTGTGATAGGGTAGAGATTTAAATCTGTTCCATTTTAAAAGTCTTTTTTGCTTGAAGCTTAAACCGCTTCCAAGATTTTATGATCCCTCAAACTGCTATGTTGCCCTATCACTATTTTAAACGGATAGTAACGTACCTGAGATGTTTACATTTCCGTTTTTGAATTCCCAACCGAGTTTACAATGGCATTGGATAGTCGGTACGTTTCAATTAAGGTTATTCCCTGGCTCCGCTGACATCGCTTCCTGCCCGCATGAGTAGGACCATGTTTGTCGCAATGACTATTGATCGATAGCTTACAAGATGGTCGAACTTTTAAATGACTGTCAGAATCCTTGCTATTCAGTCAAGTGGAACAAATGGTAATTGAGCCGCTCGAAGTTATGATGTTTGGCTTGAGCCTTCCCTTTGTTCATTATCAAATGCACTGATTGCTTTTCGCCACCCCTCACGATGCAGTAGATAGGTGCTTGACAGCCGGTGTAGACTCGATGGACCGAAGGGGGCCTCAGTGCTGTAAAACTGACTTGCGAACTTAATCACTTCCAAATCTTTTTAAAACCGCCCAGTAGTAGGATTATCTGTTTTCCTGTTAGTCACCAAGGGTGGTGTACCTCTAAAGCATATCGGGACACTCGAACAAAGTACATGGGTCATAAATTCCATTAGGAGTAGACCCATAGCCAATCAAGCCTAGTCTGCCATTCAGTATGATCAAGGCAGATCTTGGGTTTGAACTCCTTTTCCTCCTGTCCCACATTCTTTGATTCCCTGACAGTGATTGAGCATCCACACTTTCATGGGTAGAGAATTCCAAAGATTCACTACCCTCAATCTTCACATGAACAAGTAACATTGCATGTTTTAATTTCAAAGGACACATGGAATTTTTTGTTGTGCTGTAACTTGCTCATGGAAATTCCTGGGTATTGAAAATGTATGGTCATGTTATCTCATTTGAAGAGTTCAAGTATCACTTTGCTTACAAAGTTGGGCTGAACTGAGGCCAAATAGATTCTGCAAGTGCATTAAGTCTAGTTGTAGAATTCTGGTTTTGATTACTGCCTTGTGTATTACGTAAGACTTCATTGACAGTGATAAATGCTGTTTATATTCCCCTGGTAGTGCTGCATTAGTGGTAAGATGGTAAAATTGTAAATCTGGATAATGTCTCAAAAGGTTCAACTTTTTTTAAATTGAAATAAAATTTGCACTTACCTACAATCTTTGGACTTTGCCTTTTGTCTCAGACCCTGTCCTAATTAATCATGAAGTGAAATTCAGAATTAAGTGTTAGTAGATGCCTGTCTTTGAAGAACCTATATGAAGTTGGAAATGCCACCTAAATAGGCAGACTCTTTAACTGTTTAAACTTTTATTCCATCCTTAGTTAAAAGCCAATGCTTAATGGGCTGGGCAAATCTAGATCTATTCCATACGACAAAAACCAAGTTCCATTTGAATCCCATTCATGGTCTCTTCTTTTCCCCCCCCCCCCCCCCAATAAGACAAGATCCCAGCTGACAGATAAAACATCACACCTTGTCTTGATCTTGGCCAAAATCCACAATTGTATAATTGAGATTAGGATTCACTTCAGTACTGGGCAGAGACACTTCATGCTTGTGGAGCAAGTAGTGGTATTGTCAACTGCCTTGAAGGCAGATTGAAGGATGGAGAAATGGGGCTAACTGTTTGGTGCTATTAATATTGTAATTTTGGCTAAGCTGGAAAAATGAATAAACAGTTGGGTACAGTTCTACAGTCAATTCATATTGCAGCAGTTCCCATTAACTTCAGGGTTAGTAAGCTATAGTGGGAAGAAAATTTGATACTGTCCTCTGATGTATATGTTCAGCAATGATGATTATCAAGAATAGATTCATAGCTATTTCTCCTAATCCCCTCAAGATTGTTGAGGCCATTTGTGGCTTAGTTTGGACTTAAATCAACTTGAATCATTAATACTTTGGGTGGCATGGTGGCACAGTGGTTAGTACAGCTGTCTCAGCACTAGGGAACCAGACTCAATTCCAGCCTTGGGTGGCTTTGCCTTGTGAAGTTTGAGACACTTTCTCAACATCTGCTTTGTTTTCTCCCACAGTCCAAAGATATGCAGGTTAGATGGATTGGTCATGCTAAATTGCCTCCTTAGTGTCCCAAGATGTTAGTCATGGTAACTGCATGGGGTTACAGGTATGGGGATGCTCTGAGCTAACTGGCCTCATTCTACACTCCAGGGGTTCTATGGTTCTAATCTTAGGTTTTTGTTGGTACCACAGACATCTTTTAAATTTCAGTAATTTCTACAGTATGATGGGCTGTATGAACTCATGGAAATCAAGCCCACCCTGTTTGAACTTTAAACTGGTGGTGTAGGATTTCTTATGAACTCAACTATCTTAAGGTTGTCTGCATCTAAGTTATAGTTCCTTCATGCAATTGCAGTAATAAATGCCTTGAATCACAATGAAACTAGTGATTTGTAGCAGTAAACACTAGGTGTTGTGTAGAACAGAGATAGGAAAACTTCATTGCATTTGAAAATGACTCATTTCACCCTGACAGCTTTTATATTTGTAATGCCTTTAGTGCAGATTTTAAAATCAAGGGCATTTTTAAAATAAAACAACACTGATCTGCACAAGGATGGGCTAGATGATTAAAAACATGCTTAGGTAGATTTTTAAGGCATGACTTGGTGGAAAGTGAGGTGTAAGGAGTGAATTCCAAAGCTTGGGACCTGGGCAACTGAAGTATGCAGCTATCAATGGTGAAACAGTTAAAATCTAGGATGCTGACGTCAAAATTGGTTGTGATCTTGTTGGAGGGTTGTGGAGGAGTTTGAAGACTAGGATGAGAATTACAAACCAATTGTCTGACTGGAAAATGTTGATCAGCAAACACTTGAGGTGAAGGAGTTAGTGCAATTGAGGCATTGGCATCAGATTTTAGATAACAGATTTATGGAGGGTAAAATGTGAAGCATCAGCCAGTGTGCATTGAATAGTTGGGCCTGGGGTAATGAAGGCCTGGATGAGGATTTGGGCAGGTAATATAGAAGTGGAAATAGTCTGTGGTATGAATGAGGTTGGAAGCTCCTTTCTTAGTTAAATATGGTTTCCAGGTTTTGGTTTAATCTTGGGCTATTGCCAAGGAGAGTTAAAGCTGATAGAGAATGGAGTTTAGTGGTTACCACAAACAATTTCAATTTTGTTTTAGTTTTGCTCATCTAGAGCTTTTGCACAGCAGTGTGATAGTGATGACTTACTACTTCATTGAAATGGAATTTCTCAACATTTTTGCTTCTGAAATGTTGCCTTCAAAGTTGGCAGTAATTTTTAACAAAGGCAAAACTTCACTAAATGACCACCTCTTCTCTCCCCCCCCCCCCCCCCCCCCCAAATACTCTGCAGTGTTAAGATTGGACTGGGTTTGCACTCCTTATCCAATGGTTGACTTTTTAGTTGTCACCTAAAACAGCTGATAATTCAAGGTTGGATATTTCTAGCTGAGTTGAGACCAATCTTCTCTGGCAAGGAAGAAATAGAACAGCATTAAGTTGTGCTGTCAAATTGAGACCTGGGTGAGCTGAGTCACAAGTCAAAAGGAGCTTAATAGTGAAACCTCGCTGGTATTCATTCATTACTGATATCGTGAATATTATAATACTGCTTTTGTGGATTAGTCTCACTGGTCAACATTTGTTACCCATTGCTTAAACGTCAGTGAAACTAAAGCACCTGTTTACAAATAGCAGTTGGTATTTGTTTCAAAACTGCTATATGAAATCTTGTGGGTCTTTGCACAGATCAGCCCCTGTAAATTTACAAGTATTGATCAAAGTTTTGGTACGAGTATTTTGGGACTCTGGGTCTGTTCTCCTGGAGTTTGGAATGAGATCCTCCCTCATTATTCTAATCTGCAGAATACTGAAAGGCCTGGATAATGGGTGTGTGGAAGATATGTTGGGAAGAGAGACTAGGATCAGAAGGCACAGTAAAGGGTCAACACTTTAAAACCAAGTAGAGGAGGAATTTCTTCAGCTGGAGAGTGAATTCATTACTACAGAAGGCTGTGGAGGCCAGGTCATTGAGTTTATAAAGAGATTCTTGGTTGATAAGGAGCTCAAAGGTTACAGGGAAAATAGAATGGGGTTAAACTTATCAGCCGTGATTGAATGGTGGAGCAGACTTGATGTGCTGAACAGCTTAATTCTGCTATATCTTTAGTCAATATCATCTGTTTAACACTTTTTTTTACAGGCCTTTCTTTCCAACACTACAGCAGGAGATCTTTTCTGGTTTTGAAATAACTGCAACTAGCAAATTGTTTTTAACAGAATACAACTTTAAATCTAAATTTCCAGACAAATCTAGTAATGAGAATTAACACAACTGAAATATTTGTATTTGCATGTCTCTTGGGTTGAAGACACTTTTGTTCAGACTAAGTTATTTGAATGTAGTTGGTGCTTCAATCAACAATGCTACTGAAATTAATCTTTGAAGTAGGATGCAGACTGGCCCTTGTACAAAAAGCTAATGCATTGGATTCTGCAGAAGCGTACACAGCTATGTGAATCTGTTTTGGCATTGCTACAGCTATCCACTTGAAGTTAACTTAACCCAACTTGGGTGTTCTCCCACCTGTGCTGCTTTCTGCCCTTTAGATCATAAATGCTAAATGTTCCTGTGAACCCTTCATGATCTGATGTGCCTTTGCTAAAGCTTTGGAGTTGCACTACACTTGCCTATCTGGGGCACAAGATTGCCATATCTTTAGTCAAGTCATATTCTTTGAGGATACTGTGTTGTGCAATTATACAATTTAGACTATAAAGTGGCCATTTGGTTCATCACATTGCTCATTCAATGAGATCATGACCAGTATGGTAAACCACAACTCCATTTTCCAACCTTTATTCCCTTTTTGATAAACTGTCAACTGTAAAAGTAGCCCTTCTGAAGTAAAGAATTCCACATTCACTACCAGAAGAAATCCCACTATTTTATGGGGACAACCCATTATGCCCTCCAATCCCAGACTCTCCAGTGAGGGGGATCTCTCAGCATGTATCCTGTCATCTGTCTCCAGTTGCTTCACCTTTCATCATGCATTGTCCTGCCTATCAGTCTGGTATTCTGGCCCCCATTGTTAATTTGGGAAGATTTTCATAACCAGCTAGTATCCCTTTTGGAGAGGGGGTATCTTTTTGGTGTCAGTTTATTCATGCTGATGTAAGTAGAAACTGAGCAAGGTATTTATTAATCAAATGATCAGTTAATTGTGTAACCTGTTACGTGAAGTCTGATGCTTTTCCCAAATAACCATAATGTTTAGATATTATAATGGAAGAGAAATTTGAGTTTGTGCTTGTTCAGACAATTAACTGATGCTGTCCTAGAGATCAGCTTGTTCTTAATTTCATGGGCATGGTTTAAATTCTTAAATGAATACTCACTTGTCTACAATGCCATCATTTTAACCATGTGCACCAAGGTGAGCAGCGACTACCTTTCCTACAGAATACAGGCCAGTGTATTTCAATGCATACCAAGGAGGTAAGGCACTCTGCTTTTGTCTTGTTTTGTCAACAACTTGTATTTGTATAGTATCTTTAATTCAATGGTTTGACTCAAGCTGCTTCTCAGCATAAAGCAAAATTTGACACAACCCCCCCCCCCCATGAGCTGACACCAATAACCAGATTGTTCTTGGTATTTGTGCAAGTGAGGTCAACATTTATTGCCCATTGAGGCAATAGTAGTGATCCATCTTGTATCTACTGCAGCCCATGTCATCTAGTTATACCTGCAGAGCTTTCTGCAGTGATTTTAGTACTGGGCCATTTCACATCTGGGCAGGACTGGGTGAGGATGATAGATTTTGTAATTGCAGTTTATTACTGACAATCTGCCAGGTGCTATAGTAGGATTTAAATTCCTATCTAATGTATTATTAGTCCACTAACATTGCCACTGTGCTACCATTCCACTTAACAGATGAGTAACAAGGAACATCTTGTAGAAGTTTGGAAGGCAGTCCAGAGCAAAGCAGTGAAGTCACAGCCATCGGTGATAGTGAATTGGGATGGTGAGGGTTGTGTAGATGGTGGCGATTAGATATAGGGGTTTGAAAAACAAAGATCTGAAATCACCTTGAACAGTGGTGCAATTTGTAGAACCTCTTAAACACCCCCAAACTTGGCACATCTACAATTGCTGCAGGCAGGGCATTCCATACCCTTACCACCCTCTGGGTAAAGAACCTACCTCTGACATCTGTCCTATAACTACCACCCCTTAATTTAAAGCTGTGTCTCCACGTGCTAGCTTTCTCCATTTGAGGAAAAAGGCTATCACTGTCCACCCTATCTAAACCTCTGATCATGTATGTTTCAATAGTCTCCTCTTAGCTGCCTTCTTTCTAATGAAAAGAACCTCAAATCCCTCGGCCTCTCCTCAAGACCTTCCCTCCAGACCAAGCAAAGTGCGGCCACACCAGTTTTGTACAGTTGCAACATGACATTGTGGCTCCGAAATTCAATCCCCCTACCAATAAAAGCCAATATGCCTTAACCTTATTGACTTGAGCGCCAACTTTCAAGGATCTATGCACATATACACCTAGATCCCTCTTTTATGATAGATTTGAATGGCTTCCAGCTTACAAAAGGGTGGAACATGGAAAGCTTACTTGGAATGGTCCAAGTCAAGTTTTGACAGCATTAGTTAAGTGGAGTCAGGCAATGCTGAGAAGAAATGGATGGTGTTGCCGTTATGGATGTGATCAGTCTCCTATCTGTTCACAATCTAGGGTATTATTTAACAATCTGAATCTTCCTTGCTTGTCAAATGATGGACTCTGGCTTAGGAATAGTTCGCAGCAGAGATCCTTGTTCACATCTAATATCAATGAATAATGAGATCACACCCATGACTAGTCCACTTATTCTGACATCAATGTGCCTTGTTTCATGTGCAATAAATTGAGTTAAGTGAATGAAACATAGCTAGTGCACTTTATTTATGAGCAATTTAAATCTGTCTTGCTCTTTGCCTAAACCAGCAGTTTGAAGCTGACAGCCAGATTTCAGCCTGTGGACAAGTTGTTCTTTGATTCTTTCTGGGTCTAAATGTGTGGCATTCAAACCTTTTTAACTTCATACTTCTGGTCAATGGATAATTGGAAACCCTATTTCCTGATTGGACTATTCTAATGATGAGAGTATCTTTGTCTCAAATGAGAGCAGTATTTTACAAAGACTTTTGGCTGAAGGTTAAAAGTGAGGCCAAATATTTGAGTGACAGTGGACATGAAAACCAACAGCAAGTGTAAGATGGTTAGATGTAGGCAACCAACCATCATTCAAGAAATTCAAGCAAAACAAGTTGTGACTTTGTTTTTACAGATTAGTAGAATGCATCTATCCAAATGTATATTGTCATTCACATTTTTCCTTCTGATTCCTTGGCATTCACTGAAGCTTTCTGACTTGGCTAAAAGCCTTCACGAGATAGCTACCATTTGACTGTCACATGTATTAACATTGAAAAGTATTTCATGCATTCAATACAAACAAAATGTATCCTTCATGGAGAAGGAAATGAGTGCAGCATGTAGTGTTAGTCATAACTAAGATGTAGAGAAAGATCAACTTAATGCAAAGTAGTACAGTCAAAAGTGACAGCAGCAGGGAAGAAGCTGTCCTTGAATCATTTGGTATGCAATCTGATTTTTGTACCTTTTTTCTGAAGGGGGATGGGTGGGGTCCTTATGCTGGCTGCTTTGCTGAGGCAGTGGGAGTTTGGTTTGTGATGGATTGGGCTACACTCAAACTCTTGTAGCTCCTTGCAGCCTTAAACAGAACAGGAGCCATATCAAGCTGTGAAGCAACCAGAGAATCCTTTCTATCTAACAGTTGAGTTGTAACTGACAAGACAAATTTTTTCAGTCTGAGAAAGTAGAGGGGTTGATGGGCTTAACTAGTGTCAGCATGGGGAGATCCAGACAGGTAGGTGATCTGGACAACTAAATTTGAAGTGCTTGACTTTCTGCTTTACTATTGATGTAGATAGGGGCCTGTTTTCCCTTATGCACCCTGACATTATGGCAACAATCACTCCCTCAATTCATGAGATTCTCTGTACTTGATATCATTGTTTGAGATCTGACCCATTGAAATGATGTCAGCAAACTTGGAAATCAAATTGGAGACTAATTTGGCCACAGTCAAGTGTATGAGTATAGTGGGGGGCTGAGAATATAGCCTTGTGGGACACTGATGTTGAGGATGATCGTGGAGGTGTTGCTTATCCTTATTATAATGTAAGTTAGGAGGCTCAGGATTCAGCAATAGAGGGAGGTGCTGAGGCCCAAGCCTGGTGTTTAGAGAAGTTTCTTGGAATTAATATGTTGAAGGCTGAGCTGTAGTCAATAAATGAGTTTAACGTAGCTGTCCTTGTTATCAAGATGTTCCAGGGTTGAGTGCAGGGCTTGGGCAATGGCTGTGGACCTGTTGCAGCAGTAGGCAAACTATGGTGGATCCAGGTAGTTTGGGAAGCTGGAATTGAGTTGTACCACGATTATCCTTTTTGAAGTATTTCTAATGATGGATGTCAGTCACCAGCCAATAGTCATTAAGGTATGCTGCCTGGTTTTTCTTGGATACTGGGATGATGGTGGTTTTCTTGAAGCAAGTAGGACTTTGAATCAGAAGGTGATCATGTCTCCAGTTCTACAAGATGTGGAACATTTTGGGAACTTGTGAAGTACAACAGGTATTTGATCCTCTATGCACTCAGTTGAAGCTGCACCATAATTTGAGTACTAAATTTGAAAGATGCTATACATTAAACTTCATGTTCCCAAAAATATTTTGCTAGGATTTGAGCTGTTGGGCTAGGTGGTTAAATATAGTACTCTGCTGGAGAAGTGGAACTCATCTCCAGTTTTCAGGAATTGGATTGCAGTGTGTTGGGGGGGTGGGTTAATAATTGGCCTGGCATCATTTTATGCTTTACTACCATTAGCCACTAAATGATTTCAATCTTAGATTTATTTAGCTTAAAGGTTTGTTTTGCAAAGTCATCTTGGTGCTCCTTTTGATCTGCAATAGAAAAGTTAAAACATAACAATGGAAAGTAGCAGCTCAAACTTGCATTTTGTATAGTGTCTCTTAAAACAGTAAAACATCCCAAGCTGCTTCAAGAGCATTAAGTAAAATTGGACCCATCCCAATGCTTGTGGCCAAGTGATCAAAGGTTTTCAGGAAAAAATGAAGGGGATGGAAATTTTTGAATTTGGGCCCTAGGGGAGGGTCACCAACCATAGAATGAAAATGGGATGTGAAAAAGTCCAAACAGGGAGGGATGATAACATGGGAGGAATTTTAAAATCACAAATTTAAATATTGCTGGATTGGAAGCTGATAAGTCAGTGAGCACAATGAAGGTGTGAAATCTGCTAGGTAACAGTTTTGGAAGGTGTAAGCTGGCAGGGTTACCAGGTCAGTGATTAAACCCTGTATTTTGCAGTGAGGCAATATCAAATAGTACAGTTTTAAAGTGTAAGAACAGACATGGCATGTTCACATACACAACTTTGAAGGTGACAGGACAAGCTGATTACAGCACAGCCTCACTTTTATAAATAGTAGCTCAGAGCTTAAACTATTGGTTAGATCTCAGGTAGAATATTGTCTATTCCTGAGCATCGCTGCACTTCTGAGGGGCTGGTCCATGGGTTGAGTGACTTCCATTAAATGGAGAGAATGAAGCTTGGGCTGTTCTGTGGCCCCCAACTGGGTTAAGAATTTGAGGTGCTTAAACTGAACTGGTGATCTTGGTGGGAGCTGGCAGAAGGGTCAACCAGATGCCAGCTTTGTGCTGTAAGATTCTAGTATTTGTAAAAGAGCACTTTCTCTGGGTGAAGGCTGATACTTAACCAAGCCAAGAGATCTTAACATTCTGGGTTGGGTTAAGCAGATGTCATAAGAGGTATGTCTCTAGTTACTGATGTGAAGCTAGGGGCCAGATAGTTGTGGTGAATCCAGGGGAATGATTTGCTTCATGGGGAGGAATGATTGAAATAATAGCTTGCTTCTCAAACTGGACAAATACCCAAGAAACTCAAAGCTTAGGTGGAAAGAAGAGAAACTAGAATTTAGTCAGTATGTCAAAAACCTTATGAAGCCAGACTATTAAGTGTCCATTAGTTCAGCAAAATCCCAATCAAATATCTGGTGCACAGTAATGTGGCTAACTAAAAGGCCTTCAACAGCCAAGCAATCCCTTATGTTCAAGGATACTGTGTGACAAATGCTGGCCTTGCCAGTGATGTCCCTATCCCATGAACAAAGGAAACAATGCTGTATAAACCACTTTCATTTTGGCTAAGCTCTGCACAACTTGGCCATGTTATGCCAATGTAAGCATAATATAATTGTCTCCAGGTTTGGTGAAACAGCTGAATTGCACTGACATAATTCAGTTGCTAAATAAACATTTTTGTTCCTTAATGCATAAATTTAAGGGGTGCATGTGAATCACAAATTTTCATGAGAATCTGAGTTTGGTTCTTTCAGTTCTCTAACTTTTGCCCATAATAACAGCAGACTTGAATGAGCTATTTTAGAACTTGGTGAGTAACAACTCTGGAATTTGTCCTAAAGACTGGGAAGTAGTACAGGATGACAATTTGCATGAAAACATCTTTTATGCAATGCTGGCTGTGACTAAAGAGATTGATGTTGGTTATAAATTTAATGCAAAAAGAAAATGATCAAAATAGACAAAATTCTTGTAACTGGCAATGTCCTAAACTTTAAAAAGGCATTGGCAGGTCTTTGCAGGATTTGCAGTCAAGTGGTGCTTTCATTGCTGGATCTCTTCCCAGCAGTAGGATATCAACAAGCAATATTGCATTTGGGATTTGATTATAGGTGGCAGGGAAGAGACTGATCCAAAGGGTTTGATTTGAACCAAAGTTTTTTTTCTAGCTGAAAGACTTGTAATGAGTGCAAATATCTTACACTTATTGTGCTTGTGCATTATTTTGCTGCTAAAAGCAAATTGTAGTATTTTTAAAGTGTAGCTTATCTCATGGTGTCTTTGAACAATGAGGTGATAATAAGACTAGAGAAATTTATTAACTGTGATTTCTGCTCCAGTCCAATCAAACAGTTTCACTAAATTTGTGCTGTTCCACTTTTCTCTAAAAATGAGATTTGTGCCTCTTTAGTTAATGTAAAAATCTGGAAAGTAAATAGTTAATCTTTCAGGTCAGTAACCTGTCAGAACTAGATGCTGCTTAACCTGAGTATTTTTCAATGTTTCTGTTTATACTTGATGTGTTATTGGAATTGTGGATTTGTTTTATCAACAGCTGGTCTTCAGGTTTGGTTTACAACTTAACATTCCTATTTGGAAGTGGTTACTAATCACCTGTAAATTTTAAATTATTGCAAGTGTAGATGTTAGTTGTCCCAACTATGGAGTACACAATTCAGATGGGCCATTTAGGCTAACTGGCTTAATGTTCCATCCTACTAATAACACTATTAATATATCCTTCTATACCCTTACCCATGTGTTTACTTGGCTGCTTTGTTTTTATGATGCTTGTCCCAATTACTGTTTGAGGGTTATCATAATGACATTAGTCTTATCATTATCACCCCTATATTTGAACTCCATATTTAATCTAGTAATTGTGTATTTGCTCTATTTTGACAAGGCTGCTATATTTTGCTGATTTCACAAGCAAATGGAAGGAATTTTTAGAATTTTATCGATGAAGCCAGTAAGTTCCACTTGGAGCCCAATTATGCCAAGAATGTTTATAAAACTGAATTTGGTTTTAAACTAGCAGATCTTAGACTCTGATCATTGTGACCCTTCAAAGCAATGCCTTGAGGCTTGAATGCTTGTCTGCTGGTTGACTCAGCCCTATACAGTTTGAATTGGTTTCCTTGGTCTAATTTGTTATGTATAAGCCTGTTACTGTAATTTTGCATCCAATCAAGATTAGTCTAGTTTAGAAAGATGCCAGTTTTCTTCAGAGCAGGACTGAAGAGGTGCTGCACTGTCAGGAAATACTGTCAACTGAGACTGTTTCTGGGCACTTAGTGCCATAAAATTCTTTATATTCATTTTTGAAGTGGAGATGCTAGTGTTGGACTGGGGTAAACATAGTAAGAAGTCTCAACACTAGGTTAAAGTCCAACAGGTTTATCTGGTAGCAAAAGCCACTAGGCCTTTGCTCCCAAATAAGCCTGATGGTTATAGACAACCTCCCTGCTCTTCAAAAGAAAAGTCTCTCAACAATGTCTAATCTCTGCCTAAAATAAACCAGAAACCTAATCTGGTCACTCATGACATTAACAAATGTTTATGGGACTTGCTGTATTCATTAATTTCAATTAAAGTAATTTGCCTGTAAATGTGCTCTAGCACATCCTGACATGAAATATGTATGCCTGCTTTTTTGCTATTGTGCACTGCCAGCCCATTAAACTTTCCTGTGCTTGCAAGCCTAAGATAAACTTCATAGTTTTCTCCAACTAGAAATGGGAACTGATTTTTTTCAGTAGACTGATATAGGAAGTGTATTGTCACAACTATTCATAACCAACAACAAGCAGGCTAACTGAAGCTCCAATGGCAAAGCCATATTAGTGAAAGCAACATTAACATGTGAATACAATTTTTGATTACACTTGTATTGAAGAAGCACTAGGTTCATATCCCATAGCAAGCAAGGCTTCAATATTCATTCACTCATGTCAGGTATCTCTTTGTAAAGATTGAAAATGGGGTTAACTGCTTTTGCAATCATCAATCTTGACCAGATACAAATAGGTCCATTTTTATACTGCATTTAACCCCACTGTGGTGGTACTAGACATGCCACTACTAAATTTTGCAGAAGAATGGGTCACTTTGCACTTTAAGATCACTCCCTAAAATGCAGGAGAATTTCTCATATGGGTTTTTAACTTACAGGATGAGTGTCACTGGGTAGTCCAGCATTTATTGCTCTTAACAAAATGGCAGCTGTTGAACTGTTGCCCCTGTAGTGCTGTTAGGGAGTTCCAGGATTTTTGAACCAACAATTGAGTTGTTACATATTTCTAACTCAATGTGATATGGAGGGCAGCTTCCAGGTAGTGATGTTCCCACACATGATTGTCATTCTAGACAATAGTGGTCATGAGTTTGGAAAGTGCTTAAGGATCCTTGGGTTCCTGCAGTGCATCTTGCAGATGGTACTCACCACAACTAGTGCCTCCTTTTAGAAAAGGTTGCAGTCAAGTGGGCTGCTTTATCCTGGATGGTGTAAGTGGCATTTGCACATTCTCTCCATTCCTGTATGGATTTCCTCGAAGATGGATTATGTTGTACAGAAGAACCAGGTTTATGTCCAGTTCTGGTGGATTGGCCATGATAAATTGCCCCATGGTGTCAGGGACTGGCAAGGTTATGGAGCTATGGAGACACAGTTCAAAGCAGCTTTTTTTTTTTTGCAAGGCATTTAACTGCAGTCTATATTCCCATATCTCTCCTTACAAACTGAGTTAGCTAAGGGGTTATGGAGGCTAGGACCTGGGTGGTCTTAGTGCCAGCTTAATGGGCCAGATGGTTCCATCCTGCACTGTAGAATTTTGATTCTGGAGTGTTGGAGCTCTACTCATCCAGGCAAGTGGAGCATATTCCATCATGTGCTTTGCAGGTGAAGGACAGGCTTTGGAGAGTCAGGAGGTGAGTTATTCAGAATTCCTAACCTTTGACTTTCTCCTGTAGCTAGTTTTTATATGGCTGGTTAGTGGGGCATTTGGTAAATGTGACTAAGTATCAGATGCAGTGATTATCCTGGTTGGAAATGATTGCCTGACAGTTGTATGGCATTATTGTTACTTGCCATTTTAATCAGGCCTGATTGTCCAGTTCTCTTGATGCATTTGGACATGAACTGAGCATTGTGCAGTATTCTGCAAACATTTCTGCATTAACATTATGATGAAGGTAATTAAAGCAGCTGAAGATGGTTGCCCCTTAGACACTATCATGAACTCCTGCAGTGATGTCCTAAGCTGAAATGTTTGACCACTAACCAACACAACCAACTTTGCTCGGTGTGACTGAAATAGTGGAAGAATGCCATACTTGGTCAAATTCTGCCTTAAAAAAAAAAGTTGCTCAGCTCACTTCTGGAGCTTAGCACTTATGCACTGATATATTGTCAGGACCCCCCAGTCTTTGCAATGCTATTGACTCATTCTTTGAATAATGAATCAAACTGTGGCCTCTGGCAGAAGCTGAGGTGAATCATCTTCTGGCTGAATATTGTTGCAAATGCTTCACCTTGTCATTTGCACTGCTGTCTCCACTGGCTGGATCTGGCAGCACTCAGTTGATCTGATTGTTGAGAGTTGCTTAGCTCTACTTATACTGTTGTCCTATTATTTCAGGTTGATGCATTTTTAGATATGTCTGCTGTTGCTCCTTGCATGCTCTCCTGCATTGATGTTGGACCATGAGGTTACAGATTGTGGTTGATTACAGTTCTTTGGTTCAGTGCCTCATGGATGCTCAGTCTTGTGGTGTTCAAAGTCCATCCCATTTAACTCACTAGTAGTGTCACAACATGATGGAAGGTATCCTGGTGAAGATGGGACTGTGGTAATACCACTGAACAGATGCTGTTGCTTGACTAATCTGAGGTAGCTCTGCCAATTTTGGCACAAGCTCCCAGATGTTAGTAAGGAGGATTTTTGCAGGGTTAGAGACATCTGGGGAAAAAGTCTTAAATGACAGCACAGGTGTCATTTGTTCTCCTCAGCTGAGGCATTGAGTAGAAGAGCTGACATTGTTTATGAAATGCCCACATTTGAAATGGTGTCCAATTCTGTCAGAACCTGGTGGCTTTGAAAGGAGTACAGAAATGTTGCCTGGTATGGAGGGTAAAAGTGAGATTAAATAAACTGGAATTATTCTCCCCTAGAAAGATAGAGGCTGAGGCGTCCCAAATTTATAAAATTGAGGGACATAGATAAAGTCAACTGTTGGCTGCTTTGAGCTGAAGGGCCTGTTTGTGCGCTGTACTGGTCTTTGACAGGGCTAGGTTTGCCTTTGTTTCTAGTGCCTTGGTTATCTGGTTTCATTCACTTGTTTTCTTTGTAGCAGTTTCTTTGAATAGTGCCATAGGATTTTGTTTAGTTTTGATACTCCTCCCATCAGTATAACAGCCCTAAAATTCTGAACCAAGAAAAACACTTTAACCAGAGGCAGCATGGCAACCTTATATCCAGTCCAGTTGGAGATCAAGAAGCTGTTTTTAAATGCACTTGAAGAATGGTGCTCTAGCTAATACACCATACTGATGACTGCAGTTGTCCAAGTAATCAAATACTTCTGCAATTATACTGCACTTTATCTGCAGCACTACTGATAGTAATTGTGTTCCTTTTTCAAATTTATTAGCCAGATTGTGGTGCTGCTTACTGTTCTGCAAAGCTTCCTCTGACAACATTTTTCCAAGCTATGTAAAAACTAACCTGCTTAAATAATCAGAATTACCAGAAGTTGTTTCAATGTTACAAAGCTCTGCCAATTCCTCAAGGAAAGTATAACTATTGACCAAAGGGGACAGTTTATCTTGCATACTGAAATGTTAAATTCTGAACTGCTTTTGTGATTCTATATACTAGATTTTGTATATTTTGAGGAAAGATCTCCAACTTTTTCAGGAGTGACTGAACTCTTCTAGACAGATCCAACTTAATTTGGGATGTCCTAGCTGTGATTTGCTAAATTAGCAAAGTTAAACCGAGGCAGAGATGATTCTACATTGGGCTTTAAGGTTCTATTGGTTTTAGCAGATGTTGATTATCCATGGGAAAATAATTGCATTCAAATGTCAATTTTGGTCAATAGCTTACATTTTTTCTTTGGCTGTGTTGGTGAAAGAACAAATCTGAAACTTATGACTGTAATAAAGATACTAATCTACCACAGGAACTCCTTGCTTGTAAGGGAAGGAAGTATGGGAATAGAGACTGCAGTTAAATGGCTTGCAAAAGATGATCTGGCTGCTTTGAACTGTTTCAGCAGTAGCATGCTTGTTTTAGATGTCTTTTTAGCAAAAAAAATCTCTTATGGTTTCAATAGCTTTATTTGAATTACCAGCTTGCATGTGCAATACTAAACATCCTGTTTTACCTAGCTGCCTAATTCCAGTTCTCATGGACCAAATGACTCCACTCACCACATGGATGGCATTTTAAAACATGAATTCATTTTAACTTCTGGACATACAGCTTACATACTAGATCATGTAACTTTTCCATTTGACATTCAATTCTATTTTTCTCTTCAGCTTCAAAACCAAGGGGTGAATCCTGCCAACATCGGGTTCAGTACCCTTACCATGGAATCAGACAAGTTCATTTGCATCAGGGAGAAGGTGGGAGAACAGGCACAAGTGGTGGTGATAGACCTGAATGACCCAACAAACCCAATTCGGCGTCCAATATCTGCTGACAGCGTTATCATGAACCCAGCAAGTAAAGTGATTGCTCTAAAAGGTATGTCAAGTACAACAACCTTGAAGTGGTACAGCCTTGCAACCACAAATGTTAACTTTTACTGGCATAAGCATAATTATTGCTTGAATAGTTTTTTGTTACTGATTATATACTTTCCTTCCTGCATTCTTGTCTCCATTCAGATGGTGAGTTCTTTCTGTGTTCTGTGGTAGTTCTGTCTCTGTAGTAAGTGGGTCTTTTCATTATGAGCAAACCACGTCAATTTAATGTTTGCGCTTTGGTTAATAACTTGCTATGAATGTTTCTAACCAGATTGTTGGCAGAGGAATCTAGCTCTCAAACCTTGTCACTTCCAAGATGTGTTAGACTAAGGCTACCTGACTCCCATAAGTAATATTTGGCTAATTGACTAATACCCACACTGCATTTGTCTACTTGGTGATCACTTGCTTAAATTGAGTAGAATTAGTACTTTTTTCTCTCAACTACACTTGTGCCTAGACCACTTTAACAATGAATGCACAACTTAATTTTAAGCCCTTTGATCAGATGTTGAACATAAACTATTGAATTTGAAAGGGGGATAGTGGCAAAATCTAATTTGACAACTTCATCCTCTTTCACCTAGTTGTTTAAATAGTGATATTCATAATTTGTTAGCCAGTAAAGATGTACAAAAATTCTTTACTGTTAATTTTCTCATTTAAATGAGCATCTGCATCTGGGGAATTCTAGAATAAATGAAAAGTAGGGCTATGGTAGGTGAATTAAACTGATATTTTGCATCTATTCACTAAGGGTGCAAGCAAGATCTGTTATAGCTGTAAATCAGTGGGAGGGAAGAACTCAGAATCACAATCACCAGGGGAATGACATTAAGCAAATTGGGCCTGTGGGCTGAAATCTCCTGGTCTGGATGGACTTCACCCTAAGGCAGTGGTCTCCAAACTCCAATCTGGATGTGGGCTGTAGTGTGAAGACCCTGTCCTAAAATCTTAAGTAGTGACTAATGTAATTGATGCTTTGTTCTAATTTTCCAACGTTCTTAGATTGGAATGTAGCAAATGTACTTTCCTCAAAAAGGAGACTAAGACCAATTAGCATAACATTTATGGGCAAATGTTAGAAGCCCTCCATAAAGATGGGGCACTTTATTCAAGGCAGTTGGGCAGAATCAATGGTTTTGGGAAAAGATGTTTAAATAACTTTGTCCTTCTCTTGAAGGAGTCATGTGCTGTGGATAAGATGTATCATTTGGACTTCCAGAAGACATTTGATGAGGTGCCATATCAGCAATTTTTGTGTAAAAGAACTCTAGCAGTTCATGCTGTAAGGTAATTGGCATGAATTGAAGATCAGCCAACAGGAAACAGTTGGCTAAAATGAGTCTTTTTCTAGTTGGCAGGTGAAGTGTTGGTCAGTGCTGGGGTCTCAGTTGTACAGGGCATTGATCTGGAAGTAAAATACTATAGCAATACTGGTCTCCTTTTTAAGGGAAGATGTAAACAGTTTCAGAAGGCTTTCAAGACCAGTATTCCAGGCTCTCTGGAGAAATTAGATTTGTACCCACTAGAGTTTGAGGCAACTTGGTTGAAACATTTGAGGATCCTGAGGGGTATTGACAGGATGGATGTGGGGAGGATGTTTCCTCTTGTCAGAATGTAGAACCAGGGTTTTTTAAAAAAAGTGGTTCATTTAAGACATGGAAATTTTTTTGAGGGTTGAGTCTTTGGAACTGTTTCCACTGATTTTAGCCTACTATTTTAAGTAGATCTAAGGTTCTTTCCTGAGGTTCAGGGATAGCAGGAATCTAGGGTTGAAATTACAATCAGATGAGCATGATCTTATTGACTAGTGGAGCAGAATTAATGAATGAGTGGTCTATTCATGCCCTTAGTTCCTATAAGATGGAGTTCTCACCAAGATCACAATAAATGTTTCATTTTTGTCAAGCTTACATTCTCACTGTAGTAAAGTTACTATGAAAATCCCCTAGTCACCTCACTCTGGTGCCAATGGGTACACTAAGGGACAATTTAGTACAGCCAATTCACCTAACGTGCACATCTTTGGACAGGGAGAAAAGTGGAGCAAACCCACAGGCATGGGGAGAGCATGCACACAGTAACCCAAGCTGGGAATCAAATTTGGGTCCCTAGCACTGAGATGGCAGTATTAACCATGCCATCATGCTGCCCACAGTGCTTGCCATCTTTAGAATCATTACAGCACAAGGTGACCATTTGGCCTATGTTTCTGCTGGCCTGTATCTTAGTCAAGATTCCTACTAGCTTTTGGTTTGTGGTCAGGTTACACTATTCAAATCTTAGTCTTTATTTTCATGAAGTGTTTGGATTTAAGTTGTATATTCCTTAAATTTGTGAGCATCTAATTTAAAAAGTGGTATATAGTTGCTGGAGTCAGCATCTGAACATACTTCCATTTTGTGCTAGTTGAGAATTTCACCATGCAGGGTGATGGAAGCAGTTTCACTCCTTTTTCTGAATTCATTAATTGAGGAATATTGTAAATGCTAGTGCTATAATGTGGCAAGATCCACCTGGTGTTGGGGCTAATAGATTTAGTGAGTGCTGACTGTGAGGTGTAAGTCTGACAAGTAATGGTACCAAAATAGATAGTTCTCAATTTCAGATCATTTTCCATTTTCATGCAATTGTGCTGATTAGGTTACAAACTAGAAGCTAAATCACTTGCAGAATTACTTGATTTTACTAAGGAAGTGACTACTGTTTAACAAGTTTGTTTTTGGTATCGAGAGACATTTAAGATGCCTATGCTTCCAAAACAGCATATTGGAAGGCTGGATCTGGACTAATTAAAACTTGAACCAGCAGAAAAGATCACAACATGGAATGTGATTTTTGGCATGCTTCAATATTTAAAATTCCCTGAACCTGTTCCTAGCTTAGCTGAATCTTGTCTGGATTGCACTGACTATCAATATTGCTGATGTAATCAAACTCCATGCCAGTGGCAGAATGCTACAGTCATCTTGCAGTATAAATTGTTTTCTACCTCTGGCACTAGGAGCTTTTGGTAAACAGCTTTATCCAAGCCAACATGTACAGTAAATGACAAAGCACTTGTTTAAAATGTTGAGTGGTTTGGCTAAATGAAGTACTTGTAATATGAATTATGGGTGTTTCAAATTTATTCAATTTGCAATGTTTTGATATTTGTGGTTTGCTGTCTGAAATGACCTGTTAATCTATGCATGTTCTGTGTGCTTTCTGCTAAGTCTGAGTTGTGAAGATGAGCCTTTGCAAAAAAGCTTGTTTCTCTTCTGGAGTGGCTCATTTATTAGTATCCAGAATTGGAGTTTGCCTGAATTAACACTTCTCTGTACTGTTGCTCAGATGTTGTATTGTAAAAGGTTGTGTAGGATTTATTGGCATGCAGTTTTTGGTCAGATTGGTGATTCTGCTATTGTCTGTTTTGCTGACAGCTGAATTATTTAAATTGCAGTGATCAGGCAAACAAAGTGGAGGTGTGCATTCTTTCTCTCAATCCCTAAGTCAAGGTGACCTACAGCTACCCATGTCTGCTGTTGACCTAACTGCTGGTTTAAGAAGTAACCATCATTCCTTGACTTCTAAACAAAAGCAAAAGATGCTTTAGCTAATGTACAAAACTGGTGCAGCATGCAATAGCCTGGTTATAAGTGCATCAGTTTCTTTAGAGCTGCTTGTCAGTCTTCAGTTAGAAGTAATTGGATTTTTGCCATTTAAAATTTTTGACTATGAAACATAGTTATGCAATGGAGACTTGAGATTGAAAGGTGTTTTAGTCTAGACTCAGACTAGCAAAGCTACAGTAATGGGCACCAGTAGATCTAATGTGGCACAGTTCCTTTTGGGTTATGTGAAAATCTTCACAGTAAATATGACTGCACATGAGGTGCTGGAGGAGAAACATGTGTAGCTGTGTTCCTTAACTACTTAAAGATCTTGAGTAAATTTCTACTTTGTAAAAGTAGTTTATGACTGCACTCTGTATTGCTTGAGGTAGTGTGTATTCATGGTGACTCCTTGCACTGCTGCAAACCATGTATGCAGTTTGAAAATTCATTGGTCTACACAAGTTACCAATGACCAAGGGATTTGGTGCTTGGGCTAGTTCATTGCTTAATGTTCAAACTTGCACACTCCAATACTAATCCCCAAGAACTCAACCACATGTTGTATTTGTAATGTGATCATACTTAATACACTTTTTCCAAATGGTCTAATTTTTTCTCTTAGCTGGAAAAACTTTACAGATATTTAACATTGAAATGAAGAGCAAAGTGAAAGCACATAATATGGTTGAAGAAGTGACATTCTGGAAATGGATCTCTTTGAACACTGTTGCCCTAGTAACTGAAACTGCAGTATTCCATTGGAGCATGGAAGGTGACTCTCAACCACAGAAGATGTTTGATAGACATGCCAGCTTGGCAGGCTGTCAGATTATTAACTATAGGACAGACCTTCAGCAGAAGTGGCTGCTTCTAATTGGAATTTCTGCACAGGTAGGTTGCTGTAGTCAGTTAGAGCTATATATCTTGGCTGCTGTGATTTTTTTTTTTAATTTTAACTAAGTATTCATTATAACAGTTGCAGCTTTTGAGTCTTGTATATTCCAACTCCAGTGATGTATCTAGGCTCTGCACTGTTGCAAGACTTAATGGTCTGTGGTATAAATGGTGTCCTGGCCAGTAGTTTTTTCCTTCAATCAGGAATGTTTGTATGTTACATTACTATTTGAGACTTGGGCTGCCATTCTCTTGATTTAAATTTGAAATAATTCCTGCCTAATGAAGCACTTGGATGAGTAAACTTTGCATGGTGATAAGGCTAAGTAGCAGTTTTACTAATCATGGAGAATTTTGGATAGATGTGTCTAGTTATTCCTCCTGTATTCTCTCTTCCTGCCAAAAAGGCAGAACATGTATTTTGTGCTGACCTAAAATGCTTTGAGCTGGATCAGTGTCCTTGTTAGCTGCTCTGACACCCATCAACACTGAATCTGTACAATCCTTTGACATTTATTGCTTACTGTCCATCTATTTGAGAAGTGTGGTACTTCCAAGTTTTAGTGTCTTCATCTACAGCAGCGTGGACTTCTGAGTAAAGGTGTATGAACCATCACCTTTATTCTCTCGGTCCAATAAGGAGATAAACACTAAAGTTGCAATTGCAAGGATCGTGTCCAGCCTGGTTACAGAATGTTCTGTGGAACAATTAATTATCAGGAGGTGAGACCTGACTGAAATGAAACCTTGCATCCCAAATTCAACTTTGCTTTGTGTATACATTTATTAATACACCACTTGGCTAAAGCTGCCTAAAAACAGAATTAATAATCATCTGTGCCCAACTTTGCAAGCTAATTATGCTCAATAGTGACTTTTTAAACTACATATTTTGGCCACTCATTGTATGTGTACTTCAGGCAAAAGCAACAGGTCATCAACTTAATCTGTGTAGGAATTCCTAATCTCCATTTAATCAAGTTCAAGCATTCCTACACTGAATTTCCCAATGAAACAGCAGTTGGGCAAGGAGGGCATAACCATATAGAGTACCCTAAATGAAGCACAAATTGTCACAGGCTGTGCTTTTCCTAATAACTGATACTGCCTGGGAATCAGATTTCAATGTTCAGCTATCAACTCATGCACACCCAAGTCATTACTTGAAATACACTTTTTTCCACTTTCCAAGCCAGACACCTGGGATTTAAGAAATTGCTGATAAACAATTGTTTCCGAACAATTGTTTTGCAGTTTGCCCAGGCTCTTAACATAGGAGTTCCTACAACTAGCACCCAAATTCAGTTGAAGCTGGGTATGAATTGGGTTCTGAAGTGTAGCTTGGCTATCATAGGAAATGCATGTAAAATGACCACTGATCTGGGAGCAATACTTGCTGCATATTTTAACCTGTCAAGTGCCAGATTGGAATACTCATCCACAGTAGTCTTATGGGCAAGAAATTCAACCACTCAGTTTGGTTATCAGGTATGGGTTATAGGTAAAGGCACTTTTTGCCTTGCTCAGATGTGAATAGTGCCAACAGCTGACCATGCCTGACTAACTGCTTTCAACTGTCTTATTTTAGCAAAACAGAGTAGTTGGTGCAATGCAGCTGTACTCTGTAGACAGAAAAGTATCTCAACCAATTGAGGGGCATGCGGCAGCCTTTGCTGAATTCAAATTGGAAGAGAATCCTGCACCATCAAACCTCTTCTGTTTTGCAGTCCGCAGCCAGGCTGGAGGGAAGGTAAGCTGCAAAGCCTGCTTAATGAAGATATTCTGGTGGCAGTTCAAACTTTCATTTTAAATCTACAATTCATAATTACCTCAACTGTCCTGAGTAAGCTACTGTAGAAAACAGCATTGCTGCATGATTGTATCATGAGTAACTTGTATGATGCATCACTTCCCCAGATACCCAACCTGGAATTTGGTTATTACTGTCTTTTGTAGTTAAAATGTATGCTCTGGCTTTCTGAAACTGACTTGTAAAATGTATCTTGCAGTTGCATATTATAGAAGTAGGTCAACCAGCTGCTGGGAACCAACCATTCACGAAGAGAGCAGTGGATGTATTTTTCCCTCCTGAGGCCCAAACTGATTTTCCAGTAGCAATGCAAGTAAGTAACTTCATTTAAACTTTGAGGTTAGCCACCACATTGCACACTATTAGACCAAATTGTACAGCTGCCTTATGAATTCTACTGGTGCAATTTTGCTTTCCTTGGGGAAGCAGTGGTTAGCATTGCTGCCTCACAACACCAGGGACCCAAGTTCAATTTCTGGCTTGGGTCACTGGAATCTACATGTTCTCAATGTGTGGGTTTCCTCCCCAGTCCAAATGACATGCTGGTTAGGTTCCCTGGCTGCACTACAAAAACAAGAATAGCTGTTTATAACCAGCTGATAGAGCTAGTGTAAGGTGAGCAAGTTCAGCATGTACCTTCTGCCAGAATATTGCATTTGACGACTAAATTAGTGGATGCTGGAAGCTGAAAAAACCATGGTAGAAAATCTTGGGTCTGAAAACAAAGCTAACTTGTTATCCATACTTTGGCTCTATTCTCAGATGCTATCAGACCTGAGATTTTCCAGCATTTTTGTTACTGCACTCTAACTGTAAGTATCCTCTTAATCACAACACATGCTAAGTGCAGCTTTGAAGATGGGTGTGAATAATCTGTTCACAAAAGGAATTGATGTGGCCAATTAAAAGTAATATCTTTCTGCTCCTACCCCCTGCCTGCAGTATACAGTATCCCTGGTTGAGGTCAAGCCCTTGTGCCATTATACATTTTGTAATGGAATGGCACAAGTCATCCTAATTTATGCATAAAACACTAAGGCAGCACCAGTTGGCTGCTGTCTTGGTGTTTTTTTGACTTAGACTGCACATGTGAAGGATCTTTTGAGGAGAACTTGTGGTACAGCAGCAAGCATATCTATGATTCGCTCTGCTTGGAATCAATCAGTGCACTAGTCTGCTATAGCCATTCGGCAAAACCTGAAACTGAAGCCTTGGGTGCAGTTGCTAATAACAAGTGAGGACAGTGTCCCAGGACTGTCTCATCTTTGTGGGCCATATCCACCCATCCTAGTGCTCGACACATCCTTGTATTTGGTATCCCAAAGGTGAACACATTCACTTCTATCTGTGGAATGCAATGGAATTTAGTTCTGAATGATTGGAATGTTTTTTTTTCTTTCCATAGATTGGAACAAAATATGGGGTCATATATCTCATCACCAAATATGGTTACATTCACTTGTATGATTTGGAGTCTGGTGCTTGTATCTACATGAACCGTATTAGCGCTGAGACCATTTTTGTGACTGCTCCCCATGAGCCTACATCTGGTATTATTGGAGTCAATAAAAAAGGCCAGGTATGTTATCTGCTGAAGGCTTTAGCATTTCTCCATCTCAATGAGCAGCTGATAAGTTTCCTTTGAGTTAACATGCTGCTTCCTAACTGTTCCTGTATAATGTTTGGCTTGAAGGGCATAGTATGAAATGCTTGTAATAATGGTCCTGAACCACAAACTGGATGAGATGAGTCAAAGTCCAGAAACTCTCTTCCACTCTACGGAACATTTTTACTGCAAGTCACCTTTAACCTCAAGTGTAATATTGAAAGCAAGTGCAGAATATTTGACTGCAATCTTGCTCTGTGCATATGTATAGATGGAGTTTTCTAGCCTGAAGTGTAATACCATTACTATTTAACTGTCCTGTTGAGATTTCTTGGATGCAACTAGGGTGCAGATTACATATACAAGTGACATGTATAAAGGTCTTGTATACCATTCCTTAATCAAGCATTTTTTTACTTGCAGGTATTATCTGTCTGTGTGGAAGAAGAAAATATTGTTAACTATGCCACTCATGTGCTCCAAAATCCAGACTTGGCTCTGCGTATGGCTGTAAGAAGCAATCTTGCTGGTGCTGAGGAACTCTTTGCACGAAAGTTTAATACCTTGTTTGTTCAAGGAAGCTATGCAGAAGCTGCTAAAGTAGCTGCATCTGCACCAAAGGTGTGTTCTGCACCCCATTTCTCTTATAGCCACTGACTGAATAGACCTTTACTTGAACTTCTAATTTGTAATGAATTTTTGATCTGAAAAATAGCTCTTTTGGACACCATGTTTGGATTTGAATGTCACCTTCCTTCTGCTTAGCTTTTCCAGCTTAGGGATGAACAAGCCTTCTAACAATGATGTGGGTGTTTGCATTGAACAGAGCAGAAGCAGTGCAAATATTTGTTATGCTTGTTTAATTTGAATTTAACTTGCATTCCATGTGCAATATATTTTAGCTGCCACATCAGATAAGTAGCCCATTTTTTTCCTTGTCTATTTTTCACCCAGTTTCCCATGTGTTATTTGGCTAGTTTTGCAATTACCATCCTATAGGTTTCCTTCATTCTGTGCTAGAATTAGTCTCAAGGACCACTAGTACCTTTTTAACTTTATGAACAGCAACCAAAGATACCCAATTCCAGTACTGCCCCAGTCACTTTGACTGTACCAGACTGCTGCAAACTTTCCATATCCTGTTTATCCTCAAACTGAGACTTCAATTCAATATCTTCTATCTGTTCTAAACACTTGTACTATATTGAATCTAGATTCAGTATTCCAATGATCTTCTGGTCATCCTCAGTTCATTCTTCCAGAACTGTTTGTGACAATTCTATGTATTCAGAATTTAAGTTTTAAAAAAAAATCTAATCCTTTACCTTACCCATTCTTCAGCTTTATTAGTTACAACTAAGGCTTACATTAACACTGCAATTAAGTTAAAATTCTCCTTTGTTCTCACCAACTCTGTTCCTGACTGCAGTATCTTACAAATTCCCCTCTTTAACCTCAAAGCTATCAAGATTTTTAGTCACCCCTCCTTTTTACTCCAGTTCTATATAAATTCTAGTGGCATGGGTCTGTTTGTCAATCCACTACTGCATCCTGAAAAAGTCAGCAAATCTTTCACTATTGGGCCCATGTGGTGTAATGCTTGGAACTGGTGGACTTGTCAGTTAAATATTTTGTACATCTATTGTGTATAATACTACATTCTAGTGTAGAGAACTAATTCAAACAACTTTAAGCATAATCCTAAAATTATAAGCATGCATGTGGGAGTGTACACTAAGAACTCAAGCCTGAAATGTGCAGTGGATAAGAGCTGTATGTTGATGTGCAGTACTGCACATTAATTAGTAGCTGTGACATTAAATGCTATAGCTGGGGTCACTGCTGTTTTTTTTTTTATTAGGGTATTCTGCGGACTCCAGACACCATTAGAAAATTCCAGACTGTCCCAGCCCAACCAGGGCAAGCTTCACCTCTTCTCCAGTATTTTGGGATACTTCTTGATCAGGGACAGCTGAACAAGTATGAATCATTGGAACTCTGCCGACCAGTCTTGCAGCAAGGCCGCAAACAGTTGCTGGAAAAATGGCTGAAAGAAGACAAGGTAACCAGTTTTCTCTACCAGAGCAGATGGGGCTGACTTATCAGAGCCTATATAGTATTATAAATGCAGCTTTAGTAAAGAGGATTGCACCCATTTCTATAATTCACATTCTGTACTTTGAACTTTTGTAGCTGGAGTGTTCTGAGGAGCTTGGGGACTTGGTGAAGACAGCTGATCCCACACTAGCTTTGAGTGTCTATCTCCGAGCCAATGTGCCAAATAAAGTTATACAGTGTTTTGCAGAGACTGGGCAATTCCAAAAAATTGTTCTGTATGCAAAAAAGGTATTTTCAATCCTAAATGACTTGCTTTATTCCACTGGAAATGGTGCCTATTAAATGTTTGTTCATAATTCATTAATGAAATGCTTGAGTTTAGAGGCTACACAAACTGCACACTAAAATTTCATAAACTTTCATATGCTAGAATGTGAATTGGTTTTCATGGGAGTTTCAGCAAAAAAATTGTTGCTATTTTATAATTTGAGATGCAGCAGGTTTTTTCAATGACTTCACATTGTGCTTTGTGTTGACAGGTTGGTTACACTCCTGATTGGGTCTTCCTGCTGAGAAATGTTATGCGGGTTAGCCCTGACCAGGGGCTTCAGTTTGCACAGATGCTTGTTCAGGATGAGGAACCTTTAGCTAATATTAATCAGGTTAGTTACAGAATCTAAACTTTGCTTTTCTCCTTTAATCAGAACTTTAGATGTAATCTGTGTGCCTCCAGTTGATTAGCTGGGGCAGAGGGTGGTTTCTGGGAATTGGTATAGATTTGATTAATGGAAATGTGGAGGAAATCACTTTTTCCCTGTTTAATGTGGCCTATAAAATCAAATGCAATCCAACTTGAGCAATTTTGCATTACAATTAACCATAAAATCCCTTTAATGCAGAAGGTGGCCATTCAGTCCACCAAGACTGCAATTCTATGAGCATGCACATTTTTGCTGTGGCAGATCTATCTATTTGTCTTTGGACTATGGGAGGAAATCAAATCACAAGCTGGAGGAAATCCACAAGGAGCACCATTCCATAAATAACCCAAGGCTGGAATTGAACCTGGGTCCCAGGCACTTTTGACAGCTCATGTTGCTGCCATTTCTGCAACCTTTAACTTTTCTGCATTTGCATTAGAAGTTTACAGAATTTTGTGTACAGTGTGATGTACTTTAATGCAACGATAAGGCTGACCTGTGATCTTTAGCAGTGTTGTACTCATTGGGCTCACTAGAATATAGTGTAAGCAGAAATGAAGACATTGAGTAACCTTTATCCAAATTGAATGAACTACTCTACCCTGTTGGAAAATGGACCAATGAATACTTATGATGACAGTCCTTGATTTTTGAAGTTTGTTGCTGAAACTTAAGTTTTAGAACTTAAGACCTAGATATGCTGAGTGATTAAGCCAGACCTCATGACCATGCTTCATGTCTGCATACCTAATCCTCTGCTCAAACTCTGTACAGCAGATTCTGATGCCTGTCAAATGGCATTCCTTGAGCTGGTTCTGTTTTTACTATCCACAAATTTGTGGAATGAATATTGGCTAAAACATAACTCTGTTCTCTGAAGTAGAGCCCTGTGAACCTTTGACATCTAGCTGAGCAAGCAACTGGAATCTGTTTTAATATCTCACCCAAAAAGACAGCACCTCCCTCATTACACTACTCCATCAGTTCTGCATGGGAGTGTAGGCTTTGTGCTGAATGGATGGATTTGAGCCTGGAACCTACCTCTGAATCAAAGTTTAGCCTAAAATTGTCAGCAAGCATCTGAAGAGCATCAAAGCTTTGTCCTTTTCAGTTTGAGTCAGCTAGGTAACTAATTCCAGAGCAAGAATCTTGTCTCCTGATAGAACAGCTTCCCTGGCTAGAATTGCTGACTCAGCAAGATTGAAATCTGGCATTTATTTTGATATGGATGGACATTGACAATTGTAATGCTGAGGAGCTGTGACCGTTCCTGAAGGTTAATGCTGTGTTTCCCTTCCTAGATTGTGGATATATTTATGGAGAATAACCTGATCCAGCAGTGTACCTCTTTCCTACTGGATGCTTTGAAGAATAATAGGCCTTCTGAGGGTCATTTGCAAACCCGTCTACTTGAAATGAATCTGATTCATGCACCACAGGTGGGAAATGTGCTTTACTAACTTGCTATACTAAGAGTTTGAGAACACAAAACCCCATGTCCTTGTTTGTATTATTTCTGGACTGAAATTGGCAACATAAATGTCCCTGTTTTGGCCTAATATCTTAGTGTTGAATTCATGTCCTGAATATAAAAATATTGTTGCCTTTATTTTCCAGTGCTATTCTCTCCTTGCAGCATCAAGGGCTAAATGCTAATCTGACTAATTTTTTTCTGAAGTAGCCATAAACAGTCACACTGTTTGCACTATAATCAGTGTGTAATGTTGACCATCCAAAGCATTAACAAATTTGGTGCATTGCCGTGTGGCCATAGCCTTGGTTCTTGGGGCAAGTGGAATGAAGTATGTTTGTGGAAAGCAGTGGAGGTCATACTGACACTATCAAGCCTAAATCAATTGGGTTTTCATAAAGTTTCTACTTGTGATTGCATCTTGACCCACATGTAAATTTAATGAAATCACTAGACTTTTTCTAAAAATGGGATTTAATATTATTCCAATACCATCTATAGCCTGGCTATTTATCACCTGGAAGTCTGACTTGCCTGTACTAGTTTGAATATTGTTTTAAATTTCAGATTGCATACAACCTTTAAAATTTGTTAGTCATATGTAGGCTTATGTTCTCACTGCAGTGTTATTGTGAAAATCCCCTAGTTGCCACACTCCAGTGCCTGTTTGAGCAGGAGAATTTGGCATTAACCTACACTTCATGGATTGAGGATTGGCTCATTCAAAGACAAAAGGGAATCTATTCATGGAGCCCAAGGAAATGGGCAAGGTATTAATGAGTGCTTTGCATCAGTATTCACTAAAGAGAAGCACTGGGTGGGTGATGAATCTGGGAAAAGGTGTGTAGATCTTCACCTTGAGATGAAGGTATTTGGGTTCTTGAGAAACATTAAGAGCTTAATGGGGCATACACCAAAAATGCTGAGGCAATGGAAGAAATGGTTGGGGCTTTGAGATGAACCTTTATATCCTCACCCACTTCAGGAAGATCATGTGGAGATGCTGGCATTGGTTATGGTAAACTCGGTAAGAAGTCTCAACACCAGGTTAAAATCAATAGGTTTATTTGATAGTAAACACCATCTAGCTTTCAGGGTTTGCCCCTTCATCAGGTGAGGGCAAACCCCAAAAGCTAGTGGTGCATACTACCAGATACACCTATTGGACTTTAACCTGGTGTTGAGACTTCTTACTGCGACCCCCAGTCCAACACCAGCATCTCCATCAGATCCTGTGTATAGAGGGCTTGTCTGTAGGGGATGGCTTCCTTTAATGTGTTTAGGGTGGAAGCTGAACAAGTGGAGCTTGAGATTATCCATGGGCTTTGTAGTACATGGAACAGAGGTGACCATCCTTGGAGATGCATGTTCAATGATTCTAGAGAATATCCATAGTGAATCTGGGATGGAACTTGATGTCATAGTTGTTTCAGTGATTGTTCAGTCCAAAAAAAGTCATCCATATACTAAATGCATCAGTTGAAGGCTCTGTGCAGTAAAGATCTTGTTTGAATCTGTGCATGAAGATACATTGAGTTGCAAATTTAGGCCCCATGGTTGTTCCATGTGTCTGGATGAATTCATTGAAGATGAAGACCATTGATCAGGATGAAGCTGATTTGTCAAATTGCATCTGGAGATTGACAGTTGGCACAGTACTGAGATCATTGCAACAGTGCCAGTCATGGGGAATGCTAGTGTGGAGTGCTGAGACATCCATTGGAGTGTGCCAATGTGCCTTTTTTAAGGGTAGTAATTACATGCCATTGAGCCTTGCATCAGTGATAGGAAGATTTGTTCTACTTGGAAATTAGAGGTAACATGGTTTTGTGAAGGGGAGGTCACAAACTTGAGTTTTCTTGAAGAAATGATTGAGGGACAGCAGTGGTTGTTGTCTACTTGGACTTCAGGAAGGTCTGACAAGATCTTTCATGGCAGACAGGTGCAGAAGTAAAGTCTCATGGGATCAGGTGAGCTGGCAAGGTGGATACAGAACCTGCTGTCATAGACAGCAGGCAGCAATGGCAGGGCATATTTCTGAACAGAGCTGTAACAGTTTACCAGATCAGTGCTGGGACCTTTGTTTATAATTTGGAGGGAAATGTAACTGGTTTAAATGTGTAGACGAAACAAAGGGTGGATTTGCAGATAGTGATAAGGACCATCAGAGGATATAGCAGAATATAGATCAGTTGGAGACTTGGGCAGAGGTGGCAGGTGGAGTTTTAATTTGGACAAATGAGGTCATGCATTTTGAAAGGTCTAATACAAATAGGAAATATACAGTAAATGGCAGAATCCTTAAGGGTATTGATAGAGGGAACTGAGTGTACAGGTCAGTGGCAATGCAGGTGGAGAAGGTAGTCAAGACATGCTTGCCTTCAGCTGGGGCATTGAATTTAAAATTGGCAAGTATGTTGCAGTTTTATAGAACTTGGAATATAGTGTTCAATTCTGGCCACCAGAAGGATGTAGAGACTTGTGGGTATAGAAGATTTAACTGTTGCCTGGTATGGAGGACATTAGCTGAGGAGAGGTTGGAGACACTTGGGTTTGTTGTCACTGGAGGTTGAGGGTCTACTAGAAGCCTGCAAGATTAAGGGGCAAGAGTTAAAGGAGATTGAGGCAAGTTTGAGTGGTAGGTGCCTGGAACTTGCTGCCACAGAGGTGGTGAAAGCAGATACATCAGTGACTTTTTTTGAGGGGCATCTTGAAGAAAAATCTAGGATGGAATAGAGGATTATGATCCCTAAAAGGTTAGATTTTAGTTCCCTCGGTGCAAGCTTGGAGAGCCAAAGGGTCTCCCAGTGCTGGGCCTGGAGAGGAAATCCATGCAGACAATATGCAAACTCTACAGTGACCCCAACCCAGGACCCTGGTGCTGTAATGTAGCAGTGCTAACCGCTGTTACCCCTCCGTGTGAACTAGAAAGTATTTACTAGATATTATATAATTGAACTGTTGCCACATCTTGGAATGCAAGTTTGCTAAACTATTTATTGACCATATTACCTGTTTTGATGTCCTTGCTGGTTGTGCACTAACTTGCATGTTGGCTAATAATCAAAAGTCAGGTTCATACAGCTAATTCAGCAATTCTCAAGGCCTAAAAGGTCTGCTTTGTGCACAAAATAGCAATGTGCTGACTGTCTAGAATATAACTTCTGTATTGCTACATCTTTATCTAGTCAATTGTAACAGCTGGTTAGTCATCCATATAACTCCATGAACTGTAATGTGATTACTAATACGACTTTGTTTCCTCAGGTTGCTGATGCAATCCTTGGAAACCAGATGTTCACTCATTATGATCGTGCCCATATTGCCCAGCTGTGTGAAAAGGCTGGTTTGCTGCAGAGGGCTTTGGAGCACTATACAGATCTATATGATATTAAACGTGCTGTTGTACACACTCACCTTTTGAATCCTGAGGTATGAATTTCTCTAAAATAGTTTTGTGAACTACCTCATGATACTGTCAGTTAGTGGCAAGGCTTTTGTCTTGGCAAACTGGCATTGTCTCCATTTCTAATTCAGTGTTATGGTCACTTAATCAAACAATTGTTGCCTCCTGTGGTTTCTGGATGTATAAGACCGTTTGAAGATTAGTGATCATTAGCTTCCTAAAACAGTTTAATGATTCTGACAATTGCAGGTCATTTGGTAACTAATGTAGTACAAGTTATTGGTTAAGACAGCAACCCAGTAAACATTGACTTTTGCATCAGCAATAATTAAGGAGTTGCTTGTTTCTTAAATGCCTTCCCCTTTTATAAGCATCCATGATGGAATGTAGACATAATTTAAAGAGATACATAAATGCAAAGTAGGATAGCTGCATGGAATTGGTTCCTTCAGCAAAGGCAGGTAAGCTGGCTAAGATCAAACCAAGATGAATGCAAAGCTGTTTCTTGTCAGCTTGCATCTGCCTTGGGGGTCATGAATTGTATTCAATTTAGTTTTGAGTAAGCCAGGAAAAAGATTTGGGCTTGCCCTATCCACCTTGCTTTAACTTTAAGAATGGTGTAAAATTTAAGAAATCAAGCCTGAAATCTGGTGTGATGTCAGTTTACAACATGTATGTCTCATTTTGGGAACATGAATTGGATTTGATTTTTGAGTTGGAGTAAGCAAAGACCAATTTAGACCTTGCTGTTGGCTAACTATGAAAAAGGAATATTTAAAATTCTCAAGCTTGTGTGAGTGAAAGCCAGGATGCTTTAGAAACCACTGACAATTTTTCCTGAAGTTGACCATGAATATGGTTTCTTGTGGGATTTGCATGTCTCCAGTTGCAGAACTGAGGTCCACACCCTGCCATAAGAGCCATCTGTGATATGGGTTTTGGGGGTGAGGGTATTAATGAACACTACCTCCTAAACTAGGTCTGGCTCAAGTCATTTTACCAACAGCAAATTTTTAATGTTAATCTATTGCAATGACCATTCCAGAGCAGCATCATGGCTAAGTTAAGGCAGCAATAGGAGTTTACCGAGGTCAACCAGTTTTGAAATCTAGTAACCCTGGCTGAAAGCCATCCTGACTCTAATTTCTCCCACACCCAAAACATTATATTTCAGGGAATATAATAAGCCTTTAGAAGTAAATTTCCTTCAGTTCATCTGCTTTCAAGATTTGAAGTTGGGTGTTGTGCTCAAACTGATATTTGATGGACATTAAATTCCACATCTGTATTTTATGGCACTGTGCAGGGTATCTTCCAGGTGTCCTGCAGGCTGACTTTTCTCAGAAGCCACAGTGCCAAAGAAACTCATTCAACCCATTGAGTCTGCATCAATATTCCAGAGCATCTTGCCACAAATTACCTGCTAATCCCTCTCTAATCTACATAATTTGGGGCACTAAAGGATAATTTGCATTCAGTCCTGTACACCTTTGAACTGAGAACCTACAGATACTGGGAGAATGTGCAAACCAGTTATCCAAGGTTGGAATCAAACAGCCTCCCTGGCACTGTGGCAGCAGTGCTAACCACCCTGTTGTTCACTAGCTGATTTCATTCCACTGGAATTTGATGGTAAACATCCTGGCATTGTTGCCTAAACTTCATTTGTGATGCTGTTAAGGTACAAATGCAGTCTCATCCAGCTGGTTTTAACAATTCATAAGTGATTTGTCAGACTGGGGTTTAATTGTATCTTCCTCCCAGTGGCTTGTGAACTTCTTTGGCGCACTGTCTGTCGAAGATTCCCTGGAGTGCTTGCGTGCTATGTTGTCGGCTAACATCCGCCAGAATCTTCAACTTGCTGTGCAAGTAGCATCCAAGTACCATGAGCAACTTGGCACACAGTCACTGGTGGAACTTTTTGAGTCCTTTAAAAGTTATGAGGGTAAGTTTTTTTTTGCAGCACAAATGTAACACTGCAGATTTCTTGAGGAAATATTAACTTGTATCCTTGTACAGTAAATACTCATTACTCTTTTGCTAAACTTATTTCCAAACATTTTGCAGGATTGCTTTTGTCCTAGTCAGCTTTACAGCACAAGATGCCCTTGAACCAAAATCATCCAATCTAATGCAAACAGACATAAATATCTGTAGCACTCTAATCTGTTGCTGCTTTTGCCAAATTGGAAAGATTGAACTGGAGTAATATCTAATGTGTATGCATTTTGCAACTTAATCAGAACTGTTAATTTTCTTCACTGTTTTAGCTAGTGCACTCATCTTTCTACATCTGCATTAGTCAAATTCAGTGACCTTGTTTCAGTATAATTTCCATTGCATCCACTTTTCTGCTAAAAAAAGTTAGTTTCCCAACTTGTAGCTTGAAATATTCTAGTGCTTAAATCAGTGCAGCAGAGCAGTATTCAAAGAACCAAATTGAGATTTTAATATTTTCCTGGTAGGATAAATCTGAAAACTTCTCCAGAAAAGCCATGATGGGGTGAACCAATTCTTTAGGACTGACTATAGGAATTGATAGGCTTCCTCCTGTTAGGGCAATATCTGATCTCTAATAGCTTTTGCATACTAGAGGTTAATCAATTGCAGGTGTAGAGAAATGCTTTGTCTCTGACATTCAAGAATCAGGTTGTTGCTAAAAAGTCAGCAATACTTATAGTATTGTTGCTCTAAGACATGAAATCCAAAACAAATAGATTCTAATATTGACTTGTATTCTGCAGAATGTGATGTATGGTTCCAGATGAACCAAATGTTTAGAGCTAATTTCCTCATTTTCTTCCCACAGGGTTATTTTATTTCCTTGGATCCATTGTGAATTTCAGCCAAGAGCCAGATGTTCACTTCAAGTATATTCAGGCAGCATGCAAGACTGGGCAAATTAAGGAAGTTGAACGTATATGTCGTGAGAGCAATTGCTATGATTCGGAACGTGTGAAGAACTTCCTAAAGGTACTTAATGCTGCAATTATGTTTCATTTGAGTCTTATAACACATTGCCTCTTGGAAATGTTTGGCTTGCAGCCTAATTGGATGTCCAGTGCTGTGGCCAGAGGGACTATCCTTCTGTAAGGTATTGATTTTTAAGCTGTTCTAGTGTACATCCCTTACCACTAATCAAGATTTCCTACTTGATATGGTATTTCAGATCACTAAAGTTAGCAAACACCACTCACAGAAACAAGCTTTAAAATTGGCAGGTACATTTTTTTCCTACATGAGAAGGAGTATAGCCTGGCCCGCTGCTCCAGCATGCTCTGCATCACTATCTATGAAGCACATTCCTCCATCTACAATTCCCTTAGATTCCAAATTGTTCAGTTTGAATGTACACCAACTAGGTAGCTGCATTTGAGGTCAAAAATTACAAAGGTTATCAAGTGAAGAAATTCTCCTGTCTATAGATGGCTTCTGATCTTGACTGCTCAAAACTGAGTAACCAGAAAAAACACTCCCTGCTGAGCCTGTCTTTTTCTCAAGGACATAAATCTATTTGGGTTTCTCCTTCAATGCTTTAGTGATGCCTTGAACAAGCTCTTGAAGTGAAGGAAAGAGGAAGAATCTTTTCAGAAGTGGATGTGTTTGGGTTTGGTCATCTTTGTCTAAAATTGATCTGTCACTTTAGTAGCATGAAGGTTATTTCCTCAGGTATGTTAATGTTCAGGGTGAAATATGACCAGATTTGAAAACTAAACTTGCCATACTGTTGATCACCACCTACAGATTCTGAAATATCACTGTTTATAAAAAAAAAAAATTTAAACTAGATATAGCTATAATTTAAGCAACTGAGTTAGATTTCAGATTTAAAATGGATTGATGTTCTAAAGCATCTTTAACTAACACCAGTAACATTTTTGTGGAGGGAGGTGCAGTAACTTTGTTTACTCTAGATTAATGACTTACCTGGTGCACTATTCCAGTAGTTTTTGTCTGCTCATACCATTCACTGCTCCATCTTCATGCAATTATGTTTTAAGAATGCATATCAAAATTGAGTTTGAATTTTATTTGGGATGGGAGAAAGCAAACTATTCCAAATTAGGCTGAAGTTCCTTGAGTATTTTTATATGGGAAATGAATTTTTTGTATCTGCCTACCCTATGGATTATAACTTGTTACAACTGAAAATTGTAATCACACTTAAAATATTTGTATGCTAAATTTGAAGGTCATAAGTTATTTAACATAGAACATATTTCAAATGTGTTGAAGCACATTGTCCTTGAATGTCCAATTTTGGCTTTTTAAGAACTTTGTCTAGTTTGGAATTAACTGGTAGGATTTGTAGTGTTTAAAAATGTTGATGCTGTAGTTATTCACTCTTCAGTTGAGTCATTGCAGCTTGATTTTTAGTTGCTTCTAGCACCAGACAGTAATCCTTTACTTTTGTTTTCAGGAAGCTAAGTTGACTGACCAGCTCCCACTTATCATTGTGTGTGACCGGTTTGACTATGTTCATGACCTAGTTCTGTATCTGTACCGCAACAACCTGCAGAAGTATATTGAAATTTATGTCCAGAAGGTGAGTGAAATCATTAAAGCCATCAGGGATTGTTTTGGAAATCAAACTTTCAAATGTTGATTTCTGTTCAATGGAGTAAGCTTTTTGGCTTTCATAAAATCAGTGACCTAAACTCTTATACTGATTCTCTTTCTAGCAGTCTTGAATGTACACAGTTGCTGAACATCCACAGTACTCTGGGATATCCAATTCTAGATTTGTCGTTAAGAGATTTCTCGATCTTCAATTTGAACACTGCAGCCAAGGAAAACCTAGATTTATTTTGTCAGGCCATTAAGAATGTTCTATAAATATTCCCTTAAGTGAATGAGATGTATCACTAACAAATCTCCAGTTCAGTAATTAATTTGAACCTTTTTTAATTGCAGCTCCAACAAATATCCTTTCTTGAAAGGAGCCAAAACATTACACATTACTACAAAGGTTATCTCACCAGCACTCTACATCCTTGCATTAAGACTAGATTAAGGCTAATGTGCCATTTTCCTTCCTAATTGCTTGCTCTACCTCCTTTTCAAAGGTGAATCTGAAGTCCTTGAAATAGTTAATGATTTCAAACAGAAGGCACAATGGCTTTTTGTACTTATTCTATAAGTGAAATTTTTGCATAGCTTGATCTGAAATCCTGCAAAAGCATAAGTGTAGGGTGACAGTTCAGTACACACTTTAAATGCTATAAATTCTTAACTGGTATATGACTATTCTAAGAATTTGACCTGTTTTTGGGCAACAAAAGTAACTGCTTGGAAAGTGAGTAAATTCATGAGTTGAAAGCCAAGTTAATTCACTTCTGCTTTCTGTCAAGAAAACAAAGATTACTAATTCTAGTGTCTCATTGTATGCAGGTGAATCCAAGCAGGCTTCCAGTAGTGGTGGGTGGACTGCTGGATGTGGATTGCTCTGAAGAAGTTATCAAAAATCTTATCACTGTAGTCCGTGGACAGTTTTCAACTGATGAGCTAGTGGGTGAAGTGGAGAAAAGGAACAGGTCAGTAACTGCAATAACTGATTTTCCTTCTGTGCTGCTTGTTTTTGAAGTGAGTGAGGTTCCCCTGCTGGCTTTCAGTGGCATTGCTACTTGTCAATTTCAGTATAGGTTCATTTTTGTTTGCCCCCTTCCCTCAAGTACTTGAAGGAAGCATGTTTGTAATTGCAAAGATTCAGATTGCCCTGTATACAGGAGACTTGGTGAACTATCATTCTGTCACTAATGAGGATTTTAATTTTCAACTTGAAAGAATTAGCTATGGCTATGAAACATAACAGGGCATGGTTAGCATTGCAGCAAACAGACATGACAAAATTGAGGGAGCACAAGAAAAATTGCACAGCAGGTCCAGCATGTGACTCACAATGTAAGTTAAACAAATGTAACTTAAATTTCAGACATCCTGCAACCTCAAATACCCAAATTAGCATTTGCCCACTTGATGAGCAATGGTCAGAAATTTCCACTTTTAATAGTGCCAAGGAGCTTCATGGTGCAGATGTATGCTCTTCAAACAGCACCAAGACTATCTGTCTCGTGTAGCTTGAACCTCATGGCCTTCTGACCTGAGGCAGGTGCTGCTTTTGAGCTCAGCTCACATCGGGGGTTTGCCTTGGCCATTTTTTCCCTTTTGCAAACTGATTTATCTACAAATTCTTGGGATATAAATGGCTTGGAATATCACATCTAGTGGTCTATCCCTTCAAGATGTGTAGCATCAGATTTAGCTAATAGTTGAATTCTAAATTGTGGTTATAGTTTTTGATTAGATCTCAATGTTGTCTCATTACAGATTAAAATTGCTGCTTCCATGGCTGGAGGCTAGAATTCATGAAGGTTGTGAAGAACCTGCTACTCACAATGCTTTGGCTAAGATTTATATTGATAGCAATAACAATCCTGAGCGATTCCTGCGTGAAAACCCTTTCTATGATAGCTCTGTGGTTGGCAAGTATTGTGAAAAGAGGGATCCACATTTGGCTTGTGTTGCTTATGAAAGGGGCCAGTGTGATCTGGATCTCATAAAGGTTAGTGTCAACATTGTTTGGCTACAATACACTTTTTGAATTGATGGATACTGTCTAGATAAAAGCTGGTCTGATTCATGCTACTCAGAACTAATCTTTTGTACCAGAACAAGTTGTTGCTGTGCAAGGGAGCATTGCATTTAATTGCAGGTGTAGTAACTTCTATAAACTGTAATTGTAGTAACCTGGAATGCATTTGTGACATAAAATGTGCTTGAGTTGCTAATATTGCTACAATAAAGAAGTCCCTTTCATTTACATGAGCAGTTTAGCAAGGCAGTAATTGAGTATTCCTATTTTCAATCCAATCAAACCTAAATTTAATTGAATTTTGTAGTAGGGTGTTCTACAAATGTGAAATTGTAGAGTGAATACATCAGATCAAGCTAATGTATTGATTGATCAATACATTGATAGTCCTTTAACTATCCAATCTTAGGTTTGCAATGAAAACTCCCTCTTTAAGAGTGAAGCTCGCTATCTTGTACGTAGAAAGAATCCAGAACTCTGGGCCAATGTCCTTGAAGAAAATAATCCTTTTAGACGACAGCTGATTGACCAGGTATGCTGTTACATTCTACATCTTAAGTTGTTTACTCAATTAATGAATGTATGACTTCAGGAAACTTGCTGACTAGAAATCATGTTTAAACTGTGCAGTAAGTTCTAACACCAGGTTAAGATCCAGTGGTTTATTGTCAGCATAAGCTTTTGAAGTCTCAGGCTCCTTTTTTAATCAGGTGAAGGAGCCTGAGACTTCAAGCTTGTGCTGACAAACCTTTGGCCTTGGGTAAGCACAGCAAGTCTCAACACCAGCATCTCCACATGGCTACCATAAACCTTTGTGCACAGAGTATGCTGATTTTTTTTCACCTGAACATGAAGCTGTTGAGTGGACAGTCAGGGTGTCTGATCCATGGAAGATGGTCACTATTTCTCAATAAATAAGCATTGGTGACTTGGATGAAAAAAGTTTAGAATGAAAATTGAAGGTGGATTTAAAATGGAGAATTTAAATTTTAGCAACATCTGAAATGGATTTCATGTAACAACATGGGTACTTTGGTGTTAATGAAACCAGATGCAAGCTTTCAGTTAGTTTGAATATGCCAGACTGCAGGAGAAGAGCAGAATGCCATTCAGTTGTTCCACTTGCGAGAGTTGGCCTTGCTACTGGGCATTCAGCAGGGTTACAATGAGAAATTTACTGTCAAATTTCCATTAACTGTCTGAATTGAGTTAGACCAGTGAGTGGCCTTCATCTCAGTGGACTGCAAGATTGAAATCAGGCTTGGTCACTAACCATGACTCCATGAACAATATTTATTTAAATACACTATGTTTAAATCACTTGTTAATAGAACTGTCAACTTCATTGCAAAACAAAATATTTGCACCAGAGCACTGGGAGTGTACTCCTTTTCAGTGTGCCATTAGCTTGTCTGTCTTGTGCCCTTTACATATCATACTGGCAGGAAAATGACATGGTTTAAAAATTGGAATGTGTCCACTTTGCACAGGCTGCAGTTGTCTTGTGGGCTGCATGTGGCCCTAGATGTCAAGTTGACCATCTCTGAACTAGATTAGGTGTGAGGTACCTGCTGATTCATCCTGACTTGGATGTGGCAGAATAATTCATTCCTTCATTCTTTTTCTTTTAACTGGTTACTGTGCCATCTTTTGGCCACCTAATATTGAGCTTATTTGGAATGAATTTCAGTTCAAACAATAACAAAGTAGTTCGACTTACTGCTGAATGTAATTTTTCAGGTTGTCCAAACAGCCCTGTCAGAAACCCAGGATCCAGAGGAAGTATCTGTTACTGTGAAGGCCTTCATGACTGCAGACCTTCCCAATGAGTTGATTGAACTGCTTGAGAAAATAGTTTTGGATAACAATGTCTTCAGTGAACACAGGTAAATTTTGACAAACTAATTCTATGCATTGTAAATCTAAAACCATTTGCAAATATTGGCTAAATGTGGGTGTTGTAATGAACTATTTCTGTGGTTTATCTCTGGTAATTGGCTTTAGCTCCCAAAAAGTGTAGGAGCCTGATGGCATTGTAGTTATACTGAGTACAGTAGCAGTTGGTACCCAATGTTCAGGTGCTGGTGCTGCCCCCACCCCTAAATCTGAGGGGTGGGGATGGTGAGATTGTGGGTGAGGGGTGGGTTTGGTTTTTAAGTCAGGGCAGGGGGGCCTGAAGATGAGCTGTATATCCACCTCTGAATTTCTGCAGCTGAAGACTTTGGTTTTTTTGTGCATGGAATAAGTTTAAAATATTTAATTTCTATTTGATTGCCTTTAACAAAATTTGTTTTGGGATTGTTTCTGAAATTGTAATCCCCATGCACAGAAATCTGCAGAACCTCCTGATTCTCACTGCAATTAAAGCAGATCGCACCCGTGTTATGGAGTACATCAATCGCCTGGACAACTATGATGCTCCTGATATTGCCAACATTGCTATTAGCAATGAGCTTTTTGAAGAAGCCTTTGCAATTTTTCGGAAGTTTGATGTGAACACCTCTGCAGTGCAGGCAAGAATGTTTTGGTTTTTCTTTGATCTATTGAGATCATGTTGAATAATTTTAGATGCAAGTTGGCAGCATGTATTTGTTCTGTCTGACTTTGAAGCACTTGGAGGGTGAGTGCAAGAATAAATTTGGGGATTTAAAATGGTTGATTTAAACTTTTATTGACCTCCATCCTTAGGTTTTGATTGAACACATTGGAAATCTTGATCGTGCTTATGAGTTTGCAGAACGTTGCAATGAGCCTGCTGTATGGAGTCAGCTGGCAAGAGCACAGTTGCAAAAAGACCTAGTTAAAGAAGCCATTGATTCCTACATCAAGGCTGATGATCCATCTGCTTATATGGAAGTTGTGAAAGCAGCCAATAAGAACAGTAAGTAATGGACAATGAATGAATCATTACTTTGTTACTGAATGCAACCAGTAAATGTTTTAATGTAAATCAAAACATCCAAGAATGTGGCCACCCATGTGGTTTTTCCAACCTATTAATCTTCCAGCATCTCCCTCATCTGAACACATGATTTCCACAGCTCAGAACCAGTTGCTATTGTAACTGGTTCTTTGAAATCTGAATCCCTTCCCCTCCATCCATGTTTTTTGTTTCTTGAATGTACCAAATTTTCTTAACTCCATTTGTGAATTCCCTCCAACATTTCTTGTCCTTAACACAACAGTATGATCAAAGTCACAGCACATACTCCTTCTTCCCATCTGTTTACCTGTGCAATATTGTTTTTACTTCAGCAATTCATTTCATTTCCCACCATCCCCTCGTTGAAAGTTTAAGGTATTTAATAGCTTTAGTGAATATTGTAATCCAAATTTCTCTCCTTTCAGATAACTGGGAAGATCTAGTGAAGTTTCTGCAAATGGCTCGGAAGAAAGCCAAGGAGTCTTATGTAGAGACAGAGCTGATATTTGCTCTGGCAAAGACTAACCGTCTGTCTGAGTTGGAGGAATTTGTTAATGGACCCAATAATGCCCATATTCAGCAAGTAAGTAATACCTTGAACACAAGCTTCTCAAATATCACCATTTGTGAACTTGAGTTCCCTTGTATTTTAAATGCTTTACCTCTAAATCAGTGTCCAATTTACATGCAATTTTAACATGACCCACAATGCATTACACCTGTATAGATTAAAGTGACTTTAATGTGCTACACCAAGTGGAAAGAACATTTAAAAATACTCAGTTCTTCAGTGGAAGGCTTGAATCTCAAAGCTTTGTGTATTCCCAAACAGACTTCATGTAGTAACTGAGTTGAAACCATTGACCTCAAGTGTTTAGGTTATTTATTATAAAAAAACTTAGTTTGGAACTTGCTGCCCACTAGGCTGCTGGAAGTGGACATCACTAAGTGAGATTGGATGGGCATTTGAAGCAAAAATTTGCAGAACCAGACAGAACCAGACAGAAGGAGCAGGAGAATGGGACTGAATAGTTTGCTCTGCAGCAAGGTGGTGTAGATTTACTTGGAGTGGTGGCCTCCTATATTGAATAGCTGTTAGCAGAAATTTCTAATTCCTATTGTAAAAACCAACATGGCACAGATGCCCATCAATCTGTGCTGAGAACATGTATGGAACTAATTGTAACATCTTAACATAGGTTGGTGATTGCTGCTATGATGATGGCATGTATGATGCAGCAAAGTTACTTTACAACAATGTCTCCAACTTTGCTCGCTTGGCTTCCACTCTGGTACATCTAGGAGAGTACCAAGCTGCTGTGGACAGTGCCCGCAAAGCTAACAGCACTAGGACTTGGAAAGAGGTATGAAATATACAACTGTCTAGTTATTCATTGCTACTGAAGTGGTTTTTGTTTGTAACCAAGCATATGGAATTTCTTCTTAAAGACTCCATCTCTGGAGAATTAGCCAATGGGTGTTATATGCTGGCCTTGCCAGTGATTTGTAACCCACAAATGGATGAAAACTGAAACTAACTACCTGATCTGATGTGAAAACATTTTTATCAAGTTTCTGTTAAATAGCCACTGAAGTTTTATCTAAATTGTGCAAAATTAAGTAATTTAATGTGAATCTTTGGAATTGTCTGTCTCTAGGTTTGTTTTGCCTGTGTTGATGGTGAGGAGTTCCGCCTGGCCCAGATATGTGGACTACACATTGTCATTCATGCAGATGAGCTGGAGGAGTTGATCAGTTATTACCAGGTAATGCCAGTTCTATAATGTTGGCTGTTTAATTTCCCCCTTTGCTGCAAGTACGTCGTCTACCAAGCATTACTGGTAGACACTTGGCATCTTGGTGTTTCCACCTTGTAATCAGTGCCAAAATTGAAATACAGATTGTGATGCAGGTACTAAAGCAGATTGGGGACATGTTGGAATGCAGTGCACATTTTGTAACTCAATCCTAAGTAGCTAAGAGGTTAACAGTTTGCCTCCTGATTTGGCTTGGATTCCATGGTTTAATAAACATGAAATTAAAATTATTGAAACACTAGCAGGGGCATGTGTCCTGTAACATAGTAATTATTTGCATGGGAAATGGAGGGATCTGGCTGGCTGCCACAATGCTTTATCAGAGACTTGTAACCATAACCTGACAGCAAATGTTGCAGGCTTTTGCTGTGTTTCCTGCTGATTGAACAGATCAATTTGGAATAGATATTCCAATTAGAAATGAGTGCTTTTTCCTAGATTTCAGCTAAATGCAAGGTTTTGATAGATTTTGTTACTAGATATCAAGAGTAGCACTTTATTCTAATTTCCAGTTTTTGAAGTTGCAGATCACCCCATATGCACCTAGCAGGGTCCTGAATCAGTGCTTCTGATTACAATATGTACAGATATTCAATAGAGTATTGATCCATGGGTGAACTGTAGGTTAAGACAATATCCATAGTGACTTGAAAGTTATTGGCTAGCTTCCAATGGCTGAGAGCCTTACTCTACTAACATAACACTTCAGTCTTTAAGATCAAATCTAGTGACTTGTAGAAATTTGTTTCCAAACTTGCATTTATAGGATACCAGATCAAATAATGAAGTTTAGTTTGACTTGGTTATTACAAATGTTGCTGCATTTGGTGAAATGGCCCTGAATTCCATTACTCATTCTAATTGCTGGTGTCCAGGATAGAACACTATTCCAAATGGTGAAAAGCATGTAAGTACTTGGGGATCCAGACATACACCATTAAAATGTCACAAACCAGTACATGGAATCAAATGGTCTAATGAAATGCTGGTCTTTGATCAGAGTGGCTTTAGCCAGTTGAATTCTAATGCCATAGATGACTGGTGTACCGTGATCAGCTCAAGTGTAATACTTAAACTGGCTTTGAGTAGTGTAGACTTTTCTTACCACTGATCAGGATTCCAGGTTTAATTGAAGAAAGATTCCAGAAAATGCAGCCCTCAATGTAGAAGGCAAGAGTGACTGTCTTAAGGAGAACTATTGAAAAATAGCTAGAAAAGCATGTTTGAAGAGGACATGAGGTTGCAAACAGATATAGAATGAGCAAAATACAGCCTTAAAGGGGTGAGGGGGCTGTTTGGCAAGAAGTTTTTAAAAGCGTTATTAAACAGAATATCTGCAGTGTTCGTGAGATGCAGAATGATCTAGGTATTCTAGTGAGTCACTGCTGACTCAGCAAACATTTAAGGCTAATGGTTACTATCCTTTAACAAAAATTGAACAAGTTGTAGAGAGCATTGCTGAGACTATGTTGAATACAGTGCAGTTATGATTGGCAGTTCAGATTTTACTAGTTTGATACATGGAGCCATGAAAGATTAGTGGAGCAGTCAAAATGGAGTTGAAAACACAATTTGGCCACCACTAGTGGAGCCAGCTCGGGGGCTAAATAGCCTGTTCCTGTTTATGTTCATGTGCTATTGTTACCCTTGAATTAAAAATTGCTTTATTTTGCACTAGGATCGGGGATACTTTGAGGAACTAATCTCCCTCTTGGAAGCGGCATTAGGTTTGGAACGAGCTCATATGGGAATGTTCACAGAGTTGGCAATTTTGTACTCCAAATTTAAGCCTCAAAAGATGCGTGAACATTTGGAATTATTCTGGTCCAGAGTTAATATTCCAAAGGTATTTGCAATTTATATTCTCCACTTCAGCTTTCATACTTTTTCTATGCATAGTACAGCATTCTTCAAAACATTTCAAAGGTGGCTTAAAGTTGGCATATTGCAGTGTTCTGCCTCAATTGAAATAGCTATCTTCCTGGTGAAGGGGCTTGTACTTCATTAGATTTTTGTATTCTAACAAGACAGAACTGTAGGTATTTGTTCAAAGTATCTGCTTGAAAACAAAACCAGGATTATTTCAGTGCAATTGTAAACTTTTTCCAGTAGCAAGTTCAATTGAGCAAATTCTATGCAATAAATTATTACTACTGCCTCAGGGTGGCAGAAGCAAATTGGATAAACATTTAAATAACTGTACTGGCAGATAGTAGACATAATTAGCTGAATGGCTGCTTCCTGTTTTCCATCACCATACTTGTGCCACTTTCTGTACAAAAATTTCTTTGGCAAAAGTTGGAAACTATTTGATTTTGCAGATTAGTCTCATTTGAACTGGCATTTGCTAACTTTCTTTTCCAGGTCCTTCGTGCTGCAGAGCAGGCCCATCTTTGGGCTGAGCTGGTCTTCCTGTATGATAAATATGAAGAGTATGACAATGCAGTAATTACTATGATGAATCATCCAACTGATGCTTGGAAGGAGGGGCAGTACAAAGACATTATTGCAAAGGTACTTGGGTGCAATAGCATATTGGTCAGCAAGTGAGATATTCTTCATGGACCTGTTTCTAAGTAGTTGTGTTTTTGTGCATAGATTGACGTTGCTTCATCACCTCAGTCAAAAATACTGAAACTGTCTGTGTAGTGAGTGCTTCATGTTGGATTTCAGTAGGAGATTTTAAGTAACAAGAGTTCCTGTTCTCATGGCAAACAAGTGGTTAATTCTCCAATTTCCCCCACAGGTTGCTAATGTGGAATTGTATTACAAGGCTCTGCAGTTTTATTTGGACTTCAAGCCCCTATTGATCAATGATCTTTTGCTGGTGTTGTCTCCACGTTTGGACCATACCAGAGCAGTCACCTTTTTCAGTAAGGTGAGATGATTTATGAAGTACACAGTGAAATCCTTTGACTTATTGAGATCAAGATTTGTGAACAAATGTTGCTGTGACTTAGTGTTTAGTATTACTGTTTGCTCTCATTTTGTAGGTGAACCAGTTGCCACTGATTAAGCCATACTTGCGTTCTGTTCAGAGTCACAATAACAAATCTGTGAATGAAGCTCTGAACAACCTACTTACTGAAGAGGAGGATTATCAGGTCTGTGCTGCAACAATATTGAAACTTCTAAGGAAAATCTCTCCTGAGCAGGACAAGTAATTGTTCAAGTGAATTCTGAAATTGAGTTAGTGAGCTGCTTTATTCATAGTTTAGTGGTTTTGCACCAGATCTGAATGGGACAATCCTATGTAGAATTGGGAAGATGGTCTATTGGAATTGTAGCTAACAACATTGCATGTTTACCAGTGACTCAGTCATTGCTTCAGGGCATCCCTGCCTCCATTGCTAGGGTGGCCATTTAAAACAAATTTATATCTTCTAACTTCATTTGGAGTAAAGTATTCCATTAAATAGAAAGTTTTATTTCTAATGGTGTGATTTCCTCTTTAGTGATGCTCTCCTTCAAACGTTAACCTTGTGTATCCTGTTTTATTGGGCCTTTGATTTAAGGATTTTTGGGTGCCTTTTGAGTAGTGTGCTGCAATCAGACCTGAGTACTTGTCCTAAGGAGCTGTAACCCCACAAGTAATCTCTATAATTGTCATGAACAGTGTAAACAGTTTAACTTGAATTCAAGTCTTTTAGGTTTCTGAACTTTGGATAAAGTTTGTCAGCAGCTTGTTTGCATGTAGTCAAGACAAATTGTTTTGTTTCACCTCTTTACAGGGCTTGCGTACATCTATTGATGCATATGATAACTTTGACAACATTATCCTCGCTCAGCGATTAGAAAAGCATGAGCTAATTGAATTTAGGCGCATTGCTGCTTATCTCTACAAAGGTAACAATCGTTGGAAACAAAGTGTGGAACTGTGCAAAAAAGACTGCTTGTACAAGGTAAGCATCTGTTGTTGCTCTAAATCTTTCTACAGACATTTGAGTGAAAAATTAATTCTGAACTTCCTGTGTAAGGATTCAACTTTTGAGTAACTGTCTTGTTTTGTAGGATGCAATGCAATATACAGCAGAGTCCAAGGACACTGAGCTCTCTGAAAAACTCCTGCAGTGGTTCTTGGAAGAGGGCAAGCAAGAATGTTTTGCATCCTGCTTATTTACATGTTATGATTTATTACGACCTGATGTAGTTCTTGAGCTGTCATGGAGGCATAACATCATGGACTTTGCAATGCCGTATTTTATTCAAGTCATGAGGGAATATCTTAGCAAAGTAAGTGAACTTTTAAACCCTCTACTATCAATCACCTATAGTTAAAAGCAGTTTATCATAGGGATTGCACAAAACAATATTGAAGCTTTTGGAAAGTTGATGACAAGTCAGTTTGTCCATTGACCTGGAATTTGGGTTTTCATCTGCTTAAGTTGGGGGTAGATGTTCTTTAACTTGAGTACAAGTAAAATTGGTAATTTATGTACTTTTGGTTTTGTATTTTTTTACTATATCATTCCTGTTGGCCTGGTAGCACATCCCAAGGCACTTTGTTGGAGTATTGATCAAGTTTGATATCAGACCACTACTAGAACAAGTGACTAAAGTTTGAGCAGAGGTAGATTTGAATTGCCTTAAGTTGTGGGGAGGGATTTCTGTATTGAAGAGCTTAGGCAGCTGAATAACTTGCTTTGAATTTATTGAACATCTGATCTACAAGTCAATCGGTTAATTTGAAGTTTGAAGCTTTGTAGAACAGTATTGGAGGGCAGGAGGAATGAAGCTATCATGTACAAGATTGAAATTGTACCTAGTAGCATTGGCTTGAAGCTAGATACAATATTGGTGCATTAGCAAACTGGTAGAGTATACCTGAACTCAAAGCATTACTTTAGTTTTATGATGCAATTGAAAGGTTGCCTCTTGTGTCTTAGATGTTGGTTTTTTAACTCGTTCAAAACACTTTTTTATGAATGTGTGTTTTAGCTGTTCAGGTTGGCTGAAATATAGATGTGGTAGGCTAGAATAGATACTGCAGCAGATTGTCAGTGTCATGAATGAATATGCTAAGTTGCTTACAGCAATCCACAGTAGACATTTGTGTACATGGTGTATATGTGGAGTCTGCATTAGCCTGTGTATTGTATGGACTGTACTTCATTTAATGAGATTACAATGACAAGCCAGTAATGCATGGTGACATTCAGTAGACAAGCCAGCTACACAGATTTGAGTGAAGGTGTTTGAGGTTTTTCCTTTACAACTATTGAGATTGAAGGATTTGCTGGTGTAGCCCTACTAAAGTTGACATCTTTTCTGTATGGATTGCAATTGTTTTGATTTTCCTGTCTTTAAATTTGTGCTTTTACTCTAGGTTTCAAGTTTCACCTCTGAATTTTCTTGCAGGTTGATGAATTAATGGAAAAGGTGACCATCTGCTTTTTCTCTAATATAGTTGGACTCCCTGAAATGTAGCTGTAGGTTGCTCAATGCAGAGGGAGCTCCTTAACCAATCATAATTCAGATTGCCTTGCAATTAATTTTGTAGATATTGACTAATACTTAAAAGTTTAACTGCTTGCTGTCTTAACTAACATTTTTGGCTTAATCTTCTATCTAAGACTCTGGAACATGTTAAAGCATTGTCTTTTAAACCTCCCTGCTTCCAAGAGGCTTTAGAAACAACTTTCTAGCTTTTAAGTGGCAAAAATACCCAGTTTTAACAAGATGTTTACTCTTGAATTTGGTATTGCTTTTAAAGTGAGTTGAGCTGACTAACTTATTTTATCCAACACTGTTTCCATCTTCCCATTTGTAAATTTTTTGGCTCAGTTTTGTGAAAACTTTTGATTTTAAATAGTGAATTTGCCATCCTCTCTTTGTGATGCTGTATTGCAGCTTAGTGAAAAACTTGAAGCAATTCCCTTAACGTTTGTAGCATATCAAAGTGCATAGTAATAGACTTCATTACTGGCAGTTGTGCAGGAATGCACCCTATTAAGTAATTTTTGGATATGATTGCTATTCCTAATCTTTAACCCTCCCTCTATCCAGCCATGTTTACAAAGATTTGGTTTCTTCTGAGTTGCAAACTGCAAATCAGTTCCTCCTTTGGATACTGTTCCAAGAACACTCTTTTAGAACCAAGTCTCATGTTTCAATCCATTGCTAGAGCAGCAGTAGAGGCTACACTTGTGGTGGAACAATGAAGTTAGCACTGTCACACAGGACTAGTCTGGGCAGACTGGGTTTCCTTTCACAATGCAAAGATGTCAGATGGATTAGCCATGGTAAATGGGTTGGACTGGGAGGGGTGCTAGGTGAGATGCTTTTCTGGAGAGCTGAATGACCTATGAATGTCAGCAGCTTCATCCCTGATTTTTCTCATGTGGAACAGAATATGTTTAATGAGCCTAGCTTTGTTAAATCCATGGTAGCTAGACCCAATGCCCTTGAGAATGCAGTCTGCCACTTGTGTAGAGCCACCCTGTTGCCTTCAAAGCTAAAATTGTTAGTCACAACTTTTAACATTGAAATGAATTTTCTGAAATTTCTAGTCACATTCTGGGATCTTGGGTTAATGCACCTAACCAGCATTTCTTTCAAACTAAGAGGAAATCCAAGTGCTTAGTTGAAACCCATGTAGACATGGGGTGAACATGCAAACTTCCAGTGACTAAGCCAGAAATCAAACCTGCTACTGAGACAATAGTGCTAACCACTGCCTAGGAAAACATCTGATTCTGCCAAATCTAGCCTTTAGTAATAACATTTTAGAATTTCTTGCATTAACAGTCTTTTCAAACACTTAATTGTCACCAGTCTTTCCATGTTAAAAGCATTGAACCTAAATGTATTGTGTAGATAAATCAGGCAACTTTCTCACAGTAGACAAAGTTCTCATTCAGTCATAGAATGCTTTTTTTTTGTGGCTCTTGATGCAAATAGATGTAAGTATCATAACCTTTGGATGTTTTTGTAACATTGGAGGCTTGTAACTTTGTTTACAGTAAGTGGTTTATGTTGCCTTAATGGTTTATGATGTTGCCTTAACTGTTAATTTTTCTACCATAGGTAGATAAACTTGATGCTTCAGATAGCTTAAGAAAAGATGAAGATCAAGTGACAGAGCCAGCTCCACTAGTATTTGGTAAGTTTACTTGAGTGTATATTTGTACTTGAATATCACTGAGCAAAAAATTGTGACTTGAGTTTACCAAATTTTATAAATATGCAACTCCAGTCCCATTTTTGTAGCTGACTTGTTTGCATAGTTAAATGTCAGGACAAAACTTTGTACAAAGTGTTTTGCAGATACTAGAAGTGCCAACAGATTAGGCAGACTGAGGAAAAAGCAATGGGTTATCAGATGGGCTTAGCCCTTTTTTTTGGCTTGACAATGGTTTTGATCCTTGATGTCCTACAGATTCAGATTAAATGAGGCAAGTATGCCTGCTTCCTCTTACTAGCTTTGTCAAGGGTAATAGAATAGAACACTACCCCAAAAGGACCTTTTTGGTCCACAATTTTTACCAATAATATCCATACCTAACAGGCCATAGAACTATTTAACTCCTAATCACATTAAATCCCATGTACTCATTCAGAAGTCTAAGACCCCAACGAGTCTGCCTCCACCACTGACAGCAGCTGATTCCACTCAACCCCTGAAAAATCTTACCCCTGACATCCCCTCTGTACCTACTCCCTAGCACCTTAAACCTGTGTCCTCTCATAGTGACCATTTCAGTCCTGGGAAATAAGGTGGATTCTGAGGCTATCTGTACCTCTTCTGGATTCTCAGATTTCTTCTTGGATGCTGCTAGACTTATTCAGATGTTCCAGCAATTTTTGGTTTGATTCCAGCATCATTAATTTGCTTTTATCCTCTTTACTATCCCTTCCATGTTGCATGCCACTGGACACCATACAATGAACAAAACTAAGTGGTACAGGGTGTATTCTACATCTGGAACTTGCCACAATGTCCTAGCATCACTGCAGTTAGTGGTCCTGTCTATGGAATCCATATTGGGCCCTCTTAATATGTACAAACTGACTATAATCTGTAGCTAACTCTTCATGATGAAGACTGGATTATTGGTGCTTGGAGCAGTACTAAGCATACTTTCATCAGATTAATGAACTACTATACAAGATTAGCTGCATGCTAAACATCAGAACCAGCTTATAAATGAAGTTAAACAATACTAGAAATCAGGCACTTGGGTATCCCATGTGCTGACTTAGTCCATGATGGAACTCCAGATTTAATACTCCAGTGAGCTCTGTCTAAATGTCACCTGCAGTAAGCTGAATTTGATTGCAGGTACTTTTTGTGGTTTTCTGTACATGTGCTTTCAATATATTTCAATAGTATATTGAAAGATCCAGCTGTTATGCCTCATCCTTTTCCCAAATGCCTCCATTTCTTAAATTTGTATCTGTCTGCTTGCTGCCCACTCTAGCTATTTTTGGTTCTCTACAAATCACTTATCACCAGCAAATAACCTGTTTCCATATGTCTAGGTTCAGATTTGATGCTGTATAAATAACTACCTGCCCACTACATTTCCCTTTTGTGTCTTCCTCTTAATGCAGTCATACTCTGCCTTGCCAAATGCCTGTAAATTCATACACTACATCCATTGTATTTAGCTGCACATCTTAAGTTTTTAATTTGTCAAATTTGTTGAATGTAACTGTATTTAGAGTCCTTATGGTACAGGAGGCCACTTGGCCCATCAGTGCCTGCACTGACCCTATCCCCTTACTACATTGTAGTTATCCCACCAATCTGCTTGACCTACATGTTTGGGCTGGGAAGAAACCCACAAACTGAAATCAAACCCAGGTGCCTGGCACAGACAACTAACCACTTTGCCACCATACTGCCCAAATCTGTGTTGACTTTAATTTTCTTCTATTCATTGTGATCTTTCTAATTTAGTCTATACTGAGCAATACTGCAGAGGCTAACTTCAAGTGTTTGCCTGCACACATTCCTGTGCTTGCAATATCTCACCTAAAGTATTGAATTTGTCTTTACAAAAGTAATAGTTTGCTCATAGCTGAAACCTGTGCAACCTTGTTTCTTCAGACTGCTTCTTACTCTTGTACCCAATCTGAGCTAATTTCCCAGAAGTTGATTTGGCGCACATCTTTGTTCAAATGTGAAATGGGCTTTGTCATCTACTCAAACTGCTTAATTTATGTATGAGTCAAAAGGAACTCCCTCCAGACTTTTGGGAATTTGTTCCTGTATAGACTCAAATGTGGTGGGAGTGAAATGTTGGAGAGCTTGTTCTTGATCAGTAACAGTTTTGTAACTCAGCACCATGCAACTTCATTTTAGAAAGCAGATTTGCTTGGGTGTTTCTGTATATAGAAGTCTCCAATGGCTTTTAATTTCATACTTGGTTTTTGTGTAAACACCTGGATGGTGGATGATGCATGAATTGTAATAACTTGTTTTCTGATTTTTCTAGGTCAGCAGTTGATGTTGACAGCAGGCTCCACCCCAGTGCCCCCACAGCCTGGTTATGCTTATGGTTACCCAGCTGGCTATGCTCAGCCTGCTTATGGCTTCAACATGTAGAATATCAACATTGTCAGTTTCACCATTGCTACTCAAATCTTCATGAAAGCATATGACACTCAGAGCACAGGATTATGGCTGAACACTCCTGCAGCATGAAGATTTATAAAGGACTTGTTACTGTTATTTATTATCCACTATTACATTTCAACTTTAAAAATGTAGCTTTTTTAAAATTGTATTTAGGAAATACAAACTGTTTTGAGGCACTGATTAAGATTGAGATTGAAAGTATTAACTAGTTTACTGAATCTAGTAATATTCCCAGTAGCAGCTGCCAATGTTGTTCAAAGCTGGTAGCTTAGTGCAATGTGAACTGTATTTCTTCCCACACCAGCCCATGTGTACCTTGGGTGATGTGTTGAGATGAGAATAATGGTACTGAAGGCAGCATTCAAATATTTCCTCCTGGAGTTTATGCTTGGAATTAACTTTGTCAGTATTTGCATGCATTGCCAAATATTTAATGCTAAAAGTGCAGTTAGAAGGCAAATGCAGACTGTTTCTTGGTTCAGCAGTAAATTCCCATTTGGCCTCCTGTGTAGAAGGGTTCTAGCTTCTTTGGATGGAGCACTCGGTTCTGCATCAGTTCAGGCCTCCATGCCAAAAAGTAAACTGGTGTGCCACTGTCTAATGAAACATTTTTGTGCCTAATGTGAAATTTATGATGAGGAGCCTTGTTGCTAATCATGAATATTAGGTTTAATAGAATGTAACCCAAAGTCAGTCTGCCTGAAGTTTTTTGACTACTTAGCAGAGCACACCTCTGGCAAATGGTCTTTTGGTTTGCAGTTAGTTGGGGGCCATGTGATAATGAGTGAGAATTGGATTCAGTCCACTGGAATGCTGGTTAGTGGTGACAGTACACTAAAGGGAAACTGTGCTGTTAAAGCTTCAGCATCAAAGGTATTGTGAATATTTACTTTGTACAGTTGTGCAAACTTATTGATTAGCAAATAAAAAAATGGATGTGCATTTGACTTTTCCCTCTTGCTGCCCTCATGTCACCAGAGGGATTAATAAAGTTTACACACTTCTCATGACACCATTGTATGCTCAGTAATTCATTGCCTCAAATGTGTTTACTTCTATGTAGAATAACATGAGCAAGTAATGGTACTGAATTCTGATCAACTGGCTTTCTTGGTTTTAACCTGGGTCCTTTTGGAACCTGATGCAAGTTGCAGGTTATCAAGATGCCAGCTGTCCAAATATTACCAGGCTTGTCCTCCTGGAGCAGAATTGGAACCTGTTGGATAGGAATTCAGCAAATGTCAGTGGTGGATCCCCACAGGGAAGGGAGCATGAATGCAGTGTCCAAGAAAATTCTAATTCAGCTGACATTCCTGAGTGTGACTTGTCTGTTACCAAGGTGGATAAGTAGTGGTGGTCAGAATATGAATTGCCAGAGAATGGCTAATTGAATGTGGCTTTAATATGGTTTTAATTGTCCTAGAAGATGCATTTCTTCCCTAAATTGTCTTGTGAATTTGGTTCCAATGCATAGATCTATAAACAGACAGGGATTATAGATATAAGTGGGAACATTGAGGTGGTGCCATGGGCTCATTGGGCCAAAGGACCTGTTTCCTGTGCTGTTTTGTTCTTTGGCTGCTTTTATTTTGCTTGAAAGCAGTTGCAGTTGGCACTTATATCATGCCTTTGATAAACTTGGCATTAAAGGGAGGTGTCAGTGTTATCTAGAGACTCAGTCATTCTCTGGTTTGAATCCCACTATGACAGACTTCAAAAATTTCACTAAGGTCAATAATAACGACAAACAAAACAGCACAGGAAACAAGCCTGTCAGCCCAACAAGCCTGCATTGCTACCTTGATATTCCTACTTCCACCCATGACCATTGAAACCCATCTGGTTCACCTACCCTCAACCTGGTCTGGCCTACATGAGATTCCATTCTGCATGTGGTTGATTCTTGCAGTCTAGCAAGCCATGCCATTCAGAGGCAGTTAGGGATGAGCAATAAATGCTGGGTCAACCAGCAAAGCTTGTATCCCATGAAGGATGAGCTTGTTTGCAACAAGAAATGAAGATTGAAGCAGATATTTCCATAACACTGCTTTGTTCTGCCTCAAATGATCCATGCTGAGGTTTAGAAGATATAGCCCTATGTTGCCAATATGTTAAAAGGACAAATGGGTCTTTTGCAACTGATCCAAGTGTCCTAAACTGAACTAGTCTCTTGTCTGTGCTTGGCCCAAACCTTCCCTATCCATGTGTCTAAATGTTGTAACTGTACCCCCTCTACCACATCTCTAGCAGCTAATTCCATACACTATTCTTAGAGAATTTGCCCCTAGGGTCCCTTAAAATTGCCATCACTTAAGCCCTTTGGCTTTGAACTCCTCTACCCTAAAGAAGATCTTGGCTATTCACCTTATCTATACACTTCATGAATGAACTCAGGTTTTTAAATCCTCATTTTGCTTACACTTGAGGGGCAAGTCCCAGCTTAACTTGGTAACATGCTTGTTTTTGTGCCCTTTAACATGTTTCCTTTAGCAGGATGACCAGAATTGTCCATGACACCTTACCACTGTCTTGTAAACTTGTGATGATCTGACTTGAAGGCAAGCATGCCAAATGTTACCTTCACTGCTGTACCCATGACACTACTTTCAAGGAACTATACACCTGCACCTAGTTTTCTGTTCAACACTGGGTAAGTATGCCCTAGTTTGTCTTAAATGTAACACCTTGCATCTGAATTAAATGCCATCTGCCATACCTTGACTTATTGGCCTAGTTGATCAAGATCCCATTGCAGTCTTGGATAACCACCTCCACTAGTATCAGATGCTAGTTAAACTTGTGTGACATTATGCAGTTGCCTTTGGAAATGTATAAGTAAAATGCTGAAGCTGAGATTGAAACAATTGGACTAAATAGTGAAATTACTCATCTGGGCCATGTCTTGGGACTTGGTTATGACTCACTATTTAAGTGACGTACTGAAAATGGTCTGACTATCTTCTAACCATACAACAATGAGTATTTCTAATTTGTCATATGTGGTTAAGTTTGAAAGCAAATGTACATTGTAGATTAGTTCCATGATGCAATTCCTTAATGCTATTTTATTTAGACCTGTTCCCATGTCAGTGCTTAAACATTTCCATCAGGAACCCACTATCAATTACTCATGGGCATGCCTTCCTAATTCTGAAAATGAGTACAGTTTTTAGACAAAGCATTGCAAAATATTCAACTTTTTTTGGTTGAATGGAGTGTAAGGTGGTCAATGGCATTATTCAACAGTGCAGTGAGCAAGAAAATTATAATTCAAACGGGCCCTTTGCCTCTCCAAGCCTGCATTGACCGTGCTACCTGACTGAACTAAAACCCCCTACTCTTGTGACCATATCCCTCCATTCCCATCCTAGTCATATTTGTCAAGACACCATTTTTTTTTTTTTAAATTGCCTGCTTCCACTTTGTTCCAGGCATTCACCACTCTGTTTTTAAATTTGCCTCACCTTCTAAACATTGCCCCCCTTGCATCTTAAACTATGCCTCCTATTAATTGACTCTTCCACCCTGGGGGAAAGCTTCTCACTACCCACTGTCCATATTCAATCTTGTAGACTTCTATCAGATTGCCTCTTGACCTCCGTTCCAGTGAGAACAAACCAAGTTTCTCCAACCTCTCCTCAACTAACCCTTCATACTTGGCAACATCCTGGTAAATCTTTCCTGTACCCTCTCCACATCTTCCACACATTTCTAGTAATGCAGTGACCAAAATTGAATGCTACATTCCAATTTTTAAACAACTTCTGGCTGAAGGTAAGTATACTTTGACTACCTTTTCCACCTGAGTTGCCATTGTGACTTGTGTACTTGTACACTCAGATCCCTCTGCCTAATCAGTACTGTTGAGGGTGCTGCAATTTGCTGTATAATTGTCTGTCCAGGTCTGTTTCAAATATCAATGCAGTGATGTTTCCACTAGCTGGGGTTGAGGACAAGGGGTCATTGTCAGGGTACAAGGTAGGTCATTTAGGACTGGAATTCCTCAAGGAATTCTCTAATCAAAAGCCTGTGGAGGCTGATACCTAGATTTCTACACTCAAGGTCTGAGATGTAAGTGAAGGAGTGATGTAGAGGGGATCAGCTGTGATGCTGAGTGATGGAGCAGGTCTGAAGGGCCAAATAGCCAACTGTTTTTGCCTATAGATATCAGGCAATCACAATTTGAGCTTGTTTCATTTTGGCCTGTGCCATCTATTCAACGTAGTACTTTCAAGCTTTTTGGTGATTTTTGTCTTATCTCTAGTGGAACTCCACAAAGTGGGTGCAAATTTAGGGAATTGTGTGTACCCCAGATTAAGGGGGATCCAATTCATTGACAATCTGACACTAATCAACCTAAAAGGCTTGTTTTTTGGGATGTGGGGGCAGGAACCAGAGCACCTGGAGAACCCACAAAGCACAATGTTTGTAAACTCCCACAGATATGACCCAAACCAGAGATCCGACCTAGGTCCCTGCAACTGTACAGCAGGCAGTGATAGTCACTGAGCTTTCATGTTGCCTGTCAATTGGTCCAGATTAAGCATATACTAATGGATCTGAAGCACTAGCCAACTCGAAGCAACATCCGAGAGCAATCCTTGCATAACCCACTGCATGTATACACCTTGTTGGTGAATAAGGTGGATTGAATCGAAGTGAACTTAATATGCAGCCAATAGGTATGCAGTAAGCTGTTTTGAGATAATATGACAAGCATGGACATCTCCACTCAGCATAAAACCATGGACAGGTGGTTAAGTGAGGCAAAGTGTCTTACTACAACATAGAATGGGCAGATTAGTGATAGAATTTAACCTTCAAGTGAGATGTACTTTGGAACATGTAATTTGACAAAGTACTCAATGATAGGACACTAGGAAGTCTTTCCGGGTCACAGGTCTTGGAATGGTGGTTCACAGATTTTAGTGAATGGGCATGTTAGTGGTGAGAGGCATGTAGAACATTTGCTTTATCAATGGGGGCACAACCCAAACAGGACATCCCTGCTTTTGTAGTGTGGAACTTTTGAGGCCACAGCTAGAGTGTGCAGTTCTGGCCAATTAGAAGGATGAGGTGTTTCTGAGAAAATTGTTTTTGTGAATGATTGAACATTCAAGTTGAGGTTGGATCAGCTTGGGTTTTTGAGCAGAGAAGACTAAATGTCCCTGGAGCAGCTATTCCCTCAGCTGAAGAGTCAGTCACAAGTGGACAGGTTCAGGGTGAGGGGACAGGAGGTTTGGGATGTGAATTTTTACCCAGAGGCTGGTGATGGTCTGAAATGCACTGCCTAGGAGGGTGATAGAGATTACCTCAACCTTTTAAATTATGTGGGTGAGCATTTGGCACATAACATTCAGAGCTATGGGCCAAGTGCTAGTAGATGGGATTGAGTGTTCAGGTGATTCTAATATGTTGGTGTGAACTTGATGGGCTGAAGGCCTCTGTCTGCTTCTGATTTTTTTTGCATTGCCTGATAATAGATCAGCTCTGTTTAAAGTTTCACTGAAAAATGCCATCTAAGTGCTGCAATGAACTGTGCTCAACTATTGAGTGGAATTTGAACCATGCAGTTACTGGTTCACCATTTAGCCAATTACTGTAGTGGTCACACTCATCAGAAATGGAGTGATAAGAGACTACAACTTGCATCTATATGACACATTGTCCATTTTACAATGTTGCAAAATACTTCAGGAATGCTATCCATTCCAAAGGAGGTCAGTTGACCAAAGCTTGATGCTTTTATTTGATTAAATTTAAATATCTTGGAGCTTTGGCAGGGCAGAAGTGTGTTAGAGAAATAATTTGATAATCTGATGCCAAAGGCCAGAATTGGAAGAGCAAGTTTCCTGGAGGGCTGCAAGTTTAAAGTAGAAAACCAGGTGATCTGTTTCCAAATGTAATGACTTTAACAATGGCCATACTCTCATGTTTAATTGTTTTACTTGAATCTCTGAGCATATGCCCACCCCAGCCACTGCACACTTCAGCCTGAGAGGAATAAAAAATCCTGTTAACTGGAAGTTTCATCTGCTTCAACATCTTTTTTCAATGTGCATCAATAATAAAGCACGATTAAATGTCTTCTGCCATATCACTGGTTTTGTGGATTTATAGAACATAGAACATTACAGCACAGAACAGGCCCTTCGGCCTTCGATGTTGTGCCGACCAATATAAAAAGCAATGCCCCTCCAAACTAAACCATTCCCTTCTCTTCCATATACTTATCAACTAACCTCTTAAACGCCACCAAACTTGGCGCATCTACAACTGCTGCAGGCAGGGCATTCCACTCCCGAACCACCCTTTGGGTAAAGAACCTACCTCTGATATCCGTCCTATAACTATCACCCCTTAATTTAAAGCTGTGTCCCCTCGTGCTAGCTTTTTCCATCCTAGGAAAAAGGCTATCACTGTCCACCCTATCTAAACCTCTAATCATCTTATATGTTTCGATAAGGTCCCCTCTTAGCCACCTTTCTAACGAAAACAACCTCAAATCCCTCAGCCTCTCTTCATAAGACCTGCCCTCCATACCAGGCAACATCCTGGTAAACCTCCTCTGTACCCTCTCCAATGCCTCCACATCTTTCTTATAATGTGGGGACCAGAACTGCACACAATACTCCAAGTGCGGCCGCACTAGAGTTTTGTACAGTTGCAACATGACGTTGCGGCTCCGAAATTCAATCCCTCTACCAATAAAAGCCAAGACTCCATATGCCTTCCTAACAACCTTCTCGACCTGACTGCCTACTTTCAGGGATCTATGCACATACACACCAAGATCCCTCTGTTCATCTAGACTACTAAGAATCCTACCATTTGCCCTATACTCTACACATTTATTATTTCTGCCATAGTGCATTACCTCACACTTTTCCACATTAAACTCCATTTGCCACCTCTCGGCCCAGCTCTGCAACTTGTCCAAGTCCCTCTGCAAACTATAACACCCCTCTTCACTATCTACCACTCCACCGACTTTAGTGTCATCTGCAAATTTACTAATCCATCCTTCAATACCCTCACCCAGATCATTTATAAAAATTACAAACAGCAGGGGCCCCAAAACAGACCCCTGAGGTACACCACTTGTCACCGAACTCCACGATGAATATCTCCCATCAACCACCACCCTCTGTCTTCTATCTGCTAGCCAATTCCTAACCCAATTAGCTAAATCACCCTCTATCCCATACGTCTGCATTTTCTGCAGAAGTCTTCCATGGGCCACCTTATCAAACGCCTTACTAAAGTCCATATATACCACATCAACCGCCTTACCCCCATCCACCTCTTTAGTCACTTTTTCAAAAAACTCAATGAGGTTAGTAAGGCACGACCTACCCTTCACAAAACCATGCTGACTATCCCCAATCAATTCATTTCTCTCTAAATAACTATAAATCCTATCCCTAATAATTCTCTCCAATACTTTGCCCACAACAGAAGTAAGACTCACTGGCCTATAATTCCCTGGAAGGTCTCTCTTCCCCTTCTTAAACAATGGGACCACATTCGCTATCCTCCAGTCCTCCGGAACCACACCCGTAACCAACGACGACCTGAAGATCAGAGCCAGAGGCTCTGCAATCTCCTCTCTTGCCTCCCAGAGAATCCTAGGGTAAATCCCGTCCGGCCCAGGGGACTTATCCAACTTCAAACCCTCAAGAATATCTAGCACATCCTCCCTATCTACTTCGATACCTTCCAGTTTGCTACCCTGTACCTCAGTGTTCTCCATAACTACATTTACATCACCCTGCGTGAATACCGAAGAGAAATATTTATTCAGTACCTCTCCAATCTCCTCAGGCTCCACGCACAACTTCCCACTGCTGTCTATGACTGGCCCCAATCTTGCCCTAACCAATCTTCTATTCTTAACATATCTAAAGAAAGGATTAGGGAGAATCCTAAAGCTATCAGCCAAAGTCTTCTCATGTCCTCTCTTTGCTCTCCTCAATTCCCTCTTCAGCTCCCTCCTGGCTAATCTATAGCTATCCATTGCACTAACCGAGCCTTCAATCCTCATCCTGACATAAGCCTCCTTTTTCCTTTTAACCAGCAAATCAACTTTTTTCGTACACCAAGGTTCTCTTACTCGACCATTTCCTCCTTGCCTGACAGGGACATACTTATCAAGGACCCGCAGCAGCTGCTCCTTGAATAAGCTCCACATTCCAGATGTTCCCAGTCCCTGTAGCTTCCTAGTCCAATCTATGCACCCTAATTCTCTCCTGATGGCCTCATAATTACCCTTCCCCCAGCTATAACTACTGCCCCCAGCTTCATGCCTATCCCTATCCATCACTAAGGTGAACGTAACCGAATTGTGGTCACTATCACCAAAATGTTCACAAACTTCCAAGCCTAACACCTGGTCTGGCTCATTGCCCAGCACCAAATCCAATGTAGCCTCACCTCTAGTTGGCCTATCTACATACTGAGTCAAAAAACCTTCCTGCACACTCTGTACGAAAACTGACCCCTCTAACGAGCTAGAGCTATAGCTATTCCAATCAATATTAGTAAAGTTAAAGTCCCCCATAACAATTACCCTATTACTTTCACTCCTGACCAGAATTGACTTCGCAATCCTTTCCTCAACCTCTCTAGAACTTTTAGGAGGTCTATAAAAGACTCCCAACAGGGTGACCTCTCCTCTCCTGTTTCTAATCTCAGCCCATACTACCTCAACAGACAAGTCCTCATCAAACTTCTTTTCTGTCACTGTGATACAGTCTTTGACTAATAATGCCACTCCTCCCCCCCTTCTACCTCCTTCTCTACTCCGACTAAAGCATTTGAACCCGGAACCTGCAACATCCATTCTTGTCCCTGCTCTACCCAAGTCTCTGAAATGGCCACAACATCGAAGTTCCAGGTACTGGTCCAAGCTGCAAGTTCCTCCCCCTTATTGCGAATACTCCTTGCATTAAAATATTATGGTGGCACAGTGGTTAGCACTGCTGTCTCCAAGCACCAGGCATCCAGACTCAATTCTGACCTTGGATGACTTGTGTGGAATGTACACATTCTCCCTGTGTTTGCATGGGTTTTCTCCCACAGTCCAAAAGATGTGCTGGTTAGGTTCTTAGAATCCCTACAGGAGGAGGCCACTCAACCCATCAAGGCTGCACTGACCGTAATCCAACTCAGGCCCTGTCCCCATAACCCCATGTATTTACCCTGCTAATCCTCTTGACACTAAAGGACAATTTAGCATAGCCCATCCACCTAACCTGCACATCTTTGGAGTGGTTGACCATACAAAATTGACCTTTAATGTCAGGATTAGTGGGTAAATATGTAGGGTTACAGGGATAGGGCCTGGGTGTGATTGTGTAGGCTTAATGGGCTGAATGGCCTCTTTCTGCATTGTAGGTGTTCTGAGCCTACAAGAGGGCATTAATGAACTGATGAGTTTTTAGAACAATCAAATGGTTATTAGACTTAATTCCAGATTTTATTGAATTCAAATTTCATCCTCTGGTGGGATTTGGTCCAGCAGCAATACCACTAAAGTATTATTGAACTTGATACATTCATTAGTCTTTGTATATATTAGTATATAGTTTGTGAAGTAAGTTTTAAATCCATGATTACTTTGTAATGGTGGAACAGAATTAAGGGGCAAATTTATCTGTTTCAAAGAACAAAACAGCACGGGAAACAGGCCCCTTCGGCCCAACAAGCCTGTTTCTATCTGCATCAAAGATCTGAGAGGAACTTTGGTCTTAAATGATGGCTGTCTTTTATAATAGTGATGGCTTTCCATTTTACCTGTTTGCAACCTGAAACCTACCAAGAATGTTGAATGCAAACTGCAGTTATGGGTTCAACATCTGTCAGTTGATGGACTTCATACCTTGTGCCAATTGAGAAACTAATTTCAAACTGCATAAAGCTTTTTCCTAAATCTTTCAAAGGTCAGAAAAGTCACAAATGATTCATTATTTAGCCAAAATATGACAAGTTTTTCAGATAAACAGTATTGAATATCTGCCAAAGGACACAGTGTATCTTTTATCAGTGTGTGGTTTAATACAGGATATCCCCCAAGGACAGAGTCCATTTCTGGGCAATCTAATACCACAGCACAGGTACCTATGGGGTTGAAGAATTAGTACCACAATGCAGTATAAAATAGAATTCTCAGGACCAGCGCTATAGTTTGGTCAGTTCTGTTCTCCATCTGTTTTTGAAACCTTCCTTCAGCCTAAATCCTCTGCCCATTTGAGAAGATCTTTCAAATTTATTTGTCACAAATTGTATATCCTACACTAGGTGGCAGTATCTTCCACATTTTTTTTGCCTAAAGTCAAACTTTTCATAGAATTCCCATTCAACCACCTTGAGCACGCACCAACCACAATCTCACTCAGGTCCTATTCCTGTAATCCCACTTGTTTACCCTGCTTAATCCCTCTGACACTAGGGTCAAAGTAGCATGGCCAATCAATCTAACCTGTACACCTTTGGACTGTGGGAGGGAACTGGAGGAAACCCATGCAGACACAGGGAGAATGTGCAAACTCCGCACAGACAGCCACCCAAGGAGGGAATTGGAATTGGGTCACTGGCACTGAGAAATTGCTGGAAAATCTCAGCAGGTCTGGTAGCATCTGTAAAAGTTGGAAAAAAGCTGCAGTTTTGAGTCTGGATGACCCTTAATCAAAGCTCCCCTCCTCCATACTCGTAGCAAATCAGTTATCAATCAGATTGTCTCAAACTACAGCCAATTCTCAGGGCTTGCACTGTGATGCCCCTGAAAGTTGAATTGCTGTTGAACGATACTCAAACTCCTGAGATTCTGTTCTGTATCATAGACATTTTCCGCTCTGCATTCAGTAATGCTACCTCCTGTGACGCTGAAGTTCTGCCGTTGATTAAACAATGGAAATCTGCAATGGACAAAAATGCCAGGGATTAGGAGTTGTTACCCTCCAAAAAGGCCTGAATGGTGATCCCTCATTTCACATGGGGCTGTTTTTCTAATGCTGCTCACTAGATGGCAGCACCCTAGCAAAGTGACTCGTAACAAATTTGTTACAACTAATAAAGATTCCAGTTTGTAAACCTGATATCTCAAAAGAAATAATTCCTCCACTTACAGACTGCCAACTCCATTAATTCCCAACTGGAAAGCGTGAATCTTTGATTTAGTGTTTAACGTACTGGTATAATGCTGGAAAATCTCACCTGACAGCATCTGTAGAGAGATATAGTCTGGATAACCCTTCATCAGAAGGTATTGGTACTCGTACATTGAGTGGGTGTTTTTCCATATCTCTACAGGACTCATTTGTAAACTGCCCCTTGGATCAATAAGTGGCATTGAGAGAGGCTATTCGGCCCATTGTTTCCATGCTAGCTGACAATGCTATCCAACCTGAACCACTTTCTGGCTCTTAGCCTGTAACTGCACTTCCAAGTACGTACCCAAATAAAAAATAAATTTCAGGCACTGACACGGCCCCTGCCATCCCCTACAATCTGGGGAAAACAATACTCTGAATTCACTCTAATATTTCTACCACTTCAAATGTATGTAGCTCCTCCACTGGTTTATTGACCTCTACTTAAACTGCAACCATATTAGCTTCATATGGTTTGGTGAGTCATTCGGCCCCTCGAGCCTGTTCTACTATTTGATAAGATCATGGCTGATCTGATTGTAGCCTTAACCCTACTTCTTTGCTTCCATACTATTTGATTCCCTGGTTAGTCAAAGCTGCTGTATCAAACCTTCTCGTGTGCACTGTGATTGAAGCATCCAGCGGTAACACTTCCTGCCCCTCTGTGCTAGGTATTTTGGTTTATTGTTGTCACGTGTATTGGTATAGAAACAAAGCACTGCACGCATAGAGAAGGAAAAAGTGAGTGCAGAATGTAGTGTTACAATCATAGCTCAGGTTAAAGATTATTTATTAGTCACAAGTGAGGTTTACATTAATACTGCAATGAAGTTACTGTGAAATTCCCCTAGTCGCCACACTCCAGTACCTGTTAGAGTCAATGTACCTAATCAGCACTTCTTTCAAAATGTGGGAGGAAACCCATGCAGACACAGGGAGAACATACAGCCAGTGACCCCAAGCCGGTAATAGCACCAGGGACCAGGTTCAATGAGGCTGCAGTACTAACCACTGTGCCACCATGTCACCACTTGGCACCCTCCTGCCCTGTTAGCCAAAGCTGCTCTATCAAGGTAGAGAAAGATCAACTTAATGCAAGGTGGGTCCATTCAAAAGTCTGATGGTAGCAGAGAAGAAGCTGTTCTTGAGTTCGTTGGAACATGATCTTTTTCCCAATGGAAAAGAGAATGTCCGGGGTGCCCGAGATTCTTAATTACGTTGGCTGTTTTTCCGGGCAGCGGGAAGTGTAGACAGAATCGATGGATAGGGGGTGGGTATGAAGTTTAGGAGGGGTAAAATCGGTGGCCTTGATGAAGACGCTATTGCACGAAGCAGATATGCTACACGTTTGAACTGAAACCGTGCAAAGACAAGTGAAGACCCAAGAAGAAAATGGACCAGTTTCCACAAAATATAAAGATGCATTTGATGTAGAGTTCTGGTAAACAATCTGGGAGACTGGATGCCAGAGTGATAGTCTGGACTAACAGGAGCTTGTCTATAAGCAAACATTAACGGAAAATAAGTAAGCTGGCATTTCATAATTATAGAAGAGAAAAGATAAGAAGCAAGACAGACTAATAATAGTGATAGAATTGTGGGGAAAGGCAGAATTAATATGGTAGGAGCTCAGTTTAAAAATGACTTGTTACATACTATTTATAGATTGTGGGAGGGAAATGAGACCAGATCAGTAATTAGATTAGAGAGTTGAGGAAGAATAACAATTATTCTGAAGCTTTTATTTGTTTTTTAGAATGGAGTGGGGAAATTAATTCCTATAACATGTCTTGGACTGCTTCCTAAAGCAGGATGTTAATTGGCTTAGAGCCCTTTCCGAGCAGGACTGTGGTGGAGGTATTGAGTATTTTTAATAAAGTAAAATGTTCAAGTGGGATGGGGAATATTATGGATGAAAAGTGTTTTTTGGGCAATTTTATCGGGTTAAAGCCAGCTCCCCCAGGATACAGCCTGAGATCCTGAGGAAGGGGTAAATGGGGAGTTTACTATCAAATAAATCAGCTGGACTTAAACCTGGTGTTGTCAGACTTCTTACTAAATGAGGAGTTAACATAGACCCCATCTTTTAAGTAAAGGTGATCCCCATTGCCGGAACATCTGTGGTCAGTTTTTCCCACATCAGATTCCCTTCTGTTTGTTAATGAGCCGGAAAAGCAATACAAATAATAAAGAAGTTAGACTTGCATCTGTCACTGAATTCTGTCTGCTGGGTCAGGGACTTGAGAAGGCAATTGGTGACCACACTACTTGGATGACTGGCCCAAGGCAGCAGGTGATCGAGACGGGGTCGTTGGACCCGACTGTCTGCCTGTCTACCTTGGATATTATTCGTGGCTGGGTGTCCCTGGAGAGAGAGCATGTATTGTCTAAGGGCACTGGTAATACCCTCCATACCCCCTGGGCACTGCAAGGGTGCATTATTGACCCCTTTAATCACATTTTGATTTGCTGTTTTAAATTTCCTTTCTTCTTTGTCCTTTGTTTCGAGCGGTTCCCTCCTTTTGGGAGCTCCTGCTTTTTATTTCATTTACTTGGTTGGTCAAAAAGATTGCAACACGCATAGCAGTCAATGTTTGTCCTAAGGAGCAAACAACAATACAGCACAGGGAACAGGCCCTTCAGCCCCTCCAAGCCTGCGCCGCTCATTGGTCCAATTAGACCATTCTTCTGTATCTCTCCATTCCCAGTCTGCTCATGTGACTATCCAGATAAGTCTTAAACAATCCCAGTGCCCGCCTCCACCACCCTGCTTGGCAGTGCATTCCGGGCCCCCACCCCCCTCTGTGTAAAATACATCCCTCTAAGTTAAACCTCACCCCCCTCATCTTGAACCTGTGACCTCTCGTGAGTGTCACCTCCGACCTGGGAAGAAGCTTCCCACTGTTCACCCTATCTATATCCCTCATAATTTTATACACCTCTATTAGGTCTCCCCTCATTTTCCGTCTTTCCAGGGAGAACAACCCCAGGTTACCCAATCTCTCCTCGTAGCTAAGACCCATCATACCAGGCAACATCCTGGTAAAACTTCTCTGCACTCTCTCCAAAGCCTCCACGTACTTCTAGTAGTGTGACGACCAGAACTGGAAGCAGTACTTCAAATGTGGTCTAACCAGCGTTCTATACAGCTATAACATCAGGCGCCAATTTTTATACTCTATACCCCATCCTATAAAGGCAAGCATGCTATACACCTTCTTCACCTGTGCTGTCACCTTCAAGGATCTGTGGACTTGCACACCCAGGTCCCTCTGTGCGTCTATACTTTTGATGGTTCTGCCATTTATTGTATAACTCCTCCCTCCACCAACACCGAACCCGGAAAAAATGGATTTAGACTGAGGATGACTGGGAGTAAGAGCTGATTGATCAGTGCAGCCAAGAGGCTAAGTGCAGAAGCCCCAGGAGTTTACACTCCTGGATTTGTCAGTGTAAAACTAGAATCATGATAAATAAGGTTTAGGCAAGAATTTGACTGGATTGTTGTTTTGCCATTAGGATCCAGTGCAAAGGAGGAAAATGGAGAAGTTTAACGGCCTGTGTATATTTAACTATGAGATAAGGCTTAAATTTGGAGAAGGTGTAGATTGGGGCAGAGAGCTTCATGTATAATAAAATAATCAGATAAACAAACGGTGCTGAGGGTGGGCAGGAATGGGCAAGGTAGACTGTTTTGTTTTCTCAAGGAAGGGGCACAATGATACAAAGTTAGTTAATCTCAGTTTGGGTAGAAGTGGGAGCAGCCCAATTGGTATGAACAGAGCTTCCTTGTACAGTGATCCTGTCAGCTGAGTTGCTGTTTGGAGACTGGATTGGATTTTGACTCAGATAATATTGATGGTTAATAAACTGACACTAACTGCATTTCCAAGAAGGTTTATGTCCCTTTAATCATAGAATACAATCTTTCTATAGAATCATTGGATACCTACACTCAGCCCATTGAGCCTGCACTGACAGCAATCCCACACAGACCCTATCCCTATAATGCCACATACTTACCCTACTAATCCCCCTAACACGCAGGGGCAATTTTGCATGGCCAATCAACCTAACCTGCACGTTTTGGGAGGAAACCGGAGCTCCTGGAGAAAACCCGCACAGATACGGAGAGAATGTGCAAACTGCACACGGACAGTGACCCAAGCTGTGAATCGAATCGGGGCCCCTGTGAGGCAGCAGCACCTGCCCCTGTGTCACCCCCATTAATATCAATGTTGAAGGGAAGCTGCTTGGATGATCAAGGTTTCACAGTCTGGGCCTTCGGGTGAATTGTTAGTGAGTGGCTGTAGACAGCGCAGTAAGACCCATGCAGCTTGATGAAGGATCCTGTGAGCTGTGTTAGTTAATTCCAAGTATCCTGCCCAGTATAGATTCCCTTTGAACAACAACAGATTAATTGCTCATGTTGCACTTGTATTGGCGCAAGTGGATATGATCTAGTGGCTGTTACGGAAACGTGGTTGCAGGGGGGACAGGGACTGGGAACTGAATGTCCAGAGCAATCAGGTGTTTAGGAAGGATAGACGGGAGGAAAAAGGAGGTGGGGTGGCTTTGTTGATTAAGGATAGTATCAGGGTGGTAGTAAGGGAGGATATAGGCCCCAAAGAGCAAAATGTGGAATTGATGTGGGTGGAGATAAGGAATAGTAAGGGGACGAAGATGCTGGTGGGTGTGGTCTATAGGCCCCCAAATAACAACTTTGAGGTGGGGCGGGCTATAAACAAATAAATAAGAGATGCGTGCAGAAACGGAACGGCGTTAGTAATGAGAGATTTCAATCTGCATATTGACTGGGCGACACAAGTCGGACACCGCGGGCTGGAGGAAGAGTTCTTGGAATGCTGTCGGGATGGGTTCCTCGAACAGTATGTTACAGAACCGACGAGAGAGCGAGCTATCTTGATCTGGTACTATGTAATGAGGCAGGTAGAATTAGGAATATTCATATGAGGGATCCTCTAGGGACGAGTGATCATAGTATGGTAGAATTTATGATGCAGATGGAGGATGAGGTAGTAGCGTCCCAGACCTGTGTACTATGTTTGAACAGAGGGGACTATGATAGGATGAGACAGGAATTGGCAACTGTGGATTGAAGGAGTACGCTGGTTGGTAAGACAGCTGAAGAACAGTGGAGGATTTTTAAAGAGATCTTTTTCAGTACTCAGCAGAAATATATTCCGATGGTGAAGAAGGACTGTAGGAGAAGGAAAAATAGCTGTGATTTCTCAAGGGAAATTAAGGAGAGTATTAAATCAAAAGCTGAGGTGTTCAAAGCGGCTAAAAATAGTGGGCGATCAGAGGATTGGGAAAGTTTTAAACAACAGCAAAGAGTGACCAAGAAGGTGATTAAAAAAGGAAAGATAGAATATGAGGCTAAACTAGCTCGAAATATCAAAAAGGACAGTAAAAGTTTTTATAAATATATAAAAAATAGGAGGATGGCCAGAGTTAATGTTGGACCCTTGGAGGATGAGAGGGGGATTTAGTGGTGGATGATAAGGATATTGCGCAGATCTTGAACAAGTTTTTTGTGTTGGTCTTTATGGAGGAGGACGTAAATAGCTTGTCCAAAATTAAGGATAGAAGGGTGGTAGAAGATGAGGTCCTTGATGAGACTACAGTCACTAGAGAGGTGGTGCTTGATAGGCTAACGGGGCTGAGGGCAGACAAGTCCCCGGGACCGGATGGAATGCATCCCAGGGTTCTCAAGGAAATAGCAGAGGTGATAGCGGATGCCTTAGTAATTATCTTTCAAATTCCGTTGGACTCCGGGAAAGTGCCGGAAGATTGGATAACAGCTAATGTTATGCCGCTGTTTAAAAAAGATAGCAGACAGAAGGCAGGGAATTATAGGCCGGTTAGTTTAACGTCTATAGTCGGAAAAATGCTTGAATCTGTAGTCAAAGTAGAAATAACGAGGCACCTGGATATGAACTGTTTGGTCAGGCAGACCCAGCACGAATTCGTTAAGGGGAAATCGTGCTTGACAAATTTATTGGAGTTCTATGAGGAAGTGACTAGTGCGGTAGATAGAGGGGAACCGGTGGATGTGGTGTTTTTGGATTTCCAAAAGGCGTTTGATAAGGTGCCTCACAAAAATTTGCTGCAGAGGGTTAGGGTGCAGGGAGTTGGGGGTAGGGTGTTAGACTGGATAGAGGATTGGTTGTCTAATAGGAAGCAGAGGTAGGTATTAATGGGTGCTTTCTGATTGGCAGCTGGTGACTAATGGAGTGCCTCAGGGATCGGTGTTGGGGCCTCAACTATTTACCATTTACATAGATGATCTGGAGGAAGGGGCTGAGTGCAGGGTAACAAAATTTGCTGATGACACGAAGATGAGTGGAAAAGCAAATTGCGTGGAGGGTGTGGAAAACCTGCAGAGGGATCTGGATAGGTTGAGTGAGTGGGCGAGGACCTGGCAGTTGGAGTACAATGTTAGCAAGTGTGAGATGGTCCACTTTGGTAGGAATAACTGTAGGAAGGATTACTATTTAAATGGCGAAAAGCTGCAGCATGCGACGATGCAGAGTGACCTGGGGGTCCTTGTGCACGAATCGCAAAAACCCAGTCTGCAAATGCAGCAGATGATCGAGAAGGCAAATGCAATCTTGGCTTTTATTGCTAGGGGGATAGAATATAAAAGTAAGGAGGTTCTGTTGCAGCTGTATAGGGTGCTGGTGAGGCTGCAGTTGGAGTACTGTGTGCAGTTTTGGTCACTGCAATCGAAGAAGGATATATTGGCCTTGGAGGGGGTGCAGAGAAGGTTCACTAGGCTGATATCGGAGATGAGGGCGTTGGATTATGAGGAGAGACTAAATAGGCTAGGTTTGTACTCTCTGGAGTTTAGAAGGCTGAGAGGGGATCTTATAGAGATGTATAAGATAATGAAGGGAATGGATAAGGTAGAGGTAGAGAGATTCTTCCCGCTTAGCAAAGATAGCAGGACTAGAGGGCACAGCCTCAAGATTAGGTGGCTGGGGGTGGGGGGGGGGGGGGTTCAGATCAGAGTTGAGGAATTTCTTCACTCAAAGGGTGGTGAATCTTTGGAATTCTCTGCCTGATGAGGTGGTGGAGGCTTCCTCGCTGAATATATTTAAGTCAAGAGTGGATAGGTTTTTGATTGACAAAGGAATTAAGGGTTATGGGGAGAAAGCGGGAAAGTGGAACTGAAACACTACAGATCAGCCATGATCTTATTGAATGGCGGGGCAGGCTCGAGGGGCTGGATGGCCGACTCCTGCTCCTATTTCTTATGTTCTTATGTAGGATCTGACTGAGTGTACAGATTGATGACATAAGTGACTGCATTTCTAAAGTAACCTTAACCTTTTAAATATATTCATTCACAGGATGCAGACGTAGCAAGGCCAGATTTATTGCCCATCCCTAATTGTACTGGTGAAGATGGTGTTGCCATTGTCACGGGGTATAGGAGCAGAAATTCTGTTCTTGGGGAGGATTTCCAGGATTTTGACCCTGTGACAGTGAAAGAACATCCTTTGTATGTTGGAATCTGAATGATGTGTGACTTATAGAAACCCTACAGTGCAGGAGGAAGCCATTCGGCCCATCAACTTTTCCCAGGGTGAAAGAACCAATTACTAGGGGCACAGGTTTAAGTTACAAAGGGCAAGGTTTAAAGGAGATGTACGAGGCAGGTTTTTTACGCAGACAGTAATGGGTGCCTGGAACTCATTGCCAGGGGAGGTAGCGGAAACGGATATCATTGTGACTTTTAAGAGTTATCTTGACAAGTACATGAATAAGATGGGAATAGAGAGATATGGTCCCGAGAAGAGTTGGAGGTTTTAGTTAAGTCGGACAGTATCTTCAGTGCAGGCTTGGCCCATTCCTGTGCTGTAATTTTCCTTGTTCTTTGACAACAGTCTCACCTATGCCCTGTCCCATAACCCCACATATTTACCCCACTAATCCCTCTAACCTATGCATCCTGGGACACTAAGAGGAAATTTAACATGGCCAATGCATCTAACCTGCACATCTTTGGACTGTGAGAGGAAACCGGGGCACCCGGGGAAACCCACATAGAAATGGCAAGAACATGCAAACTTCACACAGACAGTCACCCGTGCCTGGGAATTGAACCCAAGTCCCTGGAGCTGTGAGGCAGCAATGCTAACCATTGTGCCACCCTAACTGAGTGAGGATATAGTGTTCCCATTGTACACTGCTCACTGTGCAGCTTGTAGATGGTACGTCTTGCAGAAAGTGATAAATCTCTGGCTATCATACACATATGGGCAGCACGGTGGCACAATGGTTAGCATTGTTGCCTTCTAGCGCAAGAGACCTGTGTTCAATTCCCGCCTTGGGTGACTGCCTGTGTGGAGTTTGCACATTCTCCCTATAGAACATAGAACATAGAACATTACAGCGCAGTACAGGCCCTTCGGCCCTTGATGTTGCGCCAGCCGGTGGACCCTCTAACCTAAACTATTCCAATATCATCCATATGCCCATCCACCGAACATTTGAATGCCCCCAAAGTAGGTGAGTCCACAACTGCTGCAGGCAGGGCATTCCACGTCCTCACCACCCTCTGTGTAAAGAACCTGCCTCTGACATCCGTCCTATAACTACCACCTCTTAATTTAAAGTTATGTCCCCTCGTGTTGGTCATCACCATCCGAGGAAAAAGGCTCTCACTATCCACCCTATCCAATCCCTTGATCATCTTATACGCCTCAATTAGGTCACCGCGTAACCTTCTTCTCTCTAATGAAAATAACCTCAGGTCCCTCAGCCTTTCCTCATAAGGCCTTCCCACCATACCAGGCAACATCCTGGTAAACCTCCTCTGCACCCTTTCCAATGCTTCCACATCTTTCTTATAATGCGGCGACCAGAACTGTACGCAATACTCCAAGTGCGGCCGCACCAGAGTTTTGTACAGTTGTAACATAACCTCACGGCTCCTAAATTCAATCCCTCTACCAATAAAAGCTAACACACCGTACGCCTTCTTAACAACTTTATCAACCTGGGTGCCAACTTTCAAAGAGCTATGTACTTGTACCCCAAGATCCCTCTGCTCGACAACACTATTAAGGGTCCTTCCATTAGCCCTATATTTCATATGCCTGTTATTCCTACCAAAGTGAATCACCTCACACTTATCCGTATTGAATTCCATTTGCCACCTCACGGCCCAGCTCTGCAACCTATCTATGTCCCTCTGCAAACTGTAACATCCATCCTCGCTGTCTACAACTCCCCCCACTTTGGTATCGTCAGCAAATTTACTAATCCAACCCTCTACACCCTCATCTAGGTCATTTATAAAAATGACAAACAGCAGTGGCCCTAAAACAGATCCTTGAAGTACACCACTTGTAACTGCACTCCAGGTTGAATATTTCCCATCAACCACCACCCTCTGTCTTCTATCAGCTAGCCAATTCCTAATCCAAACTGCTAAATCACCTTCAATCCCATGCATCTGCACTTTCTGCAGTAGCCTACCATGGGGAACCTTATCAAACGCTTTGCTAAAATCCATATACACTACATCAACTGCCTTACCCTTATCTACCTCTTTGGTCACCTCCTCAAAAAACTCAATAAGGTTTGTGAGGCACGACCTACCCTTCACAAAACCGTGCTGACTATCCCTAATCAATTTATTTCTCTCTAGATGCTTATAAATCCTATCCCTTATAATTCTTTCCAAGACCTTGCCCACAACAGAAGTCAGGCACACCGGTCTATAATTTCCAGGATGGTCCCTACTTCCCTTTTTGAACAAAGGGACAACATTTGCCATCCTCCAGTCTTCCGGCACTATACCTGTAGCTAACGACAACATGAAGATCAAAGCCAAAGGCTCTGCAATCTCCTTTCTAGCCTCCCAGAGAATCCTGGGGTAAATCCCATCTGGCCCAGGGGACTTATCAATTTTCATTCCCTCAAGATTCGCTAACACCTCCTCCTTATGAACCTCTATATCTACATGGTTGCTCTGATTTCCTCCCACAATCTGAAAGATGTGCTGGTTAGGTGCATTGACCCAAAGTGTGATGACTAAGGGAATTTCATGGTAACTACATTGCAATGTAAGCCTACTTGTGACACTAATAAATAAACTTTAATAATTCGAATGTAAGTAAAAGTAAAGTAATGGTGTTTTGATACCAGATATTTGTTTCCTGTACTGGTTGCATTTTGAAAATTGTCTCGTCACCATTTTAATTTATTTAGATGTTGGTCTTTCTCTTGGGTTCCTTAAAAACAAGGGGATTGGTTTAGCTCAGTTGGATAGGGGCTGGTTTGTGATGCAGAATCAACAGCATGGGTTCAATTCCCACATCCCAAAGATGTGCTCTCAGGCTGACTGGCAAAACAAATTCTCCCTAAATTGTCTTGCTAATTTGGTTCCAATGCAGATTTCTATAAACATAGATAGAGATCGCGGGTGGAAGTGGGAACATCGAGGTGGTGGCGCAGGCTCGTTGGGCCGAAGGGCCTGTTTCCTGTGCTGTGTTGTTCTTTGTTTTTTGTTCTTTGTATTCTAACCATTATCTCGTAAATTGAGTTTATGTCTTTATATGTCCTGTCTGTGAACACAAGTCCTGGTGTTGTGAGACTTCTTACTGTGCCCACCCCAGTCCAAAGCTGGCATCTCCACATCATGTCCCATGATATAACATATACCGTGCTTGGTTTTATCCTGTACTGTATTGTATCTGTATCAGAGCTACACTAACCTCTCTTTTATACTGTAATGACTGGGATTTCCACTGGGCTGTGCTTTTTTTATTCATTTGTGGGATATGGGCATTGCTGGCTGGCCAGCATTTATTGCCCACCCCTAGTTGCCCTTGAGAAGGTGGTGGTGAGCTGCCCTCTTGAATTGCTGCAGTCCATGTGCTGTGGATTGAGCCACAATGCCATTGGAGAGGGAATTCCAGGATTTTGACCCAGCGACTGCAGAGGAATGACGATATATTTCCAAGTCAGGATGGTCGAACCCGTGTCCCTGCTGCTGAGAGGCAGCAGCGCCAACCACTGTGCCACAGTGCCAGGAAGCTAAGTACATAAATCATTAGAAGTAGCAATGTAGATTACCAAGGCTGTCAGAACTTGGAGGGGAACTTGCAGGTGGTGGTGGTCCCATGTATCTGCTGCCCTTGTCTTTCTAATGGAAGTGGTCGTGTGTTTGGAAGGTGCTGTCGAAGGAGCTTTGTTGAATTGTTGCAGTGCATCTTGTAGATAGTACACACTGCTGTTACTGAGTGTCAGTGGTGGAAGGGAATGGATGTTTGTAGATGTAGTGCCAATCAATTGGGCTTTGTCCTAGATAGTATTAAGCTTCTTAAGTGTTATTGGGGCAAGGGGGAAGTATTCCATCACACTCCTGACTTGTGCCTTGTAGCTGGTGGATAGGCTTTGGGGAGTCAGGAGATTAGTTACTCGCTGCAGTATTCCTAGTCTCTGTAGCCACTGTTTATGTGATGAGTCCAGTTGAGTTTCTGGTCAATGGGAACCCCAACAATGTTGACTGTGGGTGATTCAGTTGATAGCTACACCATTGAATGTCAAGGGGCAGTGATTAGTGTCTTTTATTGATGATGGTCATTGCCTAGCATTTGTGTGGTGCGAATGCTACTTGCCACTTGTCAGCCCAAGCAAGCCAGATCTTCTTGCATTTGAATGTGTACTGTTTCATTATCTGACGAGTCACAAATGGTGCTGAACATGTGCAATCATCAATGAACATTCCCACTTCTGACCTTATGACAAAGGGATGGTCATTCATGAGGCAGCTGAAGATTGGGCCCAGGGCACAATCCTGAGGAACTCCTGCAGAGATATCCTGGAGCTGAGATGACTGATTCTCCTTCTTATGTACCAGATATGACTCCAACCAGCAGAGAGTTTGTCCCCCGATACCCATTGATTCCAGTTTCGGAGGGCCCCTTGATGCCATGCTCAGTTGAATGCAGCCTTGATGTCAAGGGCTGTCACTCTCACCTCCCCTCTGGAATTCAGCTTTTTTGTCCGTGTTTGAGCCAACGCTGTAATGAGGCGAGGAGCTGAGTGACCCCAGCGAAACCCAAACTGGACATCACTGAGCAGGTTATTGCTGAGCAGGTGCTGCTTGATAGCAAATTTGACGACCCCCTTCCATCACTTTACTGATCAAGAGTAGACTGGGTGATAATTGGCCTGGCTGGATTTGTCCTGCTTTTTGTATACAGGACGTACCTGGGCAATTTTCCACATTGTTGCGTAGATACTATTGAAGAAATTCTGCTGGAAGAGCTTGGCTCTTCCAATCCACTCACCTATTCTGTAGGGTCTGGGCTGTGTGTTGTATTGTAGGGACCGGGGCTATGTGATGTGGGCTGTCTTATATTGCACTGGACTGAGTGCTCGTTTTATATATATGGAAAGGGCTTTGTGTATATTTATTATAGAAAAATAGGAGCAGGAGGAGGCCATTTGGCCCTTCAAGCCTGCTCTGTCATTCATTGCAGTCACGGCTGTATATAAATTGTAGGATCTGAGCACTGTGTGTGTGTCTGTGTGTTTCTTGTATTGTAGAGACTGGCCTGTGTTTGTGTTGTATTGTGGGGACTGTGCAGTGTGTGTTTTATATTTTGTAGAGACTAAGCTGTGTGTGTGTGCTTTGTATTGTAGGGGCTGGGTTCTGTGTGTATTTTATATATTGTAGGGACTGGGTCCTGTGTGTTTTATATTTTGTAGAGACTGGGCTGTGTGTGTGTATGTATATTTTCTTCTATAGGGACTATGTTCTGTGTGTATCGTAGGGACTAGTTTGTGTGCGTATTTTCTATATTGTAGGATCTGGATCCTATGTGTGTGTATTGTAGGAAGTGGGCTGTATGTATTGTAGGGACTGGGTCCTGTGTGTATATATTGTACTCATGATGTAAAGATGCCGGCGTTGGATTGGGGTGGTAAGAACTCAGTAAGAATTTAGCAACACCAATTATTAATCCAACCGATTTATTTGATAGTAAAAAAGCGAGCTTTCAACACTCCCGTGTCTTCCTCAGGCAAGTGCATTTTTATTGTAGTGAGTGGGCTGTGTGTATTGTAGGGACTGGGTTGTGTATGTATTTTCTATATTGTAGGATCTGGATCCTGTGTGTATGTATTGTAGGGAGTGGGTTGTGTGTATTGTAGGGACTGGGTTGTGTGTATACTTTATATATTGTAGGGACTGGGTCCTATGTGTTTTATATTTTGTAGAGACTGGGCTATGTGTGTGTATCTGTACATTTTGTACTATAGGGACTATGTTCTATTGTATTATAGGGACAGGGTTGTATGTGTGTTTTAAATATTGTAGGGACAGAGTCCTGTGTGTATGTATTGTAGGGAGTGGGCTGTGGGTATTGTAGGGACTCGGTCCTATTTGTGAATACTGTAGGGACTGGATTCTGGGCAATGTGCCAGATGCTGAGGATGTGACGCCAGATGAGGCGTTAGTGTCTCCGCCCTGTGCATGGAGAGGATCTGAGACACACACCCAACCTTTAGTCCCAGAGAGAGAGGGAGCAGGAAGCAGGCAGACAGCCGGAGTGCAGTGCTCTCTCTCTGCCCCCAGCCCTGCTCGCTGTCCCCCAGCAAGGTCAGCAATCAGCCTATTCAGCTCGGAGGGACAACACCCTAGTCCCCGGCCCCTGTCGGGTTCTCTCTCTCTGTCTCTCTGTAACCAGCAGCGAGTGATGTCTGAACACAGTCCGCTCCGCACAGCCCACTGCCTGGCCGCTGCAGCCGCTCCGGCTTCCAAAGCCAAGCTCACCCATCCTGGTAAAGCCATCCTGGCGGGTGAGTAACACTGGGAAGGGGAGAGGAGAATATAACACAATGTTCACCATATACCCTGTCCCTGTGAAAGGCATGTTGTTGTGGGCTGTGTGTGTGTACAAGGGAGATAACAGTGAATGTGCTTAAACATTGCTGTGACTGGGCTGGGTGCTAGTCTCTGTGGAGCTAACAGATTCCAGCTACAAAAGCACTCTGAGGCTGCCCTGCTATCTGTGTCTGTGACAAATCAGTGAAATTAACAGTGTATATTCTTTTGAAAGATATGAATTTATATTGTGTTCAAATACTGGTGAATCTTTAGCCAACGTGTAGATAGCATTTGTGATCAGGGCATTGTTTGCCTTTTCTGACAATTCAACTTAAATAGTGTTCCCAGGGCTACAACAATTTTGTTCCTTGTTAGTAGTTGGCAAATGTCATTGTCTCGAGCACTGGGGAATCTTTCTACCTCTAAGAAATTTTATTCCTTTGTTTTAGAGACTTATAAGAGTCTAACAGGATATGATAGCATAAATGTAGGGAGGATATTCCCGATGGGGGGGTCCAGAACCAGGGGATGAGGATCAGGGTACATCATTTAGCACAGAGATGAGGAGACATTTCTTCCCCCAAAGTGTAGTGAATGCATTACCATAGGAAATAGTTGATGCCAAAACATCAGGTATTCAAGAGGCAGCTGGATTTAGCACTTGGGGACAAATGGGATCAAAGGTTATGGAGGAAAAAGCAGGATTAAGCTATTGAGTTGGACGATCAGCCATGATCGTGATGAATGGTGGAGCAGGCTCGAAGGGCCAAATAGCCTCCTCCAGTTCCTATTTTCTGTTATCGTTGCCCTTTTCCTCATCCCAAATGCCCTTACTTTCCCCCCTCTTCCCTGCAGTGCTGACTTGCAAAGGGCTCCCTTCTCTGCTCCTACACCCAACAGACATGTGAATCGGGAGCAGGAGTAGGCCGCTCGGCCCATTAGGCCTGTTTCACCATTCAATGAGGCCATGGGTTTGATTTGATTTACTATTGTCACATGTGAAGTACTGTTTCTTGCGCAGTATACAGGCAAATCACAAAAGCAAATTACTGCGGATGCTGGAATCTGAAACCAAAGGAGAAAATGCTGGAAAATCTCAGCAGGTTTGGCCTGTAAGGAGAGAAAATGGCTGATGTTTCGAGTCCAGATGACCCTTTGTCAAAGATTAGGCATACCATTCATAGAGAAGGAAACGAGAGCGCAGAATATGGTGCTACAGTTTGCTATGGTGTAGAGAAAGATTAACTTCATGTGAGGTAAGTCTGTTCAAAAGTCAGCAGGGAAGAACCAGTTCCTGAGTCAGTTAGTATGTGACCTTAGACTCTTGTCTTTTTCTTAGAATTTAGAAACCCTACAATACAGAAAGACTCCATCGAGTCTGCACCGACCACAATCCCACCCAGGCCCTACCCTCTATCCCTACGTATTTTACACACTAATCCCTCTTACTTATACATCTAAGGATACTACGGGGCAATTTTAGAGTGGCCAATCAACCTAACCCGCGTATTTTTGGATTTTGGGAGGAAACCGGAGCACCCGGAGGCAAAACACACAGACACGAGGAGAACTTGCAAACTCCACACAGACGGTGATCCAAGTTGGGAATCGAACCCAGGACCCTGGAACTGTGAAGCAGCAGTGCTAACCACTGTGCTACCATGTCACCCCTTTCCATTTCCCAATGGAAAAAGATGGAAGAGAGAATATCCGGAGTGTGTGGGATCCTTGATTATGGTAGCTGCTTTTCTGAGGTAACAGGAAGTTAGTCAGAGTCCTCGGATGGGAGGCTGGTTTGCTGTTCTGTTTTGGATCTTTACTGCACGTTCTCACCAATCTCCAGTAATCTTGCACCCTCCTACTTATCAAGAATCAATCTGCCTTAACTTTGCCTCCGCTTCCTTTTCAAGGACTTGCAACTCTTCTGAGTAATAAAAAGTTCCCCTTATCTCTCTTAACCAATCTGTCTTTGGACAAACAGGGAGTGGGAGAACTGCTATGTAATCTCATTCAGCCCTCCAACCATAGAATCCCTACAGTGCAGAAAGAAGCTATCTGGCCCATTGAGCCTGTACTGACTCTCCAAAAGAGCATTCTGCCCAGGCTCGTCCTATCCTGTACATTTATCACAGCCAATCCACCTAACCTGCATATCTTTAGTTTGTGGGAGGAAACCAGAGGAGACCCAGGCAGACGCGGGGAGAACATGCAGACTCTGCACAGACTGTGACCCAAGGCTGAAATTGAACATGGGTACCTGATGCTGTGAGACAGGAGTGCTAACCACTGTGTCACCAGACTCCCCAAGATCTTTGCACATCACTCCACCAGTGGTGTCTATACTACCTCAGCCATAAGCTCTAGAATTCCCACACACACACAATGTCTAAATTATTCCTTGTTAAAGCTTTGAATCAGTGTCTCCTGATGCGATCAGAATGTCACATGTTGCCATCACTCCTGGAAGTGGTTTAGTTGTGGAGGTCTTGTAGATCAGGAGGTAATGCCCCTGTCTCTACGCCTGAGATTTTAGGACCTCTTGGTTCAATCAGCCTTGCTAATCCTTCTAACACTTGCTTGCTATTTCCCAATGGAAAAAGAGGATATCAAACAAACAAGCAACTTAGATATTGTGGGTGGCACAGTGGTTAGTACTGGTGCTGACCCAGGTTCAGTTCTGACCTTGGGTGACTGTGTGCAGACTCTATACTCTGAGTCTGTGTGGGTTTCCTCTGGGTGCTCCGGTTTCTTCCCACACTCCAATGATGTGCGGGTTAGTAGTCGGGTAAATGCGTGGGGTTACAGGGATGACCTTTGACAAAGGGTCAGCTGGACTCAACGTCAGCTTTTTTCTCTCTTTGCAGATGCTGCTAGACCTGCTGAGATCCTTCTAGCATTTTGTCTTTTGATTTCAGATTCCAGCATCCGTAGTAATTTGCTTTTATCCCTTTGTTATGGGGATAGGGTCTTGTCGGTGCAGGCTCAATGGGCAGAATGGTCTCCTTCTGGATTGTAAGGGTCCTATGAGGAGACTTGATAAAGTTATTCACAATAATGCAGGTTATGGCCAGAATAGACAGAGAGAAACTGGGGAAGGATTGAGAGGGCACAGATTTGAGGTAATTGACAATAGGGGTTACAGTGAGATGATTTCACACAGTGAGTGAGCTAGAATCCAGAACATGCTACCTGAGTGCATGCTGGAGGCAGGCTCAATTGAGGCATTCTATGAGGATGGGTAATTAGATTATTATCTAAAGAGGAGAAAATAAGCAGGGCTATGGGGAGAAAGCAGGAAAGTGGCACTTTGGAAACCTGGCACAGTCATGATAGGCTAAATGGCCTCTTCCTGTACTGTAACAATTCTGTGCTTTGGAAAAGAAGCAATCAAAATCAATATCCCATAATTGAGACCAGGATTCCCAATTGATTCCAACCCAAGGCAGCAGATGCTAACTTGTGATGTTTTTACCCTATCCACCGCGGGCGGCACTGTGCTTAGCGCTGCTCTCTCAGGGACATGGTTTCAATTCCGGCCTCGGGTGACTGTCTGTGCAGAGTCTGCACTTTCTCCCCATATCTGTGTGGATTTTCTCCGAGCGCTCCGATTTCCTCCCATGATCCAAAGATGTGCGGGCTGATTGGCTGTACTAAACTGCCTCTTAGTCTCAAGGGGATTAGCTCCGTAAATGTGGGGTTATGGGGATGGGACCTGGGTGGGATTATTGTCGGTTCAGGCTCGATGGGCCAAATGGCCTCCTTCTGCATGGTGGATGCTATGCATGCTATACAAACATCTGTAAATATTGAAATCCAGCGACGTAGCTTAGACCAGAGGATGGAGCAAAGAGACCAAACATTTGAACTGTCAGTTGATTTAAGATTAGCAATGAAGAGCAGAGACCAGACCCAGCTACAGGAGGACAAAAGAGGAACCGTGAGGTCAAAATCTTCCAAAGACTTTGGCTTGTGTTCAGAGTTTAACAATATCATTAAATTAGATTATCTGATCATTTACCTTATTATAATTTATGGGAGCTTGCTAATCATACACTGCCTGATATCTTCCCTACGTTACTTGAAAAGCATTTCATTAACGGTGAAGGGTTTCAGCAGTCCAGCACTCCCTCAGCGCTGCACCGGAGCACGAACTCAAATGTTTGGAGTGAGAATTGAACCTTCAACCTTTGAACTAAAGGACAGGGTTCATGGTTAATACCTTCAGGAAAGCAGCATGGGAATATTTCTCCTATACTTAGTAACAAGCACAGCTGACAGTACAATTTATTGGTAAGGCTCAGGGTCTAATGAAAACCTTCAACCTACATTTGTGTGATCATTTGTATTTACTTGCCACGTTTTTAAGAATTGATTTTGGCTGTGATTCTTGGCTGAGTTGGTAGCACGCTCTCATTTCCGAATCAGTGGGCAGACAGTTCAAATCAGGTTCTAGTGATTTGCATGATGGTGGCTGATTGTCCCTTTCAGGAGAGCTGCATTGTCAGAAGTGCCGTCTTTCAGATGAGACGTAAAACCAGGAGCTATTTTGTCTCTGCGGAATGAACAAATGGAGTGGCACTGTTTAAAGTTTTTTTTTATTAGTGTCACCAGTGGGCTTACATTAACGCTGCAATGAAGTTATTGTGAAGATTCCCCTAGTCACCACACTTCAGCATCTGTTTGGGTACACTGAGGAAGAATTTAGCACGGCTGATGCACCCTAACCAGCATGTCTTTGGCACTGTGGGAGGAAACGGGAGCACCCAGAGGGAACCCACACAGACACGCGGAGAATGTGCCAATTCCACGCACAGTGTCACAAGCCGGGAATCGAACTTGAGTCCCTGACGCTGTGAGGAAGCAGTGCTAACCACTGTGCTATCCTATGAAGAAGAGCTAGGAGGTCTGCGATTATATTTGCTGATGTTTCATTGATGTAGTTGGTGTCTATTTTGTATCTCTGTCCCTTGTTTAGGAATCACCCCACAGGTAGAAACAGTTTCTCCTCTTGCACATTGGATTCTATCCTCCTAACTCCTCCTGTGCTACCTTGCTTGATCTTGTTTGACAAGGAATCCTCTCAATTCTTGAAAATGTTTTCTGCATTTCTCTTTCCCTGTGACTCTATATTGTTTGTTCTGAATGGAGAGCAGGACTGTACAAAGAACTCCAGGTACCACCTAAACATTATTTGAGATAAATTTTACATGATCTTGATGCTTTCGTTAGCAACCAATCCCATTTGATTAATTATTGTCACATCTATTAGGATATAGTGAAAAGTAACGTTTCTTGACTATTAGATCTTTCCAAATGAGATGGTCAAGTTAATTTTGTTTTAGCACAGTTTGCTGAGGAATAACATTTGTAATTTTAGTGTGTTTAAAATCCTTTCTCTGCTTCTCCCCACAATATTTAGTGGCCACTTGGCCTGGATTACAGGTTCATAGAATCCTTCCAGTGCAGAAGGAGGCCATTCGGCCCATTGAGTCTTTTGATTTGATTTATTATTGTCACATGTACTAGGATACTGTGTTCCTCGGATGCTTTACAGACAAAACATAACATACATGGGGAAGGAAAGAAGAGAATGTAGTGTTACTGTCATAGCTAGGGTGTAGAGAAAGATCAACTCAATGCAAGGTAGGTCCATTCAAAAGTGTGATGGCAGCAAGGAAGAAGCTGTTCTTGGGTCAGTTGGTACGTGTCTTTAGACTTTTGTATCATTTTCCCGACAGAAGGTAGAAGAGAGAATGTCCCGGGATCGTGAGACCATGTCCTCTTCTGCGTTTTCTGAAGTCGATGACTATCTCTTTTGTTGATGTTAAGGGAAAGATTATTGTCGCTGCACCTGTTCCCCGGATTCTCTATCTCTTTCCTGTACTCTATCTCATCATTGTTTGAGACCCTACCCACTACAGTGAGTTGGAGGGGAATTGGCCACACAGTCATAGGTGTATAAAGAGTATAGTATGGGGCTGAGAACACAGCCTTATGGAGCACCGGTGGTGAGGATGATCACGGAGGAGGTCTGCACCGATGCTCGGACAGAACATCCCATTAAGGCCCTGTCCCCGTGACCCCCACGTATTTACTCTGATAATTCTCCTAACCTATCCATCTTGGGACGCGAAAGGATAATTTCACACAGTCGATCCATCCAACTTGCACATCTTTGTACTATCGTATTGATGTAACTAATGAAACGTTGGTCCCAGAGAGAGCGTGTGTGTATATAGCCCATCTTGTCAGAGTGTCAGTTTCAGAGTTACTGGACGTTAACAGATTTTCGGGGAAGGTTCTATTGGCCCAAAGTTCAGTCCAAGAGGCAGGATTTAAGCAATGTCTCGGAGGTGAAGTCGAGAATTTGAAGTTTATTTGTTAGTGTTTCAAGTAGGCTTACGTTAACAATGAAATTACTGTGAAAAATCCCCTAGTCACCACACTCCAGTGCCTGTTAGGCTACACTGAGGGGCAATTTAGCATGGTCAGTGCACCTCACCAGCACGTCTTTTGGACTTGGGAGGAAACGGGAGTACCTGGAGGAAAGCCATGTAGACATGGAGAGAACGTACAGTCTCCACACATACAGTGACCCAGGCCAGGAATTGAACCCAGGACCATGCTGCTGCGAGGCAGCAGTGCTAACCAATGTGCCAAATTAGGGAGGGAATTCCAGAGCCCAGTTGAAGGTAACAGTAGTGGGGTGACTGAAATGGGAGTTGGAGGATGGGTGTAAAAGAACCCAGACTTAAAGGAGTGACAAGATGTTGAAGGTGATTAGAAATGGGGTTTTAAAGCCAGAATACAAATTTGAAAATTGCGGTGTTGCCAGCAAACACTGGGGGCGGTACGTGAACAGGATTTGGTGCAAGTAACTGCAGAGGTGCATCTTACTGTCTTGAGCACAGTAAATGATACAGCAAATGATAATTAAGACATGAGAAATGACATTATGGGATTAGATCCACTTTGTAATTTGCATGCAGAGGGCTTTGGTTGCTGTTGCTGGAAAGCAGATGTGCTATGGACCATACAGGATGGGTGTAACATCAGTGCATGTCCAATGTCGTTCATCCAGGGTGCAAATGTTTCATCTTGCTGTGAAATGTGTGCCATGGGGATGTCTGTGAAGTGCGTTAATAAGAACATAATTAGGAGAAGGAGGCCATTCAGCCCCTTGAACCTCATCATGGCTCAAACCCAACTTCCCCATCCTCTCCCCACACCACTGATTGTCCAAAAAATGATTGCACTTCAACATTTGAAGTCTTGAACATAATGATTAATTGAGCACCCAAGCTTGATGGTGTACAGACTTCTGATGATTCATCGTGGAGACATTTCCCATTCCAGTCCCGAGTCGCTGAGATTTGGTTATAGGTTCAATACCCAGGGGGAACCACCTGTAAAACCTTCTGAGAATTTGAAACATTTCAATGAGATCACCTTTCATTCATCTAAACTTCAAATAATATCAGCCCGTTCTACATAACTTCTCCTCTGAGGACAACCAGGAATCATTCTAGTGAACCCTCAAACCCTATCCCTGGCTGGCCTTTCCTTAGATAAGTTGATCAAAACCGTAAACAGAGTTCCAGGCGCTGTCTTGTCCAAACTTTATATAATTGCAGCAAGGTAACTGTACTCAAAAACTCTAACCTCTTTGCAATAAAGGCTACCAAACGATTTGCATTCCTAACTGCTGTATGTTAACTTTGATTCAAGGACACTCAAATTTATTTGCATTATCAGCATTTATAGTCTCTTGCCTATTTTAAAATTTGCTTTTCATTTTCCTCCCAGTATAAAGAAGTTCACCTTTGATTTTGATTTGATTTATTATTGCCACACGTATTAACATAGTCAAAAGTATTGTTCGTTGCGCACTATTAGAACAAAACTTACCATTCGTAGAGAGGGAAACGAAAGTTTGCAGAATGTATGTCACTGTCATAGCTAGGGCGTAGAGAAAGCTCAACTTAATACAAGGTAGGTCCGTTCAAAAGTCTGACAGCTGCAAGGAAGAAGTTGTTCTTTCCTCTTGCTGTCCACTCAAGTAGTCTATGTCTGTTTTATTGCTCCTTTCTATCCTCCTCATAGCTCACTTTTCCATCTAACTTTTTATATCATCAGCCAGCTTGGATATACCTTACACCCTACCTTTTATGGAAACTACTGATAGAATGCAAGTAACAGAGATCCAGGTAATGATCCTTTAGACCTTCCCACAAATGACCTCAATTCCTTCTCTGTTTCCTGTCCACTATATGGAGATGTCAGTGTTGGACTGGGGTAATCACAGTAAAAAGTCTGACAACACTAGGTTTAAATCCAACCGATTTATTTGATAGTAAACTCACAAGCTTTTGGGGTTTGCCTGTTTGTCAGGTGAATGGAGAGTTCTGGCCTCAGACAGAGCATATAACAGCACAGTTTACACACTGCTGTCTGTAACCCCCATGACTTGCCTGAGTTTGCAAAACTTCATTTACTGTATTGCCTGGAGACAGTACACATCTCTTTAATCTGTGCTCAGTGCTCCTTCCACTTACATTGTCGGCCTCTTTAAGACTTGAATAGCAGGTCAGTTGTAAAGATTTGCATTGTAATCATTAATCTGTAAACTGTCTGTGCTGTTATGTGCTCTGTCTGAGACCAATACTCTCCATTCACCTGACGAAGAGGCAAATCTCAAAAACTTGTGAGTTTACTATCAAATAAATCAGTTGGACTTGAACCTGGTGTTGTCAGACTTCTTACTGTTCTATCCACTAACCCATCTTCATCCTGTTCCAGTCCCTTAGCCCTAATCTATTGTAACAGTTCCTTGTGTGACATCTTTGACCTTTTTCATCAGACTTATAAATTTGCACTTTCTTTTCCCCCTCCCTCCTCTGTATTAGTCTAAAACTTGACCTACTGTCCTATCTGCATATTCAACTCAACAGTTCATTGATCCCTAAATGGAGTTGGTCACAGTAGAATGCTTCCTCAGTACTGACATCCCTGGCTGGCTGTTACACCATCCTTTCAGACACTCATTTAAACCTCAAAGCTGTTTGTTGCTTTGTCAATTTGCATGTGGCTCGAGTGGTAGAGATTATTACGTTTTTGAGGTGGTTTTTTAATTTGTACCCAGCTGTTCAATCTCCCTCAGCAAATCTACAATCTGAGTCCTTCAAATGTTATCAATTCCTGTCTTGACCATGATATGTCTCTTTCAGAGAGTTTTACAGCATGGAAAAGGCCCTTTGGCTTGACTTGTCCATGCCACCCTTTTTAACGACTAAACTAGCCCCAATTACCTGTGTTTGGCCCATATCCCTCCATATCCATCTTACCTATGTAACTGTCTAAATACTTTATAAAAGACAAAATTGTACCCACTTCTACTACTACCTCTGGCAGCTTGTTCCAGACATTTGCCACTCTCTGTGTGAAAAAAATTGCTCCTCTGCACCCTTTTGTATCTCTCCCCTCTCAACTTAAACCTGATAGTTTTAGACTGCCCTGCCTTTGGGAAAAGATGTTGACTATCTATCTGATCTAATGCCTCTCATTATTTCATTGACCTCGTCCAAGTTCTGCTCTCAAGGATGACAGCTTTTTTCGTTTTCTACACTCAAGTACAGGGAATATAATTATAAGCTTGATCTCATGAACGAGCTGGCTTCTCTTTGGTTTGATCCGGTATTCCGTGTATCCTTGCTGTGACCTGTCCTGTTCCCACTTCCTTTTGTTTTGACTGATTAACAACAGGTATGGATGTGGGGGAGACAGCAAGAGAAAAGAGCTTGTGAATGCAGATCAGTTTATTTGCGCTCTCAGTTCTATAGTCCCATTGATCCAAAATGACTAGATAGAGGACGTGATGGCCTAGTGGTATTATCACTGGATTATTAATCCAGAAACTCAACTAATGTTCTGGGGACCTGGGTTCGATTCCCACCAAGGCAGCTGGTGGAGTTTAAACTCAATAAAAATATCTGGAATTAAGGATCTACTGAAACCATTGTCCATTATTGGAAAAACTAATCTGGTTCGCTAATATCCTTTAGGGAAGGAAATCTGCCATCCTTATCTGGTGCAGCCTACATGTGACTCCAGAACCATAGCAATTGGTTGACTCTCAGCTGCCCTCAGGCAACTGGAGATGGGTAATAGATGCGATCCAGCCAGTTCTGTGAATGAATAAAAAAAAAGAGGGACTAGAAGGAGACTTGTATGGAACATAAGTACTGGCATGGATGAAGCATCCATTATGATGGTATCAAATAGTGAGAATGCTACAGAACTCATCATCCAGGTGCCAGGACTAACCTGGAGGGACTCCAGTTCATATCTGTCCATTAGTATCTGGGAGGATTTAAATTCAGTTAATTAAACAAGAATCATAGAATCCCTACAGTGCAGAAGGAGGCCATTTGGCCCATTGAGTCAATCCCATTCAGGCCTTATTCCCATAACCTCACATATTAACCCTCCTAATCCTCCTGGCACTAGGGTCAATTTAGCACGGCCAATCCACCTAACCTACACATCTTTGGAGTATGGGAGGAAACCCATGGGGAGAATGTGCAACCTCCAAACAGATAGTGATCCAGGGTCAGAATTGAACCCGGGTCCCTGGTGCTGTGAGATAGCAGTGCTAATTACTGTGCCACTGTGCTGCCTGGGTTAAAAAGCTAGCATCGGGAATGGTGACTGTGAAACTCTCATCTTGTCATTTAAAAACTCACCCAGTTCACTTTGGGGAAGGAAATCTGCCATCCTTACCTGGTCTGGCCTACTCCAGACTCACAGCAATGTGGTAGACTCTTGGCTATCGGGTGAAATGGCCTGGTGAGTCACTCGGTTGTCAAAGATGCTCACTACCACCCCCTGAAGGGCAACTGGGGAAGGGCAGTCAGTGCTGTCCTTGCCAATGATAACCACACGCTGTGTGAGTGAGTGAATTTAATTAAAAAAAAACTTAACTGGGAGAGTGGCCTGTTTCAGGACTCGAAATAAATTCTCTTGTCCTCAGATAGTAGCAACTGTCCAAATGAGATGATTGAAGCTAGGAGCTGGTTGTGTGGGAAATTCCTCACTCGAGTAGGATTCTCATTGCTCCATGGTGGGGGTGAGAGAGAGAAAGTATTCCAACATTCCGGAAAGCAGTTCTGGACCGAGGCAGTGATGGATATATGGCCTTGATTTCAAAACATGTACACAGTTGTTCAACTGGTATCACGTTGAAAAACGCAACAGTCTTTTTTTGACTGCAGCTACGTTCTTCATGTAACCCTGTGGCTGGAGTAAACCTGAAGTTGACAACCAGAAAAACTTGGCAAGCTTTTGGGTGTCCAGATCACCAACAACTTATTCTGCTCACCCCTACCCCGCATGCTGAGAAAGTCTTACTTTACCATTTACCAACACCTCTACTTTATTAGGAGACTAAGGAAATTTGGTATGTCCACTACGACTCCCACCAACCTTTACAGATGCACCGTAGAAAGCATTCTTTCTGGTTGTATCATAGCTTGATGTGGCTCCTACGCCATCCAAGACTGCAAAAAACTACAAAGGGTCATGAATGTAGCACAGTCTGTCACTCAAGTCAGCCTCCCATTCATTGACTGTGTCTATACATCCCACTGCCTTGGAAAAACAGCCAGAATAATCAAGGACCCCATCTAACCCCCATTCTCTCTTCCACCATCCTCGGTCGGGAAAAAGATACAAAAGTCTGAGGTCACGTACCGACCGACTCAAGAACAACTTCTTCCCTGCTGCCGTCAGACTTTTGAATGGACCTACCCCGCGTTAAGTTGATCTTTCTCTACACCCTAGCTATGACTGTAACACTGCATTCTGCACCTTCTCCTTCCTTTCTCTATGAATGGCATGCTTTGCCTATATAGCAAGCAAGAAGCAATGCTTTTCACTGCATGCTTATACGCGTGACAATAAATCAAATCAACTTTGTCACTGGGATCTCTCTTTTGCAGCCGTGCAAAAGTACGATTATATAAGCAACAGGCTTGTGTTTCCATCCAGCCCCCTGAGGTGGCTCGGAATCAGTAACGTTGTGAAGCTGGTCAAGGGAGGTCGTTACAAGTTACAAATGTTGCAACATTTGACAAAGAGGAGTCTTTAAAGAAAGTCTTTTTATTTCGGAAGAGGGTGCACAAATCATTCAAGTGCCCTTGCAAATTGATAGGGAAGTTGAGGCAGTCTGTTGGCTTTGTGAATTGGGGCGTCAAAAGCAAAACTGAGGAACTTGTGTTAAACCTTTTGCAAACCTCTGGTTAGGCTGAAGCTGGAGGATTGTGTCCAGGCTGCAAGTGTTAGGAAAGATGTTAAGACCTCAGACATGGAGCAGAGGAGGTTTACCTGGGGGTGAGAGACTTGGGTGGCGGAATTGGAGAAGCTAGAACCATAGAAACCCAACAGTGCAGAAGGAGGCCATTTGACCCATAGAGTGAGGCCCTATTCCTGTAAACAGACATATTTACCCTGCTAACCCCCCAACACTAAAGCATCAATTTAGCATGACCCAATCAACCTAACCTGCACATCTTTGGACTGTGGGAAGAAACAGGAGCACCTGGAGGAAATCCACACAAGACACGGGGAGGATGTGCAAACTCCACGCAGACAGTGACCCGAGGCTGGAATTGAACCCGGATCTCTGGCGTTGAGAGGCAGCAGTGCTAACCAATTGTTCTGCTGTGCCATGGAGGAATCTGATTCCCTTCAAACGGTTATCTGACATGTAAATTAGTCCTATTCAATTATGGGGTGAAATTGGCAGCTTCTTGAAGGAGCTTCCACATGTGCGATGGGCAGAATGGCCTCCTTCTGTACTGTAAGATTCTATTTGTTTAAATCCCTCCATGGCCTTTGTATCTCTGCGATCACCTCCAACCATCCCAGACAGCAGCAATCCAATTGTTCTGGCTTTTTGGGCACCAAGATTTTATTTATTTTTCTCCATCATTGGTGTCCGTGCTTGCAGCTGCTTGGACACTTAACTCTGCGACTGCCTCCTTTTAATCCCTCTCCACCTCTCTCCGCCTTGAAGAATCACCTTAACACTTACCCACTTCAGTCAGGTTTTTAGCCAACTGGCTTCGTGTCATGTGGTTGCACTTTCAAATATCCTTGCCATTTGTAGGTTATACCTTTGGAACTTTTGACTGTGTTAAAAACAGGGTCGATTCAGAAAGAATGTTCCCGCTGGTGGGGGAGTTCACCGTTTGAGAATAAAGGGGTAAGATGCTCACTGAGGTGAGGAGAGATTTCTTCAGCCAGAGAGTGGTGAATCAGTAGATTCCAGGAAGTAAGTCACCTTCCTGCCGTTGATAGTGAAACAGGTTAAAAGAGTAGATAATAATTCCTTCAAACCAGCATTTCTGGTTTCTTCATCAGCTCGGTCATTAATTATTTACCACATCTCTGAGAATGCAGGTGAAAACGGGAGGATGAGGCATTCCGATCATCTCCACCCATCATTGCAATGTAAAGCTTGATTCTCCCTCCTGTCTGCACTGATCTCTGATATACACGGATAGATTAGTGGTGTGACTTCATTGGAGACTGTCAGTTACCTTATCAAGCTTGCCACCTCCTTTTCCATGTGCCTCTTTGGTTCTGGAGGCAAAGATTTTGCGAAATGAGTTTATTTATTACAAGTGGGCTTGCAATGAAGTTACTGTGAAAATCCCCTAGTCGCTACACTCCAGCACCTGTTCAGGTACACTGAGGGAGAATTTAGCACAGCCAGTGCACCTAACCAGCATGTCTCTCAGACTAGGAGGAAACTGAGCACCCGGAAGAAACCCATCCAGACGTGGGAAGGAAGTGCAGACTCCAGACAAATAGTGACTCAAGCCAGGAATTGAACCCAGGTCATTGGTGCTGTGAGGCAGCAGCGCTGACCACTATGCCCCTGTGTCAAAATAGTGCAGTAACTGGAAAGCTGTTTAAGAGAGAGAGAGAGAAGGCCGGGAATTTTTCATAGGTCTGGCAGCTTCTTTGGAGGGAGATAAACAAGAGTAAACACTTCAGTTGGTGACCCAGCAGCTGAAGGGGGGAGGCGGTGGCGCAGTGGTATTGTCACTATGCTCTGTGCAGACCCAGGGTAACTCTCTGGGGATCTGGGTTCAAATCCCACTGTGGCAGATACTGAAATTTAAATTCAGTAAAAATCTGGAATTAAAAGTCTAATCATTATCGATTGTCGTAGTAACCAATCTAGTTCACTAATGTCCTTTAAGGAAGGAAATCTGCCACTCTTACGTGGTCTGGCCCCTTTGTGATTCCAGAGCCACAGCAGAGGGGCAATGGAGGGTGGGCAATAAATGCCAACCTAGCCAGCGATGCCCACATCCCATTTTAAAAAAAACTCTAGAAGTTTGCAGACCAGAAACGTTAACTCTGTACCTCAGCACTGATGCTGCCAATGTTTTTTGATTTGAAACTTTGCAAATCCTGTTGTTCCAGTTTTTGAACTGGAGATCTTTAAGTTTGCAATTTTCTGTGACCTTTGGTGACTTGGGATGGATAAAAATTGCTGGATTTTGCCAGCAAAATGCAAATCCTATGAATGACTTTTATTGCCCTAAATACAAGGGTGGAATGTACACGTCCTGTTTGACAATGAGTGATCACTCCAAAGCCCTGACCTCGAGGCATTCACCCGACTCCTCCCTGTGGCAGCCTGTTTGTAGAGTCATAGAATCCTGAAGTGCAGGAGGAGGCCATTCGGCCCATCGAGTCTTCACCGACCACAATCCCACCCAGGTCCTATCCTCATAACCCCATGCCTTTACCTTACGGTGGCATAGTGGTTAGCACTACTGCCTCACAGCACCAGGGATCTGGGTTTGATTCCCAGCTTGGGTCACTGTCAATGTGGAGTTTGCACATTCTCCTTGTGTCTGCGTGGGTTTTCTCCGGGTGCTCCCGTTTCCTCCCACAGTCTGGAAGACGTGCTGGTTAGGGTGCATTGGCCATGCTAAATTCCTCCTTAGTGTACTTGAACAGGAGTGTGGCAACTAGGGGATTTTTACAAAGTGCAGAGAACGAAGAGAATTACAGCACAGGAATAGGCCTTTCGGCCCTCCAAGCCTGCACTGGCCATGTTGTCCATCTTAGCTAAAACACCCTGTCCTTCTGGGGACCGTATCCCTCTATTCCCATCCTATTTATGTATTTGTCAAGAGGCCTTTAAAAGTCTCTATCATATCTGCTTCCACTGCCTCTCCTGGCAGTGAGTTCCACGCACCCGCCATCTCCTGTGTTTAAAAAAAAATGTAATTTGCAGTGTTAATGTAGACTTAACATCTGTGCCTCAGTCAAGCTCACAGGTTCTCTGATCATTATCACAGCGCTGTTTGTGGGATCTTGCTGTACGCAAATGTTTACCACATTGCCTGTGCTCAGCTCTGAAGCAGCTCGTTCGCACTTTGCAATGTCTGGTTGTTTGTGAATCGCTCTATATAAATTTTTTAGAAGTGAGTTTAATGGGATGTGGGAGTCAATGGCTAGGCCAGTATTTATTGCCTGTATAAATGCATGTCTTTCTTTTAAAACTGTTCAAATCCTTGATGTACAATAGGCAATGACTCATCCCCGCAAGCTAAGGTAGGCCTTCAATAACTCTAATGTCAGTGGGTCTTCCATATACCTGATTACACTAACAAGCTTCCGTGCATTAAGAGCTTTTTGCATCACCACTTAATCAACAACGAGCCTGTTAATGGATCTGATTCTGCTCAGTACTCTCCATTAGAAGACAGGAGGTGACCCGAGGGCTGGAGGTTGCAGTTTCTCAACAAACCTGCGTGGAAAATTCTGAGGCAAGTGAGCCATTAAGGGACGGCACAGTGGCACTGTGGTGCAGTGGTTAGCACTGCTGCCTCCCAGCGCCAGGATTCGATTCCCAGCTTGGGTCACTGGCGCTGTGAGGCAGCGACGCTAACTGCTGCATCACAGTGACGCTACTTGTGTGCTATACAGACAAATTGTACCATTCATAAAGAAGGAAAGGAGACAATGCAAATGTACTGTTACAGTCATAGCTAGAGTATAGAGAAAGGTCAACTTAATATAAGATAGGTCCACTCAAAAATCCGTTGGCGGCAGGACAGAGTTTCTAAGAGAGTAGACTCTGATGAGCATAGAACGAGAGCAAAAGAATTGGAGGGAATGCAGGGCACAGCTCGCAAGAAATTGCCTCGCTCTGGCGCCATTTTGAAATCCACTTGGAGAGAGATCATCATTCCTTCACTGTTGGCTGGGCCAAACTCCTTCCCTAACAGCACCGTGGGTGAACTACACCTTATGGACTGCAGGGGTTCAAGGAGTGGCTAACACCACCTTCTCGAGGGCAATTAGGGATGGGCAATGGGTAGATCAGCCAATGAAGCCCATTTTCTATGAACGAATATTAAAAAAACTGAAGGTTTTTGGTTGTGATACTGGCGGTGACTCCCTGGATTCAGAAACACACCAGTCGGCAGACAAGGAGAGTGACTGGTTTTCATTTTGTTTTATCTGCCCTCTTGGCCCTGAGTCGGAAGAATGTGGTTTCAACTCTCACTTCAGGGACTTAAGCTTGTAATCCAAGCTGAGCCTTTTGGTGCTGCACTGGGGAAGTGCTGCACTGTCCGAGGTGCCTTGCCTGCTTTCTCCGTGGACGTAACGGATCCCCTGGCACAGTGAGGAGTGGGACAGCTTTCCCTGGTTTGCTGGGTACTGTTTACCTGTCTCCCAACAGCTTATTGGGGTTTGTGGGATCTTGCTGAGCATAACCTTTCCCCTTATATTTCCATCATTATGAAACAGCAGCTGCCTCTCAAAAGGTGCCTCATGGGATGTGAATTGCTTTGGGTTATCTAGGTTGTGAAAGGTGCTACACAAATGCATTCCCCTCTGACTAATCAAGCTGAAGTTGGGCTTCCTCTTGGTGTATTTTCATTTCTCACTGAACGAACTCCATATAAATGGGTGGCATGGTGGCACAGTGGTTAGCACTGGTGTCTCTCAACGCCGTGGAACCAGGTTCAATTCCTGGCTTGGGTGACTGTCTGTGCGGAGTTTGCACGTTCTCCCCATGTCTGCGTGAGTTTCTTCCGGGTGCCCTGATTTCCGCTGCCAACCCTTTTCCCTCACAAAGATGTGCAGGTTAGGTTGATTGGCCATACTAAATTTACCCTAGTGTCAGAGGGATTAGCAAGGTAAATATGAGGGGTTATGGGGAATAGGGCCTGGGTGGGATTGTGGTTGGTGCAGATACAATGGGCTGAATGGCCTCCGTCTGCACTGTAGGGATTCTGTGATTGTAAGTGCAAGTTCTTGTTTTATTTCTCTGATTGAAATCTCCAGACTGACATTTATTTTCAAGTTCAGCATCACCGGTAACTGATTATCTGGTAAAAGCTTGAGTTCTGGGCGTCACCTTCCCTATCAGTAACACGATTTAAGTTATGAAGGGAGGCTTAGGTTGTTTTCGTTGGAGCAGAGAAGACTGTGGGGCGACCAGATCGAGGTGTACAAGATTGAGGGACAGGGACAGTGGATAAGGAGCAGCTTAGTTGAAGGGTCAGTTACAAGGGGACACAGGTTCAAGGTGAGGGGCAGAAGGTTTAGAGGGGGATGCGAGGAAAAGGCTTTTTTTTTTTACCCAGAGAGTGGTGAGGATCTGGAATGCGCTGCCTGGGAGGATGGTGGAGACAGGATGCCTCGCATCCTTTAAAAACTACCTGGATAAACATTTGGCCCATCGCCCGGAATGTTGTGATGTGCTGGGAAATGGGATTGGGTGGGAGGTCAAGTACTTCTCGTGTGTTGGTGGGCCTAGGGGCCTCTTCTGCGCTGTGTGACTCTACGATAGTGGTGTGTGAAATGCAACCTGGTTTCTTTCTGTCTCTCGCACATTCGGGCTCTGTTGCGATGCAGTTCTCCACTGTAGCTCTCTCAGCACAGAGCCGGGACACTCGGGTGAAAACCTCTTGCCCCTGACCCCACCTTGCATCTGTCCTATTATGGTGTCCTGCGTCTCCACCACGTACCCTGTGAGTGTTGCACAATCTCGCTCCGCACAGCTCACAGCACAGTGCCAGGTTTCCGAGATCCCCTCCTCAGCTTCCCCTGTGGGTTGCCCTCCCCAAACTGCAATCACCTCGTGCAACAGAAGATGAAGCCAGAGATAATGCGCAGAGGCCCCGATCTGCTTGCTGCGTTCTACACAATCATGTAGAACTGCATGGCATGGTGGCACAGTGGTTTGCATTGCTGCCTCACAGCGCTAGAGACCCAGGTTCGATTCCCGGCTTGAGTCAATGTCTGTGTGGGGTCTGCACGTTCTGCCTGCGTAGATTTTCTCCCACAGATTGAAAGACATGCTGATCAGATGCATTGACCATGCTAAATTCGCCATCAGTGTACCCGCGCAGGCGATTTGGGGAGTTTCATAGTAACTTCATTGCAGTGTTAATATAAGCCTATTGTGATGAAGAAATAAACTCAACTTGATAACCAATTAGCCATGACGCTAATTGGAAATCCAGAGCTGGTGGATTGCAGTTTTATTTATCAATAGAAAATGAGTAATGGCCTCTGGCCATTGGGTAACCTGATTACAATATCCTTATTTACACTGTGTATGTGTGTGAACTTTAAACCTGTTTTTGCGTTTGTTGGTTAACTGCCAAAGCGAAAAGCAGAACATGGTCATTGAGTGCATCATTCCTTACAATCTGTAGAACTATCGAATTTCCACAGTGCAGAAGATGGCCCTTCGGCCCATTGACTCTGCACCAACTCTCCGACAGAGTATCTCACCCAGGCCCTTTCCTGTAACCCCCAAACACATCTTTCTCTACACCCTACCTGTGACTGCAACACTATATTCTACCCTCTTCCTTCCTTCTCCCCCCCATGTACTCCATGAATGGTGTGCTTTGTATAGCACAACAAACGATATTTGTGACTGTATATCAATATACGTGACAATAATGAATCAAAATTTACAAAGGTTAAACTTTGGACACTAAGAGGCAACTTGATTTGTTTTGGTTTATTATTGTCATATGTATTAGTGTACTGTGAAAAGTATTGTTTCTTGTGCACTACACAGATAAAGCTTACCATTCATAAAGAAAGAAGAGGGTGCAGAATGTAGTGTTGCAGTCATAGTTAGGGTGTAGAGAAAGATCAACTTAATGTGATGAAGGTCCATTCAAAAGCCTGATGGCAGCAGGGAAGAAGCTGTTCCTGAGTCAGTTGGTACGTGTCCTCAGACTTTTTTATCTCTTTCCCGACACAGGAAGGTGGGACAGAGAGCGTCTGGGGTATAAGGGGTCCTTAATTATGCTGTCTACTTTTCCTGAGATGGCGGAAAGTGTAGACAGAGTCAACAGATGGGTTTGCTTGATGGACTGGGCTACATTCAAGACCCTTTGTTAGATCTTTGTGGTCTTGGGCAGAGCAGGAGCCATACCAAACTGTGATACAACCAGAAAGAATGATTCCTATGGTGCATCTGTAAAGGTTGGTGAGAGTTGTCGTGGACATGCCGAATTTTTCTTAGTATCCTGAGAAAGGAGAGGCATTGGTGGGCTTTCTTCACTATAGTGTCAGCCTGGGGGAACCAGGACAGGTTGTTGGTGATCTGGACACCTAAAACTTTGAAGCTGTCAACCATTTCTATTCCATCTCTCCATACTTTAGAACAGCCAATCGACTTAACCTGCACATTTTTGGAGTGTGGGAGAAAACTGGAGTATCTGGAGGAAACCCATGCAGGTACAGGGGGAACATGCAAACTCCACATAGACAGTGAGTGAGCCAAAGCTGGAATTGAATCCGAGTTCCTAGCGCTGTGAGGCAGCAGTGTTAACCAATGTGCTGCCCATTCTTGGCTCATGAGTGGCACTAGATATGAAGTAAATGCTTTTTTTAATTTATGGGATCTGGATGTTGTTTCAAGCCCAGCATTTACTGTTCATCTGGAACTGGCCTTGATTTCTAACCACCTTCTGAAAGCACCCCAGTTCCCCTATTTGTTATTAATCCACTGAGAGATCTGCTACAAAAACACAAAGTGCTGGAAAATCTCAGCAGGTCTGACAGCAGCTGTGGGGAGAGAATAGAGTCAATGTTTTGAGTCAGAGCTCTGACAAAGGGTCATCTGGACTCGAAACGTTGGCTCCGTTCTTTCCCCACAGACGCTGTCAATCCTGCTGAGATTTTCCAGCATTTTCTGTTTTTGCTTCAATCTCCTGCATCTGCAGTTTTTCACTTTAATCTGAGTGATCTGTTAGCCTGTTTCAGAGGATGGTTATGGTTCAACCTCATTACCGTGAATCTGGAATCCCGTACAGGTATGACTGAGTTAACATGCTGGATTTTCTTCCTTAAAGGATACTAATGAGAGAGTTGAATCTAGTACTTCCAGGATCACCATTGTTGATGGTAGTTCTTATTTGATTGATTGAATTTAAATTCTTTAAATCTCAAGTTTATTACTTCTGGATTCCTGGTTGGTCGTTGACATACCCCTCTATACAACCTGTATGCTTAGCTATGCACGTAAGTTTTTCACTAAGATTACTTCAAGCAGCTAAAACTGTGTTTCCATCGCAGTTTCTATTGAACTCCTCCCCCCACTACTCTACTGCGTTACTGCCGCACCCTTTCAGGTCACAGTGGTTAGCACTGCTGCCTCACAGTGCCGGGGACCTGGGTTCGATTCTCGGTTTGGGTCACTGTCTGTGTGGAGTTTACACATTCTCCCCTCGATTTCATCCAGGTGCTCCAGTTTCCTTCCACACTCCAAAGATGTGTAGGTTAGGTTGATTGACCATGCAAAATTGCTCCTTCGTGACAGAAAATTCACGAGGATATTATGTGGGGTTAAAGTTTATTTATTAGTGTCTCAAGTAGGCTTACATTAACACTGCAATGAAGTTACTGTGAAAATCCTCTAGTCGCTACACTCTGGCACCTGTTTGGGTGCACTGAGGGAAATTTAGTATGGCCAATGCACCCTAATCCTTCAGATTGTAGAGGAAACCGGATGAAATCCATGCAGAAACGGGGAGAATGTGCAACCTCTGCACAGACAGTGACCCAAGCCAGGAATCAAACCTGAGTCCCTGGCACTGCGAGGCTGCAGTGCTAACCACAGTGTCACCAGTAAGGGGATAGGATCTGGGTGGGATTGTTGTTAGTGCAGGCGTGATGTGCTGAATAGCCTCCTTCTGCACTGTGAGGATTCTATGAGAGGTCCTTGACCTCTTGCTTAAAGGGTGTTTGTATTGTTCCTGAAAGGGTGCGTGCTGAGGAAGCCCAGTTTCCACGGTTACCACTGACTGTCTCGCAGGTTTTCTTGAGGAAGATTTATCTCCTTTTCTCGTTCTCTGACATGACAAGTTGGACTGGGGTAAGCTCAGTAAGAGGTCTGACAACACCAATTTTAAATCCGACCGATTTATTTGATAGTAAACTTGCTAGCTTTCGGCGTTTGTGCCTTCGTCAGGTGAATGAGGTGTTCTGGTCTCCAAAATCGCACACATCAGCACAGACAGGGGGTCTTCACGACACACGACAGCGCAGAGCCGCTGAGCAGAGACTGATAGCCAAGTTCTGCACACATGAGGACGGTCTTAACAGGGATCTTGGCTTCATGTCACACTATCTGTAACCCCCATGACTTGCCTGGGTTAGCAAAAAAACCTCACTTACTGTGCTGTCTGGAGACAATACACACCTCTCTAACCTCAGTGCTCAGTGTTCCTTTGTTAGCCACTTTAAGACTTGAATAGCAGGTTAGGTGTAAGGATTTGCATTCTAATCAGTAATCTGTAAGCTGTCTGTACTGATATGTGTCCTATTGCAGACCAGAACACCTCATTCGCCTGAGGAAGGCAAAAACGCTGAAAGCTAACATGACAAGTTGGAGTCAGCACCACCTCTCCGCTCTCCAGCAGTGACTTTGTTCAGATTGCTAGGAGGAGAGAGGTTCCCTCTTTTATATCCTGTGGTGTTGTGGTTAAGCTGTGAGCTCATGGCAGCTGTGTCACCCAAACCAGGGAGCGCTGGGAGCCTTTAACCACAGGGCAAAACCCTCCGACCAGTGTGACTGGACAGTGTGCGCACTGGTCAGTGCTGGTTACAGTAATGCCTCGAGGCAATCAAATATTGAATTTTGTCACTCCTTTCCTGAGAGTGGTGGGTATTACAGTCGCATCAACATCGTCCGATCCTCGGCAGATCAGTCAGAATAAACAAGGCAGCTCTTTCCTTCTCCCTCCCCCGACAGCAGAGACTGTGGGTGACTCTGCGAGAAAAGGGAGTTTGCATGGATTCTGTGTTTGTCGAAGCAGCCCCGCATTATGCAAACGAATTACCACACACACACGACAGATCAGGCTGAGTACAGAGAGATTGCAACTAAACACGTGTGGAAGAATTCTCCAGGCTGTTTATCTGTGACAAAATGTTGTCACAGATAACCAAAGAAGGAGGGCTGACTGGTGGTGATTTAACCCGAGGGTCACCACACCTCTGACGAGGGGCAAGGTTGAGAAAGTGAGGCCTTTGTGAATAACCGCAGCCAGTGCTGGAGTTAAACCCGTGCGTTGCTCTGCATCACGAGCCAGCTGTCCAGCCAACTGAGCTAAACCGAGCCCCCCCTTATTGTTGTCTAACCCCTCGCGTTGAGTTACAATTTCTTTATTTAGGAATTCTTTCGCCCCTGACCTCGCTTCTCCCTTTCTTTGTTCGCCTTCAATTTTATTGAAGGTTGACAATAGAAATTGCCCCCTCAACTCGCTGCTCTGAGGTGAATTGACTCAAATCACACACTGTGGGCGGGAGTGGGCTTGACCACGTAATTGGAAAGGACACACTTGAATTTATATGCTGACAGCACAGAGACAGGCCATTCGGCCCAGCAGATCTATGCTAGCTGTAGGCAAATATACCTTTCTCGATCTCAAACCTCCCAAAACGCTTCAGAACCAATGAGGTAGTTTTGAAGCATAGTAACGTATGGAGATGCAACCTTCCATTTGGGAACAGCAAGATGCCATCAATATAGTGAGCAGATTAGTCTTCATGACAATGGGATTAAATATTGAAAAAGGCATGAGGGAGAAATGCCATCCTAGCCTTTGCAGTCTGCCAGGGGTTGGTCCTATTTTATATCCACCCTGAGTGGGCCGCGGGGGAGGGGGCTGTGGAATAGGTGGTCTTGCTTTGACATTTGTGAAAGGCCAGCTGTGGGCTGATGACTGGTGCTCACGCCCTGTGGAGAGGGTAAGTGGCCACCACCGCCACCAGACCCCCCACTCCCTCTTCCCCCACCAGGACCACCTACTGACTCCCAAGGCAAGAATGCTGCCAACTGAGACAGCGCTGGCAGGCTGGTGTTGCTGTCAAGCAATCCTGCCTGAATCCACTGCGTTGGCATCCAGGACAGCTCAGTAACCACTCGCCCACTTGTCTAATTATAGCACCGTCAGCACCACACATCACTGAATTGCTGACACAGGATGCATTGTCTGCGTCTCTCTGCTCAGTGAAAATTGGCAAGAATAAGCCTGCCCCAAGACTTTCCTTCTGCTTGACGCCAAGAGCTGGGAGATGAATCCCTGTAATCCCGGTAAAATGTCTCACAACATCAGGTTTATTTGGAATCACGAGCTTTCAGTGCACTGCCCCTTCGTCAGGTGAGTCACCTGATGAAGGAGCAGTGTTCTGAAAACTTGTGAAAGGGCGGCACAGTAGCACTGTGGTTAGCACTGCTGCCTTGCAGCTTCAGGGACCCGGGTTCAATTCCGGCCTCGGGAGGAGTGTGAGAGTTTGCACATTCTCGCCTTGTCTGCGTGGGTTTCCTCTGGTTTCCACCCACAGTTAAAAGATGTGCAGGTTAGGTGGATTGGCCATGCTAAATTGCCCCTCAGTGTTAGGGGGACTAGCTGAGGTAATTACATGAAGTTATGGGACAGGGTCGGGGTAGGATTGTGGTCGATGGGCCAAATGGTCTCCTCCCTCACTGTAGGAATTTTATGGTTCTAAGTGAGTGAAGGAGAGTTAAATCCCAGAGCTTAAAGGGAGTGTGTAAACCAGCCACACAGTAAATGACAGTGGAGTCGATGGATAGAAATTATAACCTACCAGACTCTGCAATCGGGATGATGGGCTGTAAATTAGATAATGACGTTTTTCAGCAAAGGTAGTTGTTACCATGGAGTCTGGAGCAGAGACAATTCAACCCAGTGAGTGTAGGCCACCATTTACCCACAAGACTCCTGCCCTTTCAACAGAATATTCTAATCCTTTCTCTCTCTTTTTATCTAACTCTCCCCTTAAACGTAACCACAATGTGGTAAACTCTCAGCTGCCTCTGAACAAGATCAACTAGGAATGGGCAATAAATGCTAGCCAGCCAGCGATGCCCGTGTCCCACAAATGAATTTAAAAAACACGCTGTTTATCGAAACTACAACCTGTGATAGCGAGATCCACATTCTATCCACTCTCTGGCTAGCTGTTTCCATTGATAGAATTTGATTTATTACTGTCACATGTGTTAGTATACAGTCAAAAATCGTTTCTTGCACACTATACAGACAAAGCATACCATTCATAAGGAGGAAGGGAGGGAGTGAGTGCAGAATGCAGTGTTACAGTCATAGCCAGGGTATAGAGAAAGATCAACTTAATGAGGTAGGTCCGTTCAAAGTCTGACAGCAGCAGGAAAGAAGCTGTTCTTGAGCGGTCGGTACGTGACCTCAGACTTTTGTATCTTTTTCCCGACGGAAGAAGGTGGAAGAGAGAACGTCTGGGCTCTGTAGGGTCCTTAATTATGCTGGCTGCTTTTCTGAAGCAGCAGGAAGTGTGGACAGCGTCAGTGGATGGGAGGCTGGTTTGTGTAATGGACTAGGCTTTGTTCACGACCCTTTGTGGTTTCTTGTGGTCTTGGGCAGAGCAGTGGCCATACCAAACTGTAATACAGTCGGAAAGAATGCTTTTTATAGTGCATCTGTAAAAGTCAGTGAGAGTGGAAGCTGACATACCAGATTTCCTTAGCCTCTGGAGAAAGTAGAGATGTTGGTGACCTTTCTTAACTACAATGTCAGTATGGAGGGACCAGGACAGATTGTTGGTGATCTGGACACCTAGAAACGTGAAGCTCTCGAGCATTTCCACCTCATGCCCATTGATGTAGACAGGGGCATGTTCTCCGCTACACTTCCTGAAGGTCGGTGACTATCTCCTTCCATTTTGTTGACATTGAAGGAGAAGTTATTGTCACCGCACCAGTTCACCAGATTCTCTGTCTCCTTCCTGTACTCCATCTCGTCATATTTGAGATCCAACCCGTCACGTTGGTGTCATCGGCAGACTTGAAAATCGAGATGGAGAGGAAGTTGGTCACACAGACGTAGGTGCATAAGAAGTATAGTAGGCAGCTGAGAATACAATCTTGTGGGACACCGGTGTTGAGGATGTACATAAAAATAGAAAGCGCTGGTAAAACTCAACCAATCCAGCAGCGTCTGTGGAGAAGAAAGAGAGGTAATATTTTGAGTATAAGATGACTCTGCTTTGGAAGAGTTTCGAAGAAGGGTCATACAAACTCTAAACATTAACTCTGATTCTCTCTTCACAGATGCCATTAGACTTGCTGAGTTTTTCCAGAACGTTCCATTTTTATTTCAGATCTCCAGCACTTGCACTATGGCACAGATTGAAGTTTTGGAGAAAGTTCACACAGTAACTGGTTATAATCTGGAACTCGCTGCCTACGAGGATAATCACAGAATCCCTATGGTGCAGAAGAAGGCCTTTTGGCCCATCGAGCCTGCACTGACTATAATCCCACACAGGCCCTATTCCCGTAACCCCAAGTATTTACCATTGCTAATCCTTTGACCTTGAGGGCCAATTTAGCATGACCAATCTACCTAAGCAGCGCATCTTTGGACTGAGAGGAAACCGGAGTATCCAAAGGGGACTCCCACAGACCAGAGGCTGGAATTAAACCCGGATCCTGGCACTAACCAGTGCTAACCATTGTGTTGCCCGAATGGAAGTGGCATACTAAATAATTTTCTTAGCAAATTGGATGTGAACTTGAGGGACACAAAGTTAGAGGGCCTGAGAGGAGGGCTAGCATGGTTCTAATGGGCCGAATGGTGTCCTCTCAAATTGTGTTCTGTTCAAATTTCCGCCCAACCCACTTCATCTCACGCAATCAGCATAACCTTCTGGTGTTTATCTAACTTCCCTCGAACAGTATCTGGCTAAACCCACACTCTTGTGATACTGAGTTCCACATTCTCACCACTCTCTTGTAAAGAAGTTTCTTCTGAATTCCCGATTGGATTTGTCAGTGATTAACTTATATTTATGACTGTGCTGCACAGGGATTAGTCGGGGACAGAATTCCACATGATCTGCATAGAGTTGCTATTGTTGGAATGAATTCCTGGACTCTGCAGTTAAACTACAAGTATCGGGAATGAACATGGGAGCCCGATTTTGAGCAATGTGAGAGTTGAGAAAGTATCAGAATTCCCTGAGGTTTGTGAGAGTTTTCCAAGCTTTCCCCTTTTCCAGAAGCCAGTGATTCCCTGGGCATTGACTTTCTCTGTACCTTAAGTAAGTCATTGGTGCTTTAGGTTGGAACCTTATAATTACAGCTGGTAATAATTTAGGGATATGGGTGTCACTGGCTAGACTGGCATTTATTGCCATTCCTGTTTGCCCTTGAGGAGGTGGTGGTGAGCTACTTTCTGTGTGGGTGTAGGTAACACCCACAGTACTGTTAGGGAGGGAATTCCAGGATTTTGACCCAGTGACAGGGCAGGAACAGTGGTGATATGTTTCCAAGTCAGGACAGTTACGATGCAGAGGTTGTTCGCCTCTAGAGAAGTAACGCTGAATCCTCCAAAGAGGAATATCTCACCTTGAAGTGTGTGGGAAGGTGTGACCTCTTCCTCAGTACCATTTAATGGATAACTAACAGAAATACCTGACACTCACTTTAAAATGAGCACTTCACAATTTACTTATTTAACTAACAGGGAACTTTAAACAAATAACAAACCGATTAAAATAAGATTCTAATGGAATGCTGTTCAAATAAATACAATATCCATTCAATAACCAAAAATATATAATAATAGAATTCTATCACACTAAAAAATTACAACCAGGTTTATGGCTTTTGGAATCTTTTGGAGTTCCTCTGTTGATTTGTCTGTCTGTGAGTTCTTTCTGATTTGGTACCTTTCTCTAATTAGATGGTGCCATCTCTTTAAAAATATCTGAAGTCAACAGAGTTAAAAGCTTCTCTCTTTTATACCTGGGATGACCTATCAATTTTCCTACAATTGGATTGATCTGATGTTGTCAACAGCAAATTCAAATTTGATAGGTTCCTGGTAGCTGAGTGCCTGCTTTAAATTGATTGGTCTAATATTTTTTTAAATAACAAGTTGTTTTATCAAAACTACTGCTTGACTTTTTGATGCAAACGTCTGGGACTCTGTGTGTACTTTGCATTTTAAACTTCTAAGCATTGAAACAAACACCAGTTTTTAAAGGGACACATGCTTCCCCCAGCACTTTTTACAACTCTTTACATCTTTTTTTGTTTTGTTTTTATTCTAGTTCAATCAAATCAAGTCCAGTTCAGAGTCTCAACAAATTGAGACATTCCCGATCCAAGCTGACAAGACAGGGGTCTCACCTCCTGTCTTGATCTACATGATCCAAAGCTGATTGGAGTAGGCATAGCTCCTCCTCCAAGGCATGATCTCATTTGCATCTTAGCCAAAAGGTCGAATTGCCGCTTTTAAAAATTGCTTCAAACGAAGCTAAAATGTAACCTAATGATTCAGCCAAGCACAGCATGTCGATACTACACTTGATCTTAGCCAATTCTTTACATCTTTATCAACATAAAATTCCAACTTCACAAACTCGACCATCACAACAGGATGATGAGGATCTGGAGGGGAGCCTCCAGGTTATGGTATTCCCAGGTATCTGCTGTTCTTGGCAGTAGCTGTGGATTTGGAAGGTACAGCTTAAGGAAACTGATGAGTTCTATCAGTGCATCTTGTAGATGGTACACAGAGCTGCCACTATTGGTCACTGGCAGAGGGATTGATTATGGATGGGGTGCCAATCAAGTGGGCTGCTTTGTCCTGGATGATGTCAAGCTTCTTGTTGGATCTGCACCCATCCAGGCAAGTGGGGAGTATTCCATCACACTCCTGGCTTGAGCCTTTTAGACGGTGGATGGATCTGTGGAGTCAGGAGATGAGTTACTGGCTGCAGTATTCCTGGCCTCTGACCTGTTCTTGCAGACACAGTATTTACATGGCAAGTCCAGTATGGTTTCTGGTAAATGGTGAGCCCATGTTGTTGATAGTGGGGGATTCAGTGGTGGTAATATCATTGAATGTCAAGAGGAGATGATCAGATCCCTCTGTTGGAGATGACCATTGCCTGGCGTTTGTATGGCGTGAATGTTACTTTCCACTTGTCAGCTCAAACTTGGATATTGTCCAGGTCTTGCTGCATTTGGACATGGACTGCTTCGTAGAAACTAGAAGCAGGAGTGGGCCATTTGGCCCTTCGAGTCTGCTCCGCCATTCATCTTGATCATGGCTGACCATTGAATTCAATATCCTGACACCCCACCTCCCCCCCTCCCCCAACTTCCTCTCATATCCTTTTAACCCTTTAGGCCCAAAAGCTATACCTAATTTCCGGCAATGTTTTGGTCTCAGCACAATGGTTGAAGAGTAATGAATGTTGCTGAACATTGTGTAGTCATCAGCGAATCTCCCCAGTTCCGATCTTATGATGGAAGGAAGGTTCATTGATGAAGCAACTGAAGATGTTTGGGTCCAGGACACCCACCTGAGGAACTCCAACAGTGATGTTCTGGAACTGAAATAATTGACATCCAACAACCATGACCAGCTTTCTTAGTGCCAGGGTATGACTCCATCCAGTGGAGAATTTTTACCCGCCCCCCTCCGATAGTCATTGACTCCAATTTTGTTAGTGCATGGGCTCCGTCCCGCTCCAAATCCTAATTTGATGCTTCAGTGACAAGACTGACGGAGTGCTGCAACGTCAGAGGTGCAGTCTTTCAGATGAGATGTTAAATCAAGGCATCGTTGGACATAAAAGCTCCCTTGGTCATTTATTCAATAAATACCTGGGGAGCTCTTGCTGAAATCCTGACCAATATTCATACTTCACTAAGTCAGTGCATCTGATCACTTGTGGGAGATTGCTACGTGAAAATTGGCTGCAGTATTTCTTACACTGTTAGAGTGCCCAGGCCTGAGGCCTAGGCCTCAGAGTAAAATTATACTGGCCTTTGGATGACCTTGCTTGAAGTGTGCTCACTGTTGTTCGCTCGAGTTTTTTTCCCAGGTCTATGTTAAGTGGAATCAATTTGCCTCTGTTAGTTTGAAACATTACAATGCTAACAGTGTTTGCTGTAATAAATAGAGTCATTGTTTCCATCCAGTGCAATATTGAACAAGCGAACCTAGAAAAGAACGATGTGGAAATGCCATTGTTGGACTGGGGTGGGCACAGTAAGAAGTCTTACAACACCAGGTTAAAGTGCAACAGGTTTATTTGGTAGCACGAGCTTCTGGAATCACCTGATGAAGGAGCAGTTCTCCGAAAGCTCGTGATTCCAGATAAACCTGACGCTAGAAGAAGTAAGAATGCAGGAAGCCTTTCAGCATCTTTTGAGTATTGGATCATAGAAACATAGAAGATAGGAGCAGAAGAGGCCATTTGGCCCTTCGAGCCTGCTCCACCATTCATTATGATCATGGCTGATCATCCAAATCAATACCTAATCCTGCCTTCTCCCCATAATCTTTGATCCCATTCACCCCAAGTGCTATATCCAGCTGCCTCTTGAAAACATTCCCACCATCGGGAACATCATCCCTGTAACTGTCCTGTCTAGACCTCCATGAGTAAGTCTCCATGAGATTCCCCCCCTCATTTGTCTGAACTCCAGCGAAAACAATCCTAACCTAGTCACTTTCTCCTCGTACATCTGTTCTGCCATCCCCGGAATCAGCCTAGTAAACCTTCGCTGCACTCCCTCGAGAGCAAGAACATCCTTCCTCAGAAAAGGGGACTGAAACTACACACAATACTCCAGGTGTGGCCTCACCAAGGCTCTGTATAATTGCAAGGACACATCCCTGCTCCTGTACTCGAAATCTTGGATAATGGCTGCTCCTTATCTTCATCTGACCCACCTGTGAATTGTGCAATGATGTAGCAAAGAAGCTGGCCATTTGGCCCATTCAGTCCATGCTGGCTTTTGTGAAGGAACTATTCAAATCATCCCAGCTCCACGGCTTTCCCCTGTACTCCCTGCAGGAGATGTCCAAGTATTTACCCAATTCCCCATTTGATAACTACCATTGAATCTGCTTCCACTGTCCCCTCAGACAGAATGTTCCAGATCACAACAACGCACTGCATTAAAAATCCTCCTCCGTTCATTTCTCTTGTTTTTTTTTTGGGGCCAATTATCTTAAGCTTGTGTCCTCTGCAATGGAAAATGCCAACATTCTGTAACCTTTTAATATTCTCTCCTGAATAAAAACCCATCAGTCTTCATTGTTGAATCTCCGGTTGACTCCAAGCTGTTTCTGAGGGTAAAGGGTGTCACCGTGACATATTCAGGAGAAAACCATTTAATTTGAACATGGACCACGTCATCGGATCTCTCCCAATCATCAAAAGCAGTCACCTTTCTTCAAAAATGTCCTTTTACATCGTTTATTTTTCAGTTCTCCGCACACACAAAGATGTAATTGAGGGAGGATGTAGACGGCACAGAGGGTTTTCCGAGAAATTGCTCCATCTCTCTCCTTCTCTTGTCCTTCGCCTCTGACAGGCCTTGCATGCGAGATGTTTCGATGGATTGTTAAATTGCAGGAGGAGATGGAGTCACTGGCGCTTTGACAAGCAGAGGCTCGCTTGTGCTGACGTGCACTGACAGCGGAATAAATTGCCCCTTCACTTTGCAAAATATCAACTTCATTTGTGCAGAGGTGAGAATTAAACTGAGCATGCCAGCTGAGTGAATTTAAAGCTACCCTGTCACATCTCTAAAACCAGCTGTTCATTGCAGCTTTAAGAGGTAGCGCATGCCTCTTGTTGTTGTTTAGCCTGTGGTCCTTAATGTGATTATGTTCTGGATGAGGCCCTTTGCCAGTGGTCGAGTGGGGCTTTCACTGGGTGCCATTGCTTACTGTCTCTACATCATGAACATTCTTCTCCGGAGAATCCCAAATCCCAGAAAGAAAGGGACAAAGCAGATGAGATTTTGTTATTTAAAGGATGCAGCAGGAAGTCTCAACACCAGGTTAAACTCCAGCAACTTTATTTGGTACTTCGACAGGAAGGCAACACTCCTGCCTAATGCTTATCAAGTGAAGTGTTCCCTTCCTGTTGGTGAACACTTTCAGCAATTGCAGACCTTCAGCCTCTCATCTTCGGGTAAGTGTTCTCCAAGGTGGCCTTCACAACACACGACAAGGCAGAATCGCTGAGCGGAGACTGATAGCCAAGTTCCACACACGTGCGGACAGCCTCAACCAGGATCTTGGGTTCATGTCGCGCTCTCTGTAACCCCCACGGCTTGCCTGGGCTTGCAGAGTCTCACTAACCGTCCTGGCTGGAGACAATACACATCTCTTTTTAACCTGTACTTAACCCTCTCTCCGCTCACGTTGTCTGCACCTTGATTACCTTGATACGAAGACTCGCATTCCAACCATAATCTTGTAATTGTGTTTGTGTCTAAATATGCCCTGTTTGTGAAACAAATCCTGCACTCACCTGATGAAGGGGCAGTGCTCCAAAAGCTTGTGCTCCCAAATAAACCTGTTGCACTTTAACCTGGTGTTGTGAGACTACTTACTGTGCCCGCCCCAGTCCAACGCTGGCAACTCCACCTCTTAAAAGATACAGTGAAAAGTGAAATTTCATTAATGAGTGAAGGTGAGGCAGTGACTGACATGACATGGATTTAGAAGCATGGGATCAGAGAATTCTTGTGGTGGAGAAGGAGGCCATTCTGCCCATTGAGACTACTTACTCTCCGAAAACGCATCTTATCTAGGCCCACTCCACCCCCTTCCTATCCCTGTAACCTCATTCATTTACCATAGCCAATTCTTAGACTATGGGTGGTGGGGGGCATGGTGGCATAGTGGTTAGCACTGCTGCCTCTCAGCCCCAGGGACCCGGGTTCGATTCCCGGCTTGGGTCACTATCTGTTCTTGTGTCTCGTAGGTTTCCCTGGATGCTCTGGTTTCCTCCCACAGTCCAAGACATAGAGACGTGTACGATAATGAAGGGGATAGAGGTAGAGAGATTCTTCTCGCTTAGAAAGGATAGCAGGACTGGGGAGGGCAGTCTGAATTGGGGAGGAACTTCTTCACTCAAAGGGTGGTGAATCTCTGGAATTCTCTGCCCGTTGAAGTGGTGGAGGCTACCTCGCTGAATACATTTAAGTCACGGGTAGATAGGTTTCTGATAGATAATGGAATTAAGGGTTATGGGGAGAAAGTGGGAAAGTGGAACTGATCCACTTCACTCCATGATCTTATTGAATGGCAGGGCAGGCTCGAAGGGCTAGATGGCCTATTCCTGCTCCTATTTCTTACGTTCAGAGATGTGGGAGGAATTGGTTAATTGGCTATGCTAAAAACAAAATTGCTCCTTAGTGTCCTGAGATGCGTACGTTACAGAGATCAGTGGGTAAATGCGTAGAGATAGGGGGGTAGAGATTGTGGTGGGATTGTGGTCAGTGCAGACTCGATGGGTCGAATAGCCTCTTTCTGCACTGTAGGGTTTCTACGATCCTATAAAGGAGCTGAAGTGGCTGAGCTGACGTTCATTGAAAATCAGTTTCAATGACCAGTGCCTCCCCTTAAGCATTCAGAACACGACTGTTTCCAAAGATAGAGTACTGGAGAAATATTTCAGTACAGTATCCTCTGTTTAATTTACCTGGGCAGATAAAATTTACTGCCATCTATTAAATGAAATGCTGCAAATCAGCCACACTCAATTTAATTTAGTAGAACCACTAATTGCTGCATTTCCGTTTTATCCGTCTGAGCTGCTTGATTTTATTTATTACTGACTTGGAATATTTCAGCAATAAAACATGACCTTCAGTTGAGGGCAGAAGTCAATCCTTCATCAGCTCTGGGTATTCAGCCTCCGATTCATGGCAGATTTAGTGACTGGTTTCCCCTAGCAGTTTGCACAAGGGTCTGACAACCAGTTTGACAAAGAGTCATCTGGACTCGACCTTGGTTCTGTTCTCTCTCCACAGACGCTGTCAAATCTGCTGAGATTTTCCAGCATTTGTTTTCTGTTTTTCATTTGCATAAGGATCCTGTCGGAATTCGAAAGTCTAGCATTTCCGAAAAGCTTTTGAGCTGGAATGTTCTGTGAGCAGAGATTAGCAAGGATTCTCTGACCTCACCCTTAGCTGGGATTCTCTGCCTGAGGTGAATGGGATGAATGCCAAATTGTGCCTTCTTGGTGTGGGGTGGGGGGGGGGAGAAAGAGAGAGAGAGAGAGGAGGAGGAAGGAGGAAAGTGCGAGACTGAAAAATTTCAGCCACAATCTTGAGAGATCATGGATCACAGTGGTTAGCACTGCTCCCTCACAGCACCCAGAGACCCGGATTTGATTCCTGGTTTGGGTCACCGTCTGTGTGGAGTTTGCACATTCTCCCCCTGTCTGCATGGATTTCTTCCCACAGTCCAAAGATGTGCAGGTTAGGTTGATTGGCCATGCTAAATTGCCCCTTAGTGTGGGGGATTAGGAAGGTAAGTATGTGGGGCTGCAGGAATAGGACTTTGGAGGCATTGTTGTCAGTGCAGACTCGATGGGCCAAATGGCGATTTTCTGCACGGTAGCGATCGTATATAAGAAAAGGACTCAGAAATCAGCAAATGATGTTGGTTTTGTTCATCTGAGAAGCGGTTTGAGCTATTCTACTCTGTCTCTCTTGTAATCCAGGTGCACATCTGGATTGCGATACAGTTCCATATGCATTGAACACCCACTGAGCTGTCACTCTTCAGCTGTGAGTCAGAATATTGTCAGGGTGTGTTTGTTGATTAGGCAGAGACTGCAAAGGAATAAAATAATTGCCAATTGGAATTAGATCTGTCAGCCAGAAACAATTTCTTTCACAAGCAGTCTAAGAGGGTGAGGGAGAAGGATTTTACACAGTGAGCGGTGATGATCCGGAACTCGCTGGAAGCAGAGATAATCACTAATTTTAAAAGAAAGTTGGATTGGCGACAGAGGGAAATAAACTCGCTGAGTTACAGGGACAGAACAGGGGAATGGAACTGACCTGAGATGCAGAAAGAAAGATTTGCATTTGCGTAGTGTTTTACTTGACCACCGGATAGCTCATTGTGCTTTTCAACCTCTGGAAAGGGAGTCATTGCTACAACATCGAAAACAGGGGGAGGGCATTGTGGTGTTAAACAGAATTTGCTCTGATGTTTGAAACACTGACTGGGATTTTGCGGCCTTGCTTGTCCCGAAACCGTAAAATCCCGCTCAAGGTCAACAGACCTTCCCGTGATGAACCCCTCGCCCACTCCGATTCCCGTGGCGGGCTGGGCGGTGAAATCCCAGCCAGTGAGATGCAGGGTTCGATGGAGAGGACAGAGCAGCTGGATTAATTGGGATTATTTTTGCAAAGGGCTGCAAGGACATGGTGAGCTGAATGGTCTCTTCCCCTGAGATGTAATCCTCTTTAAACTTTACTCACTGTTGGCACAGCTCCTGTCCCCACCTGAACCTTGACTCTTCACCTCATTCTGTCATTCAGAATTGCAAGTAGTCGCGTGATGATATTATTATTGCGGTCACCTGATATAACCTCAGGAAACTTCCCATCTCATTGGTGACCTTGGTGCGATTATGCCTGTGAAAGTTTGGTAAGAGTGTGTAGCGGCCTTGGTCCACATTCACCAATCCGTGCACGTTCCGGGTAGTAATGCATCAGTCCGTTAGTGCAGGGAAGCTATTTTGCTGGTTACACATTTACTGCTGGTGTTGACATAGCCCGAGTGAGGTTAATATTTTATAAATGTACGCACACTGACTCTGGGATCACCCTCATCGCCCCCCCAGTACTGCACTTGTCAACAACCATATTATTGGTCAACATTCTACCAATGATGATGCCTGAAGGTGGCATGGCCCTTGCGTTAGATTTAAAGGAAAAGTCCTTTCCTGCCCAAGCATTTCTGATAAATGTGGTGATTGTGTACAAAGGCCATCACACAATGTCCCATACTGCAAAACTCTGACCAACCAACTCAAGAACAGCTTCTTCCTGCTGCCATCAGTCTGCCTCTCACTAAGCTGACCTTCCTCTACACCCTAGCTATGACTGTAACACTACTCTCATTTCCTTCTCTATGAACGGTATGCTTTGTCTGGACAGCAAGCAATCACTGCACTAATACATGTGAGAATAATAAATTAAATCAAGTTATTTAACTGAAAAAAAAACCCCAGTCAGATTGAGGTTTTGAAAGGCACTATATAAATGCAATGCACTTTATAGGCAATTGAGCATCTACAGAATGTTCTCACAATTGTATTGAGAGAAACGTGGCAGCCAGTTTGCGCACAGCAAGCTCCCGCAGGCAACGATGAGAAAGTGGCAAGGCAGTCTGTTGGTTGAGGAGTTAATATTTGCTGGGTGTTTTTCGGTACGGCACGGAAGGGGTCAGAATTCTCCGACGTCGTGGGATCGCACGCTCTGATACTGCTGCCGGCAGGAACGGAGAATTTGGCGCTCCACTAAATTGCCACTTGCTGCAGCGGGACTGGAGAATCCCGGCGGGGGAGGCGGGCCGGAGAATCCCAGCTGCGGGCAAGGAAGGAAAGTCTCTGCTTCAGACAAGATCGGAGAATCCCAGCTGGGATCTTTCGTATCCACCTGAGGGACCCAAGCACAGTTTTTGTTTGCTGCCTGATTGCAAAAACGTCATTCCGCCATTGCCTCAGCATGGCACAGGAAGATCCCTGTGGATTTGATGTTTGGGACTTGAATATGTAGTTTTCTGATTCAAAAGGGAGCGAGACTTCCATTTCAGAGGCCTGGAGCTGGCTCCTCATGTCGAGATAGAGAATATCCAGGTGAGACTGCAGGACAACAGGATCATTCCTGTGAGACCATGAAGTGTTTACAATAGTCGATAATTGGTGTCACGTTAGCACAGCATTGTACCTGTGACTCCAACACGTGGGCACTCTGCATCACTCACTAATACCTGAAGGATGTTTAGGGTGGCACAGTCATTGGCACTGCTGCCTCACAGCACCTGGGACCCGGGTTCAATTCCCAGCTTGGGGAATTATCTGTGTGGAGTTTGCATGTTCTCCCCTGGATTTCCTCCGGATGCTCCGGTTTCCTCCCTCAATCCAAAGTTGTGCAGGTTAGGTGGATTGGTTCTGGGAAATGCATGGGATTATGGGGATAATGTGGGGGAGGCAGGAGGGCACTGTGCCATCTGTAAAATCATAATTACATCATAGGTTCAGAGATTGTCAACATCTCACTTTCCCTTTCTCATACCGTGTGGGTGTTCCCACACCGTAGGGACCGCAGCGATTCAAGAAGGCCACCCATCACCACCTTCTCAATAAGTTACAGGCAAATTCGTCTAGACAACAACATTCTTGTCCCATGAATAAATTACTTACAAACTAATTTTGCTTTTATTGGGAAGGTGAGCAGTTTAAAGTTTATCTATTAGTGTCACAAGTAAGGCTTACATTAACTTTGCAATGAAGTTACTGTGAAATTCCCCTTAGTCGTCACAGCCTGGCGCCTGTTCGGGTCAATGCATCTAACCAGCATGTCTTTCAGAATGAGGGAGGAAACCCACACAGACACGGGGAGAATGTGCAGACTCCACACAGACAGTGACCCCAAGCTGAGAATCGAACCTGGGTTCCTGGTGCTATGAGGCAGCAGTGCTAACCTACTGTCCCAACAATGAGAAGAAGATAGAAAGTTGCCAGTTCACATTGGGATGGGGTCACATAACGAAGAGCCTCCTCTCCACTGGCACACCTTCACACAGAGGAATCTTGTGACTGGTCCCCGTGGGGTTTTGTGTTGCGCAATTCTGTGTGCAAGATGCAGGATGGCTGCTAAAGCATGAAGCTGGATAAACATGTTTACAAGAGCAAGCTGCAAAGACTAACTCTATCTGTAAATATTATGGAGAGAGATCCTGGGTTAAACTGTTGATCTAAAACATCCCCACACACACTCATTCTCTGATCCAAAACTGTGGTTTCAAAAAATACTAGGATTTAAACAGAGTGGGAGAATTTTAAAACCGTGAGTTGTTGCTACATTGTAACTGTTTGAGGTGTTTGTTATCACTGATCCCACAAATTGGGTGAAATTTTAATTCCACTGAAACCCTCACATTTGCACAGGGTTACAATGATTTGGTTTATTATTATTGTCACATGTATAGTGTGCAGTGAAAATGCTTTTTTTTTTGCTGCTTCCTGCTCTTTCTCCACTCCTCACGGTACTGATAGTTGTTGGAACGGGAAGCATGTGCATGCACGTGTGTGTTGTGTGTGTGCACGTGCTTTAAGCCAGAGACAGCATCAGTCAGCATGGCGCCTACAGCAGGCATTGCAGATGAGTCTAATCCTGTTCTCATTCGGGATCCACGTAGAGTTCTCTGCTAGCTTTGGCTGTTGTATGAGGAGAGACCAAGTCAGTTAGGATTCTATTCACTGGAGTTTAGAAGAGTGAGAGGGGATCCCATAGAAACTTATAAAATTCTAACAGGGTTAGACAGGGTACATTCAGAAAAAATGTTCCCAATTGTTAAGGAGCCCAGAACTAGGGACCATAGTTTGAGGATAAGGGGTAACCTTTTAGAACTTAGGTGAGGAGAAATTTCTTCATCCGGAGAGTAGTGAATGAGTGGAATTCATTCCCACAGAAAATAGTTGGGACCAAAAAAGTTGTGAGATTTCAAGAAGAAATTAGATATTTGATTTGATCTATTATTGTCAGATGTAAAAAGTATGGTTTCTTGCATGCCATACAGAATGTACTCTTCATAGAGAAGGAAAGGAGAGAGTGTAGAATGTAGTGTAACAGTCATAGCTAGGGTGTAGAGAAAGATCAACTTGTATCTCCTGGGGCTCAAGGGGGTAAAGACGGAATCAGGATATTGAATTTGATGATCAGCCACAATCAAAACGAATGGCGGAGCAGTCTCGAATGTGATGTATCCGGAAAGGATGCTTTCTAGGGTAGATCTGTAATAATTGGTGAGAGTCGCAGTGGACATACTGAATGTTCTTAGCCTCTGTTTACACCGTGAAGTTGGCCACTCTCAGGCTAGTTTTGCTGAGTGTCTCCCGGCCTGCTGAAAGTATAAGGGAGCAATCGGAGTCAACATTAAACAGCACTGATAAAGTGGCAGGGCCTTTTTGTTCTCAGTATATCACCAGAGGCAGTCCGGCAATAGTCAGTGCTGGAGACAGCCTTGTATCAAGGTGGGGTTTGTTTACATGGCATGGATCCTACAAGCTCCTGCCCCTTATCCCAAGAACCAGAAAGAATTCCTGAATTCGGGTGGGTGTATTGTGAATTCACAGTTCTACATTTGATTTGATTTGATCTATTAGATACTGGGATACAGTGAAAAGTATTATTTCTTGCATGCTATACAAAGCATGCTGTTCGTAGAGTACATAGAGGAGAAGGAAAGAAGATGATGCAGAATATAGTGTTACAGTCATAGCTAGGGTGTAGTTTGAGAGTTCGAATACACTTTTAAAAGCACGAGAACGACAGTAAAAGTTAGAGGATACGTTGGGCACTACTCGCAAAAAAGTCATCTCATCCTGCATGCAATTATACATCCGGTTAAAAGCTTTGGGGATAATAAATTACTCTGACTGGATACACTTTCCAAAGGAATAACAGCACAGCTTAGTGATGAACGAAAGCTGAGCAGAAACGGATTAATTTTCGAGGGCAGGAATTGGTTAGAAAGTGAACTTTGCTGCCTGTGGAAGCAGCACCGGGGAACTGGCTGCAAACACACCAGCCTTCACCGGGCTGGCTGGAGGGTTCCCGGGGATTTCAGCTCGACAAACACAGCCACTGAAATTGGAGCTCTTGGGGCCGCCTGATTAATGGGCCGAGTTTAGGGGCGTTGTCCCAACAGCCAATAGAAACAGAACTTTCTTTAAATTAGTGTTGACTCATGGTTTTTGAATGAATCTTTTTGTCTCCGTGTGTTTAAATGGCCAACACTGTCTGACGCAACTCTAACCCAGCATGAACAAATTCTCTTCCAAGCCACTTACAATCCTTTTAACACCTTCAAATCTGACGTGTGTGTGTGGGTCTGTGTTTGTGTTTGTCTGTGTCTGTTTGTGTGTGTGGGTCTGTGTCTGTTTGTGTGTGTGGGTTTGTGTGTGTGTGTGGGTCTGTGTCTGTGTTCGTGTGTGTGTGTGTGTGGAGGTGACTGTGGGGGTCTGTGTGTATGTGTGCATGTGTGTGTGAGTTTATGTTTCTCTGTGTGTGCGAGTTTGTTTCTCTGTGTGTGCATGCATGTTCATGCATGTGCGTGTGTGTGTGCGTGCATGTGTGTTGGAGAGCCAGCAGGGGAAAGAAAAGACATCTAAAACATTTGAATAAGTCCTAATTACTTGGCTTTTTTCTAATGTTATAATTTATTAAAACCAAGCAGCATATCTTAATAACTATCCGCTACATTCTCTGTGTGTACCTGAACAGAGTGTGGTGACTAGGGGATTTTCACACTAACTTCATTGCAGTATTACTGTTAGCCTACTTGTGACACTAATAAATAAACTTCGAAAAAAGCTCTATAGAATGGAAAGCGTGTTGCAATGCATTGTGATTATGAAAGGCAGTCTAAAATTACAAGTCTTTCTCCCCACCCATCAGGGTCCTGAAATCTGGTTGGTCAGATTTCTGGAGGTCTCTAACTGGCCCACCCAATCACAACATTTTTACCACACCTCTGAAATTTTTAAAACTAATGAAAAGAAGTGTGCGATTAAAAACAGGGAGTGTTTTGGTGCCTCAGTGATTTTCCTGTTGCGTTGCTTGCAACATTGTGTGAGGAATTGATCCTTAATTCCGCCCCCCCTTTCCCTTGTAACGTCCAACTGTAACAACAGCTTGCATTTAGCTAGCACCTGTGACATAATGGTGATTCACAGAGGATCGGGAACCTAGAGTATTGTGTGCAGTTTTGGTCTCCTTTTCTGAGGAAGGGTGTTCTTACTTTTGCAGAAGTGCAGCTAAGGTTTACCAGGCTGATTCAGGGGATGGGGAGGACTGATATATGAGGAGAGATTGAGGAGGTTAGGATTGTTTTTGCTGGAACTCAGATGAATGAGGGATGGGATCTCATAGAGACTTATAAAATCTAACAGGACTAGACATTGATTTATTGTCACATGTATTAGTATACAGTGAAAGGTATTGTTTCTTGCACACAAAGCATACCGTACATAGAGTACATAAGGGAGATGGGGAGGGTACAGAATGTCATGTTACAGTCATAGCTGGTGTGTAGAGAAAGATCAACTTAATATGAGATCGGTCCATTCAAAAGTCTGACAGCACCAGCGAAGAAGCTGTTCTTGAGTTGGTTGGTACGTGACCTCAGACTTTTGTACCTTTTTCCTGACAGAAGTTGGAAGAGAGTAGGTGCATGAGGTCCTTGATTTTGCTGGCTGCTTTCCCGAGGCACTGGGAAGTGTAGACGAAGTCAATGGATGGGAGGTTATTAAGAGCTGTTATCCCGGGCTTACTGAATCACTCAACTGGGGAATGAGTGGACAGATTCTCCCAGTCTTCGTCCTGTTTTTGTTGTAGGTTGTGCCCAAAAACTGCGGATTCAAATCCAACCCCAGGATGTGACAATCAAGAAAGGTGTGTTCATAATGCAGCCACTTATCAACCTGCAAACCCACCCAACTTACACCAACAGCAGACTGTAAGAGTGGGAGAGGCCCCATGAAGGGGCCTTTACCATCACTATTCATAACTCCAGAAGTATGTTACCATAACAACTCCAAATGAGTGATAACACACGACCATATTCTCTCTTCACTCCTCCTTAATCCCAGGGCCTGAGATTCATACAACCATAGAAACTTTGAAGATAGGAGCAGGAGGAGGCCATTCGGCCCTTCGATACTATTCCATCATTCATCACGATCATGGCCGATTGTCCAACTCAATAGCCTCATCCTGCTTTCTCCCCATATCCTTTGATCAATCATTCACTCAATTACTATTTCCAGCTGCTTCTGGAATACATTCAATGTTTTGGCATCAACTACTTCCTGTGGCAGCGAATTCACAGGCTCACCACTCTTTGGGTGAAAAAATGTCTCATCTCCATCCTAAATGGTTTAAGGCTGATCCTCAAACTGTGATCCTTGCTTCTGGACTCCCCCGCCATCAGGAACATCCTTCTGTCTCTGTGTGTGGGGCAAATTAATGTTAATATCACATTATGGCCATTTTACATGCAGCAAACTCCCCTTAAAAGACGCATGATGGCACAATAGTTAGAATGCTGCCTCATTGCACCAGGAACCCGGCTTCAGTTCCTGGCTTGGGTCACTGTTTGTGTGGAGTTTGCACATTCTCCCCATGACTCTATGGGTTTCCTCCACAGTCCAAAGATGCCCAGGTTGGATGGATTGGCCACGCTATATTGCCCCTTATGGGGACTAGCAGGGTAAATATTTGGGGTTACGGGGATAGGTCTGAGTGGGATTGTGTACTGTTTCATGGACTTTTGGTTAAGATCAAGTGTCAGATCAAGCCAAAGATGAGGTGCAGTGCCTTATTATGTCAGCTTGGATTTTGTTTATCTCTCGTGTGGGGACCATGAATTGGATTCAATTTCAACTCGGTGTTTGGCACAAAGGAAGGAATGGACTGGAGTTTGCCTGCTCCGCTCTGAGCATCAGCTTGGTAACTTTAAGGGTGAAGATAAAATATTTTTTAAAAAGCTTCCATTAACAGCAACGCAATAATGAGCCAACATCTCTACTTTCATAGAGGACCAAGGAAATTTGGCACGTCAGCTACAATTCTCACCAACTTTTACAGATGCACCATAAAAAGCATTCTTTCTTTTGTATCACAGTTTGATATGGCTCCTGTTCTGTCAAGACTGCAAGGAACTACAAAAGGTCATGAATGTAGCCCAATCCATCACACAAACCAGTCTCCCATCCATTGACTCTGTCTACACTTCCCGCTGCCTTTGGCAAAGCAGCCAGCATAATTAAGGACTCCATATACCCCAGACATTCTCTTTTCCACCTTCTTCTGTTGGGAAAACGATTCAAAAGTCTGAGGTCGTGTACTAACCGACTCGAGGACAGCTTTTTCCCTGCTGCTCTCAGACTTTTGAATGGACCTACCTTGTATTAAGCTGATCTTTCTCTACACCCTAGCTATGACTGTAACAATACATTCTGCACTCTCTCATTTCTTTCTCTATAAACAGGATACTTTGTCCGTATAGTGCGCAAGACACAATACTTTTCACTGTATGTTAATACATGCGACAATAAATCAAACCATATCAGATGAGAGCTGTTTGTGATTTTGGTTGCGGGGTGAATATTGGCAAGAACATTGGGGGAAATCCCCCCGCCTCCTGCAACCAGACACTGATGTCTGTTCCCATCACTCTGATGCAGCAGACGGGACTCCCATTTGTAACAGCCCTCAGGAAAGAGGGCACCTCCAACACTGCAGCACTCCCTCAGTGCTTACATCAGAGTGTCCGCCAGAAATGATGGTATTAAACTGTCTGGAAGCAACCCACTCCTGTCTCGGTGGCAAGAGTTTTACCGGCAGGGCCACAGCAACAATCCCCCCTCGGTTCTGTATTGTGGAATTTATGTTTAGCGGTTGAAAGGAAGCCTTTTGTGTAACCTGTAATAACAAAGACCTGCCTTTGAAACTGTGGCTTGACCCTGGGTTTATGGTGTTGTTGTTGGAACCCTTTCAAATGAACGCGAGGCTTGTGTTTGTTTCCTTGTCCATTTCCTATTATCCTGTATGGATTTGCCGATTACCCTGAGGGTGGGGGCGGGGAGGAGGGGGTGGTAGTGTGTGACCCAGAGTGAAATACAGGGCATGCCTTTGTGTGAACGCGAAAGAGCTACGGTGAAGTAAGGGGCATGAGCTACAGTGCAGAACTATAGTGAAGTATAGGACATGCCTTTGTGTAGACGTGAAAGATTCCACCCCACTAATAGAAAGGCTGGAAACTCTCCCCCTGTGTTCTTGCCAACATTCAGTCCTCAGGGAAAATACATTCATGGTCACTCGCAATGCATGTTTCACCCACTCTGAAACTTGCCTCCATGTGGCCACGGCCCCTTTTGCTATTTGTGGGAGCTTGCTGTGCGCTAATTGATGGTTGTGTGTCCTATATTGCTACAACAGCAACTCCTCAAAAGTACCTCCAATCGTAGGATCACAATAATGCAGCAGACCTCTTGGCCCATTGAGTCTGCACTTCCCCAGGCCCGTCCTATCTCCATAACTTTATGTATTTACCCCACTAATTCTCCTGACCTTCACATCTTGGGACGTTAAGGCGCAATGTAGCATGGCCAATCCGCCTAATTTGCACTTCTTTGGACTGTGGGAGGAAACTGGAGCACCCTGAGGAAATTCATTCAGACACAGAGAGAATGTGCAACTCCACAAAGACAGTCACCTAAGGCCAGAATCGAACCTGGTTCTCTGGCACTGTGAGGCAGCAGTGCTGATAACTGCTACAGTGCTATCCACTGGATATAAAGCATTTTGGAACACTGAGGCTATGTTAGCACTACTGCCTCACAGCACCTGGAACCCAGGTTCGATTCTTGGCTTGGGTCTGTGTGTGAGTGTGTGTGTGGAGTTTGCACATTCTCCACATGTCTGCGTGGGTTTCCTCCGGGTGCTCCAGATTTCTCCCACAGTCCAAAGATGTGCGGGTTAGGTGCATTGGCCATGCTAAATTGCTCTTTTGTGTCAGAGGGACTAGCTGGATAAATGCGTGGGGTTATATGGGAATAGGGCCTGGATGGGATTGTGGTCAGTGCAGAATCGATGGACCAAATGGCCTCTTGTACTATAGGAATTCTATAAAATAGCTTCCTGTTTTGGGGCCCAGCTTTTTAATCTTGTCGGAGTGATGAAGGTTTCTCATGTTGAGAATGAGACTGTGCTCTGAATGTTTTCTGAGGTAACTGGTTCACTGCATTCTGTTTTTGTTACCGGGAGTTAATATTGGTCGTTTTCTTGTGCAGGTGGGATTGCAGGAGGCATTGAGATTTGCATCACTTTCCCCACGGAGTACGTGAAGACACAGTTACAACTGGACGAGAAAGCCAATCCACCGAGGTACAAGGGAATAGGTAAGGATTGAGGGGCTACAGAGTGACTGAGAATCCATCTTACCTCCTGCTTCCCTCCTTAGGCTAATTGCCAATTAAACTATACCATGAGATGTCATTTTTTTAGTCTCATTGTTTGTTCCTTTCCTTTTTAAAACCCACACCTGGCCTGCCTTATAAAAGGCTCAGGTGATGAGTTCCAGTTGGGAAGGCCACTGCCTGTTACCAGGGGAACTTGTACTCAACCAGCCTCAACGGGAGATCAGTCGGTTATTCTCTAAGGGCCTTGTTGGGGTTATCACATTAACAAATCTGCAATTGAAAGTTAGTCTCAGTAACATAGAAACATGGAAGATAGGAGTGGAGAGAGGCCATTTGGCCCTTCAAGCCTGCCCTGCATTCATCACAAGCATGGCTTATCATCCAACTCAGTAGCTTAGTTCTGCTTTATTCCCCATAATCTTTGATCCCATTCACCCCAAGTATTATATCCCCCAACTCTGGACTCCCCCAACATTGAGAACATCCTCTCTGCATCTACTCTGTTTAATCCTGTTAGACTTTTATAAGTCTATGAGATTCCCCCCTTATCCATCTGAACTCCAGCGAAAACAATCCTAACCTAGTCCATCTCTCCTCATACATCTTGATCGTGAAACCACTGTCAATTGTTGTAAAAACCCATCTGCTTCACTGATGTCTTTTAGGGAAGGAAATCTGCCTTGCTTACCTGGTTTGGCCTACACGTGACTCCAGACCTCCAGCTATTCTGGTTGACTCTTACCTGTCCACAGAAAAGGCCTAGAAACCACTCAGTTCAGGGGGAATTAAGACCAGGCAGCAAATGTTGGCCCGGTCTCCGACACCCATATACCAAGAAGTAATAATGAAAAGAAAAGGCAGTTACCTGCCAATGAAGTGGTTTTGAAGTGTTGGTCATTGTTGCAATGTGACATCTCATCTGAAAGGTGATACCTCTGTCAGTGCAGCACTCCCTCGGTGCTGGCACTGGCAGTGCCTACCTGGTCACTGTCTCAAATCCACCCTCTGAGCCCTGGGTGTTATCACCTGAGAATTCACTGCTCTTGTCTTAGTCTGATGACGCACAAGCTCAAGGAGCTGAATGATCTCCTCCTGCAACTATCTGAGATGGAGGGGGTGATTAAATTCAGGTTCTATCGAAGGGAAGTAGCCTGTTGATGTTTTGTTTTCTAGGTGACTGTGTGAAACAGACGGTACAAGGCCACGGGATAAAGGGGCTGTATCGTGGTTTGAGCTCACTGTTGTACGGTTCTATTCCCAAGGCAGCAGTCAGGTATGTTCCTTCCTTCTCACTTACCAGCTGCTTTTTACACCCCTGTTTTGATGGTCACAGGTCTTTCAGTACTTTTTTTAAATTTTCTTTTATCCATGGGACTTGGGCAACGCTGGCAAAGCCAGAATTTGTTGCCCGTCCCTCTGAGTAAGTGACTTGCTCAGCCATTCCAGAGGGCAATCGAGAGTCCACCACTCTGGAGTCACATAGACTGGGTAAGAACGGCAGATTTCCTTCCCAGAAGGACATTAGTGAAGCAGACAATCTCACAATAATTGATGATGGTTTCTTGGTCATCATTACTGATTACATTACACGGTGAGCACAGTGGTTAGCACTGCTGCCTCACAGCACCAGAGACCCAGATTCAATTCTGGCCTTGGTCACTATCTGTGCACATTCTCTCCATGTCTGCATGGGTATCCTCTTGGTGCTCTGGTGTCCTTGCGCAGTCCAAAGATGTGTGGACTAGGTAGATTGGCCATGCCAAATTGCCCCCCCTTAGTATCATGAGGATTAGCAGGGTAAATCTATGGAGTTAGGTTCTGGGTGGGATTGTGGTTGGTACAGACTCACTGGGCAGTATAGCAGCCTCCTGCGCTGTAGGGATTCTATGGTACCGTATTTCAATTCCAGGTTTAATTGAGTTAAATTTCACCAGCTGCAGTGGTGGGATTTGAACCTTCTGTTCCCCTCCCAGACCTTTAGACTGGGCCTCTGGATTGCTAGACCAGTAACATTACCATTAAATTGCCGTAATTTATCTGAAAGCTCATTTCCTCAGTGTTTTCCCAATATTCGTTTCTCCTTCTGTCCTTTGATATTTGAAGGTATGAATTGATATTATGGGATAATTCCAGAGGCAACACCCCTCTCCCTCTCCCCAGAATTTGGCAGTTACCTCGACCAGATCCCTGGGCTATGTGTTTGATATCCACTGTCCGTTCCTCAGTTGATGGTGTATGTAGAAAAATAGAAAATAGGAGCAAAAGGAGGCCATTTGGCCCTTGGAGCCTGCTTCACCATTCATTACCATCATGGCTGATCGTCCAACTCAATAGTCTAATTCTGCTTCCTCCCCATAACCTTTCATCCCATTCGCCCCGACTGCTACACCCAGCTGCTTCTTGAGTATATTCAATATTTTGGCATCAACTACTTCCTGTGGTAATGAATTCCACAGCCTCACCGCTCTTTGGGTGAAGAAATGCCTCCTCACCTTCACCCTATACGGTCTACCCTGAATCCTCAGGCTGTGTTCCCTGGCTCTGTACTCCCCCACCATTGGGAACATCCTGCATCTACCCTGTCTAGTCCTGTTAGTATTCTGTAAGTCTCTGAGATTCGTTCCCTTATTCGTCTGAACTCTAATGAAAGCAATCCTAACCTAGTCAATCTCTCCTCATACATCAGTCCTGCCACCGGTACCTGTTCTCACTGACTGTGCGAGTTCTTGCTGTGCGTGAGTTCTCGCTCGCTGTACGCATATTCTCGTTGACACACAGTCAGTGGAAATCCAGCCAAAAGCGGCAGCACTGCCTGAGTTTATTCTGCCTGAATTGTGCTCTTCCCCCTTCCCGGCCTAGGGTTGCAGAGATCAAATCCTCCAAAACAGTGTGTTGCTCCTCACAGCTCGAATAAGAGATCTCAGTGGCCTGCGGCGATGATCCTGTAGCTCACAGCAGTCCATTTGTCCGGGTCGAGACAATTCGTAGGAGCTAACTGCTAGAAATTTATCTATTTCCTACTGTGTGTGGATAAGGTGCAAGTTGTAGTGAGGTTGTAAGTACTGTCACCTCAAAAATCACAAGGTTTTGGGTTCAATTCTCCTCCTGGGGCTTGTGCACTGAGATCAAGTCGGACTCTCTCTAGAGAGGTACTGAGGCACTGTGGGAGGTGCTGTCTGTCGGGGGAAGTGTTCAATCTGTTTCACCCCTGTAGGTGGAGGTACAAGATTCCCTGATAGATCCACAAACACCAAATGTCACTGCATGCTGAGGTTCCCCCTGTCTCCAGTGATGCAAAGGATGGATCATTCGATTTGATTCGATTTATTATCATCACATGTATTAGCATACACTGAAAAGTATTGTTTCTTGCCCGCTTATATAGACAAAGCATACCTTTCATAGATAAGCTGTCCCTTACAGCTTGATCACATTTTATCTAATACAAAGTTGTCACTGGTTACATTCTAACAAGGAGCAGAGTCCTCCCTGTTTGAAGGAGGGGTGAATGCAGTTCACCAGCTCTATCCATCTCCCAGTCTACATTATTGCAGCTGAATGGATTGCCCTGGGGAGAGAGAGAGAGAGATGAAATATTCTTAATGTGTGAGCTGAGGTGGGAACATTAAACATTTAGATTTAGTAAACCCAGCATTGAACGAAGAATAAAGTAACTGCTTTTAGCTGTGCACTTTAGAATTGTAACCACAATTTTGACATCAGTTCTTCGTTGACATCCAGTTTTAACAGGCTCTGGCTTCAGGGACCCTTCGGGAGGTCACAGGGAAGTGAAGAGGAGCAGGTTCAGAGCCTTTTAACATCAAACACCCAGGGGTTTAGGCTTTTAACCAGTCCTGTATCCTATTGTACACTGAGCATTAGCACTAGTATCTTCTAACCCCTCCGGGTACAACCTCTGAGAATCAGTAAGTGGTCAAGATTTTCAATTAAACATAGAAACTAGAATCAGAAGGCCATCGGCCCTTCAAACCTGCATTTTGATCATGACTGATCATCAAATTCAATATCCTGATCCCTCTCCTCCTCCCATGTCCCTTGATTTCTTTAGCCCCAAGAGCTATATCTAATTTTTTCTTGAAATCGGACAACATTTTGGCCTCAACTACTTTCTGTGGGAGTGAATTCCACACATTCACCACCCTCTGGGTGAAGAAATTTCTCCTCACCTCATTTCTAAAGGTTTACCCCTTGTCTCAAACTATGACCCCTAGTTCCGGATTCCCCCCACCATCAGGAACATTCTTTCTGAATCTAAACCTGTTAGAATTTATATGTTTCTATGAGATCCCCACTCGCTCTTCTGAATTCAAGTGAATATAATCCTAACTCTCCTCATATGAATGGAGAGTTCATTCCCAGGAATCAGCCTGGTAAATCTTCGCTGTACTCCCTCTATAGCAAGGATATCCTTCCTCAGATAAGGACACCAAAACTGCACACTGTACTCCAAGTGTGGCCTCACTAACGCCCTATACAATTGCAGTAAAGCATCCCTATCCCTATACTCAATTTCAGTTGTGTTGAGCACGTTAAGGCAGCTGCTGTCTTCACGAGAGAAATGAAACATTTCTTTAGAACTTGCCTGGATATTTCACAAATTCCATAGGGCCTGTGTTCTTTTGTATCACCTCCATCCCGATTCTTATCATTGCCTGTCTCAGCATACCTGAAACTCTCATCTGGGACTTTATTATCTCTAGATTTGACTAAGGGGGAGATGGTGGTGTAGAGACAATATTACTCGATAAGTTATCCAGACGCCCAGATTAATCATAGCATACCTATTATGCAGAAGGAGGCCATTGAGCCTATCGAGTCTATACTGACCGCAATCCCACCCAAATCCTATTCCCGCAACCCCATGTGTTTACCTGCTAACCCTCCTGATATTAGGGTTATGTTAGCATGGTCAATTAACTTAACCTGCGCATCTTTGGAAGAAACCAAAACACCCAGAGGAAACCCATGCAGACACGGGGAGAATGTGCAAACTCTGCACAGACAGTCATGTGCAAACTCTGCACAGACAGTGACCGCGGCCAGAATTGAACCCAGGTCTCTGGAGCTGAGAGGCAGCAGTGCTAACTGCTATGCCACGGTGCCACCCTGCTCTGGGGACATCGATTCAAATCCCTCCTTGGCAGCTGCTGGAATTTGCATTTAATTAATAAATCTGGAATATAAAACTAGTCATCGTAATGGTGACCGTGAAACTATCATTAGGAACGGCACATTCTCCCTGCGTCTGTGTGGGTTTCCTCCGGGTGCTCCAGTTTCTGGGTGGCACAGTGGTTAGCACTGCTGCCTCACAGCGCCAGGGACCTGAGTTCAATTCACGGCTTGGGTCACTGTCTGTGGGGAATCTGCACCCCACAGAAACCCCTGGGTCTGCATGGGTTTTGTCTGGGTGTTCCCAGTCTCCTCCCACAGTCCAGAACTGTGCTTTAAGGTGGATTGGGCCGTGCTAAGTTCTTCCTCAGTGTACCCGAACAGGTGCTGGAGTGTGGTGACTGGGAGATTCTCACATTAACTTCATTGCAGTTTTAATGGGGGACTTGTCACTAATAACTAATAAATAAACTTTAAATAAATAAACTATTTCTCCCACAGTCCAAAAGTATGCGAGTTAGGGGGATTGGCCATGCTAAATTGCTGCTTAGTGTTAAAAAGATTAGCAGGGTTAATACGTGGCGTTATGGGGATAAGGGCTGAGTGGGATTGTTGTCAGTGCAGGCTCAATGGGCTGAATGGCCTCTTTCTGCATTGCAGAGATTCTATGATGATATGATTCTGTTTGGGTCTCCCTCCTGCTGGCCTTGCATCCTTCATAAACACGCTCACCATGAGCTCTGTATCTGTATTCAAACTCCCACCAGCTCTTGTGCATCCATCACCAATTGTACTCACTGAGTCACATTGGCTCTCCTTCCACCAAAGCGTCAGTATTAAAATCCTCAAGTGTCCCTCATAACCTTTCGCTTCCAACTCACTGTGATCTTGCAACATGAGGAGAGATGGTGGGAGAGTGTTAAGAGCCCCATTGCTACCTGCGCGAGTGTCTTAAAACCCCAAAGGACAGCTTGAAACATTGGCTCTTGTGGTATATATTTATTTGCGATAAACAGGAACAGTGTACAACCCAGTGAGGAAGCAGTCCAGTGGCTGTGTAAACAATTAATTAAAAGTATTCATTGAAGTACAAGAATAGAAAAATAACAATCTGAAATTACTTCATGTTCCCAAAATCTAGCCACCAAGATGGTGCCAGTGCGAGGCGACTTCTTGTAAGCTGTGCCCAGCATACCCTCTATTCTTGTCCTCTCGTCCTATGCTTCTGAAACTTCATTCCAATTCTTTTAAACCCTCTAACAATGCTTTATTCATACTAAGTTGATCTTTCTTTAAACCCTAGCTACGACTGTAACACAACATTTCTGCACTCTCTCCTTTCCTTCTCTATGAATGGTATAGTGTGCAAGAAACAATATTTATCACTATGTTCTAATACGTGTGACAATAAATCAAAACAAATCCATTTGCTAAGACAACCTTTTCCCCAAATGACACCCACTTCAGTAACTCTTTTAAGTCAAATCTGGCTCATAGTTTACACCACAGTACAGCTTATTTGATTTGATTAACAAAGAAGAACAAAGAACAAAAACAGCACAGGAAACAGGCCCTTCGGCCCAACGAGCCCGCACCGCCACCTTGATGTTCCCACTTCTACACGCGATCCCTGTCCATGTTTATAGATTAGTGATTGTCACGTGCATTAGTGTACAGTGAAAAGTATTGTTTCTTCTGCGCTATACAGATAAAGCACACTTCATAGAGAAGGAAAGGAGAGTGCACAGAACGTAATGTTACAGTCATAACTAGGGTGCAGAGAAAGATCAATTTAATACGAGATAGATCCATTCAAAAGTCTCACGGCAGCAAGGAAGAAGCTGTTTTTGAGTTGGTTGCTACGTAAACCTCAAACTTTTGTATCTTTTTCCCAAAGGAAGAAGGTGGAAGAGAGAATGTGTGGGCGTGTGTAATTATGCTGACTGCTTTTCCGAGGCAGTGGGGAAGTGTAGACAGAGTCAGTGGATGGGAGATTGGTTTGTGTGATGGATTGGGCTATGTTCGTGACCCTTTGTAGTTTGTTGCGGTCTTGGGCAGAGCAGGAGTGATACCAAGCTGTGACACAACCAGAAAGGATGCTTTCTATGATGTAAAAGTTGGTGAGAGTTGCACCGGACATGCCAAATTTCTTTAGCCTCCTCAGAAAATAGAAGTGTTGGTAACTATAATGTCAGTGTGGGGGGGGCTAGGACAGGTTGTTGGCGATCTGGAGGTCTAGAAACTTGAAGCTTTCGACCATTTCTACTTAATTCCTATTGGTGTAGACAGGAGCATGTTCTCCACCCACACTTCCTGAAGTTGACGATTATCTCCTATGTTTTGTTGACCATTGAGAGTGAGATTATTATCGCTGCACCAGTTCATCAGATTCTCTATCTCTTCCTGTATTGTGTCTCGTCATTGTTTGAAATCCAACTTACTACACTGGTGTTATCAGCAAATTTGAAAAACCTAGATGACCCATTCTAGGAAAATGCCTTTTTCCTGTTTAGGCAAGTTTTGAAACTGTGTCTATTAGAGGAGAATATCTGCAAACAGGTTTCAGTGGCTCTGATCATAGATGGAACTGGCCTTTTGAAAAATTTTGCCTTTCTGTCTGTTGGATGAAAAACCAGCCTCCTTCCCCAATGAGGGTGCTACCTGCTATGTTGTTCATCCACTTTGATATCCCGCCTTGTGTATTCGACTGTTTATCTCCCAAATTCCTTCCCTTTAGAAATTACCAATTTTGTATAGCCCCACTGATCCCTGATAAACAATATTTTGAATATGGCAATTCACATCTCAATTTCTTTGCCAATCTTGTTGCTCGGCAAATCATATCTCTTTATGCCTCTAAACGCCTGCTAATCTTGTTGCTGGGAAAATCACATCTCATTATTCCTTCAGGCGTTTGCTAATCTTGTTACTTGCCTGTTATTATGTTTTCATCTCAAGTTTAACCGATAACCTTGTTAACTTCCCAAATTCCTAACAGTAGTGGTAATATCACTGGACCGGAGGCCCAGGCTAATGTGCTGGGGGACGTAGGTTCACATCCCACCACGGCAGCTGGTGGAATTCAAATTCAGTTGATAAAATCTGGAATTGAAAAGTTAGTCTCAGTGATGGTGACCCTAAAACTGTTCTCGACTGGTGCAAAAACCCATCTGGTTCACGATGCCCTTTAGGGAGGGAAATCTGCCATCCGCACAGAATTGTGGTCAACTTTTAACTGCCCTCTGAAATGGCTCAAAGGCAATTAGGGATGGGCAACAAAAGCTGGTCTTGCCAGCGATTCCTGCACCCCATAAAGAATTCGAAGACATACTTTTACTATGTTCTGAGATTGCTGTACCCCTCTAATTCTGGCCTCTTGTTTCTCCCTGAGTTTCCTGGCAGCCCTATTTGCGGCTTTGTTGTCAGTTGGCCCTAAGCTCTGGAATTCCCCTCTTAAACCTCCCACCACCTCTAACCCTCTCTCCTCTTCAAAACATTCCTTAAAACCCACCCCTTTGCCTGAGCCTTTGGCTAACATCTCCTGCTGTGACTTGGTGCCAAGTTTTAGTTGACAGTGCTTTGGGAAGTCTGATTACATGAAAGGCGCTATATAAATGCAAGTTGTTGTTGAGTTGCGAGTCTCTGTTGAATTTCAGTGGGTGAGGCGGGGGCTGCAATACACTGCCACAGCTGAGCTGAAGGTTACTTTTAAAAGGTTTTTAAGGTTCAGAGTTTTTTAGTGGTGGTGCAGTTAGTGGAACACTTGCTTCAAAGCTCAAAGAAGGACAGAGGTTCAGACCCAGAGAGGGTGGGTGTGAAATTCAAGCTAGCGCGCCCCCCACAACCGATCTGCAGCTTGCGCCAAACCATGAACTATTGAGGGAGTGCCGCACTGTCAGAGGTGCCATCCCTTGTATGAAATGATAAACCGCTGCCTCCTGGGAGGGTATCTGATGTCTTAAAGAACAGCAGGGGAGGTTCTACCTGGTGCCAGAGCCTATTAGTGTGACTAATGGTCACGTTGTGGTGTGTGGGATCTTGCTGTGCACAGTTTTGGCAGCTGCATTTCCTACATTGTAAAATGACCACATTTGGAGAGGTACTTGATTGGCGAGGGAACGTCCTGACGGATGCTCTTTAAAGGCGAGTATTTCATCTAATTTAACCACCCTTGCAACAGCATAATTACTGCTTAGCTATTCACGAAAGGAGCAATATGCTCACCCTGAAACTGCTTCTTTTCCAGTTGCGATGAGGTGACTCCAGTGTGTTTGCACAAAGAGTGGGATAATGAAAGGGTTCCTTGGGGAATTTAAATAGTGTGTGCCCGGAGCCTGTAATGAAATATACATCAGATGGAGTAGCTATTTCCAAAGCGTCCCTAAATGACACAGGAACGAGAGAATATTCAACAGCTGCTTTTAGACAGTCATCTGAGGCAGAAATGGGGGCGGCACGGTGGTTAGCACAGCTGCCTCACAGCAGCAGGGACCCAGGTTCGATTCCGGACTTGGGTCACTGTCTGTACAGAGTTTGCACATTCTCTCCATGTCTGCGTGGGTTTTCTCCGGTTTCCCCCCACAGTCTGAAAGACGTGCTGGTTAGACGCATTGACCCGAACAGGCGCCGGAACGTGGTGACTCGCGGAATTTCACAGTAACTTCATTGCAGTGTTAATGTAAGCCTTACTTGTGACTAATAAATAAACTTGCACCTTTCAAAATGCTAAAAGGAAATTACTGCGGATGCTGGAATCTGAAACAGAAACTGCTGGAAAATCTCAGCTGTTTTGGCAGCATCTGTGGAGAGAGAGAATAGAACCAACGTTTCGAGATGACCCTCACCCAGGTTCATTGGCCAGAATTTCACCACCCTGCTCACCTTGGGAGTTTGAGCGGGCGAGGGACGGAGCATGGAAAGACCAATTGATGTTGGGCAGGATTTTACAGTTTCAGGACGAGTGAGGCTGTAAAGTTCCTCCAGTGTAGGAGAGGCTATTCGGCCCATCAAGTCTGCACTGACTGTCTGACAGATGTCTATGGCACAGCACAGTGGTTAACACTGTTGCCTCACAGTGCCAGGGACCCAGGTTCAATTCCGGCCTGGGTCACTGTGTGTGTGAAGTTTGCACATTCTCCCCGTCTCTCTCTCTCTCTGGGTTTCCTCTGGACGCTCCTGTTTCTTCCCACAGTTCAAACAATGTGCGGGTTAGGTGCATTGGCCATGCTAAATTCTCCTTCAGTGTACCCGAACAGGTGTCGGAGTGTGGCAACTAGGGCATTTTCACAGTAACTTCATTGCAGTGATAATATAAGCTTATTTGCGACACTAATAAACTTTAGAAGTGCTTCACCCAGGCCTCCTTCCCCACCCAATCTCTATAATCCCTCACGTTTTGCATAGCTAATCCATCAATAGTCATCTTGGGACACTAAGGGGCAATTTTAACGTGGCCAATCCACCTAAACTGGATACCTTTGGACTGTGGGAGGAAACCAGAGCACCTGAAAGAAACCCATGTAGACATGAGGAGAATGTGCAGACTCCACACAGACAATGAGCCAATCTAGGAATCGGATCCAGATCCCTGGCACTGTGAAGTAGCAGTGCTAACCACAATGCCACTGGTGTAATGCTAAGCATCACTGACATGGCAGGAGAAATCAAATGATGGTGAATATAAAGGAGTTTCAGGAAGAGAGGGGTCTCGTGGGAGGGAGGTGGGGGGTGGGATTCACACTGTCACATCTTTAAAGGCAGTAAGGCATATTAAGAAGGCACTTACAAAAGCACATTAAGCTTTATTAGCAGACATATTGGGTAACGGCAGGAAGGAAGTTCTGCTAAATACAGATTAAGCCTCGGTGAGTATATCATGTTACATCTTGAACACTGCAGGAAGATTGTCATTATCCAGGGAAAATGCAGAAGAGATTGACCAGAATGGTACCAGGAATGTGGGAGCTGCGTTAGAGATTGGAGAAATTGGGGTTGTTCCCCTTTGAACAGGAAAGGTTAAAGGGAGGTTTTGCAGAAGTGTTCACAGTCAGTCAGCTCCAGCAAAGAGCTGGCATCGACATGATGGGCTGATTGGTCTCCCTCCGTGCTAAATCGTAGTACCACCTCTAAGTTAAGTGTCCCTTGTTCAAACTCTGTGTTCAGAAGAAGAGACTGTGTCACAGAATCTTTGCAGGAGGCCATTCAGCCCATCGAGCATGTACTGTCTTGCTGAAAGAGCATTTTATCGAGTCCCACTCTCCTGCCTCATCCCCGTAACCTTGCACATTCATTCCTTTTGAGTTGCAATCCAATTTTCCTTTTGAATATATTAATTGAATCTACCTCCATCATCCTCTCAGGAAATTTGTTCTGGACTCCAACAACCTCTGGGTGATTTTTCTTCACATCACATCTACTCCTTTTGCCCATTATTTTATCTGTGCCCTCTAATTCTTGATGCTTTCTTAAATGGGAACACTTTCTCACTATTTACTGTGTCCAGCACTTTGAATACCTCTATCAAGTCTCCACTTGGTCTTCTGTTCTCCAAGGAATCCAGCCGCAGCCTCTGCAATCTATCTTCACTGATCCGAGATGTGAATCTTTCTTGTGAATCTCCTCCGAACGCTCTCCCAGGCCTGACTATCCTTCCTTGGGTATGGTAGTCCAGGATAGGAAGCAGTACCTAATCTTGAGATCTAATACAAGTTCAATAAGAAGTCTCGCAACACCAGGTTAAAGTCCAACAGATTTATTTGGTAGCACGGGCTTTCATAGCATTGCTCCTATATCTCCTGCACTCACCTGATGAAGGAGCAGCACCCTGAAAGCTCGTGCTACCAAATAAATCTGTTGAACTTTAACCTGGTGTTGCGAGACTTCTTGCTTTGCTCACCCCAGTCCAACGCCAGCATCTCCACATCATTACATAAGTTCAACATGACCTCCTTACTCTTTTACTGAATGCTCCCAGTTAGAAAACCGCAGATAAAATCTAATTTATTAATTGCTCTGCCACCTTCAACAATCTATCCACAAATCCACTGAGATCGTTCAGTTCCTGCATTTCTCCCTTTAATTTATGCTGTATTTCCATATTCTTCCTGCAAAATGAATCATCTCTCTCTCTCTCTGTTGAACATTACCTGCCAATTCACCAGAACATCACCTTTCAAAGTTCAGCACTATCCTCATCACAGTCAACAATGTCTCCAAACTTGTTTTCATTTGTAAATTTCATAATTTTGCCCTCAACACCACAGTTTAGGTTGTTGATGTGTATCGGGAAGACCAAGAGCTGACCTTCCGGTTTCTTGTTATTTTAACACACGATTCTGCTTCTGTGCCCACATGTCTGTCCTTGTCCTGCTGCAATGTTCCAGTGAAGCTCAACCCAAACTGGAGGAACAGCCTCTCATCTTCCAGCTCCGCTGTTTATAGCCTTCCAGTCTTAACATCGAGTTCAACAACTTCAAATGATTTGCTCTGCCCCACCCTGACCGCTTTGTTTTCATGCTGTTTTATTTAATTTTTTTCACTGTTCCCTACCTTTTATTTCTTTATTGTCTGTCTTCATTTTTTTCACCTACTTTATACCCCCACTTCATTCCCCTTCCTTTACCTTTTCTGCTCCCACTTCCCCTTTACATTCTACCTCTGTCCCATTCCTCCCCCTCCCCACCCACTCCCCCCTCCTTGTGACAGCTTACAGCTTCTCTGCCCTTTGGCCATTCACATTGTTATTCTCTCTATGCCATTAGCAGCCTTTTGCCCTGGATTCTGTGGCTATGACTCATTTTTCATTCCCTCATCCTACACTATAAACATCTCCCACTTTGTGTTTCTTAGCTTTGACAAAGGGTCATCTAGACTTGAGATTTCAGTTCTTTTCTCTCCGTACAGATACTGCCAGGCCTGTTGAGATTTTCCAGCATTTTCTCTTTTGATCCCAGCACTGACCCCTGGGAATCTCCACTCCAGACCTTCCGCTGATCTGAAAGACAAGTCCATCTTTTTGCTCTCTGTCGCCCATCAGCAATTCCTTCCCCAGGTACCGAGCTTGGTATCAGCACTTTATCCTCGAAGAGAAACAGTTACTGGGGTTGGATATTGTGTGTGTATGGAGTGGATCTCCTCTGTGCTGTTCCCCCACGTTAACCAGTGTGAGGAGACTTGTGTTTGATCTCTTTTGGGAAATGTCATAAAGATTTCTGATTTACACCTCGCCACGTCCCATAAACAGTTCTGAGCTGAGTGATAACCGGTTCCATTTTTAATGGTGTGATTATTGAGACACAACATGCTTGTACTGATGGGACAGCCTAGATTAAATGTCTAGCTTGCAGTTTGGACCCCACACCATTTCTTAACACGAACTACCGCCACACTACCAGAAGGATGTGGAGGCTTTGGAGAGAGTACAGAAAAGGTTCATCATAATGCTGACTGGTGTGGAGGGTGTTAACTACGAGGAGAGATTGAATAAACTGGGTTTGTTCTCCCTGGAAAGACGGAGGCTGAGGGGTGACCTGATAGAAATTTATAAAATTCTGAGGGGTATAGGTAAGGTGAACAGTTGGAAGCTTTTTCCCAGGACAGAAATGACAATTACAAGAGGCAACAAGTTCAAGGTAAGGCGAGAAGGCTCAGTGGAGATGTACGGGGGGGAAGTTTCTAACACAGAGGATGGTGGGGGCCTGGGATGCATTGTCGAGTGAGGTAGTTGAGGCAGACACATTCGTGACATCTAAAGTATTCTTGATAGACGCAGGAAGAGACGGGGAATAGAGGGATACATGCAGTTGGTCTAGATAGGACAACGTGATGTTGCCTGCCGCACAGTCTGTTTTAACCCTTACATGGTGGACAAACAGGACTAGACATCCTGTTAGTACGACCAATATTTATTTAAACCCACACAATCAATAATCACCCATCCAAACAACAATTATCTTACAGAAAATACTAGAGTTCAAGTTCAATACAAGACCTTAACTTTGAGTGACTGGCGAGTACCCAAGCAGATTTTGGCCTTTATCTGCGCGCTGGTCTCAGTAGTCGCCTGGTCCTTTGGTTTGGTTTGGCGTTCTGGCTCTGGTTTTCCTTCCTTCCTTGGGTGTGGTGGCTCTCCTCGTGCTGGCGATTTCACCATTGTTGTAGCTCGTTCGTGGGGTCAGAGAGAGAGAGATTCCTGGTTGCGCTGCACTCTTTTGTACTCCATTGGATTTAATGCCCCATTTTGGCCATTGCCAATCAATCGATCAGGACTTGATCACCCTGATCGATAAGAGTCCGATCAGCGTGCTGCCACACCCATCTCTGGGTGTGTCCCCAACTGATAGCCAAATTCCACACACGAGGACTGTCTTAACAGGGATCTTGGCTTCATGTCACACTATCTGTAACCCCCATGACTTGCCTGGGTTAGCAAAAAAACCTCACTTACTGTGCTGTCTGGAGACAACACACATCTCTCTAACCTGTGCTCAGTGCTCCTTCCACCCACATTGTTAGCCACTTTAAGACTCGAATAGCAGGTTAGGTGTAAAGATTTGCATTCTAATCAGCAATCTGTAAACTGTCTGTGCTGTTATATGTGCTGTTTGAGACCAGAACACCTCATTCACCTGACGAAGAGCACAGTCTCGAAAGTTTGTGAGTTTCCTATCGAATAAATTGGTTCAATTTAAACCAAGTGTTGTCAGACTTCTTACTGTGTCCCCAACCGCCATGTCTGTAGGCGCTGGAGGCACATAGGCAACTAGGCAACTAGGGACTGAGATAGCGCTGGAAGCTTATAGAGAGTGTAGACGGGATCTAAAAAGGGGTATTAGAAAGGCAAAAAGGGGCCATGAGGTGGCTCTGGCAGGTAGGATTAAAGGAAATCCAAAGGCATTTTACACCTATGTAAGGAGCAAAAGGATGGTTAGAGGCAAGGTTGGACCTCTTAGGGACAGAGGAGGGGATCTATGCTTAGAGCCTGAGGGAATGGGGGAGATCCTGAATGAATACTTTGCGTCGGTATTCACGCAGGAGACTGGACAGATGTCTGTGCCTGATGTTGACCAAGTTGAAGATTGGTTGAGGGAAATAAGGATTACGAGGAAAGAGGTGTTGGGGCTGTTAGGCAGCTTAAAGACATATAAAGCTCCGGGTCCTGATGGCATTTACCCCAGGCTGCTAAGGGAGTTGAGGGAAGACCTAGCTGGGCCTCTGATGCAAATCTTTGTCTCTTCCTTGGACACAGGTGAGGTCCCAGAGGACTGGAGGATAGCAAATGTAGTACTGTTGTTTAAAAAAGGTCAGAGGGATCACCCAGGGAACTATAGGCCGGTGAGCTTGACTTCAGTTATAGGTAAGCTAATGGAGAGGATCCTTAGGGACAGGATGTATGAGCATCTGGAGCGCTGCGATCTGATCAGGGATACGCAGCATGGCTTCGTCAATGGGAAGTCTTGTCTTACGAATCTGGTGGAATTTTTTGAAGAAGTGACAAAAACAGTTGATGAAGGACAGGCTGTTGATGTCGTCTACATGGATTTCAGTAAGGCGTTTGACAAGGTTCCTCATGGTAGACTGATAGAGAAGTTGAAGGCGCATGGGATACAGGGTCGGGTATGTAGATGGGTCGAAAACTGGCTCGGAAGGAGGAGACAGAGGGTAGTAGTGGAAGGCTCTTTTTCCAGCTGGAAGCCTGTCACTAGTGGAGTGCCACAAGGCTCAGTACTATGTCCTCTTCTATTTGTGGTCTACATAAACGACTTGGAAGTAGGGGTAGGTGGTGAGATCAGCAAATTTGCTGATGACACCAAGATGCTTGGATTGGCGGGTACAGAAGAGCAGTGTCAGGCAGTACAACAGGACATAGACAGGTTGGTAGATTGGGCAGATAGATGGCAAATGGAATTTAATCCGGAAAAATGCGAGGTGATGCATTTTTGGCCGGAAAAATATAGAAGAGAATTATAGGATAAAAGGTAAAACTATAAGGAGCATAGAGACGCAGAGAGACTTGGGGGTGCAGGTTCACAAGTCTCTGACGGTGTCCTCACAGGTGGAGAAGGTGACAAAGAAGGCGTATAGTATGTTAGCTTTCATAGAAAAGGGTATAGAATATAAGAGTAGGAGTTTTATGTTGCAGTTGTATACAACTTTGGTTAGGCCTCACTTGGAATACTGCGCCCAGTTCTGGTCTCCGTACTATCGGAAGGATGTGGAGTCCTTGGAGAGAGTGCAGATGAGGTTTACCAGGATGCTGCCTGGTATGGAAGGACTGTCTTATGAGGAACGATTAAATAGACTGGGGTTGTTTTTCCTTGAAAGACGTCGGCTTAGAGGGGATCTCATAGAGGTGTATAAGATTATAAGGGGTATAGATAGAGTAAATGGAGGTAAACTTTTTCCACCTTCAGAAATGGATAGGACGAGGGGTCATGGCCATAGGGTGAGGGGGGCTATGTATAAGACGAATATTAGAGGGCAGTTTTTCACACAAGGGGTAGTGGGGGTGTGGAATGCACTGCCGAGTAAGGTGGTGGGAGCAGGCACGCTGGGGCTGTTTAAGGGTCTCTTGGACAGCCCCATGAGCGGTATGCAGATAGAGGGATATAGTAGGACTGTTTAACTACGGCTTTTTTTCCACAGGTAATTCGGTCCATACTACCAACATTGAGCATGCATTCGGCAGGTGGTGCGAGTACAGCTCTTGGATTTTGATTCATGGGTTGCCTGGTACTTCATGTCGTAAATGAGTGCTTTATGTGGACCATCTGAAGGGCACCATGACAGCTCAGAGACTATCGATGTGGCTGTGCAGACACTTGGAATTGGGCCGGTGTCTGCGGGAGTTTGCGCGTTCTCCCCGTGGTTGCGTGGGTTTTCTCCGGGCACTCCGGTTTCCTCCCACAACCCAAAAATTCGCTCTTAGGCTGATTGGATAACAAATTGTCCCTATGGTGAAAATTTTCCAAATTAGGATTAATATATATATTATTATATAGGACTATTAAAATAGGATAATGATTTGGTATTACGGTGGCGCGGGCTCGTTGGGCTGAAGGGCCTGTTTCCCGTGCTGTGTTGCTTAAAAAAAAAGGTCACATACCTCCCTCCCAAATAATGGGTCATTGTGTCCTTATGTCTGATACACAACTCAGTGTGACTAAAAAGTCTCTTTCATCCTGTTTATTCACTGGTCAGGGTAACAGCCTGTTTGTCTCTGCCTTTAATCTGCAGCCTGTCGCTTTAGTTTTTGCCTGATTGTCCCAGAGTGCTTTAAAAAGCACCATTTTAGATGGCCCTGTTTGGCCACAGTGATCGGTGCAGGCTTGGAGGGCCAAAGAGCCTGTTCGTGTCCTGTGCTGTTCTTTGTGGCGCAGATTGATTATATCATGTTTTGATTTGATTTATTATTGCCACATGTATTGGCATATGCAACTATATGCAAGATAGGTCCGTTCCAAAGTCTGATGGTAGCAGCAGGGAAGGAGCGTTGGTACGTGACCTCGGACTTTCGCATCTTTTCCCAATTGAAGAAGGTGGAAGAGAGAATGTCCAGTGTGTGTGGGGTTCTTGATTATACTGGCTGTTATCCCGAGGCAGTGGGAGTGTAGACAGTGACAGTGGATGGGAGGCTGGCTTGCATGATGAACTGAGCTTCGTTCACGATATTTTGTAGTTTCTTACAGTCTTGGGCAGAGCAGGAGCTTGACCAAGCTGTGATACAACCAGGAAGAATGCTTTCTGTGATGCATCTGGAAAAGATGGTGAGAGTTGTAGCAGACATGCTAAATTTCCTTAGTCTCCTGAGAAAGTAGAGAAGTAGTTGGGCTTTCTTAACTATAGTGTCAGTATGGAGGGGCCAAAGAGAGAGAGTGAGTGAGAGAAGGAAAAGTTGCTGGGGATAAAGACTGCTGGCATGACTCACTGCTTTACTGAGCCTGTTCAGCAACAGTTAAGGAGTTAACCACATTGAGCTGGAATTAAATAACACCATAAATAACACCACCACCTTATCTGCTAAGTCTGCTGCAAACATCTCCAAGTGTTCATTAATTTAATGGACATTTCATGGAATAGGTTTTGGGAATCACACGTTACAGCTAATTGGTTGATACATGATGTGTCTTCACCAATCATTGCTGTCCGGTCCATCACCCTCTATTGCTATTGGCTCAGATCTACACACACACAGACACAAAACAAAATACTGCAGATGCTGATATCCGAAACAAGAATGTGCTGGAAAATCTCGGCAGGTCTGACAGCATCTGTGAATAGAACCAATATTTCGAGTCTGGATGATTCTTTGTCGGACCCCTCTCTGTCGCTGTTGTGTTTGTTTAGGCAATGCTGCTACCAAAGAGCATTTTATTGTATCAGAGGAGGGCTATATGAATGCAGGATGTTGTTGTTGATCTCCGCCTGTTCTCTCACTCAGGTTCGGAACCTTTGAGTTTCTGAGTAACCAGATGCGCGATGGACAAGGCAGGTTGAACAGCCAACAGAGCCTGCTGTGTGGCCTGGGAGCTGGCGTCTTTGAGGCTGTGTTAGTCGTCTGTCCGATGGAGACGGTGAAGGTAACTCAGATTGCACAATCAACGGGGCAGGAAAACCAACCCCAACCTTCCCTTTCAACATCCCTGTTTGTCAACCCCTCCCTCTCGATCCCCACCCTGATCCCTCAGGGCTCCATCGTTTAATATCGGGCCAGCCAGCAGTTTATTCATGATATCGTGGCCAATGTCCATCCCCCAATTCCAAGCCAGCGGGGGCAGCCCAGGGGTCATCGAGGTCACGGTGTGGAGCAGAGGCCCCCCCCCCCCCCCCCCCCAACCCCTGCAGGTCGGAGGTCAGGCTGGCAGCTGGGACGAGGCCACAGTGTCGGGGCAGGGGGCTGGAGCACTGATTTGGACAGGAGGCCTCGCTGGAATGCGCGCGCTGCGGACTGCACCGGTTTCCGCTGTACGGCTGTGGGACAGGGAAGGAGGGAGTTTGGTGTGGAGGGTGGGGGAGGAGGAGAGTTCGGGGGAAAGGGTATCTTGCTGCCTCAGTGCGCGATGTTGAACCCAGGCTATTTCTCATTTACATCAGTCATTTAGACCGAAGAGGGTAGGGGGTAAGCGGGGAGAATATGGGACTCGCTTCCATGGGGAGGGTGTGGGGAGTGCGGGGGAGGGGAGAGTGTGGGACTTGCTCCCATGGGGAGGGGGAAGGGGGGGTTGGAGAGCAAGGGCCTCACTCCCATAGGGAGGGAGCAGAGAATGAATGACATTGATGCATTGAAAGGGAAGCTAAGTCAGTTTGTGAGGGAGAACAAGTTGAAGACTGCGATGATGGGGTTGAGTGAAATGGGGGGGGGGAAGGGGCTTAAAGCATAGAGTGGATGGGCTGAATGGCCTGATTCCATACACTTCTAAATTCAGAAACTCAATGAAGCAAATACCCAGTTAGGAGGGCAGTTTAAATCTTATTAGGGTAATAGTGAAACAGAATACATCAGTGGGGGAAGAGATGCTAATACAGTGTAAGAGAAGATATTGCTCATGCTACAGAGGGTTGTGGATTGGCTGAAACTATTCTGTTCATTCTTGATGGAGTCTGTTCCGTGTTGCGTTATGCTTTTATTTTCGAAGTCTGTTGATTGGGCGAAGATGGTCACCAAGGCTAAACTGATTCAGAAGGCTATGCAGGGGGCTTTAAACTGATTCAGAGTGGGGGTGGGATCCTGAGTAGTTGGGGGTGCTAAGAGGGATGAGAATAGGGGGGTCATAGAGGAGAACTGTAAAACACAGCAGCGTACGGGTGGAGTAGGGCATGGTTTGAAATGCGTATACTTTAATGCAAGAAGTATTCGCAATAAGGTGGAGGAACTTGCAGCTTGGACCAGTACCTGGAACTTCGATGTTGTGGCCATTTCAGAGACATGGATAGAGTAGGGACAGGAATGGTTGTTGCAGGTTCCGGGGTTCAAATGCTTCAGTCGGAGTAGAGAAGGAGGTAGAAGGGGGGGAGGAGTGGCATTATTAGTCAAAGACTGTATCACAGTGACAGAAAAGACGTTTGATGAGGACTTGTCTGTTGAGGTAGTATGGGCTGAGATTAGAAACAGGAAAGGAGAGGTCACCCTGTTGGGAGTCTTTTATAGACCTCCTAAAATTTCTAGAGAGGTAGAGGAAAGGATTGCAAAGTCAATTCTGGTCAGGAGTGAAAGTAATAGGGTAATTGTTATGGGGGACTTTAACTTTACTAATATTGATTGGAATAGTTATAGCTCTAGCTCGTTAGAGGGGTCAGTTTTTGTACAAAGTGTGCAGGAAGGTTTTTTGACTCAGTATGTAGATAGGCCAACTAGAGGTGAGGCTACATTGGATTGGTGCTGGGCAATGAGCCAGACCAGGTGTTAGGCTTGGAAGTTGGTGAACATTTTGGTGATAGTGACCACAATTCGGTTATGTTCACCTTAGTGATGGATAGGGATAGGCATGAAGCTGGGGGCAGTAGTTATAGCTGGGGGAAGGGTAATTATGAGGCCATAAGGAGAGAATTAGGGTGCATAGGTTGGACTAGGAAACTACAGGGACTGGGAACATCTGAAATGTGGAGCTTATTCAAGGAGCAGCTGCTGAGAGTCCTTGATAAGTATGTCCCTGTCAGGCAAGGAGGAAATGGTCGAGTAAGGGAACCATGGTGTACTAAAAAAGTTAATTCGCTGGTTAAAAGGAAAAAGGAGGCTTATGTCAGGATGAGGCTTGAAGGCTCGGTTAGTGCAATGGATAGCTATAGATTAGCCAGGAGGGAGCTAAAGAGTGAGTTGAGGAGAACTAAGAGGGGACACGAGAAGACTTTGACTGATAGGATTAAGGAGAATCCTAAAGCTTTCTTTAGATATGTTAAGAATAGAAGATTGGTTAGGGCAAGATTAGGGCCAATCATAGACAGCAGTGGGAAGTTGTGCGTGGAGCCTGAAGAGATTGGAGAGGCATTGAATAAATATTTCTCTTCGGTATTCACGCAGGGAGATGTAAATGTAGTTGTGGAGAACACTGGGATACAGGGTTGCAAACTGGAAAGTATTGAAGTAGATTAGGAGGATGTGCTAGATATTCTTGAGGGTTTGAAGTTAGATAAGTCCCCTGGGCTGGACAGGATTTACCCTAGGATTCTCTGGGAGGCAAGAGGGCGATTGCAGAGCCTCTGGCTCTGATCTTCAGGTTGTCGTTGGTTACGGGTATAGTGCCGGAAGACTGGAGGATAGCGAATGTGGTCCCATTGTTCAAGAAGGGGAAGAGAGACTTTCCAGGGAAGTATAGGCCAGTGAGTCTTACTTCTGTTGTGGGCAAAGTATTGGAGAGAATTATTAGGGATAGGATTTATAGTTATTTAGAGAGAAATGAATTGATTGGGGATAGTCAGCATGTTTTGTGAAGGGTAGGTCGTGCCTTACTAACCTTATTGAGTTTTTTGAAAAAGTGACCAAAGAGGTAGATGGGGGTAAGGCAGTTGATGTGGTATATATGGACTTTAGTAAGGCGTTTGATAAGGTGGCCCATGGAAGGGTTCTGCAGAAAATGCAGATGTATGGGATAGAGGGTGATTTAGCTAATTGGGTTAGGAATTGGCTAGCAGATAGAAGACAGAGGGTGGTGGTTGATGGGAGATATTCATCGTGGACTTCGGTGACAAGTGGTGTACCTCAGGGGTCTGTTTTGGGGCCCCTGCTGTTTGAATTTTTATAAATGATCTGGATGAGGGTATTGAAGGATGGATTAGTAAATTTGCAGATGACACTAAAGTCGGTGGAGTGGTAGATAGTGAGGAGGGGTGTTATAGTTTGCAGAGGGACTTGGACAAGTTGCAGAGCTGGGCCGAGAGGTGGCAAATGGAGTTTAATGTGGAAAAGTGTGAGGTAATGCATTTTGGCAGGAATAATAAATGTGTAGAGTATAGGGCTAATGGCAGGATTCTTAATAGTGTTGATGAACAGAGGGATCTTGGTGTATATGTGCATAGATCCCTGAAAGTAGGCAGTCAAGTCGATAAGGTTGTTAAGAAGGCATACGGAGTATTAGCTTTTATTGGTAGGGGGATTGAATTTCGGAGCCGCAACGTCATGTTGCAACTGTACAAAACTCTAGTGCGGCCGCACTTGGAGTATTGTGTGCAGTTCTGGTCCCCGCATTATACGAAAGATGTGGAGGCATTGGAGAGGGTACAGAGGAGGTTTACCAGGATGTTGCCTAGTATGGAGGGCAGGTCTTATGAGGAGAGGCTGAGGGATTTGAGATTGTTTTCGTTAGAAAGGGGAGGCTAAGAGGGGACCTGATCGAAACATATAAGATGATTAGAGGTTTAGATAGGGTGGACAGTGATAGCCGTTTTCCTAGGATGGAGAAAGCTAGCACGAGGGGACACAGCTTTAAATTAAGGGGTGATAGTTATAGGACGGATATCAGAGGTAGGTTCTTTACCCAGAGGGTGGTTAGGGAGTGGTATGCCCTGCCTGCGGCAGTTGTAGATGCGCCAAGTTTGGTGGCGTTTAAGAGGTTAGTTGATAAGTTTATGGAAGAGAAGGGAATGGGTTAGTTTGGAGGGTCATTGCTTTTTTCATAATTGGTCGGCGCAACATCGAAGGCCGAAGGGTCTGTACTGCGCTGTAATGTTCTATGTTCTATGTTCTAAATCTGAGGTGGGTCCTTAACAGGAAATGTCTTCCATTTATTTCCAGGTGAAGTTCATCCATGACCAATGTTCTCCCAAACCAAAGTACCGAGGATTCTTCCACGGGGTGCGGGAAATAGTCCATGAGCAAGGTGAGTGCCCCAACGGAGAGAGTCCTCACAGTCCCAACACCAACTCCCCCGAGCCCCCATTCTGTTTATTCAGTCACAGCCAGGTCAGCGGTTAGTGTGACAGAGACGAAACATGCTGGAAAATGTGTGCAGAGAGAAAGAGAACATAGAACGTAAAACACTACAGCACAAACAGACCCTCCGGCCCACAAGTTGCGCTGATCATATCCATACCTACCAGGCCTATCTATAACCCTCAATCCCATTAAATCCCACGTACTCATCTAGAAATCTCTTAAAAGATTCCAAAATCGCCTCCACCACCACCGATTCCACTCACCACCCTCTGAGTGAAAAACTTACCCCTGACATCAGTATATGTTTCAAATCCATCCAGTCAGTGTGTGTGTGTTCCGAAGATGGGGGTTCCCCCTTTGCCCGATGCCATTGTGCCCAGGTAAAACTGCCAGGCTTCCTGCAGGAATCATTCCACTTTTCACCACAACTAAACATCAGGGTTTATGGACCTTGGTAGGCTTCAAAGTAACTTAACCAGTACCCCCCAGGGCAGCATGCTGGCACAGCAGTCAGCACTGCTGCCTTGCAGAGCTAGGGACCCGGGTTCAATTCCAGGCTTGGGTCAGTGTGTGTGTGTGTGTGTGTGTGTGTGTGTGTGTGTGGAGTTTGCACATTCTCCCCATGTCTGCGTGGGTTTCCTCTGGATGCCCCGGTTTCCTCCCACAGTCTGAAAGATGTGCTGCTTAGGAAGCATTGGCCATTCTCCCTCAGCATACCCGAACAGATGCTGGAGTGTGGCAACTAAAGGATTTTCACTGTAACTTCATTGAAGTGTTAATATAAGCCTATTTGTGACAATAATAAACTGGACTTTAAAACAAAATCCTGCAAAATTTCTGAATGTCTGGTGGGAGGGGGGTGTGGGCAGGCCTCTTGCTGGATTCTACATATCTCTCCCCCCAACTCTTCCCCTACACCTCCCCCTCCACAACCCTAACCCCCACTTGGGGCAGGGGGGAGAGTGAAATGCAGCCTCATTGTATCTTTGGGTGTTTCAGCCCATGGTGAGCTGCTCCCTCTGGTGGTGAATGGGATAATGACGCTTGTTGTGCTCCCACTTCCACTGGGTAAAAAAATGTTACTGCAGCCTCACTCTCTCTCTCTCTTTCATCCTGCTGGCTTTCACCTCATCACTGTCCCGGAGCCTCTCCACCATCTACAAGTCAGGAGTGTCATGGAATACTGTCCACTTGCCTGGATGGGCGCAGCTCCAACAACATCAAGAAGCTTGAAACCATCCAGGACAAAGCAGCCTTGCTTGATTGGCACCACATCTACAAACATCCATTCCCTTCCACCACTAACACTCAGCAGCAGCAGTGTGTACTATCTACAAGATGCACTGCAGCAATTGGCCAAAGCTCCTTAGACAGCACCTTCCAAACATACGATCACTTCCATTAGAAGGACAAGGGTAGCAGATACATGGGAATGCCACCACTGCAAATTCTTCTCCAAGCCACTCACCATCCTGACTTGGAAATGTATTTGCAGCCACTGGGTCAAAATCCTGGAATTGCCTCCCTAACTGTATTGTGGGTCAACCCACAGCACATGGACTGCAGCGATTCAAGAAGGCAGCTCACTATCACCTTCTCAAGGGCAACTAGAGATGGGTGGCCCAGTCCGTGTCACCCCACGTCCCATGAATGAATTTAAAAAATTCAGAATTTAACTCCAGTGCAGCCTTGTCTTGTCCAACATCGTTCCCTCGATTACATCGTTCCTGCCCCACTCGCAGAAAGTTCCGGAAAGGTTTAATTTGTAAAGGCAGGAGTTATCTCTTACGTGGTTAATTCCAGCCGGATTTTAAAATGGTTCCCAGCAACTGGGGTCTGTAACGAGGGGGATGTTGTGAGATTGAGGGGTCGGCTAGAGGGAGAAATGATAATGTTTCAGGCAGCTGGCAGCAAATTGTGTGATTTAATTCCTCCCCCCAGCCCAGCATACTCGGGAATCCCCCTCACTGCCGGGGTGGGGGGGTTACCAGGTCCCTGCCGCTTTGGGTGGACCATCCGGCCTTGTTAAAAGTGACTCCAGCCACCCACCCACCATGCGGTGGGTTTGCCAGTGAGGCACACAAAATGCCACATACTTCAGTTGGCACAGGAAGATCCCACCACTGACCAGCTGCGAGTTGCCTTCTCTATGTGAAAATCTCTGCCTCTGTGTCTCCCTCACTTGCTCTGCACGTGCGTGTGTGTGTGTCTCTCTCTCTCTTTCGCTCTGTGTCTCACCAACGGGAGGTGATTTTGTTGAAACAAAACACATCCTGAGGGGGTTGGATAAATGTTCCCTCCCTGTTGGGAGATCTGGAACTCCGGCTCACAGTTTCTAGATAAGGGGTCCCCATCCGAGACAGTGATAAGGAGAATTTCCCCTCTTGGAGAGTTGTTAGTCCCTGGAGACTGGGGCAACGGGATAGACCCGAGGCCAGAGAGACAGATTGGAGATTTCGAAAGGAGTTGTGGATTATGAGCCAGGGACGGCTGAGTTTACACCACACAAACTCACCCAAGATCTTACTGAATGGGGCAGCATTCTCGATGGGCTGAATGGTCTACTCCTGATCTTTATTTATGTTCGTATGAAGGAGTCAGTGGAAGGGTTTGCAAGAGGTTGGGGGGTGGGGGGGAGGGGGTGCACAAGTGTATAGGATGCCTTGAAGAGAGCAGGAGGAGGCTTGCGATGGGGTGATGGACTTGATTCCCCCCGAGCCATCCAGAGGAAAGAGTGTGACTAAAACTGTGGATTAATCTGACTTTTTGAACTCCCCCCACCCCTCCCCCATCTCTCCCCCCTTCCATCTCTCCCGCCTCCTCTGTCCCTCTCCCTCCCTCCCCCTGTGCTCTCTCTTCCCCGTTCCCTCTTCCTCTCCCTCCCTCTATGCCTCCCTCCCTCTCTCCCACTCTCTCTGTCTTCCCTCCCTCCCTTTTTCTCTCCCCGCTCTCTCCCCTCCTCTTCCTCCTGCCTCTCTCTCTCCCTCGCCCTCTCTATTCACCCTCCTCCCTCTCTCTTTCTCTCTCTCCCCCCTCTCTCTCTCTCCCCCTCTCTCTGTCTTCTCCCCTCTCTTTTTTTCTCACCCCTCTCTTTTCCCCCCCCCCCCATCTTTTGTCCCTCTTGCAGGATTGAAGGGTACCTATCAAGGTTTGACCGCCACGGTTCTGAAGCAGGGATCGAACCAGGCCATCCGATTCTTTGTCATGACTTCACTGAAGAACTGGTACAAAGGTGCGGTGTCTGGGGTATCGGTTTGTAGCCTGGGGAGGGGTGAGCGCGGAGATACCTTATAAACATTGACACTGGCTGTCGGTCTCTGGGGGGCCCAGGCAGGTTCGGGTGGCTAGTGTGTGATTCACAGACCGACTGCACAGGCTCAATCACCCTTCTAACTGAGGCACACAAGACCTCCTCATCCTGCCAGATAACGTAGAGGGAAAGAGACGAGGAGATAGGGCGGGGGGTGAGAATGGGATGGAGAGGAGTGGAGGGTAGGGGGAGAGAGAGAGAGACTTGCTGGGGAATTCTTCCATCCCGCCCACTAGCGGAATTGTAATGGGCAGGACGTAGACCATTGGAAAGGTTCGTTGACCTCGGGCAGGATTTTCCGGAATTGGAGAGAGCGAGGCCGGAAAATCCCACCCTTAGAATCTCTAGTGAACTCTGGCAAATGAACCTCCACTTAGCCAGAGGTCCCGACTAACGAGTAGGGAACTCGGGGGAAATGCCTGAGGAAGACACAGAGTGTTGAAAGCTTGCGGATTTACTATCAAATAAATCGGTTGGATTAAAAATTGGTGTTGCTAAATTCTTACTGAGTTTTTAAGGTCAATGCCAGTGGCAGTGTCCCCTGTTTTCCATCAGGGGGAGATATTGCTCCATCAGTACTGCCTGTGCCTCGCTCAGCTCTCTGCTGGAGGGACTTTACACTCGACAGGCAGGGATATAGGATTGTTTCAGTGAGTCGATCGGGCAGTTAAGAAACTTGGCGTTAGGCAGGACTCAGGCTAAACCCTTACAAATCACTGCCTAGGCCTCAAAAGCATTAAGGGATAAAGGGTGGCACGGTGGTTAGCACTGCTGCCTCTCAGCGCCAGGGACCTGGGTTCAATTCCCGGCTTGGGTGGAAGTTTGCACGTTCTCCCTGTGTCTGCTTGGGTTTCCTCCTGGTGCTCCCACAGTCTGAAAAATGTGTGCGTTTGGCCATACTAAATTGCCCCTTAGTGTCAGGAGAGACTAGCGAGGGTAAATGCATGGGGTTACGGGGATAGGGTGGGTTGGGATTGTGGTTGGTGCAAACTTGATGGGCTGAATGGCCTCCTGCACAGTAGGATTCTATGATTTACAGCTTAGAATGAGGCTGTTCTGCGCATCTTGCTTCTGGTGACTGATCCGGCCTAATCCCATTTCCAGGCAGCCAACCCTCCCCCCCAACTGCGTATCCAAATGGTTTTTAAATGTGATGCAAGTTTCTGCCTCTTTCGCTCGAGTTTGAGACTGTCAAACCATCCTCGAGGTTAAAAAATATATCCAATTCCCTTCTAATTCTTCTATTGGTTAGCCCCTGGTTAATGACTGTGGGGAATCGGTGGCCCAGTGGTTAGCACTACTGTCTCACAGCACCCGGGACCTGGGTTCGATTCCCAGCTCGGGTCTGTGTGGAGGCTGCACGTTCTCCCTGTGCCTGCGTGGGTTTCCTCCAGGTGCTCCGGAATCTTCCCACAGTCCAGAGGTTTGCGGGCTAGGTGCATTGGCCAGGGTAAATTACCCTGTGCTGTCCAAAGGCGTGTAGCCATGTGGGGTGACAGGGATGAGGCAGGGGGTGGCTCTGGGTGAGATTCTCTGCCTGCGTTGGTGCGAACACGGTGGGCTGTGTGGCTTCTTCCTTTTGTGGTAAAGTTATTTGATTCCGTGATTTGACAGTGGTGTTTAAAATCACAGAGTATCCGCGATAAAGTGATTGGCCGGAGATCCTGGAGTTAAAACAATTTGCAGAAGAATTGGAGAGGGATGGCAGGAGGTCGTGGGGGAGTGGGTTTTGCCCAGTGGTTTTTCCTACCATCAGGAATACGAACGTTCCAACAGGAATAGGTTAAATCCTTGAAAGGACACATGTTTGCAGGACGATGGAGTGTGAGATGAATTGGATCGCTCTTTCAAAGGGACAGCGCGTTCCTGCTGGGATGGCTGGGATTTTACCCACTATTCCCGCCAGGTGGGTGAGGGTCCGACCCCCGGGCAGGAATTTCCAGGCCTCGCCCGCCTGGGTGAGGTACAGAATCCCATCTGATGTTCGAATGGCCTCGTGCTGTACTGTGCGATCATCTGTAATCACTGCCAGCTCACTGTGATGTATCTTTCTTTGCCCGATCAGGGGACAACGCGACCAAGGAGATTAACCCTCTAGTGACCGGCTTGTTTGGAGCGATTGCGGGTGCGGCCAGCGTGTTTGGTAATACCCCGCTCGATGTGGTGAAAACCAGAATGCAGGTACGAGGTTGGGAGACCAACCCGGCAAGCTCTGAGAATCCTCCTGATATCCGGAATGAGCTGGGGGCTGGAGGGGGGAGAGCGATAACTGGGAACATTCACTCAGTAACTAAGATGTCTAGCCATTAACCATTGTACAGGGGAGAGACTGGGGGCGGGTGCTTCTCCTCAGCAGAGGGATATTTAAGAGGAGATTTAATTGAGGTGTTTAAAATCTGGAGATTAATAATAAGTAATAATAAAGTGAAAATGGACAGGCATTTTCCAGCAGGGTCAGTAACCAGGGAGATGTGGACTGAAAAAAATTGGTGCAAAAACAGTGAGATGATGAGGAGAATTCTTTGACACAGCAAGTGGGTGGCACAGTGGATAGCACTGCTGCCTTATACTGTCAGGGATCCGGGTTCGATTCCTGGCTTGGGTCACTGTCTGTGTGGAGTTTGCACATTCTCCCCGTGTCTGCGTGGGTTTCATCCAGGTGTTCTGGTTTGTGCAATCAGGTGGATTGACTATGGTAAATTGCCCCTTTGTATAAGGGGGATTAATAGGGTAAATTCATGGTGTCACAGGGATAGGGCCTGGATGGGACTGTTGTCAATGCAGCCCAGTATCGATGGGCTGAATGGCCTCTTTCTGCACTGTGAGGATTCTATTCTATAACTTGTTGTGATCAGGAAGGTGCTTCCTGAAAGGTCAATGGAAAAAATTCAATCGGAATGTTCAGAAAGGGAATTGAACAAGTGTTTGGAAAGAACATTTTGATGGGGAAGAATGGGGGGAGTGGGGTTAATTGGAAATTCTTTCAGGGAGCAATCAGAGGTACAGAGTGTTGAATGGCCTCCTTCTATGCTGTAAGATTGGAAGATTCAGAGGGTTAATTCACTTCAATATCAGCAAGTCATCCACACATCACTGGCTTGCTCCCTGTTCTAAACTGTGCTGCTGGGTTTCACTAACCATGGCTAAGGGCTGGAAAAGAGGCAGGGCCAGTTTCCCCACCCCACTTCCACCTCCCGAGAGGGGGCAGGGGCCGGACCCACTCCTGAATGGACTTGGATTAACTGCTGAAGGTAATGTGGGAGGGAGGGAGAGGAGAGGAAGATTCTGCTGTGAAAGATCCAACATTCTTCTCCCACATCACACCGATTGCAAGGAGCTTTTAGTGATGAGAGGTCAAGGTGGGAATTGATGCAGAGAAGCTGTGTTTACAGCTGAGGCTGTGGGAGGTGTTGGGGACCAGATCAGAAACTCCAAGGTACATTATGAAGTTAGCCTAGACCCCAACTATTTTTGATTTTGGCATTAGGGTAAGCACGAGGTGTATCATTCTAGATTTGATCGACCCGTTGGGAAGCTTTTATTAAAACAAATTTTATTTAACAGCACATACAACAAAAATAATTGGCATAACGTTTATCAGTTGAAATACTTAAACATGACAAAATATAATTCTTAACTGCTAACTATTTCTATTTCTTTCAATTTAAGCAATGTTCCATAGATGTAAATCTCTCTTTAGAATCCGATAGCGAGATCACACAGCATTATGTGAATTCCCAGTCATCCAGCCTTTTAACCCATCTGGGCAGAGATAGAGAGAGCCACCCATTTTCTGACTCTTAGAGAGCAGCTTCTAGGGGTAGACCTGTTTTCAAACAGCAGGACTCCACAGAGAGAGAGAAAAAAACACATCTTGCATTTTGCAGACTTCTGGAGAGAGATACCTATTTTCTACTGGCTTCCAAACTTCAATTTCCAGGGAGAGAGAGAGAAAAGTGACTGCTCTTCTCAAATTCAAACTGCAACTGCCTGCTTTTTCCTCTCTGTAAGCCCAGCTCCCCCTGCACGCACATGATTGTCCTCTTACTGATCAACCTAATCAAACCCTACTCTGAAAAACCAGGGTAGAACCTTAACATAATGAACTGCATTAGCCAAGATTAAAACAAACACTTCAAGAATAGAATAGGATCATACAATGCAGAAGGAGGCCATTCGGCCCATTGAGTCTGCACCAACCACAGTCCTATCCCTATAACCCAATGCATTTACCCTAGCTAGTTCCCCTGACTCTAAGGGGCAATTTAGCATTCCCAATCCACCTAACCCCCCATATGTTTGGACTGTGGGAGGAAACCGGAGCACTTGGAGGAAACCCACGCAGACATGGGGAGAATGTGCAAACTCTGCACAGATAGTGACCCCCAAGCCAGGAATTGAATCTTGGCCTCTGGCACTGAGAGGCAGCAGTGCTAACCACTGTGACACTGTGCCACCCCATTAGGAGCAGTTAACCTTCTGCATGTTCAGCTTGTTGGCAGCTGTGGTTGTAGACAATTTTGGCATTGTTAGACAGAACTGCCTTCCAAACACAACCTTCAGCATAAACATGATATAAAATACAGTTCTTAATGGCACTGTATGGTCACAGAGACACAATAACTGTGGAGCCCATTGCCTTCAGACTGAGAACTTGAGCAAACACCTTGACACATGGTCATATTCATGAATATTTAATATATTAAACACTCAGTACCCTGAGTGAGGTTTGTCCTGTATAACTCTTGTCTCCACTGTTTTAGGGTTTGGAGGCTCAGAAATACAGGAATACCTGGGACTGTGCTTTCAAGATAATGAAGTATGAAGGCCCCTTGGCGTAAGTAAAATGTTTTCACTTTTTTATACAGTGATAGCTGTGGTGCATCACACTTGTCACGGTGGGGTGGGGTGGGGGTGGGGAATGCGCTCCACATAAACAGTCACCCAAGCCGGGAGTTAAACCCTAGTCCCTGATGCTGTATGGCAGCAATGCAAAACACTCTGTCTCGTATATCCCCAATTCTAACCGCTCCACCACTGCTGACCCAATGGGCTGAATGGCCTATGCTGTAAGGATCCTACGGATTAAACATTCCCGGATGGCAGGATAATCCAGTCAACCTTGACGCTGAACCACGTACAGTGGAGATACTAGCACAGGTGACCCAAAGCCTGCTCAAAAAGTTGGTTTTAATTGCCGGAATTTTATCACCTCACTTCTAAGAACTCGCCCGAGGCCAATGGGCAATGCTGTTCTGTGAGACAGTTTGAGGGAGGTTGAGCGTGCTGGTAAAATTCTGGCAAATGAGCCTCCTGACGGGTGAGGGAGAGGCCGAGAGATTACAGGAGGCAATTTCAGAGCTCAGGGCTTTGGCAACTAAAGGCATCGCCTCAGTGGTGAAGCAATTATACAAGATAGTGTGTTTCGCGCTGTGCCAGGGACTGGGGTTTAACTTCTAGTGTGGGTGACTGTCAGAAGGACGTACAGATTAGATGCATTGACCCATGCTAACTTCTCCCTCAGTTTCCCCAAACAGGCGCTGGACTGTGGCGACTGGACATTTTCACAGTAACTCCATTGCAGTGTTAATGTAAGCCTACTTGTGACTAATAAATAAACTTTAAGCTTTAGAAAAAAGGGCAACGTGAGAATGAGTTGGGGTGCTGAAGGCAATTACAGAGATAGGAAAGGATTTGATCTGATTTATTATTGTCACATATATTGGCATACAGTGAAAAGTATTGTTTCTCGCGCATTGTACAAAGAGAAGGAAAGGAGACAGTGCAGAATGTAGTGTTGCAGTCATAGCTAGGGAATAGAGAAAGGTCAACTTAATGCACGGTAGGTCCATTCAAAAGTCTGACAGCAGCAGAGAAGAAGCTGTTCCTGAATCAGTTGGTACGTGATCTCAGGCTTCTGTATCTTTTTCCCGACGGAAGAAGGTGGAAGAGAGAATGTTTGAGGTGTGTGGGAAAACTGGCTGTTTTGCTGAGGCAGTGGGAAGTGTAGACAATGGATGGGAGACTGGTTTGTGAGATGCACTGGGCTTCGTTCACAACCATTGTTCTAGTTTCTTACGATGTAAAGATGCCGGCGTTGGATTGGAGTGGTAAGAACTCAGTAAGTATTTAGCAACACCAATTATTAATCCAACCGATTTATTTGATAGTAAAAAAGCGAGCTTTCAACACTCCCGTGTCTTCATCAGGCAAGTGCAGTGAACACTGCACGGGAAGACACGGGAGTGTTGAAAGCTCGCTTTTTTACTATCAAATAAATCGGTTGGATTAATAATTGGTGTTGCTAAATTCTTACTAGTTTCTTACAGCAGAACAGGAGCCAAACCAAGTTGCGATACAACCAGAAAGAATGCTTTCTATGGTGCAGCAATCGAGTGATTAGAAAACAAGAATGAGAATTTAAAAATTGAGGAGCTGTTTAGCCAGGAGGTAATATTGAGAGCCTGTGCTGGGTCAGTTGGGGAACAGCATTCAGTGTTATTTGGACACCAGCGTTTAGTATCAATATAACTAATTGATGTAAATTGGCCTCCCCAGTTAGAATTGTCTTTTTAAAATGTCCCTTCCAGCTGTGTCCCAGATGTTGTGGTTGAGGGTTCATGTCCTCACAGGCAAGGTAATCCCACAAGATAAATGGAGCAGTAGCTGAGGCAGGCCGAGAGTCTCGGCTGTACTAAATCCAGGAGATGGGAGACGGGAGTGCTGGTGATTTGGGAGGGAGAAGTCAGCACTTTTTAATCTGGAACATTAAAAAGTAGACAATCCAATCGCCCTTTAATAAGGAGCAGACGTGCCTGCCAGAAGTGCGTGCGTGTGTCGAGGCTGACTGTAAATTGACGTCGACATAGGGCAGACGCCCGATTGATTGGGCAGTGCCTGCATTGCTTCTATTATCCGTCTCCCTAATCCTCTACTTCTTCATTCATCCACAACAGTTTCTCCCTATCTACCCCATCCAGAATGCTCATGATTTCAGACGTAGAAAATAGGATCAGCAGGAGGACATTTGGCCCATCGAGACTGCACCGTCAACAACCCACTTACTTACCCTGCTAATTCCCTTGACATTAAGGAGCAATTTAGCACGGCCAATCCACCGAACCCACACATCTTTGGATTGGAGTGTGGTGACTAGGGCATTTTCACAATAACTTCATTGCAGTGTTAATGTAAGCCTAGTTGTGATAATAGAGAAATAAAGAAGGAGGTTTTCAACACATGGAACTTGTCGTTAGCTCAGCTAGTAAATGCAGATTTGCTGCAATAATTTAACTTCGTAGATGGTTAAGCTTTTTCCTAGGATGGACTCAAATAGCACGAGGGGTCATGGGCTTAGGGTGAGGGGGTTAAAGTATAATTTAGATGCTAGAGGGAGTTTTTTCACACAGAGGGTGGTGGGGGTATGGAATGCGCTGCCAAGTAAAGTGGTGGAGGCAGGTACTCTGGAGTTATTTAAGAAATACTTAGATGGGCACATGAACAGAATGGGAATGGAGGGGTATAGAAAACTGATTTAAAATAGGGATCATGAGCCTTGGGAGTCCCTGGGAAGTGTGTAAATAGATGATGATATTGATGTACTTGTTTTTATCCTACAGGTGCTTTGGTCCACCTTGTTGTCTAACGAGGGGCATACACGCGATGGGTCGTGAGAGGGCTGCTCTTGGATTTTTTTCGAGAGTATCCTAGTGCTTCACGTCGTTAGTGTACGCTTGACCTGGACCATTTGATGGGCAACACGACAGCTCAGTGACTATCGCTGTGCTGTGCAGATACATGGATTTGGGCCTGTGTCTGTGGGAGTTTGCGCATTCTCCCCGTGCTTGCGTGGATTTTCTCTGGGCGCTCCGGTTTCCTCCCACATCCCAAAGATGTGCTCTTAAGCTGATTGGCAGAACAAATTCTCCCTAAATTGTCTCAAATTTGGTTCCAATGCATAGATCTATGAACATATTCAGGGATCATGGGTAGAAGTGGGAACATCGAGGTGGCGGCATGAGCTCGTTGGGTGGAAGGGCCTGTTTCCCGTGCTGTTTTGTTTTTGTTCTTTGAATCATAGAATCTCTACAGTGCAGAAGGAGGCCATTCAGCCTTTCGGGTCTGCCCTGGCCCTCTGACAGAGCATCTTACTTGGGCCCTATTCTCGTAACCCCACAAATTTACCCATTTAACCCCCCCCAACCTACACATCTTGAGACATTAAGATGCAATTTTACCATAGCCAATCCACCTAACCTGCACACTTTGGACTGTGGGAGGAAACCGGATCACCCGAAGGAAACCCATGCAGACACGGGGAGAATGTGCAGATTCCACATAGACAATGACCCAAGCTGGGGACCGAACCCGGATCCCTGGCACCGTGAGGCAGCAAGTGCTAACCAATGCTTTTAGAATTGATTGACCAAGTTAGAGCTGATTAGCTCAGTGAGTGGAAAGAGTTATCAGGCTCACTCCCTGCACCAACAGAGGCCATTCCTCAGGGCTGCATCTGCTGTCCCATTTGTGGTAGCAAAGTGGTTAGAGTTAGAGATAAGTGAAGAACCTCAATGGGCAACGGTTGGATAATTGGGGACGCTACATGGAGAGAGAAAAAGTGAGAGATAATGGATGAACACTTTGAAAAATAAATCTATTTCTTTATTAGCTTCAAGACTTTTTTCCCAGGCTCATCGCTCGCTAATTGTCCTGTTGATTATTTGGTTTGATTTTTTTTATTGTCACGTGTATTAGTATACAGTGAGAAGTATTGTTCCTGGTGTGCGTTGCAGACAAAGCATACTGTTCGCAGAGAAGGAAAGGAGAGAGTGCAGAATGTAATGTTAGAGTCGTAACTTGGGTGCAGAGAAAGACCAACGTAGTGCAAGATAGGCCCATTCACAAACCTGACGACAGCAGGGAAGAAACTGATCTTGAGTTGGTTGAGTTGGAAAAAGATGGAAGAGAGAATGTCCGGAGTGTGTAGGGTCCTTAATTATGCTGTCTGCTTTTCTGTTAATCCTTAAATCCTGGAGATCCTGGGGGAAAAGTAGTGAGTTTGGAGCCCTAATTAAATATCTCTTGTCTCTCCCGGAAGGTTTTACAAAGGGACTGTTCCACGCCTTGGTCGAGTTTGCCTGGACGTTGCCATAGTCTTCATCATCTACGAAGAAGTGGTGAAGGTGCTGAACAAGATTTGGAAGACAGACTGAAGCCTTTGGCGGAGCATGGGGCGATGTGGGAGGGAGGGGGTGGGGCGCCGCTTGTCGGACACCGTTGCCGCGGCGACCAGAAGGCTGGGAGGGGGAGGGCGGGTGAGCAGGCCGAGAATAACTGGACCTCGACAGGAAGAGGGGACACTCTGCGCATTTCGACTGGGCCAATCGTGAGGGGCGATCCTGCGTGGCCAAACACTGTCCGTTAACCAATCAAGTCGGGTAACACAGAGTTAAATTATTTGCTGTAGCCGGGTGTCCTGTGGCCTTGACGATGTATTTTGTGCCAATCACTTGTGATGCCTGTCTGAATGTTCTTCTTTTATTTGTGCCAAAGTGACTGTCTTCTTATTAATGTCCATTTTATTACCGTGAGAAGGGGGGGTTTAGAAGATAAACTAACTCATTGTTTTTAAGTGCCTACAAACCGCAAATTGAATACTGTCTGAATAAAATGGACTCTTCCGATGCTGAGGGTGGGGGAGGGAAAATCACATGACCATGAGAACAGTCATTATGCATCATGGGTAATTATTATAGAGGCCTTGTGTATCCCAAATGGCGGGAACCCGAGGTGATTAAGATGGAATTAGGATGTAGGTCTCGCCATGATATCACTGAGCAATGGAAGAGCAGAGGGGTACAATGGCCTCCTATGATCAGCATTATCCAGCCCTGCCATGGCAGGGTACAATGTTAGGGGCTGTGGCTATCCAGTCAAAAGTCCATGAGCATTTTGGCAGGGCTGGAAAATCCTGGCGGTACTAAGAAATCCAGGCCTACGTTCCTCCTCCTAGAGGCCCTTGCCATTCTGTGAAGGTGCCATGCCCATTTGTCCTTATTATTCTTACTCTGCCAAGTCCAACTTTTCAAATAATTCTATGGTCAATTTATCTGTCTCATAGTCGAAGAGGAGGCAGTGGGCATGGTAGTTTTTATCACTGTGCTACCAATTCAAAGACCCACGGCAATGCTCTGGGGACCCAGGTTCAAATCCCACCACGGGATTGGGAATTGGGAATCTACAGGCGCTTGTTCATTGCCAGAAAAACCCATCTGCTTCAGTAATGTCCCGAGTTCTGTTCCTTGTGCAATTGGGCAGCTGCTGAGTCTTCAGAAGCTTAATATCAGCCACGATGAATTAAAAGAATTGCTGGATGAGCTCTGGCATTTAAAGAGCTTGAAAAGTCTACATCTTTCAACAGCTTGAACTAGAACGGATTCCAAACAACGTTGGCCAACTTGTCCATTTGGATGTGCCCAACAATGGCTGCCACTCTAATCTGATCTGGCATCCTTGTGACTCCAGAGCCACAGCAATGAGGTTGACTCTTAATTGCCCTCTGAAGTGGCTGAGTGAGACGCTCAGTTTAAGGGCAATTAGGGATAGGCAAGAAATCCAGCCAGCGATGCCCAAATCCCACGACTAAATTAAAAAAAAATCTGAGAATATGAATTATTTTGTGATGGGGTGAAGGAGCAGTTAACGTTTCACTTTGTGATCAGCCTGGGAATGGAAGGTGATTAATTAAGTAGGCCTCCTTCCCTCACACCAACTCTAATATTTACTGTCAACCCAAACTGTGTACCCTGTCCGTAACAGGAAGGGGAATGTTCTAACCTTCTGTCTCTTTGGACATGTGTAGCAGAATTCCATAGGTTGGTAATTCTTTGGTGGTGCCAATGGCGTCCATTACCCACAATGCAAAGCAGCGCTCCGTCATGTCACCCCCTTTCTGAGGGGCTGGTTCCCAGTAAGTCTCAAAGTGGTACGATTTCAAAGGGGAGGTGGGGGGGTGCGGGTGGACCATTCCCAGTACTGGTTAGTGAGGGGTAAACACAGCACTGGAACACTGCCTGATCTGCTTAGTGCACCCAGCACTTACTGCTGAGTCAATACGGATTTAAATGTGCTGAGTTCAATAAATAAAGAGTCGATGCCGATAAGAGTGGTCACGTGGCTGTTGGGTTATCATAAAATCCCCATCTGGGTCTGCAGTCCACACTGTGGACTGGAAAATCCTTTTCCAGTCCACAGTGTGGCATCTCGATCCACTACAATGTGGCTGACTTCTTAGATAAGTGCAAATTACTGCGGATGCTGGAGTCTAAAATAAAAACAGAAAAATGCTGGAAAATCTCAACAGATCTGACAGCATCTGTGGAGAGAGAGAGAGAGGGAGTCATGTCAACATTTCTGGCTCTACTCTCTCTGCTCAGGTGCTGTCAGACCTGCTGGGGTTTTCCAGCATTTTTTTCTTCACTGCCCCCTGGAAGGGCCTACCGAGTGGCTAACTTTTACTAGCACCGACCACGAGTAGACAGAAACACTTAGAACCGCCTGTCATGTCTACATCTAGATGTAACCTTGATTTCCAGGATGTGTTTAACAAACTAGCAGATGAGGGAATTGCTATTTGTGTTGCTTCACCCAAACTAGTCATGGAAGAAGCACCCAAATCCTACAAGAATGTAACTGCCACAGTGCAGGGATCAGCAAAAAAAAAAGCTATTAAATTGCGACCTATAGCAGTTATAAAAGGCTGATAGAGACTCTTTGATGATGGGCTAAATGAGGGAAATGCTTTGGATCAATGCCCTTGCCAGTGATGCCCACATCCTGTGAGCGATAAGAACATTTCTTTTTTGCCTGCTTGTTAAAAGATGGCGCTTCATGTGAATTGTACCTCAAACTGGCATTGACGAGATAGGAATCACGCCAGCCCGCACCTCCCCCCCCCCCCCCCCCCCCCCCCACCCCAGCACCCCCCACTTGAACATCTCTCTTGATGTTGTGTTGTCTGTTCTAAGTGTGACCTTTTATCATCATAACTTCTGTACTTTAATATTATTTCTCTCAGTTTGGGCAATGTTTACAATATTATGTATTAATAATAAATTGACTGTGCATTAATCATCTGGGCCTCTGTTCTTATTTACTAGCAATGGTGTATTTAAAACCCAGCGACCGGGAGGGTCGTGGCTCTGTCTCAGAGTGGAATTTGAATCCTCGGCCCTCTGACGTACAGGTGCTACCAACTGACGCTTTTACGCTGGTCACTAAATACTGGGTCCCCTCATCACCAAGAGGTAGAGATGCCAGCGTTGGACTGGGGTAGGCCCAGTAAGAAGTCCCACAACACCAGGTTAAACTCCAACAGGTTTATTTGGTATCACGAGCTTTCGGAGTGCTGCTCCTTCATTAGGTGAGTGGAGAGTTGGGTTCACAAGTAGGGCATGTATAAACAGAGACTCAATTGCAAGATAATGGTTGGAATGCGAGTCTTTACAAGTAATCAAGTCTTTACAGGTACAGACAATGTGAATAGAGGTTGCATGTGGTGGGAGTTACACGTAGTTACACTACACACAAACCCCCCCATCATTTGGCCTGAGTTTACAAAGTTCTGCTAACTGTCTGAGAGAGAGTTCCCCCAGTTTTGGCATAGTAAGAAGTCTCCCAACATCCGGTTAAAGTCCAACAGGTTTAATTTAGTAGCACGAGCTTTAGGAGCACTGCTCCTTCATCAGGTGAGTGGAGGTAGGTTTGCAAACACAGCATGTATAGGCAAAGACACAATTACAAGATCATTACAGATTGGAATGGAAAGAATACAACATGAGCCTTTACAGGTACAAACAATGTGAGTGGAGAGAGGGATAATCAGACGTTTAAGAGATGTGAATTGTCTCAAGCCAGGGCAGTTAATCAGATTTTGCAGGCCCAGGCTAAATGGTGGGGGCTACACATAGCGTGACTTGGCCCCAAAATCCCAGTTGAGGCCATCTTCGTGTGCAGAACGTGACTATCAATTTCTGCTCTCCCATTCTGCTTCATCACCAACACCACCCTAAACCCTCCACTTTATAAACTCTGGTATCTATCTCATTGGACAGCACAGCGGTGCACCTCACAGAGCCAAGGACCCAGGTTTAATTTCCAGCTTGGTTCACTGTGCATAAACCAATGGAGAATTTAGCATGGCCAGTGCACTGAACCAGCACAGCTTTCAGACTGTGGGAGGAAACTGGTGCACTCAGAAGAAACCCATGCAGACACAGGGAGAACGTGCAGACTCCACACAGTGACCCAAGGTTGCAATTGAACCTGGGTTTCTGGCATTGGGAGGCAGCAGTGCTAACCACTATACCACCATGCCAGATGTTTGAACCAAGGCGGTAATGATGTCAGGAGCTGAGTGATCCTGGTGGAACCCAAACTGGACGTCACTGAGTTGTTGCTGAGTAAGCACCGCTTGATTCTCCAGTATCATTGATCCTAGATAATCCGACGCCACAAATATTCCACATTAGTGAGGGAGTGACTCAAAATTTGTCCTCTGTGGAGAGTCTTGAGGAATTCTTTGGTGCTGCAGGAATTCAGGTTGGTCGCTGCTCCTTATTTACAAGATATGGAGATGCTGGTGTTGGACTGGGGTGGGCACAGTAAGAAGTTTCACAACATCAGGTTAAAATCAAACATTTGGAATCACGAGCTTTCAGAGCATTGCTCCTTCATGAGGTGAATGGAAAGGTAGGTTCACAAACACGGTATTTATAGACATAGACTCAATTGCAAGATGATGGTTGGAATTGAGTCTTCACAGGTAATCAAATCTTTACAGGTACAGACAGTGTGAGTAGAAGCTACATGTTGTTGAGGGTTACAGTAGTCACAGTATGTGTAACCCCCACCATTTGGACTGGGCTTGCAAAATCCTATTCACTGTCCTGGCTTGAGACAATTCACACCCCTTTAACCTGTAATTAACCCTCTGTCCATTCGCATTGTCTGTACCTATAAAGATTATCTAAAAAGACTCATATTTCAACCATTTATCTTGCGATTGTATCTTTGCCTCTATACGCTGTGTTTGTGAACCTACCTCTCCACTCACCTGAGGAAGGAGCAGTGCTCCAAAAGCTCGTGATTTCCAGATAAACCTGTTGGATGTTAACTGGGTGTTGTGAGACTCCTTACTGTGCCTTATTTACAATGCTTATGAATATTATCTTGTACTGCGACTGGGTTCCAATTCGAGTCCTGAATTTGGAGCTTGTTCAGGAAGGAACCTCTCAAAGTTGACAGACAAGAGTGGCAGCAGAAACCTGGTTTGGTGCCAATGGTTAAATGCCACGTCGGAACAGGAGAGGCTGGGTAATGAGTGATTTGTGCTGCCGACAGGTACCCCTTTCTTCTCCACCGAACGAAACCTTTTTTTTGATGAATTCCAGGGTCAGACCTGGGAGCGGAAATTTACATCTCCAGCCCCCCGTCAGGACTGTTTGCGAGAGCTGGAAGTCTCTCCATATCTCAGGTTTGACCTTTTGAATTCATCTCTGTTCTTCAGGAAGGTTGTATCACATTGGCACGAGAAAACATTCCAGAAAACTGGAAATTAATCTCCAGTTCAAATCCAGTGTGTGCCCCTCACAGATCACCAATCCTTCCTCTCAATGAGCTGATGTTAATCGAGGAATCCTACACGTTCGGTGATGTTGTGACATGCAAAGATTCCAAAGATGATTAAAATCCATCATTAAATAATTCTGTTTTGTTATTTTTCTGCCACATGCGTGGTCACTCTCTCATCTTTTAAGTTTATTTAAGTTTATTTATTATCACACAGTGGTTAGCGCTGCTGCCTCTCAACACTAGGGACCCAGATTCAATTTCTGACCTTGCATCATTGTATGGCGTTTGCACATTCTCCCCGTGTCTGTGTGGGTTTCCTCGAGTGCTCCGGTTTCCCCTGACATCCAAAGATGCGTGGATTAGGTGGATTAGCCAGGCTAAATTGTCCCTTGGTGTCAGGGGAACTGGCTGGGGTGAATGCATGGAGTTATGGGGATGGGATGGGATTGTGATCAGCGCAGACTTGATGGTCGAATCCTTCTGCACTGTCGGACTCTACTTTGGGGTGGCACGGTGGCACAGTGGTTAGCACTGCTGCCTCACAGCTCCAGGGACCCGGGTTCAATTCCAGCCTCAGGTCACTGTCTGTATGGAGTTGGCACATTCTCCCTGTGTCTGCGTTGGTTTCCTCCAGGTGCTCTGGTTTCCTCCCACAGTCCAAAAAATGTAGATTAGGTTAATTGGCCATGCTAAATTAACCGTAGTGTCAGGGGGATTAGCAGGGTAAATATGAGAATCTACGGGAATAGGGCCTGTGTGGGATTGTTGCTGGTGCAGACTCGACAGGTCGAATGACCTCCTTCTGCAGTGTCGGGATTCTATGATTCTCTCTGAAGTAGATAAAAATGTTAGAAAAAAATTATTCAATAAAAAACTATATAAAATACATTATGAAAAATGACTTCAAACAGATCCCAAACTTCCAAACAGCTGCATAGTTTCAGAATTTAGAAATTTATAGATATAAATTGTTGGGTAGAATTGATTTTTAAATGAATTGCTTCTTCCGCCAAAACATCCTCTTACTCATTGGTAGTGAGCTTCGGTGCAATGCTCACCTCATTCACCAGGCCACATCTTTTCACATTTTAATACAATTTCACTGAACTCTGAGTTTGAACAGCAAGTGGCAGTGGGCAGTGCGTGAATAACAGAGGCCAACACCTTGTTCTGAGGCATATCCATTTAGACAACCAAATCAGTCAAACCACGTCAAAAATATTTGGGAATAGCAACAATGCCTTTTACACAACTTGTGCAGTTTGCTGATAAATGAAACCATTTAAAATGGGCTACATTAAAATGGAGGGAAACCTAATATTTGTTTTTTCGTTTATTAGTGTCACAAGTAGACTTACATTAACACTGCAATGAAGTTAGTGTGAAAATCCTCTAGTAGCCACACTCCTGTTTGGGTACACTGAGGGAGAATTTAGCATGGCCAATGCTCCTAACCAGCACGTCTTTCGGACTGTGGGAGGAAACTGGAGCACCTGGACGAAACCCATGCAGATATGGGGAGAATGTGCAAACTCCGCACTGACAGTGATCCAAGCAGGGAATCGATCCTAGATTCCTGGAGCAGTGAGCCAGCAGCGCTAACCGCTGTGCCACTATGCCGCCCACATCTCCAAGTCAGCAGTTTCATACCAGACCCTCGGCTGCATCATTAAATAGAGTATCCGGGCAGGATTTTCCAACCACATTTGCCCCAAAGCCAGAAATTCCCTCCTGAGATCAAGGGATCTTTGCATGCTTTGCCAAATTTTCTGTCCCACCCACTAAGTATATGTGGCACGCAGGATGGGAAAATCCCCCCCCTCTGCTGTCTCAGTACCATAAGAAATCCAGAGGCTACATTTGAAGAGCCATCGAGAACGTCTGGTCAATATTTATCCCTTAACAAACTGTAGTTAAAAAAAGGATCTGGTCACAGTCAATAAAAATCTGGGATTAAGAATCTACTGATGGCCATGAAATCATTGCCAATTGTCTGAAAAACCCATCTGGTTCACTAATGTCCTTTAGGGAAGGAAATCTTTTGTCCTCACCTGGTCTGGCCTACATGTGACTCCAGAACCACAGCAACGTGATTAACTCTCAACTGTCTTCAGGCAACTAGGGATGGGCAATAAATGCTGGCCAATCAGTGAAGCCATGTCCCATGGACAAATAAAATATTTAAGTTTAGTTTAAAGTTTCTTTATTTGTGTCACAAGTAGGCTTATGAAGTTATTGTGAAAATCCTCTAGTTGCCACACTGTGGTGCAGGTACACTGACAGAGAATTTAGCCAATGCACCTAACCAGCACGTCTTTTGGACAGTGAGAGGAAACTGGAGCACCGAAGGAAACCCACGCAGACTCGGGGAGAATGTGTAAACTCTGCACAGACAGTGACCCAAGCCAGGAATTGAACCCAGTGCTAAGCACTGTGCCTCCGCGCCACCTCATTTTGTCATATTGTATTATGTCAAAGGTGCTATCCAAAAGGAAGGCTTAAAATTTTTTTCACTGGATATGGGCAATGCTGACCAGGCCACTATTTATTAGCCATCCCCCATACCCTTCAGAAAGAAGGTGGTGTTGTTAGTGTTGCTGCAGTGTGAATCTGTCCTCACGTATCTTTTGTATGTGTGTGCATGCATGCATGTGTATTCGTGTGCGTGCATGCACATGTGTACATGTGTGTGTCTGTGTGCATGTATGTGAAGTGCATGGGTATGCATGCATATGTGTGCATTTTCATGCATGTGAACATGCATGCGTGTCTGTATACGTATGCATGTGTATGTGCACACTGTGCACGTGTGTGTGTGCATGCATGTCTGTTTGCATGTGTTTGTGTGTGCATGTGTGCATGCGTGTGTTTGTGTGCATGTGTTTGTGCATCACATGTGTGCACATGTCCATGTGCGTGCATGCAGGCATGTGTCTGTGTACATGTGAATGTGTGTGTGTGTGTGTGTCTGTGTCTGTGTGTCTCTCATAGCTTTCAAATGAAAAGTTTGGGCAGATTGTGTAACGAAGTTTCAGCAAGAGGTAAAGAGGTGGCTCAAACTGACAGAATTAATACACGTCAGTGAGCGTATACAGTGAGGTGACATTGTGTCAACTCTGTCGATGTATGTCTGACTGAGCAGACGGCCGTGTTTGTGATGGTGTCTTGCTGTTTTGTTCACTAATGCTGCAAGCTCAGTTGCCTGTCCTTTTTGCTCAGTGAATTGGAAAAGCAAGGGGCCCCCCTCTAAAGCTCTGTGAATGCTAGCACTCAGTAACAGGACTGGGAACTCGGTGTGTGTGATGTCCCTCCCAGCTTTACCCTCACGTCTGGAGATGGGTAAAGGTGGAGCCTGACCAATTAAAACTCTGTCGCTTCCAGCACAGAGGACTGCTAAGTTTTGCAGAAAATGCATGCACTGGCCTTTAAGTTCACCTCCCTCGAGGTAACTGCAGCCACAGCCTCCTGTAACAGTTAATTATCCTGGATTATTTTTGGGAAGGTGTGGGGGGTAATGGTGCCTCTCCTACACCAGCCTCCTTCAGACTTTTTCAAGAGTTACCTTCCCAGGAGCACCATGTTTTTAAAAACTTATTCATGGTGCATGGGCATTGCTGGCCAGCCAGCGTTTATTGCCCATCCCTAGTTGAGATTCAACCACACTGCTGTGACTCTGGAGTCACGTGTGGGCCAGACCGGGTAAGGTTGGCAGATTTCCTTCCCTAAAGGACATTGGTGAATCGGACGGGTTTTTATGACAATCGATAACAACTTCATGGTTATCAGTAGATTCTTAATTCTGTGAAGGCCCCCCAGGTGTGCCATGAAATAAGATTCAAAATGATTCAAAGTTCATATAATTAAAGTAAGACTAATCTTCATCTTCAGTTGTGTGGCTGACTCTCCAAGACCCAACACATCTTGGAATTCCCGTGCATACTTTGGCTGAGAAAGAGCCACACATACGTAGTTTAGATTTATGTTGGTCAGACCCTCATGTGCATGACTGGAGCTGAAGGCAAAGATTCCCCTTGCACCCACACAAAAAGTGAAAACTTGAAAAGAGTGACACAGTGGCACAATGGTTAGCACTGCTGCCTCACAGCACCAGGGACTCAGGTTTAGTTCAGCCTCGGGTGCCTGTGTGGAGGTTGCATGTTCTCCTCATGTCTGCCTGGGTTTCAATGAACAAAGAAAGAAAATTACAGTGCACAGGAACAGGCCCTTTGGCCCTCCAAGCCTGCAGAGAACATGTTGATTGGCTGAGCTAAAACTCCCTATCCTTCTGGGGATCATATCCCTCTATTCCCATCCTATTCATGTATTTGTCAAGAAGCCCCTTAAAAGTCACTATCGTATCTGCTTCCAAGAGCAATTCCAAATACCCACCATCCTCTGTGTAAAACATCTGCCTCGTACATCTGCTTTAAACCTTGCCCCTCGCACCTTAAACCTATGGCCTCTCAGAATTGACTCTTGCACCCCAGAAAAAAGCTTCTGAATATCCACTTTGTCCATGGCTCTCATAATTTTGTAGACTTCTATAAGGTCGTCCCTCAAGTTCTGTCATTCCAATGAGAACAAATCAAGTTTTTCCAACCTCTCCTCATAGTTAATGCTCTCCATACCAGGCAACATCCTGGTAAATCTTTTCTGTACCCTCTCCAAAGCCTCCACATCCTTCTGGTAATGTGGTGACCAGAATTGAACACTATATTCCAAGTGCGGCCTAAATAAGGTTCTATAAAGCTGCAACATGAGTTGCCAATTTTTAACCTCAGTACCACGGCCAACGAAGGCAAGCATGCCGTATGCCTTGTTGCCTACCTTCTCTACCTGCGTTGCCATTTTCAATGACCTGTATGCTTGTATACCTAGATCCCTCTGCCTATCAATATTCTAAAGAGTTCTGCCATTAACTGTATATTTCCTATCAGTATTAGACCTCCCAAAATGCATTAACTCACTTTTGTCCGGATTAAACTCCATCTTCCACCTTTCTGCCCATGTCTCCAACTGATATATCCTGCTGTATCATCTGATGGTCCTCATCGCTATCTGCAAATCTTCAAACTTACTAATCAAATCAGTTACATTTTCCTCCAAATCATTTATATATATTACAAATAACAAAGATCCCAGCACTGGTCCCTGAGGAATACCAACTGTTACAGTCCTCCATTCAGAAACATACCCTTCTACTGCTATTCTCTATCTCCTATGACCGAGTCAGTTCTGTATCCATTTTGCTAGTTCGCCTCTAATCCCATGTGACTTCATCTTCTGCACCAGTCTGCCATGAGGGACCTTGTCAAAGGCCTTACTGAAGTCCACGTAGACAACACCCATTGCCTACCCTCATCAATCATCTTCATCATCTCCTCTAAAAACTTGACCAAGTTGGTGAGGCACAACCTCTGCTTCACAACACCATGTTGCCGCTCGCCAATACGTTAATTAATTTCCAAGAGGCAGTAAATCCTGTCTCGAAGAATCCTCTCCGAATAATTTCCCTACCACTGAATCATCGGAATTCAGAAGGATGAGGGGAGATCTTATAGAAACACATAAGATTGTGAAAAGAAGTTCCTTCCACTGGCGGGTGAAACTCAAACTAGGGGCATAGCCTCAAAATAAGGGGAAGCAGATTTAGGACTGAGTTAAGGAAGAACTTCTTTACACAAAGAGTTGTGAATCTGTGGAATTCCTTGCCCAGTTGAGGCCACCTCATTGAATGTTTTTAAAACAAGGATAGATAAATTTTTGAACAGTAAATAAATTAGGGGTTATGGTGAGCGGGCGGGTAAGTGGAACTGAGTCTACAAAAAGATCAGCCATGATTGTATTGAATGGCGGAGCAAGCTCGAGGGGCTGGATGGGCTATTCCTGCTCCAGGTTCTTATGACCAGAGCTGGGTCCCTGATGCTGTCTAACCACTGTGCCACCGTCCTGCTCAACTGCAGTGAAGGAGGATCTCTGCCTCCACCACCAACTGGAGCAGTGAGTTCTCAGACCTCCAATCCCTGGAGCCTGTGTGTTGGTGAAGGAGGAGAGGGGGCACTAGGACCAGTGGAGAGTTTCATTGTAAAAGAAGGCGGGGTGAGAGTGCGGCAGAGTTTGTGCTGCCACAGCCTCTCAGCGTGGTCAATGCTGAACATTGAGACCCCTTTCAGCCTTCACAGGAGTTTCACTGCTGCTCGCACCTCCCCACTTGCCTGCAAGATACACCAGCCACTGGACTGAACGGAAAGCCTGCTTGTCAACGCTGCCTCTCTGACAGAAGCACACTCATTGAACCACAGGGAATTTTTCACCCACTTTCCACTTCTAAGAGGTCTGGCGCAGGAGGATAATAAAAGAGAGGGAGAGGAGAAGGGAGGCGATGGGGAAGCTGGCGATTTTCAGAGGCTATTTGGCTGTGTGCTGTGGGGCTCTGGCGCTGACAGCCTGCCTCCCAGGGGTGGCGGGGGGCTGTTTCAACAGAGAAAACCCCAAATGTTGCACAGGCAGGAGTAACGACTGTTGGGATCTCAGCAGGAGACGGGCGGTGTGTTACTGCGATGCTTACTGTCAGAAAACAGGAGACTGCTGTGAGGATTATCACACGGTGTGTCAGATATCTGGTAAGTTCCTGCTCCCACGTGGAATTGTAACAAACTCCTAACTTGTGCTGACTCCCACTTTAAAGGCTGTGGGGGAATTGAGTGGGGGGACACATTTGTATCAATGTTTCATTCTCTGCCTATCATTTACCGAGGGAAAGGATTGGCGTAGAAATTTCTGTTGCGATATTCTTTTTCTGGAGTAGAGAAGGACAGGTGTCTGTATAGATTTATACATATGACCACACTTGCAATAGATTTCACTGTGGTCAAAGTGGAGATTTTTTTAAATGATGGATCTTCGCTGAGAGGTTCCCTCTCTCCCTTGGTGAAAGAAGGTGAGATGTGACTTCTCCCCCATCTCCTTAAAATCCTGAATGGTTTTTGATGCAGAGAGACTGTTTCAGGAGGGAGAGGGTATGTGACAGTAGAGGGACAGTCTCCAATAGGGAATTCAGGAGAAACTTTGTTAGCCAGAGAATGGTGGAACTTGCTCCCAGAGGGGGAGTGTTTGAATCGATGGAGTTATCACAAGGAGTGAGAAGCGGATAGAGGAATATTGCTGATTTGCAGAGGCTCCAATGATGGATAAACGCTAGTATGTAATGGCTGGGCCGAACGGACTGAGACATTCTCTGTATTAATATGAAATTTAATCGCATTTGTAACTAGTCTGTGACTATGATGGTTGAACCTCTTGTATATCTATCAAACTCTTCGCTTTCCTTCCACACATTCCTTCCGTTATATTAAGGGGGATGTGTTGGTGGGAAACTATTTAAAATGTAATTTCTGGGCTTTGTGTGTTGGACACTGCAGAGAGGACAGGACGGAGAAGATCAACCCAATACGAACTGGGCGAACCGCTGTTTTATTGGACATCCTGATGCCGGGATTATATTCCCAAATGTCCCAGTTTAGTGCTGCTTGCTTTTATCGTTTGTCCAGTTAACCGTTAACAGCGGAATACCATGTGAAATAGACACAGAAATGCTGCACTAATACATGTTTTATAGGAAAGATGTTTTTGGGACTTTTAAAAATATAAATTAAGTTTATATAAATTACCAATTTAACACATTACATTCCCTATTGCTGTCAGACTTTTGAATTACCTTATATTAAACATGATCTTTCTCTACACTACCTGTAACAATAACATTACATTCTGCACCTTCTTTCCTTCTCCCCTGTGTACTCTATGTATGGTATGCTTTCACAGTATAGTGCGCTAGAAACAATACTTTTCACCATATATCAGTATATGGAGCAGCACAGTGGCACACTGCTTTGCACTGCTGCCTCAATACCAGGGACCCGGGTTTGATTCCCGGCTTAGTTCACTGTCTGGGTGGAGTTTTGTACATTCTTCCTGTGTCTGCATGGATTTTCTCCGAATACTCTGGAATCTTCCCACAGTCAAAAATGCATGGGTTAGGTGGATTGGCCATGCTAAATTGCCCTTTAATGTAAGGGGTCTAGCTAGGGTAACTGCATGGAGTTACGGGGATGGGGTCTGGGTGGGATTGTGGTCGGTGCAGACTTGATGGGCTGAATGGCCTCCTTTGGCACTGGAGGGATTCTATGATTCTGTGGGGTGAGGGCTAGTTGGATTGTGGTCAATGCAGACGTGATGGGCTGAATGGCTCCCTTCTGCACTGTTGGATCCTATGATCTATGTGACAATAATAAACCAAATTAAATCAGCTTAGGTGACAACAGCTCCCTATATTTAGCATAGTATGTCATATATATCCACATAGAGTTGTAAAGCACCATTCGGCCCACCATACTCATGCTACCCCCATACCAGTAATAGAGCTGGATAGTTAGAGATATTGGGTCAGGTTCACCTGTTCATTTCCTGCTACGTATGCAAATCTACTTTGGGCAGAGAGGATGGGGTGAGGATGGGTGAGCAGTTTCAATAGTAACTTTCAGAAGGGAAATAGGATTCTCGGGGGCTTGGCAGGGTAGATGCTGAGAGGCTGTTCTCCCTTGAGGGACAGTCTAGGATCAGAGATCATTATCTCGGAGTAAAGGCATCATCCTATTGGAGACAGAGGTGAGGAGAAATTTTTTCTCTCAGAGGGTAGTGAATTCTTAACTGCAGAGTGCCTAATGGGCTGGGTTGTGAAGTATGTTTAAGGCTGAAGTAGAGAGATTTTTAATCAGTAAGGGAATCAAAAAAGGACTATTCTCCCAAAAAAATTTCCAAATGTCAAATCTGTGTGAAAACTGGAGTAAATCACATTAGTTTTTTTTCCAGTGGGATTTTCAGGATGAATCTCCCACACTCTGTTCACTGCAGAGTGCACTAGTGTGATTCATTTCAGAAATCAGTGGGCAGGAGCTATTGCCGCCTGAGAGGCCAGCAGCATAGCCCTGAGTGGGCAACTGTGCAAACTCTGTCATAGTGGAGATCAGCATATGCGCAGTAGCCCTGCATTGCCAACATCCCGATGGCCAGCCATGCAACCACTGCAACATTCCCCGCACACTCTCCAAAGGCACATTTGCTGACTGCCAAAACATATCCAGGCCAGCCTCACCCCCCTCCACCCCACTCACCCTCCCTCCACCTGCCTACTGGCCCGACTTGGACTGCCCCCTCCCCACAATCCCAATCTTCCACTCCTCCCACCCCCACTAGCAGCCTCAACACCCCCGCAATGTCGACCTCGCCCTCCCTTCCCCCAGAAACCCTTCCCCTATTAGTTCCCACCCCCCCTTAGATGCCTGGTGGTCAGTGCAAAATGCCCCTAGGCATTGGCACTTTGCCCCCTTGGGCAGTGCTGGAGGCCCAGGCTGGCCCTGCCAAGGAGGCAGCAATGTCTAGGGGCACCCTCCCCACCACTTGACCCTTTGAGGGGGGATTCAATTGCCCTCTCTCTTCATTCCAGCCAGGTCCAGTCATCAGCTCCCTGCAACTGGGGAGCTGCTGTAAACCCCGCTGGAGTGAAACATTCCTGGCTGAGGAAGTGGGGAGGGAGAAGGGGGGATGTATGGGGATAGGCTAGAGGGCCTGGAGACTTCAGATTTAACTTCAGACTTGAAATTTAAATTGCAGTAAAATGATCATCTAAATAAATTATGCAGCTCCACACTGATTTGTGGCATGGAGCTGTCGACACCCCCTGGAGACTCACGGAAGCTGTAGCACACAGCGGAGACCCCATGAACCGGCCTCCACTCGAGTCTCCCGGCCCAATGTACTACAGAAATGTACACAGCAAGATGGGAAAATCGCCCTGATAGAGTTTTACAGCAATGAAAGAGGCCCTTCAGCCCATCATGTCTGTGCTCGCCATCAAGCACCTATCCATTCGAATCCCATTCTCCAGCACTTGGCCTTGTATACTATGACGTTTCAAGGTGATTTTGGTGGAAAATCCCAGCCCAAGTTTATTTCCTGAGTTAGTGATCAACTTTAATCTTGGCTTCCCTGTGTGACACTTTATTAAATACCTTCTGGAAACCTAAGAAAATACCTACCAATTCCCTTTCATCCACAATGCATGTTATTCATGGGGATAAGACGGGAAAGCGGAGTTGAGGATTATCACATCAGATCACTCATGATCTCATTGGATGGCTGAGCATGTTCAATGGGCTGAATGGCCTACATCTACTCCTAGGTCTTATGGATGTAGCAATGAAAGGGATGAATCCAAGGCTGGTAGCTCAGGTAAATTGGGGAACTGATTAAAAACATATCTGAAACACAAACAGGAAATGCTGGAAAATCTCAACAAGTCTGACAACATCTGTGGAGAGAGAAACAGAGCTAATGTAGCAACTCTGCAGTCAGAGCTCCGACAAAAGGTCATCCAGACTCAAAATGTTGGCTTTATTCTCTCCCCACTGACGTTGTCAGACCCGCTGAGATTTTCCAACATTTTGTTTCAGATTCCAGCATCTGCGGTATTTCGCTTTTATCTCTGCGTTTGCACAATGAGATTTCAAAACTCAAATGTGTTCTGTGAACCAATACTTTTAACTGTGGCCCTAAAACAGCACAGAAGCGAGAGACTGTAATGTTGATAACGGTGCTGTGCAGCGAGACTGAGAGCTAGTTTCTAAAGTAGGGTGAAATTGATCTGAACCCATCTCTTTCTTCAGTGGAAGATTGTCAGGTTTATATGCACAGGAAAGAATTAAAGTAAAAGTTAATTTGTTAGTGTCACAAGTAAGGCTTACATTAACACTGCAATGAAGTTACTGTGAAACTCCTCCAGTTGTCACATTCAGTGCCTATTCAGGTCAATTCACCACAGTCAAATGCTGAGAGTTTGGGGAGCTCAAAATAATGTGCAGTATTGTCTTAATTAACCTCAACACGATAGTGATGTATTGCTATTAAAATTGCCTCCTTAAAGAGGCGGCACAGTGGTTAGCACTGCTACCTCACAGTGCCAGGGACCCAGATTTGATTCCCGCTTGGCTCACTATCCGTGTGGAATTTGCATGTTCTCCTCAAGTCTACATGGGTTTCTTCCAGGTGCTCCGATTTCCTCCAAAGGTATGCAGGTTAGGTGGATTTGCCATTTGAATTGCTCCTTAGAGTCTGGAGGGACTAGCTAAGATGAATATGTGTGGGTTATGGGGATAGGGACTGGGTGGGATTGTGGTCAAGGTAGATGGGCCGATGGCCTCCTTCTGTACTGTAGGGATTTTATGAAGTGTAATATTCAACAGAAAAAGATGTCAAGGAACTAAATACTGTGGATGCTGGAATCTGAAACCAAGAGAGAAAATGCTGGAAAATCTCATCAGGTCTGGCAACACCTATAAAGAGAGAAAAGAGCAGACATTTCGAATCCAGATGACCCTTTATCAAAGCTAAAAGACACAGAAAGTGGGAGATATTTATACTGACGGGGGAGGGAATAGTCATAGCCACAGAAACAAGGGGGAAGTCTAAGAGATGCGAATGCAGAGTGACTATCAATGTGACTGTGGTAACTGTCCTCCCTCACCACTCTCCAGGAGAACCCCGGAAGTATGATCAAAATAACATCCCTCTGTCAATATTCCTGATCCTCTCAGGGTTCATTGGTGGAGTTCTGGGACTGCAGCACGTTGTGCCAATGCTTTCGGAATGCCAGAATTGATGTCCATACATGGTAGGGTAAGCTGACAGAATATACAGAGAGATATGAGAAGCCTATCGCTGAGGACGCAGATCAGGAGAATGATTCACTCAGAGCGTTTGTGAATTTTCCACCTTAGAAGGTTGTGGAAGTCCCATTCTTGGGTACATTTAAGGCTGGGATTTTTGGTCTCCAGGGAGTAAGCGGGAAAATAGAGCTGAAACACAAAATCAGCATGGTAGCGTAGTGGTTAGCACTGCTGCCTCACAGCGCCAGGGAACTGGGTTCAATTCTGGCCTCAGGTCACTGTGTGGAGTTTGCAACTTCTCTCTGTGTCTGCGTGCGTTTCCTCCGGGTGCACCGGTTTCCCCACACACTGCAAACATTGTGCAGGTTAGACGTGATAAATTGCTCCTTAGTCAGGGGTCTTAGCAAACTAAATACATGGGGTTCCAGGCTGGGATTGATGATGGTCCAGGCTCTTTCCTCTCTCAGGTACTGACTTCAGGATCTCAGGCCAACAGTCAGTGAGAACAGATCGAACTTCCTGGGACTTTGGTGGCACGGTGGCACAGTGGTTAGCACAGCTGCCTCACAGCACCAGGGACGTGGGTTTGATTCTCGACCTGGGTCACTGTCTGTGTGGAGTCTGCATGTTCTCACCGTGTCTGCGTGGGTTTCCTCCAGGTGCTCTGGTTTCCTTCCACAGTCTGAACAACGTGCAAGTTAGGTGAATTGACCCAAACAGATACCAGAGTGTGGCAACTAGGAGAATTTCACAGTAACTTCATTGCAGTGTTAATGTAAGCTTTACTTGTGACTAATAAATAAACCTTAAAACTTCAGCTTTACGTTAAGGGGGATGTCAAAATGTCCTTACAGTGCAGAAGGAGGCCATTCTGTCTATTGAATCTGCACCAACTCGCCAAAAGAGCATCTCACTGGCTCACCAACAGCTCAACAATCCCTCTGCCTTACGTCCATAACCCCATGCATTTTATTGTGGCCGATCCACCTAACCTGCACATCTTTGGAGTGTGGGAGAAACTGGAGCACCTAGACGAAATCCATGCAGACATGGGGAGAATGTGCAAACTTCACACAGGCAGTGACCCAAGCTAGGAATCAAACCCAGCTCCATGGCACTGTGAAGCAGCAGTGCTAACCACTGTGCCTCCCCCAAAAAAATGATACTTTGCAAGTAGTTAAGGGATCCCCGTATATGCATAATCCTGTTTTCTTCAATCAATACAAAGACTTCATTTTAAGATAGATCTGCCTATGCGCAATTATATTTAAATGTTAGACTGTATGAGTTAACTAACTGTGCTAAGCTCAACAATTGTAGCTAACTTGGCTGCATGTAGAATCAGAAAGCATGATGGGTCAGCTCAAAATTGACTGCATTCCTGACGGGTACACAATGCAAGCAAATGTGTTTCTCATAACAGCAGCTGCAAGGATTGTTTCTCTAGACGGAAACAGTCTGTAAAAAGTACTTCCAATAATGAGATAAAGGTTGAAATATAGTTTGTAATTTAGCTTGTTTCAAAATCCAGATCAAATTGAGTCACCACTCAATTTTTTGATTAGAGAGCCTCGCTAAGTTTGCTTTCTTTTTGCTTCTGTCGTGTTCATTTTTTAAGTGCTGTTCAATAAAACTGTTTTAAAACTCGTGCTGTCCCCTCGTCTCTTCAAACGAATGAATGGACCCGACAGTCGTGTTTCGGGGATTAATTTTCAATTGCTGAAAACTCCAGGGCAGTCCCGGAGTGTTGGCCACACTGCTTGGGAGCTAAATGACACTAGTTCTCGGGTTGTGGATGAAGCTGCATTTATTGCCTGTCCCAGATGTGCCCTGAGAAGTTTGCAATATCTTCCCTTGAACCATTGCTGTCCATGAGGCGACAGTGAACTCCACAATTGTGCCTCAGTCACAGTGAAGGAATGGCAATGTCTGTGCTAATTAGCATTCCATGCGATTTGGAAGAGAACTTGAAGGTGAATATCATGTCCCAGTGATGGAGGAGACAGTCCCCATGGAAACCAATAACTCTTGAAAAGAAATTTGAGCTTCCAGTAGCTGACAGAATGACAAGAGATTTCACTTTATAATGCTTACTGTAGCAAAAGACCATATGCTGTAGTAACTATTTTCTTTTTGTGCAAAGAACAAAGAATAAAAAAGATTATAGCACAGAAATAGGCCCTTCGGCCCTCCAAGCCTGTACCGACCGTGCTGTCCAACTTAACTCAAACCCCCTACCCTTCCAGGGACCATATCCCTCTATTCCCATTCTATTCGTGTATTTGTCAAGATGCTCCTTAAAAGTCATGATCGTATCTGCTTCCACTACCTCCCCTGGCAGCGAGTCCTAGGCACCCACCACTCTCTGTGTAAAATACATCTCCTCGTACATCTCCTTTAAAATTTGCCCCTCGCACCTTAAATCTATGCCCCCTTGTAATTGACTCTTCCACCTTGGGAAAAATCTTCTGACTAACCCTTCTGCCCATGCCTTCATAATTTTGTAGCCTTCTATCAGGTCACCTCCCAACCTCTGTCATTCCAGTGAGTACAAACCAAGCTTCTGCAACCTCTCTACAAACTAATGCCCTCCATACCAGTCAACATTTTGGTAAATCTTTTCTGTTTCTTCTCCAAAGCCTCTACATCTTTCTGATAGTGTGATGACCAGAATTGAGCACTACGTTCCAAGTAAAAAGTATAAGCTCTAGGCACCTTGTACTCTGAACTATTAAATAAACATTCCCCTCTTATACATAACATCCATTGCACTCTCCACTGAATTACAGTCCTTTACAGTAGCTTCCAGTGGCTTCACATTTCCTTGTTTCATCAAGTAAGGACTTTGACTGACTGCTAGGACTTGAGTGATTGCAGAGTTTCCTCAGTCCACTACCTGAAACAAAGCTTTTCGCAGTGATTGTTCCCTGCTGGCTGTGCCTGGACAGATCTCCCAGATTCCTGAGATATCTGTGGGATGCATCTCTTTGACTGGGGAGAATCTTTCTCTTGCATCCCACTGTGGTAGATTATAAAACCAAGCAGCCTCCTCTCTGTTGAACATACAGAACTGCTGTCTGTTATATTCATTGATTAGTAAGGAAGCCTGTAACCTGATCTCAAAACTTGCTTTCTTTCAACTCTTTCCCAAGAAACTCATTAGCCGTGCATCCAGGTTGAAATGTGGATTTGTTATTCTTGACCCCCAATTCTCTTGCACTTTGTAAGTTTATAGCACAACTGTTTACAACTTGGTATTTTAACATCTTTCTGGTGCTCTGAGCGATGTTAGAATATGCCTGTTGTGATTTTGGAAATTGCTGCCATTGTCTCCAGCTGTGTACATCTTAGACTGTTGCCCTAATCTCACAATCTGGACCTCCCCTTTGGTCTTTATCTGCCCTAGGCCTGTTGTGAAGCCGGCTTCACAAAAGCCACATGACAAAGAACAAAGAACAGTACAGCACCCAAATAGGCCGTTCAGCCCTCCTAGCCAGAAACATGACACCTTTCTAAACTAAAGACCTTTTCCCTCTACGCAGTCCATATCTCTCTATTCGCTGCCTGTTCATGTATTGGTCAAGATGCCTCTTAAATGTTGCCATTGTCCAAAGTCCAAAGATGTGTGGGCTAGATTGATTGGTCATATTAAGAAATTGCCCCTTACTGTCCAGGATAGTGGAAATAGTATGTAGGGATATGGGGGGATAGGGCCTGGGTGGGACTGTGTTTGGTGTGGATTCGATGGGCTGAAGGGCCTCTTTCTGCACTGTTCTATGATCTATGATAGTATCTCCTTCTATCACCTTCTCTGCCAGTGCATTCCAGAAACTTACCACCCATTGTGTAAAAAAAAATTGTTCATTTGTGTGATGTGGGCATTGCTGGCTGGACTGGCACTTACTATCCATTCCCAGTTGTCCTTGGAGTTGAGAGTCAACCACATTGCTATGGCTCTGGAGTCACATATAGGCCAGGTAAGGAAGCCAGATTTCTTTCCCTGAAGGACATTAGTGAACCAGATGGGTTTTTCTGACAATCCACAATGATTTCATGGTAGATTCTCAATTCCAGATTTTTTTATTGAATTCAAATTCCACCATCTGCTGTGTTGGGATTTGAACCCGGGTTACCGGAACATAAACTAAGGGCCTAATTTTACTATTGCCATCGCAAAAAGTTGGGCATGAGGCCATTAACACGATCCACACCCGTGTCTGCGTAGATGCCCACTTTACCAAGGCCCGAACCAAATCATACCCGAAACAGGCGCAACAGCGATTTAAATGCATTTGCATACATTTAAATTGGATTAGTGGGCTGCCCACCCAACTTTACCAGCATTTCCTCCTTTACCATCACGTTCTCCCCGTGCAGATTCGGCGCGAAACAACCCTGTTCGGCAAAGGTCTATTTCGGGTGCTCCAGCTGCTGGAGAAATAAGTTCAGAGCTTCCAGCGGCTCTCTGACTCAGGGTGGTGGGGAAGAAGGGAGGGGGAGGCAGGTCAGATCATTCTCTAGTTTGGGAGGGAAGGGGAAGGAGGCCAGATTGTTGTCTGTGGGGTGTATGGGGGGTGGGAGAAAGGCAGTGGGAGGCCAGATGGCTCTCTGGTTGGTGGGGAGGGATCATTATCCGGGGTGGGGGGGACTATTGCCACGCTGCGGGCCATCAGTGGGAGAAGGGGGTGAAGTGGGGCAGGGGGTCACGATCGGTCTGGGTAGTGGGTGGGTGAGTAAGGGGGACAGTTATGTTTGGGGGTGATATCTGTGGGGGCCAACACCCCCGCTTTTTGCTTCCTGGCCGCTTTATCCGCTTTTTGTGGCCCGGGAGTGATGAGACAGGGGCGCGTTTACCCAATTTTTTTCCCTCACTGCGCAAACGCAGTTCGGAGCTGCAATGATTTGGGCGCGATAAGCCCCACCCACAGCGTAATTCAGACTCGTGATTTACGAGTGCTTATGGGGGTGCCTGAGAGCAGTTTTCCAAGTCGGATCTGAATTGCACCCAGATTCAGCACTTTGATTCAAATTGTTAAAATCGGGCCCTGGTCTGGCGATAATATCACAAGGCCATTGCCTCCCACTTGCCTCGCACTTTAAACCTTCTCCTTTAAACTTTCCTCCTTTTTACCTTAAACATATCCCCTAGTAACTGACAATTCGACCCTGGGAAAAAAACTCCAACTATCCATTCTGCCCATACCTCTCATCTTTTGGTAAATTTCTATCAGGGGGTTGCCCTTCCGTTTTCCTTAAATTAAAGATGGTTCCAAAACTTTAGGATTATCAACTATAACAGGAAGGAGCTGCTGTTGAAGTATTTTTGAGCAGCTGCTCCAGTGCATCCTGTAGATTAACAGACTGTATATCCATGGCACATTTAATACAGTAATATCTCCGAGAGAGGGCCGAGGGGATATGCTGGAACAGAACCAGGATATAGAACATCACTCACTTGGAGAGACTGGACAAGTTAGGGGATAGCAATGGCAAATTTTATGTGATAAAGAAGGGCAAACCTTGACCAGTGACAGAAAGGGGTGACATGATGGCACAGTAGTTCCCACTGCTGCCTCACAGCACTAAGATCCTGAGTTCAGTTCCTGGCTTGGGTCACTGTCTATGCAAAATCTGCATGTTCCCCCTGTGTCTGCATGGGTTTCATGCAGGTGCTTTGGTTTTCTCACACAGTCCAAAGATGTGCTGGTTAGGTGGATTGGCCATGGTAAATTCTCCCTCAGTGTACCCGAACAGGTGCCAGAGTGTGGTGTACTTGGGGATTTTCACAGTAAATTCATTGCTGTGTTAATGTAATAATAAATAAACTTTTAAAGTCAAAAACCAAAGGGCAGAGATTTACAGCCGTTGGAAAATCAACCGTACGTCAGATGAGGGGAATTTATTTCATGCAGCAAGGTTTGGATTCTGGAATGTTCTGCCTGAAAGGCTGATGGAACAGATTCAACTTTCAAAAGGGAACTGGATAGATACTTGAAGGGGAAACACTTGAAAGGTAACGGGAGAAGAACGAGGAGAGTGGGCTTACTTTAAAACCCCTTTCAAATGGTCAGAAGAGTCATTATGGGCTGAATGGCCTCATTTGGAGCTGTTTCACCTATTGACTCTAGAAACATTACAAAGTATACAAAGGAGTGTTATCGGGTGAAATACTGACCCTGCGCAACACAAGGAGACATCAGGACAGCCGACCAAACACTTTGTTAAAGAGGTGAATGGAAGGAGCTTCACCAGGAGGAGAGAGAGAAATGGAGAAGGTTCAGAAAGGGATAATATACATATTATATTCATAGTGTGTTAGTTACAAGATGGATTTATTCTGTCCTGTTTTAAAAGTTCCAGTTGAATAGCTTGCCCTTGAGCTTCCTGAATGTTAACTACAATCGCAGTCACCCAGGCGAATGATGAGTGCCCCATACTCTCGACTCATCTTGTGGATAACAGACAGGATGGGAGAGGTTTGTCAGTGAGTCACTTATTGGCATGCAGTGTATTCATCCTCTGCCCTGTTCTACACGCCAACCAGCTCTGACCCCGGTATCCATGCCAACCGGCTCTGATCCCTGGTGCCTGTGCTAACTAGCTGTGGTATCTGTGCTAACCAGCTCTGATCTTTATTATCCACGCTAACCAGCTCTGACCCCTGGTGCCCGTACTAATTAGCTGTAACCCCTGGTATCCTAGCTAACTAGCTTTGATCCCTGGTGTCTATGCTAACTAACTCTGACCCTTGGTGTCTGTGCTAACCAGCTCTGATTGTTGGTGGCCAGTTGAACTCAATGCCTCTTGTTGCTGCTGATTGCACAGTTGTGCTGAGCCTGGATATTGGGTGAAATAAGATCTAGTTGGTCATGGTGCTCGCTGCAGTTGAACAGCCTGCTCACACTAACCGTCTGTGCTCTGCTGTGGTTTGGCTGACGGTGTTACAGAATGTTGTAACTCTGTATCCAAGTATGAGTTAGCACCTTCAGGAGAACGGGGTGGGGGAGTCGGAGGGAAACTGTAGAGGAAAATGAGGAATGCCCACCAAGACTGAGTCCTTTTCCCCTGCCTTGTCTCCACAGCTGCATGAGGAGGATATGTAACAGCACTACCCTCTCCCTCCTATTGTTGCTACAACACTGAATGATTTGTTGCACTATAATTGGGATATTAGTGGCCACAGCATCAAAGTGTGGAACAGGTCCAATTAGGATTTTATGGCCTGTACTGTTTCAATTATGTCAATGTGAGTGCATAGAAATTTGGAATTCCGAAAAAGAAATATTATTTGTACACCTGCGGCGTTCACTCCCCTTTTAATCTATAACTTCAGCTGTGAATTCTTGTTAAGTGAATTCCTTTTGGGCTTGGCATCATCTTTCTGCGTTGCATTGTGTGCAGTCAACCTTCTCATAGTTGCTGTTACAGAAGCTCAGAATGTAGGAAGAGGAGGAGGCCATTCAGCCCCTTAAACAGATTTGTCATTCAATGAGCTCATGCGTTAACTATGCCCAAATTCCCCACCTTAATTCTCCCATATCCCTTAACACCTTTGGTTAACAGAAAGCTATTAATTTCAGATTTAAAATTAACAGTTGATGTAGTGTCAGTTACTGTTTGGGGATGAGAATTCTAACATGCGTGGCATGATGGCACAGTGGTGAGCACGGCTACCTCACAGTGCCAGGGACCCGGGTTCGATTCCTGGCTTGGATTACATGTCTGTGTTGACTTTGCATGTTCTCCCCATGTCTGCATGGGTTTCCTCCAGGTGCTTTGAAATCTGAAAAACATATTGGCTAGGTGCATTGGCCATGTTAAATTCTCCCTCCATGTACCCAAATAGGGGCCGGGCTTTGACAACTAGGGAATTTTCACAGTTACTTCATTGCAGTGTTAAGCCTATTTATGACATTAATAAATAAACCAAACTAAACCTATATGTTAACTATATTCTAAATAAACTTTGTTTGATAAAAGCTCCCTAGTGATTCTTTTGAATCACACATCTTAGCCAAATTCAATGTAAGAACCTTATGATCCAAACGGGCTTCATAAAATACTTTGGAGTTTCTAACCTGAACCATAACAGTAGTGAAGAAAAGAGCTACTTGCAACAGGGGTGAAAAAGATTGATTGATAGTTACAATTAATCCAATAAAAATAAAACCAGAACATGCTAGAAATACTATCAAGTCAAGAAATTTGTGTGTAGAACATAAGCACCAATATGAGGATTAAGAGGGCTGAATTGTCTATTTTTGGTTATTCTTTCAGGGAATATGGATTTTGCTGGCAAAGTTAGCATTTGTTATCCTTGAACTGAGTGCCATTTCACAGGGACATTTAAGAATCAACCATATTGCTGTGGCTCTGGTGTCACACTTAGGCCAGACCAGGTAAGGTCTGGTAATGCAGATTTCCTTCCCCAAAGGACATAAGTGAACCAGAAGAGTTCCTTTTTATAATAATCGATGATAGCTTCATTACATGGGGGCACAGTGATGAGCACTGCTGCCTCTCAGTGCCAGGGACCCGGGTTTGATTCCTGGCTTGGGTCACTTTCTGTGCGGAGCACATTCTCCCCGTGTCTGCATGGTTTTCCTCTGTGTGCTCTGGTTTCCTCCCACAGTCTGAAAGACTTGCTGGTTAGGGTGCATTGGCATACTAAATTCTGCCTCAGTGTATCTGAACAGGCACCGGAGTGTGGTGACTGTGGGATTTTCATAGTAACTTCATTGCAGTGTTAATGCAAGCCCACTTGTGACACTAATAAATAAACTTTAAAACTAACTAAAACTGACTTCAGTTCCAGATTTGTATAAATTGAGTTTAAGTTCTAGCTGCTAGGATTTGAACCCTTGTCTCCAGAGTATTAGCCTGGGTCTCTGGAATAGTCTGGAATTCCCTCCCTAACGGCATTATGGGTCAATCCACAGCTTGTGGCCTGCAGTGATTTAAGAAAGCAGCTCACCACCACTTTTCAAGGACAAGGGATGGGCAATAAATGCCAGCCAGGCAGCGATGCCAATGTCCCATGAATTAATATGAAAAAAAGTCACTGCTGCCATATTGCTTGCAACAGGAAAAGGTTTCACGGTGGCACAGTGATTAACACTGTGCCTCACAGGACTAGGGGCCCGGATTCGATTCCTGGTTTAGGTCACTGTCTGTGCACAGTTCTGCACATTCTCCCCGTGTCTGCATGAGTTTCTATCAGGAGCTCTGGTTCCCTCCCAGACACCAAAGGTGTGCGAGCCAGGTGGATTGGCCATGCGAAAATGCATGGGGTTATGGGGATTGGGCCTGGGTGGGATTGTGGTCAGTGTAGACTCGATGGGCCAAATGGTCTCCTGTAAGATTCTGGGACTCTATAAGAATTACAGGTAAACATGTCTGTTTTCTAAGCTGTCCTCTCCCAATCTTTTAGCAGTTTCATTGGCTGTTGAGTTATGAATGAGAGCAGTACAGTGATGCTATAGATGCTATCACACAAAGAACACTTGCCCAGGAGGCATGATCAGACACAGAATTGTGCCAGAAATGTCTGTTTGCTTGAGTTCTATCATTCCAATTTCCATTTGAGAGTGGAGTTCCTCTTTGAAAACAAAAACTCCTGTCAATTCTTAGAAAGGCTGCCTGTTAAAGTGTACCAGAAACCCTGTCGTTAACTGGGTGGTTTCACAATGTGTTACACATGTGGGAGAGAGGAAGTTTCAAAGAAAGTTATGAGTTTAACATGGAACTGACTCCTTCGAAACATGTCATCAAATCTGTAATCCCTGCTTCCTGATGATGTGAGCAACATCTGTCTGAACACATATTCCTTCACTCACCACCCCCCCCCCTCCCCCCCTCCCCTCCCATCGCCTTCTAAAGAGCTTGATCCATGTTGGGTTTGTAATGATTTCAATCAGGCCATTGAGGTTGGCCTATTGGACTATAAACACCCGATTAAGGATCCAATTGATGGGTCAATTAGGGAGTCTTTGCCTTGTAATTAACTGAGCGTGTCAGTTCCTCTGACACACCACCCCCTCCAGAGATAGACTGCTAACTGCTAGCACTATGTGTACTGCTGTTAGAGTTTGCAAACAAAGGGTTTATGGTGAAGTGATTTCTGCCTATTCCGACTTAGTACGAAGTCTGACAACACCAGGTTTAAGTCCAACTGATTTATTTGATAGTAAATTCGCAAGCTTTCAGGGTTTGTCCCTTCGTCACCTGATGAAGGGGCAAACCCTGAAAGCTTGCGAGTTTACTATCGAATAAATTGGTTGGACTTAAACCTGGTGTTGTCAGACTTCGTACTGTGTTTACCCCAGTGCAACGCCGGCTTCTCCACATCATGACTACTCCAACTTATACAGTAAGAAGTCTCACAACACCAGGTTAAGGTCCAACAGGTTTATTTGATAGTAAACGCCACAAGCTTTCGGAATGCTGTTCCTTCGTTAGGTGAGTTTAACCTGGTGTTGTGAGACTTCTTACTGTGTTTACCCCAATCCAACGTTAGCATCTCCACATCATATCCTCCGACTTATTACAGAGCTACAAAGCAGACCCTCTTCCAGCCTCCACTTACTTAATGGAAGAGGCCAGACAGTGGGGTATTTAACCCATGGGACTGAATCTTACCTTGTGTTCCTCTGAATGTCACTGACATAAATGATGTTGTGCAGACGTACCGTGTACGAGCTTCAGAAAGGACACGTGGAACCACATTATGGCTGCTGACCCCCTCTGACCACCTGCCAGCAATCTGGTCCTTAACACTCAGACAGTGCAGCCCTGTTTCCGCTTCAGAGTTTGTCCTATTTGAACTCCATTGGTCTGGAATTCAAAAATTGTTCTATTAGCTCTTTGGCATGAATATTAGTTAATATCAGCAGCTAGGGATTAATGGTAACATAGGGTTAAACTTGATGTTTGGCCTCTGAGATTCCATGGGGAACACCTACGCAACACATGAAGATAAAAGCTTTGGACAATGCTCCTTATGTATTGCTTGTGTGCTGCCAACTTTGCACTTGTAATCTAGCGATCACAACCTAAAGAAAAATGTTATTTGCATTTAAACATCTGGATCGTGTTTCCTGATCATTTTCTTGTCTCTAATGAGAACATACGCATTTCAATTAACTAATTCCATAAGCACTTCAGTCAAATGATGGTTCTGATTACGCGACTCTGTCTAATGCATCAATGGCTTTCTGTAAATTGGGTGCCAAAAGGCTAATCATACAAACATAGAAGACTTACAATGCAGAAGAGGCCATTCAGTCCATCGAGTCTGCACTGACTACAACCCTATCCCTACAACCCCATGTATTTACCCTACTGGTCCCCCTGACACTAAGTGGCAATTTAGCATGGCCAATCAATCTTAACCCACACATCTTTGGACTGTGGGAGGAAACTGGAGCACCCAGAGAAATCCCACACAGAGAATGTGCAAACTCCACACAGTCAGTGTGAATCAAACGGGAATCAAACCCAAGTTCTTGGCACTGTGCGGAAGCAGTGCTAACCACTGTGCCAACTTGTTGCCTCTTACCCAGCCCAACTCCCGGCCTATCCCTGTAACCCCACACATTTACCATGGCTAATCTCCCTAACCTACATATCCTGGGACACCAAGGGGCAATTTAGCATGGTCAACCCACCTAATTAGTACAATTGTGAGAGGAAACCACTGTTATTTATGTGTAAACAGTGAACAAGTTCAGATGAGGAGCTAGTGAGCTACTTAAAACAGAGATCACAAAAGTTCTACCCCATGTTGTGTGACATCTTGGAGAAAATGGCTTCTTGCTTTGAGCCTCACCAGCGTCTGGGCATTGAATATTGTTCAGTTGGTGTGTTTATGTGGCAGATACAAACTGAACCCCCCCGCAGGCAGTTATTACCAGCCCAAGTACCCATTTTAGCAATGCGATGATTATTGGTTCCCAGTGATCAATCTCTCTGACACTATTTGGGTGTGGAGGTAACATGTTGTTTGCCCTGTTTGCTCAGGGTTGCAATGGGATGCCCCCATTGTGGTGTCCACTCACTGTAGTGTCATTGGCTTTTGCTTCCCATGACAAATTGTTTGAAGAAAATCTATCCAATGCCAGGCTATGTTAACTGCTATGTGGCTGCAAACTTTGCAATGTTCTCAAGGAGTTTTGTCATGGTTGGTGAAATTGAAGTAGTCCATCTTCATTCCTCTTCATGCATTGTCCAGTCAGGCATGGTAATTAATATGTAGCAGTGACATGACCTATTTCCCCAAACAATGGGTTTTTTATTCATTCATGGGTGTGAGGGTCGCTGGCTGGGCCAATATTTATTGCCCATCCCTAATTGACTTCAAACTGAGTGGCTTATTAGACTATTTTAAGAGTTGTCTACATTGTTGTGGATCTGGAGTCACATGTAGGCCAGACCTACATGGGGAGAATGAGGGTCAGTGCTGGGGTTGTGCCGCACAGAGAGTCAGTACTGAGGGAGTGCTGCACTGTCAAAGGTCAGTATTGAGGGAGTGCTGCACTGTCAGAGGGTCAGTACTGAGGGAGTGCTGCACTGTCACAGGGTCAGTACTGAGGGAGTGCCACACTGTCAGAGGGTCAGTACTAGGGGAGTGGCGCACTGTTAGAGGGTCAGTACTGGGCGTGTGCTGCACTGTCAGAGGGTAGTATTGAGGGAGCTCTGCACTGTCAGAGGGTCAGTACTGAGGGAGTACCGTGCTATCAGAAGGTTAGTACTGAGGGAGTGCCGCACTGTCAGAGGGTCAGTACTGAGGGAGTACCATGCTGTCAGAAGGTCAGTACTGAGGGAGTGCCGTGCTGTTAGAGGGTCAGTACTGAGGGACCTCTGCACTGTCAGAGGATCAGTACTGAGGGAGCTCTGCACTGTCAGAGGGTCAGTACTGGGAAGTGCTGCACTGTCAAGAGAGTCAGTACTGAGGAAGTGCCGTGCTGTCAGAATGTCAGTACTGAGAGAATGCTGCACTGTTAGAGGGTCATTATTGAGGGAGTGCTGCAATGTCAGAGATGCAGTTTTTGGAGTGAGACATCAAATTGAGGCCCAATTTGTTCTCTTTGGTGAGTGTAAAAGATCCCCCAACACTTTTCAAGCAGTGTGGGGAAGTTATCCCTGGATTCCTTGTCAGTAGTTATCCTTCACTTGACATCACAAAAACAGATTATTTGGTCAATGTCACATTGCTGTTGTGGGAGCTTGCTGAGCACAAAATGATTGTCACATTTCCTGCATTACATTACGAAGTGCGCATCATTGAGTGTAAAGTGCTTTGTATTGGCTTATGACCATGAAAGGCTCTTTGGAATAATGCCATGCAGTGAGCAATGTGAGCCTCAGCATGATGTCTCATCCAGGAGGTGGGAGCTCCAACAATGCTGCACTCCTGTAGTGTGCATTCGGAATGTTTGTTCACATCCTGTGCTCAAAACTTTCTGGAGTGGGACTTGCTCTTGCACTTTTGACTCAGGAAGGAGAGAAATTCATCGGCCAGGTTTTTTTCACAAACTCTTGTTTTCGTGAATGCAACTGTCTTTGAGACATGGAAGAGCAATTCATAATTCTGAATTGCAACCAATCTTTTGGTTCAACTGTCTCAAAGCACATTCTCAAAATAAACATTAGCACATCTGAGTCTTAGTGTCATCCAAGACTTGGGTAAAATGATGTCATACCAAGTCCAGAGGAAAGAGAGTTTCATAATAAAATAAGATTCTATCTCACAATGAAAACAGGACCCAGAGTATCATTTTTGTGCTTTCTCACACCTGATGGCTGCCATGTTTTATCAGGATAATATTCCCACAATTCTATCTGGCTCCCCTCACATGGTGATATGTCACAGTTCATACAGGGAATGCTGTGGCAACGTGTACTTAAATCTGGAGTTATGGATGGTGACGATAAAGGCTCTGACATAGCTACTCGGGAACTCTTCCCCTGTGCCATTGATGTGTGTTTGTAATGTTGGTGTTTGAAATTTTTGGCTGTGTTATGGATGCATCTTCCTTGGCCATTAAGTCCTGAGGTGGGACTCAAACTCAGAGCTTCTGGCACAAAGGGAGGGACCCCATCCACTGCAACTTCCTTCCTTACATGTTACATCGATATGTATGGAGTTGACTCTTAATTTCTTGATGCTATCTTTAAAACCATATTACATACATTAAGATTAAGCATAAAAGTCTTGGCAATTGTACACACAGTTCTGGAAGTTCACTGTGCACGGCAGTACATAGCTTCAAAATAAAAAAAAACTACATCTCGACAAGATCTGGAGATTTATTTTGATACTTCCCAAGAGCAAGGAACATATGATACTGTTAGACCATAAGACCATAAGACATAGGAGCAGAATTAGGCCACTCGACCCATCGAATCTGCTCCGCCATTCAATCATGGCTGATTTTTTTCTTATCTCCATTCTCCTGCCTTTTTCCTATAACCTCTGATCCCCTTATCAATCAAGAACCTATCTATCTCTCTCTTAAAAATACTCAATGACTTGGCCTCCACAGCCTTCTGCAGCAAAGATTTCCACAGATATATCACTCTCTGGCTGAAGAAATTCCTCCTCACCTCTGTTTTAAAGGATCGTCCCGTTAGCCTGATATTGTGCCCTCTGGTTCTAGTTTTTCCTACGAATGGAAACATCCTCTCTATGTCCAGTGTATCCAGGTCTCTCAGTATCCTGTAAGTTTCAATAAGATCCCCCCTCAGCCTTCTGAACTCCAACCAGTACAGGCCCAGAGTCCTCAACTATTGACAAGCTTAATTAACCATTTTTTCAATTAATGGCAGCACAGGTGGGAAAAGTGGTGAAGAAAGCATACAGAATGCTTGTCTCCATTGGACGAGACAGCGAGTATAAAAGTTGATAAATTGTGTTACATTTGTATAAACCATTGTTAGACCGCATTTGGAAAACTGTGTCCAATTCTGGTCTCCACGATTTTGGACAGAGTACAGAAAAGGTTTACCAGAATGTTGCTTGGTATGGAGGGTATTAGCTATGAAGGAAGACTGAATAAACTGGGATTGTTCTCCCTGGAAAGGGAGCCCCAAAAACCCATGCTGGTGTTTGTGCTCCACATGGGCTCCCTCACACACTTCATCATCTAACTCCATCAACATTCTTCCATTCATTCCCCCCTCATGTACTTGCTTCTCTTTCCCTTCAATGCACTTGTGGTATTCATCTCAACCATTCACTGCAGTAATGACTTTCATATTCCAGTCACCCCTTGAGTAAAGAGATTTCTCCTGAATTCCCTAGTGAATTTATTGGTGGCTGTCCAATATTTAGGTCTCCTAGTTATGGTCTCACCTACAAGTGGAAGCATCTTCTTTGTCCTGTCAAATCCTCTCATAATCTTGAAGACCTCGGTCAATCTTCTTTTTAGAAAGAAGAATCCAATTTTTCCTGATTTGTAGTAAGTTATGTGTATTTTCACCAGTGCCCCAACATCCTCATAATTCGGAGACCAGAACTGTTCGCAACACTCCAGGTTTTACATATTTTGGCCAGACTTGATTGAACTCTGGCCAAATGAGTGCAGGGAAATGGCACAAATACTTGCAGCCTTACTCAAAGAGATGCAAGGTTGGAGGTGTGGCAACTTGAACTGTCACTGAGTGTGCATGTGTGTGGAACATATACAAAGAACATAGAATAGTAACAGGCCCTTTGGCCCACAATATTGAGCCAAACTTGCCATCAAATTAATTTAATCCCTTCTGCCTATCGTTGGTCCATATCCCTATATTCCTTGCATCTTCATGTGTTTATCTAAATGCCTCTTAAACACCCCCATCGTATTTGCTTCCATCTCAATCATTGGCAGCATATTCAAGATACTTACCACTCTCTGTGTAAAGAACTTGCCCCTCACATCTCCTTTCACTTTTCACTCTCAACCTTAAGTGCGTGTCCCCTAGTAATAGACATTTCAACTCTGGGAAAAAAATTCTGACTGTCAACCCTATCTATGCTTCTCATAATTTTATAGATTTCTATCAAGTCTCCCGTCAGCCTCCGCTGTTCCAGAGAAAACAACCCTAGTTTATTAGGCTCTCCTTATATGGGCGGTACAGTAGCAGAATGGTTAGCACCGCTGCTTCACAGCTCCAGGGACCTGAGTTCAATTCCCAGCTTGGGTCACTGTCTGTGTGGAGTTTGCACATTCTCCTCATGTCTGCGTGGGTTTTCTCCAGGTGCTCTGGTTTCCTTCTACAGTCCAAAGATGTGCGAGTTGGTCATGTTAAATTGCCCCTTAGTGTTCTGAGATGCATAGGTTAGAAGAATGGGGGGCAAATGTGAAAGGATATTGGGGTAGGGCCTGGATGGGGTTATTGTTGGTGCAGACTTGATGGGGCAGATGGCCTCTTTCTCACTGTAGGGTTTCTGTGATTTCTAATCCAGGAATCATCCTGGTAAACTTCTTCTGCACCCTCTCCAAAGTATAGATTACAGCATTATGGGTTTGGGGGATTAGGCAAGTGTACAATAGAGGGAGTTACACTGGCCCCTGGACAGCGCTGTCACTGACCTGATTGGTTGACATTGATGCTGAGTTTTATTTTAAAAGTTGCAAATTATTTCACCTTACCCAAGTTGGGGACAATAAAATGGAGAGAAAACCTACCATACACTGGATTAAACAACACCTTGACATGTAATGATTGACTGGCCCTGAAGTGAATACATTTATAAATGATACATGTATTAAACAAAGCCAAGGAAAATGTAAAGTTTATTTACTAGTGTCACAATTACACTTACATTAACACTGCAATGAAGTTACTGTGAAAATTTCTTTGTCACCACCCTCCGGGTATACTGAGGGAGAATTTAGCATGGCCAATGCACCTAACCAGCGCATCTTTGGATTGTGGGGGGGGAACCAGAGCACCAGGGGAAACCCACACAGACACAGGGACAACGTGCAAACTCTACACAGACAGTGACGTAAGCTGGGAATTGAACTTGCGTCCCCGGTGCAGTGAGGAAGCAGTGCTAATCCCTGTGCCATCATGCCATCCACATTAAAGTTTCTCCCTTGTTGATCGAGTTGTCCTATTTGCAATAGATCCCATCACACTATTTTCAAGAAGAGTAGGGGAGATCGTCCCAGTGTTTTGGCCAATATTTATCCCAATTAAGAAGAGATTGTGATGCCGTGGGTAGGATCCCTATCTCACTAGAAGCTCCAGATTCAAGGCTATGATGACCATGGAAGGTCATTTATAATGTGGCCAAACAGGATGAGTATCAAGCTGCAAATCCTTCCAAGACAGGTTAAAATCCAACAGGTTTATTTGGAATTACGAGGTTTCAGAGCGCTGCTCCTTCATCAGGTGAGTGGAGAGTTGGGGTCACAAACACGGCATATATAGACACAGCCTCAATTACAAGGTATTACAGGCTGGAATGTAAAGGACAGTTGGAATGTGAGTCTTTACAGATAATCATGTCTTTACAGTTACAAACAGTGTGAGTGGAGAGAGGGATAATCGTGAATTGAAGAGATGTGAATTGTCTCAAGCTGACACAGTTAGTAGGATTTTGCATTACATTACAAGAGTGACTGCATTTCAAAAGGCTTTGGAATGCTTTGTTGGCAAGCAAAGTGCTATATAAATGCAAGATTTTATTTTTGCTGTGTTGCATCTTGAACTCACCCTAGACTTTAGCTTCAAGAACCTTGGTGATGGTTTATATTGTGTGATTATTGGATGAGAACAGTCTTAGCCATGCTGTACGACCCCATCTGGATTGACAGGCTACCAAAGCTTACTTTAAAAAAAATTCTTTGCATGTAGCCTGCGCTGGCTGGCCTCAAAGTGCCCGGGACCTGGGTCTGATTCCCAGCTTGAGTCACTGTCTGTGCAGAGTCTGCACGTTCGCCCCGTGTCTGTGTAGGTTTCCTCCAGCTGCTCGGGTTTCCTCCCACAGTGCGAACGACGTGTTGGTTAAATACATTGGCCAGGCTAAATTCTCCCTCAGCGTATCCGAACAGGCACCAGAGTGTGGTGACTAGGGGATTTTCACAGTAACTTCATTGCAGTGTGAATGTACTTGTGACTAAAATATAAACTGAAAAAAAACTAAAATAATCATAATTTTTGGGGCTGAAGAAGTGGGATTGCCTTATACTCTGAGACATACAGAGGGGATGAGCAACAAATGCTGATGTTACCCACGACACCCAGGAATTAAAAAATATGTGAGGCCAATTGGATAGTGTATCAAGTGATGTCTCCGTACACCTGTAAGGAATTAGCAACTGCAGCAATGGAGGTAATGTGGTAAAAACTGCCAAGGAAAGAAAAATAAAGTGTGTTTCCCCTCTTGCCAGGGAGTTCTCCGAAGTTCAGTGTCGCAAGTGACTTTGGTAAGGAGCCCTGTTCTTTCATTAGAATGAATGGATTCATATTTGCATATGGGGCAGCACAGTGGTTAGCACTGCTGCCTCACAGCACCAGGGACCCGAGTTCAATTCCTGGCTTGGGTCACTCTGTGTGGAGTTTGCACATTCTCCCCATGTCTGCATGAGTTTCACACGGGTGTCCCTGTTTCCTCCCACAGTCTAAAGATGTGCAGGTTAGGTGGATCGGTCATAGTAAATTACTCTGTAGGGGTTACAGAGACAGGCCTGGCTGGGATTGTTGTCTGTGCAGGCACGATGGGCCGAATGGCCTCCTACTGCACTGTAAAGATCCTATGATTCTATCTTCCTGCATCATGTCTGTGAGTAAACTGTGGAGGACTTTCCAAGACAATAATATTCAGTCAGTTAAGTAACCAGCCCTTGGTTAATCTTTACATTTGTTAATGAACAAGCTTGGAGCTTTGTTTTTCATCCAGAACACAAGGTATGTGCTGCTGATGCATCGTCTCTGAATGTGCCTGGTGATTATTGCGTGATGTCCGTTCATCCAATTTTGGCACAGAACCCCAAATGTAAGAAAGGACTTTGCAGGTTGACATTGCCATTTCCTGCACCTGGGTCAGTGCTTACGGTCCTTTTGAGATCTCATAGCACTTTGATACAACTGAGTGGATCGCTAGGCCATTTCAGAAGACATTTAAGCGTCAACTCAGATACAGGCTTCAGATTTCCTTCCTTATAGGGATGCTAATGTTCCAGATGGATCCTAAAAACAATTGGGTTAAACATTTTTCCAGGTTTTTTTACTGATTTCAAATTCCTCCACCATTCAAACTTGGGTCCCCAGGGCATTACCCTGGTCTCTGGATTACCTGGGACAATATCCCAATGTTATTGCACAACTTCCTCTGTCATATCTCTTTATATTTGTACAAGTAAAATCCTATTTCCTCCTTCTTGAATATAATTGCGTATCACAGACATACAATTATTGAGTTGTGATACTGTTTCCCATCTCTGATGTGGAGATGCCAGCGTTGGGCTGGCATAAGCACAGTAAGAAGTCTCACAACACTAGGTTAAAGTCCACAAAGTTTATTTGGAATCACGAGCTTTCAGAGCACTTTGGAATCATCAAGTGATTCCAAATAAACCTATTGGGCTTTAACCTGGTGCTGTGAGACTTCTTACTGTTTCCCATCTGTGTAGAGATGGCAGGGTTCTGAGCTTTTGGTGCTCTACTCTTGGTATAGATGCAGCACGGGATGTTATGAGAATGTGGTCATGACTGCCTTATCTGTTCCAACTGGATGCGCAGATTAGTCTAATTCCCAAAGCCAAAGAGGGATAATGCTTGTGTTATTTGGCCAAACCTTCACAAATGTGCAATGAGAAGCTGGGGCTACTCAGTTGCACATCTCCACCGTACTCGGATCTGACATAAAACTGTCTAGAATAAGTTGGAAAGCTCACATTTCATCGGAGATTCTATCAGGCCCAGATTAGTGGTCACTAGAGCCTCCTAGGGCTTCAGAAAACTGGCAAGTTTCCAGGACAGTGGCTACATTTTTCAATGATGTTTAATTGGAAGGAGAATGTGGGGTAGAAATAAAGAGGATATCACCTGGGCCAAGGGGGAGAAATTACTTCCGCCTGCATGCTTCTTCAGAGGCAAAGGTGAGGCACAGAATGTAAGAGGAGAGACATTATGATGGAGTTGTATAAAATACTTTTTTGGCTACAGCTAGAGTACTGTGTGCAGCTCTGGTCACAACACAATAGGAAGGATGCGGGTTGCACTGGAAAGAGCACAGAGGAGATTCACCAGGAGTCCTGGACTGTAATGTTCCGGCTGTGAAGAGAGGCCGGGCCAGGTAGAAGTGGGAACATCGAGGTGGCGGCGCGGCTCGTTGGGTCGAAGGGCCTGTTTCCCGTGCTGTTTTGTTCTTTGTTCTTTGTTGTTCTTCACTTTAGACAAGACTGGGGGATGACTTGATTGAGGTGTAGAAAATTTTGAAGGACTTCAATAGGGTAAATAGGAAGAAACTTTTCCCTTTAATATTGGACCAGTGACCAGGGGTATAGCTTTAAGGTAAGTAGCAGGAGGTTTAGAGGGGATTTGAGAAGAAACTTTTTCACCCAGAGGGTGCTGGGAGCCTGGAACTCATTGCTTGGTAGAGGCAGGAACTCTTGCAATTTTTAAGAAGCATTTAGATGAGCACTTGAAACAACATAGCATACAAGGCTAAGGACCAAGTGCTGGAAAATGGGATTAGAATAGATAGCTAGTGCAGACATGAAGGGCCAAAGAGTCTCTTTCTGTGCTGTAAAACACTATAATTCTATAATGCTTTGACAAACTGAGAAATGCTGTTACCATGATATGTGGAAAGAATACATACATGCTTTTAATATTAGTACAGGATTGAAGCGTCACGTGTATTCATAACCCAGCAATATCACACGGAAACTCAGCAAAAAGGCCAGAGTGGTGTGGTCACGTGAGTCAGAGGGAAGATGCCAATGCAGTGAAGTCACATTAGGGGCACAGCAAGTATGCCAGGGAGAGGTGACCATGAAACATTGACCAGAACTCTACAACCTTGCCCGCCTTGGAATCAGAGTGAGCAAGGGTCCAACAATGGAAATCTCTGTTGACTTCGAGCGAGATAATAAGATGGAATTTTCTCATTTATTGGTTGAATGTCAACTTAGGTAGAAAATGTGGGGCTTAACTCACTGCCAGCTTTTCCCGCCATATTCCTTGGCACTCAGTCAAAAAAAATTCAAGGAGGAGGGACCCATGACATCACAGAGGCATGTTTCATGACATCACAGAGATGGGTTCAATGACATCACACAGACAGGTTCAATGACTTCATTGAGGAAGGTTCAATGACATCACAGAGATGGGTTCAATGACATCACACAGACAGGTTCAATGATGTCACAGAGGCAGGTTCAATGACATCACAGAGGCAGGTTCAATTACATCACAGAGGCAGGTTCAATGACATCACAGGGGCGGGTTCAATGACATCACAGAGGCAGGTTCAATGACATCACAGAGGCAGGTTCAATGACTTCACTGAGGAGAGTTCAATGACTTCACAGAGATGGGTTCAATGACATCACACAGACAGGTTCAATGACTTCATTGAGGGGGGTTCAATGACTTCACTGAGGAGAGTTCAATGACATCACAGAGACAGGCTCAATGATATCACAGAGGTGGGTTCAATGACATCACAGAGGCGGGTTCAATAACATCACAGAGGTGGACTCAATTACATCATGAAGACAGGCGCAGTAACATCATGAAGCATAGTGTCTGAATAAGCCCATCCCAGCAACAAACTTGGCTCGTGACAGATCGGGATACTGTTTTCAAAGGGCGTCTGAGGTGAAAAATATAACAGAAGGACTTCACATTGCCAAAGGGGGGCTTTTGTACATGGAAGGATTTTCCAATGTGGGAAGTCCATCTGTTACATTTTAATGAATTCAAATGTGGTTCCTGTGGTTACTTCATTGGCGAGGGGTGGGGTGGGGGGCTAGGGGAGTGACGGAGCGACGGGGGGGGGGCAATGATGTCGGTGTAAAATCTGTTTCGAGACTCTGTCCTGTTTCTCCAGTCCTAACAGCATTCTGTTGAATACGAGGACAGAAAGTCCCCCTCCCCCTGATATTTGATCATTGCCTTAATATCACTGCTCTCTCTAATTGAATCAGCTGTTTCTAAAGCTGCTTGTTGTTTCTCTAATCTACATTTGGTGGTACGGTGGCACAGTGGTTAGCACTGCTGCCTCACACCACCAGGGATCCGGGTTTGTTTCCAACCTCAGATCACTGTCCATGTGGAGTTTGCACATCCTCCCCATATCTGCATAGGTTTCCTTTGGGTACTCCAGCTTCCTCCCACAGTCCAAAGATGTATAAGTTAGGTGGATCGGCCATGCTGAACTGCCCCTTAGTGTCAGGTGGACCAGTAAGGGTAAATACATGAGGTTATAGTCTGCACTGACCACATCCTGAGCGGGATGTGGTCAGTGCAGATGCGATAGGTCGAATAGCCTCCTTATGCACTGTAGGGATTCTAGTCACATGGTGCTAAAGGAGGATTCATTTGAGGTTCACATTACACAAAATGAAGATTTGTACTTATATCGTTCCATTCATGGCCTCAGGATTATCCCAGAGTGCTACACCAATGAATTGTTCTTGAAATGTAATCACAGTCGTAACTTACGAAACACAGCAACCAATTTACGCACAGCAAGCTCCCACAAAGTGATAATGAGTGACATTTAGTTCCCATGATGTTTGTTGAAGAATAATTGGCTGGAATACAGGGGAGACCCTCCCCTGTTCTTTGAAGTGATATCAAGAGAACTTCTACATCTGCCAAAACCTTGCACCTTTTAAACTGGCGACCTCTGCTACCTCGAAGGCAGCAGGTATACGGGAACATGTTCCCCTGCAAGTCACACACCATCCTGATCTGGAACTGTATCACCATTCCTTCACAGTTGCTGGGTCAAAATCCTGGAACTCCCTTCCTAACAGTGCTGTTTGGTGTACCAACACCACAGGGACTGCAGCAGTTCAAGCAGGCAGCTCACCTCCATCTTGTCAAGGGGCAATTAGAGATGGGCAGTAAATGCTGGCCTTGCCAGTGATACCCACGGCCCGCTGAAAGAATAAAATAACTCCTCCTGAGAGAGCAAGTGGATGCTTTAATACTTAGCCCGTAAGGCACCTCAACACTCCCTCAGTAGTGCATCTTGATGTCAACAGCAGAGGTAAGACCTTGTTCTAAAACAAATATGCTTCAAAGTATTTAAAATTCTGAAGTAAATGCCAAAAAATACTCATACAGGCGTCCATTTGGGGAAGGGAAGGCAGAATACAACTGATACAAGATACAACAGCAAGAGTAGAGTTTCCCACATTGCTCTGATTTGGTGAAAGTGAATAGGCATTGCACAATCTTTCATTTCTTTCACAAAGTGCAAAAGCCCAGACTTTCTGCCACAGTTGTTCTTGTCAATAGTTGACTTCAGTGGCAAGGCTGAAGGTCACGCAAGAAGAAATTATAAACCGCTGGCTTGAGTCTCATCAATTTGGAAAGATTTCCGTGCAACTTTGAACAGCTGCACTCCTCCTACTTTCAGCTTAAGTCTCTGGAGAATGCCGAGTTGAGATTACAGACAGCTCTGAGTCACTGCTTCCCGAGGATGAGTTCACGGGCATAGGCATCGCATTGTGATGGCTTTGCGAAACCTCATCCTGCTGTGCTGGATGGCTTTATCGAGCTTGGCGATGTCGCGCCGTGGCTCATTTGGGTTATACTTGAAGCTCTGAGTCATAATGGCTGTGGGCTTGTGTCCCACACCGGGATCGTAAGCACAGAATCCAGGCTGGCTCCCCAGCAAGGCACGATGGCACAGTGGTTAACACTGCTGCCTCACAGCACCAGAGACTTGGGTTTAATTCCCGGCTTGGGTCATTGTCTGTGCAGTGTCTGCACATTCTTCCCATGTCTGCATGGGTTTCCTCCGGGTGTTATGGTTTCCTCCCACACTCCAAAGGTGTGCGGCTAAAGCTGATTAGCCATGCAAAATTGCCTCTTAGTGTCCCAAGATGAGTAGATTGGGGGATTAATGAGGTAATTACGCAGGGTTATGGAGTTAGAATCTGGATGGGATGCTCTGTTGGAGAATTGGTGCAGACTTGATGGACTGAATGGCCTTCTTCTGCACTGTAGGGATTCCATGAAGTAATTGCTTAATGCCTTCTTGAATGGCTCGATTGAACCTGTCTCCATCACACTTTCGGACAGTATATTCCAGACCCAAAACTACTCACTGTGTGAAAAGGAGTTTCTCAAATCAGATTTGCTTCTTTTGCAAATCACCTTAAATCTGTGCCCCTTGTTCTCGACCCTTTTATGAGTGGGAACAGTTTCTCCCTGTCTACACTGTCCAGCCCCCTCATAATTTTGAACATCTCCATCACATCACCTCTTAACCTTCTCTCCAAGGAGAACAGTCTCAACCTCTCCAATCTGTCCTCGTAACTGAAGTTTCTCATCCCTGGAGCCATTCCTGTAAACCTCTTCTATCAAGTGCATTCACAGCCTTCCTATAGGGTGACACCCAGAACAGCATTAGATATTCCATTGGAATATCTTCTTTGCTCTTCAAAATAGTGGGATTCTCTCCATTCACCTGGGAGTGCAGACAGGACCTAATTTCAATGCCTCCTGCTCTCCTGTCCACATGTCCATCCTTGACCTTTTGCAATGTTCTAGCGAACCCCAATGCAAACCTCATCTACCTATTGGGCACTTTTACAGCTTCCAGGCTGAGCATTGATTTGAACAACTTCAGAGTTCAACTTCTCCCTTCCACCTTCACCCTATTCTCATTTATTTTGTTCCATTTCTTCCTTTGTCTCATTCACCCATTTTTATCACTTCTTATTTCACTTCTATTTTTCCACTTCTCCAGAATCACTCTCCAGCGAGGCCCCCCTACCAACTGATTCACGGCAACCCCCCCACTCCCCCATCTCTCACCAATTCAGGACCACTGCCATCTTCTTGAACAATCTGTACCTCTGTTCAGCCATTCGCACATTCCCATTGCTCATTGGACACTTTTAGCACCTTTCCCAGCCTTCATCATCACTATTTATATGTCCTTTGTCCAATTACAGCTGCTCCCCACTGTCACAATATAAATCTTATCTGATGTTTTTTGCTCTTAGCTCTGACGAAGGGTCATCCAGACTTGAAACATTGGCTCTATTCTCTCTCCACAGATGCTGCCAGACCTGCTGAGATTTTCCAGCATTTTTCTATTTTTGTTTCAGGTTTCAACACCTGTACCTTTAGCCTTGTTTCAATGTCTGATGCAAAGCACTGTCAGTAATGCAGCACTCCCTTGGCATAGCACTCGAGCGGTCAGCCTTGATATTTGTGCTTAGATCCTTAATGTTCTTGTGCATCAGTGCTGAAAGTAAGTGAGCAAGTACAGCAGGTAGTAAAGGAGGGAAATGGTATATTGGTCTTCATAGCGAGAGGATCTGAGTATAGGGATAGGAATCTTTTGCTGCAATTGTACAGGATGTTGGTAAGGCCACACTTGCAGTATTTTGATCAGTTTCAATGTCCTTATCTGAGAAAGGAAGATCTTGCTATAGAGGGAACACAGCGAAAATTTATCAGCCTGATACTGGGGCAGCAAGTCTGTCTCATGAGGAGAGACTAAGTCGGTTAGGATTATATTCACTGGAGTTTAAAAGAGTGAAAGGGGATCGTATAGAAATGTATAAAATTCTAACAGGGTTGGACGGGGTAGATTCAGAAAGAATGTTCCCAATAGTGGGCGAGTCCAGAACCAGGGGTCATTGTTTGAGGATAAGGGATAAACCTTTTAGGACTTTCCATCTTACACATCTCTTTGATTTTCTTGCCAACATTTCTCACTGATGATTACCAAATGGAGAGAGAATGAAATTAACACCTTAAGACCATAAAACATAGGAGCAAAATTAGGCCACTTGCCCCATCGAGCCATTCAATCATGGTTTATATTTTTCTCATCCTCATTCTCCTGCCTTTTCCACATGACCCCCTTATTAATCAAGAACCTATCTATCCCTGTCTTGGTGACCTGGCATCCACATCTGCTGCAAAGAGTTCCACAGATATACCACTCTCTGGCTGAAGAAATCCTTCTCATCTCTGTTTCAAAGAATTGTCCCTTTAGCCTGAGGGTGTGCCCTCTGGCTCTAGTTTTTCCTACTGGTGGGAACATCCTCTCCACATTCCTTCTATCCTGGCCTCGCAGTATCCTGTAAGTTTCAATAAGATCCCCCCTCATCCTTCTAAACTCCATCGAGTACAGACCCAGAGTCCTCAATCCTTCCTCATACAAGAAGCTCTTCATTCTAGAGATCATAGAATCACAGAACCCTACAGTGCAGAAAGAGGCCCTTCGGAACATAATCCCACCCAGGCCATAGTCCAATATCCTTCTGTGACATACGCACTAATCCCTCTAGCCTACGCATCCCTGGACACTAGGGGGCAATTTCTTAGCACGGCCAATCAACCTAACCTGCACATTTTTGGACCATGAGAGGAAACTGGAACACCCAGAAGAAACCCATGCAGACATGAGGAGAATGTGCAAACTCCACACAGACAGTGACCCGAGTTGGGAATCGAACCCAAGAACCTGGAGCTATGAAGCAGCACTGCTACCCACTGTGCTACCGTGCCGTACCATTCACAAGATCATTCTTGTGAACCTCCTCTGGATCCTTTCCAAGACTGCCACATCGTTCCTTGGATATGGAGCCCAAAACTACTCACAATATTCCAAATGGAGTCTGACCAGAGCCTTATACAGCCTTAAAATTGCATTCCTGCTCTTGCATTCTAGCCCTCGTTAACCTTAAGAGAACCCTGAACAAGGACTCCCAAGTCCACTTGTGTTTCTGATTTCCTAAACATTTTCCCATTTAGAAAACAGTCTATGCCTCCATTCCTCCCTTCAGAGTGTATAACCACACACTTTTCTACATTGTATTCCATCTGCCTTTACCTCTCCTAACCTGTCCAAGTTCTTCTGCTCAATGCTACCTGTCTCTCCACATATCTTTGTATCATCTGCAAACTTAGCAATAGTGCCTTCAGCTCCTTCCTTTAAATCATTGATGTATGCTGTGAAAAGTTGTGGTCCCAGAACTGACCCTTGAGGCACACCACTAGTCACCCAGAAAAAGACCCCTTCATTCTTCAGAAGGAATGCCAAGTTGTTTTAGGATTGAGGTGAGGAGAAATTTGTTCACCCAGAGGGTGGTGAATGTGTGGAATTCACTATCACAGAAAGTAGTTGAGGCTAAAACGTTGTTTGATTTCAGAAGAAATTAGGTTCGGATTTGGAGCTAGAGGGATCAAGGGGGATGGGGGGATCTGGATATTGAATTTAGTGATCAACTATGATCAAAATGAATGGCAGAACAGGTTTGAAGGGCTGAATGGCCTATGTCTGCTGCTGAAGCTTTTTTTAAAGTTTGTTTATTAGTAACAAGTTACGTTAATGCTGTGATGAAGTTACTGTGTAAATTTCCTAGTTTCCATACTCCGGCACCTGTTCGGGTACACTGAGGAAGAATTTAGCATGGTCAATGCACTTAATCAGCACATCTTTCAGATCGTGGGAGAAAACCAGAGCACCAAGAGGAAATCTATGCCGACACGGGGAGAGTACAGACAGAGAATGGAACCTGAGTCCCTGGCGCTGTGAGGCAGCAGTGTAACCACTGTGTCAGCGTGTCATCCCTAAAGTCCTGGGAGGCCCCAGCTAGTTTCTGTGTTTTCTATGTTTCTCAGCGCAACCCAAACCCAAAATCTTCCAACTTCTGATCCTGAGATATACACAAATATTTCAAACCTCCCTGTAATTTAAATTTAGCAATAAGCTCTATCTGATCCAAAAGATAAAGTGAGGGAGGAGAAAGGAGTGAACAAACTATGTAATATTGCCTTACACATCCCCTTGATTTTCCTGCCAATATTTCTCACTGACGATTACCAAATGGAGTGAGAACAAGATTCATTCAGAAGGAATGCCAAGTTGTTTAACAGGACTTGGAACATGCTCTTCCTGATTGATATCCGTTATCTTTATTCTAAACACACACTCGATTTATTTGACATCTTCCAGAGCTAAATAATGATACATAAGCCTTTTTTCAAGTTGAGGAGACATACAAACCTTCTCTACAATGACCTAAACATGACTCATTTGGTCTCAAAAAGCCTTCTATGCTGTTCTGCAGCGATTAATGAGGCACAGTCAGGCTGTGGACACAATGGCTGGAATTTTACCAGCACGCCTGCCCCAATTCTGGAGTGGACGAGGCTTGGAGAACTGTCCACTGGCCTTGCGTGGGATCATACCAACGTCGAGTGGACGTGCCGGTAAAATTCTACCCAATGCCATGTGAAAAGTTGGAACTGTAAGCTTAAATAGGTTGGCATTGGAAGATGAGTGATAAGTTAGGTGGGGTTTGGGGTACTGATGTCCCATTGCAAGTGGAGAAGAAGGATGTGATTGCACTGGAGGAGGTGCAGAGGAGGTTCACCAGGAATGTTGCCTGGGTTGGAACGTTTGAACCATAAGGAGATACTGGATAGTGTTTTCCCTAGAGCAGAGAAAGTGGGGTGAAGAGAGCAATGGGGTGTGAGGTGAGGCCGGGAGAGGGAGTGATGTGAGGCTTGACGAAGGCAAGGGTAACAATGTGGGAGGGAGGCTGTGCAAGTTGGAGGGGGAAGAGCAAGGGCTCATGAGGGGCAAGCAGAGGGGCTAGGCAGTGGATGAAGAAGATGAACAATGGAGGCAGAGGGAAGACCAAGAGGAGGGAAGCTGCACCCCAATAAGGCTACTTTTAAAACTCACCAACAAGACAGTCAAAGGATTATCACATCATTTGCTGCAAGATGATGGATGAAGATTCCAGATGCAGTGGGTAAAGGCCCATGAAGGACATAGTGCATAGATGATGGGCTCAGATAGAGGGAGGCAGAATCGAAGAACATATTTCTTCTCAAGGCTTCTAGCCTTTGCCTCTGGGTTGCTGACATCTATCATGTGGAGATGTTGGTATTGGACTGGGGTAAACACAGTAAGGAATCTCACAACACCAGCTTAAAGTCCAATTGGTTTATTTTGATAGCACACACCTCTAGCTTTCCTGGGTGTTATGAAACTTGTTGCTGACATACAGATTTAAAAAGTTTAAAGTTTAAGTACCACAAGTTGGCTTACATTAACACTGCAGTGGAGTTACTGTGAAAATCCCCTAGTCGCCACACTCCTGTGCCTTTCGGATATCATGAGAGAGAATTTAACATGGCCAATGCACCGAACCAGCGCGTCTTTTCGACTGTGGGAGGAAACCGGAGCACCTGTAGGAATCCGCACAGACACAGAACATGCAAACTGCACGCAGACAGTGACCCAAGCCAAGAATCGAACATGGGTTCCTGGAGCTGTGAGGCAGCAGTACAAATTACCGTGCCACCGTGGTCTGAGGGGGACAGAGTAGCTGGAGAGAGTGAAATGTGTTCTGGACTGGTGTTTAAATATGGTGGTGAGATCTTTGAACCCATCAGCTGAAAGCAAGCGAACAAATCAACTGCTGGCCCACTTGACCCTCTACCCCACACCCTTTCCCCCCTCCAACAGCCCCCACCCTCCACATCCCCTTCTCGCTATCCCAACTCCTGGACTTACTTCACACTGGCGCACTAGGTGATTGGGAGGAGAGCTCACTTGTGCATAATTAATGGGGTTCCAAGCGCAGACTCTGGCGTGGGGACACGCGTACCCAGAACCGGTGAATTTCACCTTTAGTGTAGACTTTGTATATGTGGTGTCAAATTCGAAGTTTCTAACTTTAGCAAGTATTTCACTCTTGTCTTCAGCATACTTCAGTTTGTTCATGTCTTTTTGCCAATTCTCCAATTAGCCTGTTTCATTTAAAGGTTTTGCAGTGCGTCAATGTGTACTCAGCTTTACAATAGAAGCTTTGTCAGTTGTTGCCTGTGTCTGTAGGAGGAGGTGGAGGAGGGGGGGGGAGGTGCCTTCTCTGTGTAATATCAATGATGATGTAAAGATGCCGGCGTTGGACTGGGGTGGTAAGAACTCAGTAAGAATTTAGCAACACCAATTTTAAATCCAACCGATTTATTTGATAGTAAATCTGCGAGCTTTCAACACTGTGTCTTCGTCAGGCAAATGCAGTGTTCTGGTCTGCAATAGCACACATCAGCACAGACAGTCAGAGATTGCTGATTAGAATGCGAATCCTTACATCTAACCTGCTATTCAAGTGTTAAAGTGGCTAACAATGTGTGTGAAGGGAATCCTGAGCATTGGTTAAAGAATTGTGTATTTTCTCCAGACAGTACAGTAAGTGAGGTTTTTTGCTAACCCAGGCAAGTTACAGGGATGACAGATAGTGTGTCATGAAGCCAAGATCCCTATTAAGACCGTCCTCATGTGTGCGGAACTTGGCTATCAGTCTCTGCTCAGCGACTCTGCGCTGTCGTGTGTCACGAAGGCCTCCTTGAAGAACATTTATCCGCAGGTCGGAGGCCGAATGCCCATGACTGCTGAAGTGTTCGCCCACAGGAAGGGAACTGTTTTGCCTGGTGATTGTTGAGCGATGCTCGTTCATCTGCTGTCGTAGTATCTGCATGGTCTCCCCAATGTACCATGCTTCGGGACATCCTTTCTTGCAATGTATTAGGTAGACAACGTTGGCCGAGTTGCAAGAGTATGTACCGTGTACCTGGTGAATGGTATCCTCACGTTTGATGATGTCGTCCATGTCTATGATCTGGCATGTCTTGCAGAGGTTGCTGTGGCAGGTTGTGTGGTATTGTGGTCACTGTTCTCCTGAAGGTTGGGTAGTTTGCTGCGAACAATGATCTGTTTGAGGTTGTGCGGTTGTCTGAAAGCAAGAAGTGGGGGGGTGGGGATGGCCCTAGCGAGATGTTCATCGTCATCACGTACTCCCCGCATTGGAGATCTCTACTGCCTCCCAAAGATACACAAGGCAAACATACCCAGCCTTCCCGTATCGGGCAATGGGACCCTGTGTGAGAACCTCTCCGGCTATATCGAAGGCATCCTGAAACCCATTGTACAAAGAACCCCCAGCTTTTGTCTTGACACTACGGACTTCCTACAGAAACTCAGCACACATGGAGCAATAGAACCAGGGACACTCCTTGTCACAATGGATGTCTCGGCGCTCTACACCAACATCCCCCACAACGATGGTATTGCTGCATCTGCCTCAGTACTCAATGCCAACAACTGCCAGTTTCCGGATGCAATTTTACAACTCATCCGCTTCATCTTGGACCACAATGTCTTCACCTTCAACAATCAGCTTTTCATCCAGACACACGGAACAGCCATGGGGACCAAATTCGCACCTCAGTATGCCAACATCTTCATGCACAGGTTCGAACAAGACTTCTTCACCACACGAGATCTTCAACCAAGGTTATATACTAGATACATTGATGACATCTTTTTCCTTTGGACTCATGGTGAACAATCATTGAAACAACTGTATGATGATATCAACAAGTTCCATCTCACCATCAGACTCACCATGGACTATTCTCCAGAATCACTTGCATTCTTGGACACACGCATCTCCATCAAGGACGGTCACCTCAGCACCTCACTGTACCGCAAACCGACAGACAACCTCACAATGCTCCACTTCTCCAGCTTCCACCCTAGACACGTTAAAGAAGCCATTCCCTATGGACAAGCCCTCCGTATACACAGAATTTGCTCAGATGAGGAGGATCGTGACAGACATCTCCAGACGCTGAAGGATGCCCTCGTGAGAACAGGATATGGCACTCGACTCATCGATCGACAGTTCCGACGTGCCACAACGATAAACCGCACTGACCTCCTCAGAAGACGAACATGGGACATGGTGGACAGAGTACCCTTTGTTGTCCAGTACTTCCCCGGAGCGGAGAAGCTACGACATCTTCTCCGGAGTCTTCAACATATCTTAATAGGGATCTTGGCTTCATGACACACTATCTGTAACCCCCGTAACTTGCCTGGGTTAGCAAAAAACCTCACTTACTGTACTGTCTGGAGAAAATACACAATTCTCTAACCAATGCTCAGGATTCCCTTCACACACATTGTTAGCCACTTTAACACTTGAATAGCAGGTTAGATGTAAGGATTCGCATTCTAATCAGCAATCTCTGACTGTCTGTGCTGATGTGTGCTATTGCAGACCAGAACACTGCATTTGCCTGATGAAGACACAAGAGTGTTGAAAGCTCGCAGATTTACTATCAAATAAATCGGTTGGATTTAAAATTGGTGTTGCTAAATTCTTACTGAGTTATTATCAATGACACTGAGAACAGCAGCCTCAAGAGCAGCCTAACTTCTAGACATTGTGTAACCACAGCTGAAACCCCGCCAGAGTTCCTGTGAGAATCAAGGATCTGCAGAGGCGAGTAATACACTGGAGACACCCCGGGTAGGGTTCCAACCCGAGATGGACATATTTCTGAGGGTTTCATCACATGACCTCCTGACCTCAGGCTATGATGTCAAAGGGTCTTTTTTCCTCCATGTTCCATATTTTCTTTCACAATGAGTAAACAAAAGGGCTCAAAGAAGCTCAAGGTGGCACAGTGGCACAGAGGTTAGCACTGCTACCTCCCAGCACCAGGTTCAGTTCCCAGATCGGGTCATAGTCTATGTGGAGTTTCAGATTGTCCCCGTGTCTATGTTTGTTTTCTCCGGTTGCTCCGGTTTCCTCCCACAAAGGTGTGCGGTTAGATGGATTGGCCATGCTAAAAATTGCCTCTTAGTTTTGGGGGGGCTAACTAGGGTAACTGTATGTGGTTATGGGATGGGGCCAGGATGGTCGATGCAGACTCGATGGGCCGAATGGTCTCCTTCTGCATTGTAAGGATTCTAAATTGAGGGGAACAATGCAACCTGCTTAATTTCCTCTGTGGTTTTCATCCTGGGTTGTCTTGGAGATAAACTATTGATTCCTCAGAGCTCAAGAACAATTGTGCAGAGTTGGTAACCCCACTCTCACTGAATTGTTTTGGCCTCCTTATTTGCAAAAGGATATACTGGCCCTGGAGTAGGTGCAGAGGAGATTCACTAGATTGATTCCAGAGTTGAGAGGGTTGGTTTATGAGGAGAGACTGAGTAGACTGTGTTTACATTCATTGGAATTCAGAAGAATGAGGGGAGATCTTATAGAAACATATACGATCATGAAGGGAATAGATAAGATAGAAGCAGGGAAGTTGTTTCCACTGGCAGATGAAACTAGAACTAGGGGACGTGGCCTCAAAATAAGGGGGATCAGATTTGGAACTGAGTTGAGGAGGAAATACTTCACACAAATGGTTGTAAATCTGTGGAATTCTCTGCCCAATGAAGCAGTTGAGACTACTTCACTGAATGATTTTAAGACAAGAATAAATACATTTTTGAACAGTAAAGGAATTAAGGGTTATAGTGAGCTGGTGGGTAAGTGGCGTTGAGTTCACAAAAAAATCAGCCATGATATTATTGAATGGCAGAGCAGGCTCGAGGGACAGGTAGCCTACTCCTGCTCCTAGTTCTTATATTCTTATGAATGAAGAAATTGCAGATGAGGGAATTGGAGGTTGGGATCCTCCAATCCCACGCACCCCGCTAAGGCCACCAGTGAGAACGGAGAATTTGCCACTGATTTGCTGCAGCAGGACTGGAGAATCTCAGCTGTAGGTGACACCTGGAGGAAAATGTGGTGGGAGGTCTGATTAGTAAGTTGTGGATGAAGTGAAGATTGGTGGAGTTGCTGATAGGGATTGTCAGAGAATACAACAGGCTGTAGGTAGAATGGAGTCTTGGGTGCAGAAATGGCAGATGGAGTTTAATCTGGACAAATGCAAGGTGCTGCATTTTAAAGGATCAAATTTAGGTGTGAATTATACTGTAAATGGCATAACCCTTAGGAACATTAACATCCAGAGGGATCTGGGTGTGCAGGTCCACAATTCCCTAAAGGTGGCAACACGAGTGGCCAAGGTAATTCAGAAGGGCATGCTTGCCTTATCTACCAGGAATTGAGTACAAGAGTTGGGAAATCATGTTGCAGTTATGTAAAACCTTTATTAGGCCACATTTGGAGTATTGCATGCAGTTTTGGTCACCACACCACCAGGAGGACATGGAGGCTTTGGAGAGAGTGCGAAGGAGGTTCACTAGGATGTTGCCTGGTCTCGAGGGTATTGGCTATGAGGAGAGGTTGAATAAACTCAGATTGTTTTCACCGGAAAGACGGAGGCTCAGGGGAGACCCGACAAAGGTTGATAAAGTTATACGAGGCATAGACCCTGTCATTAGCATCATTCTTGCTCACAAGGAGTGGTAACCTTATTTAAATAGATTAACATATAACTATAGGGCTTCCCCATTGCATGGAGCCCAAATTAGGATCTCTACTGGCAAGGTTTACAACAGGTCTGGAGCAACGTGAACCGGAAGAAGAGACCACATCAGGAACACACCAAGTACCAACCAGCCCCCTGACGCTGCCCACTGACACTGCCCCCTATCAGTGCCTCCAGCCACTGTGCTGCTGCCAGCTGGCCTTGGAAAAGGAAAATTCCACCCTTAACAAGACATCAGAGTCAACTGGAATTCATAATTAAGTCCAGATTTTTTTTCTTGAATTCTGCTGTGGTGGGATTCGAACCTGAGTAGTTAGAATCTTAGGGACTGTGAATTAGAATTGTGATGCCTCTTTGGTTTCCTAACCTGAAGTTATTAAAGCAATTCTGACAACAAAGATCAAGATTTTCCAGTCTTGAAGATGCAACAAGTCCGTTGACTTTCTTCAGGATTCTGGTGCTGGGCAGGTCAGGAAAACATCAGCTGAAGCGGCTCTGTTTTCCATCTTGAGATTCTTATTGAACGTGGATTCATTGGAAGGAGGACTGAATTCTGGGATTCCAAGTTCAGGAGCGATTTCCATTGCTTTTGGCATTGGGTCACAATTAGAGAGGGTGGGGATCCCAGAATGGCAGGGGGCCATGTTATTTTTAAGGAGGGTCTAGAATTAGGGGACTCAATCTTAGGACAATGAGATCTCTCATTTCAGACCAGGATTGCGAATCTTTGGAATTATTGGTGTGGTGGCACAGTGGTTAGCACTGCTGCCTCACAGTGCCAGAAACCCAGCTTGGGTCACTGTCTGTGTGGAGTTTGCGCATTCTCCCCATGTCTATGTGAGTTTCCTCCAGGTGCTCCGGTTTCCTCCCACAGTCTGAGAGACACACAGGTCAGGTGTATTGACCCGAACAGGTGGCGACTACGGGAATTTTATAGTAACTTCATTGCAGTGTGAATGTAAGGTTTACTTGCAACTAATAAATTTACTTTACTTTTATTTTTAACTTTAGTTTATTTTTACTTTACTAAATTATCTATTCTGGAAGTGGGGGGTGGGGGTGGGGGGTGGGGAGGTGCGGTGGTGCGGGTGCAGATTAAATGCACAAACCGGTGTCTTCAATCTCAAAGAAATTTGTGACAAAAAGACATTTAATACTTACTGAGCCATTAACACATCAGGATTAAAACATTCAAGAAAATACTGTTAAATATTGTGTTGTACAAAGGGAGGAAGTGAAGGTGAAGAGAATGTTTGTTGATAATGAAGAGGTACTGAAGAGTCTAGCTTTTGTGGATGTGGTTTCAGATTACATTCAATTTTGTTAAGATAAAGTCACCATAGTTCAAAGATGTGTGGGTTAGGTTGATTGGCCATGCTAAATTGACCCTAGTGTTAGGGGGATTAGGAGGTAAATATGTGGGGTTATGGGAATAGGACCTAGAGGTGAGATTGTAGTCAGTACTCGTTGGGCTGAATGGTCCCTTCTAAACTGTAGGGATTCTATGATTCTAATGCCAGATGACCATAGGTTGCTTTCCCCTTTGAGAGGGGGGAGCTGACTGGTGGTGATTTAACCTGAAGATCACCACACCTTAGCCCAGGGACAAGGTTCAGCCGGTACGGGAATTGAAGCCACGCTGTTGGCTTTGCTCTGTATCACTAACCAGCTGTCCGGCTGAGCTGTCCAGTCCCCTTAATTCTGACAATATTGGGTCTGAATTCCTGAACAAAGGCTGGGATTCTCTGATGTCGCACACCCTGTCACTGCAAATGGGGAATTTGGCACTTTGCCAAATCTCTGTTCACTGCAGCAGGACTGGAGAATCCCAGCTGCGGTGAATTTGGAGAATCCCAGCCTTACTCTCCACCGACCAATACTACCTGAGTAACTGAACTCTGCTACATTTAGGATTTTGATAGCAATCTCACATCCTTTGAACACATTCTGAAAATGACAAGAAACTTGTATTGTAGTTCAGACTATAGAACAATAGAAAACTTACAATGCAGAAAGAGGTCATTCGGCCCATCGAGTTTGCACTGATAACAACACATTGATAACAGGCCTATCCCCATATCCCTACATATTTACTCACAAATCCTTCTAACCTACGCATCCTGGGACTCTGAGCGACAATTTAGCTTGGCCAATCAACCTAACGTGCACACCTTTAGACGGTGGGAGGAAACCAGAGCACCCGGAGGAAAGCCATGCAGACACGGGGAGAACGTGCAAACTCCGCACAGTCAGTAACCTGAGCTGGGAATCGAACCTAGGTCCCTGGAGTTGTGAAACAGCAGTGCTAACTACTGTGCCACCCTGCAGCCCAGATAAAATCTGGGTAAGGATTTGAAACTTACACTTTGGGCACTCCTATTCCTTTGTGACTAATACTGATGTGTTTGTAGATATGTTCAACTTACCTGTATGGTGCGTATGCGGGCAAGAGGTTGTGTTTTACTAAATGACTGTTAGATAGTGGTACTTTTGTCTTGGTGTTGAATCTTGCTCCTAATTTTTGTTTCCTCAGATGCTATCTCGTGTTCAAAGTGAGAGAGCCAGGATGTGAGAGGTCAAAGGTTGCGTGTCAACACAGGGTGTTGGCTTGTGGGAGGCATTGCCAGAGCTAGAACAATTTACCTGATTAGTGTATTTGACCTGTGCTGGGTGTAACAATACGCACCAATGTTTGGGTTACATCTCAACTTGACGTGAATAGTTCTGCACTGAAACGCGGCCTTCAAACCACTCGTTTACCTTGGGTCAGGACTCTGTTTGTGTGTGGTCCATTCAGCTAATGGCAGACAGCCTCAGAAAAGAAATCCTTTAACAGTATTAGAGAAATTCAAGGTTAATTTAGCGAGTGGCCTTGACAGTCGACAAGGGTCAGCGAGTGTGGTTGCAGTCACAAGGTTAGGACTAAGCGTCTTGAAGAGCAAGAATATCAAAGCCAAGCTTACACAGAATTGCACAGCGTTCACACCTCAGAACTGGTCCATTTGGCCCGGCAGAATAATGTTGATTTTTATCCTCAATGCAAACTTCTATCCAACCCCTTCATCCATCCACAGCCGTGTTTTCTCCCTTAAGTACGTATTTAATTTCATTTTAAATGCTTCCATGGCTTTTGACTCACTTCGTATGGTAGCAAGTTTATAGATTCATAGAATCCCTACAGGATGCAATTCGACCCATTAATTCTTCGCCGCCTCTCTGACAGAGCTTCTTATTCCAAGCTCTATCCCTGTAGTCCCACATATTATTCACTCAGCTAATCCACCAAACCCGCACATCTTTGGATTATGGGAGGAACAATAAGAAGTCTCACAACACACCAGGTTAAAGTCCAAAAGATTTATTTTTTAGCACTAGCTTTCAGAGTCTCAAGCTCCTTCCTCAGGTAACTCAGCTGTTGGACTTTAACCTGGTGTTGTGAGACTTCTTGCTGTGCTTATCGTAGTCCAATGCCGGCATCTCTACCAGAGCACCCGAAGGAAACCCACGCAGACACAGGGAAAACGTGCAAATTCCACACAGACAGTGGCCCAAGCCGGGAATTGAACCCTGGTCCCTGGCGCTGTGAGGCAGCAATGCTAACCACTGTGCCATCCTGCTGTGATCACTGGCCCAACACTGTACTTGCACTATTCACCCTGTGTCCTCCATTGTGACCTGTGTATAAAAAACAGCATTCCTTTGCCAGCATTACTCCTGAAATGTGTTCCCTTACCTGGAGTCAATTAAGACATTTTAGCTCTTTGAGCTGATGCAGTCAGCTACCTGAAGGGACAACGTGCTTTGTAACAAAGAATATGATGATAGATGATGAGAAAATAACAGCCAGCCCATTCCCTCTTGCTGTCTCCCAACTCGCCCACATTCAGTGATATAGGTTTTGATCTCCTGAATTTTTTTAATTAAAAAGGAGAAATATGTATGTTGGGATTTTATGGCCTCTCTGGAGTAAGACCAGAAATTCACATCTCAGGACAAACAATATTCCCGTTGCCCGCCCTTCACCCTGTCCGATTCTGAGGCAGGCAAGGTGGTAGAATTCCAGCGATAATGTCAAAGCACTTTTAGCTTTAACACATTGTCAAAAATAATCCCCCCCCCCACCTTGTTGCCAACAATACATGTTCCATTGTATTCAGTTCTTATTCATTCACAGGACATGACTGGGTCAGCATGTTACCCAATCTGTAGTTACCCTTGAGAAGGTGATGGTGAGCCATTGCCCTGAACTGCTGCAACTCCCACAGTGCTCTTAGGATTGGAGTTCCAGATACTGTCTAAATCTTTCTTTGATAAATTGGGCCAAATGGCCTCCTTCAATGGTTCCCTAATGCGATTTCACAAATGGGTGCAATGGTGCTAAATTTGGGAAAAGTGCCCCATCTATCTCAAATTATCCTGGAAAGGCAAAGTACCTCAATACTTTGAACCCCACAGATTAAACAAATCGTTTTACACTGCAATTGTGCAATTGGGTTGCCGGGCAGGTTGGGATGGGATCAGTGGTGGGGGTGGGGAGTGGGGCTGGGGTAGGGTGTGGGGTGTGGGGGAGGGTGGGGTGTAGAATGGGGTGGATAAGTGAGTTAGGGAGGGTACTCGGCGCAGGATGTGGATGGAGCAGGGAAGAGTGGGGGAAAGAGTGAAACCTGAAAATGAGATCTCAGTGGCAAGATTCCTGTCTTCTGACTCTTGCACGTGGGAGTTTGCGCCCACTGCAAACGCAGGCGCAGAGTCTTTATTGACTGTACAATCAATTAGGATGTCCGGAAGTTATGGAAAATGCTCAGTTTTAATCTTTTTATCTCATTAGGCAACGTACTGGCCTAAAGGCAACATAGAAATATGGCACAATGATTAACCTTGCCTCTGTGTTATACATCGAGACAGTGACAAGAGGCAAACCTCACTCGGTAATACTGTGCAAACTGTACAGAGTGACATAAAGCAAGAATTCTGCCTATGAATATTGTGTAAAGCAACTTGTAAGGAGATGGAAATTAAGAGAGTTTTTAAACCCCCTAAATTCAATTGCACTCTTTAAAAAACAAATCAAAGTACCAACGTACATAGATCGTAAATGAAAAGTCATGGAATCCACCTTTGACCTTCATTACTTGTGATTTATGAGATGTCCTTGACTCCTGGAGTTGTTTGAAATATTCCAGATCACTTGTATCCTCCATTGAGTTCTCTGACAATTGGCTGTTTGACAACCATGTGCACCTCCATTGGTTCACTGTGAAGCTGCTCTAGAATATCCTCTGTTCTCTGCAGCGAATGTAAACAAAAAACGAAGATCAATACAGCCCAGGAACAGGCCCTTCGGCCCACCAACCCTGCGCCTGTACATGATTTCTATCCCTCTGTTCACCTCCCATTCGTGTGTCTATCAAGGTACACCTTGACTGTTGCTAACATGCCTGCTTCCATCGGTAGCGTGTTCCAAGCACCCACCACTCCCACTGTGTGAAAAAACATTCAAACATTGAAACTAATTGGTTTACTTTTTGACTCAGCCCCTTCTCTCTAAATGAAGATATGCCCCTCTGTTAGGCAACAGCGTTAACCACTGCAAAGTGCTTTGGAATGTCGTGTGGCTGCGGAAGGCGCCACGTAAATGCAAGTCTTTCTGGCCACCTCTTCTCTCGAATATAGGTAGCGTACCCCTCGGGGACCCTGTAACCGCTTCCCCTCCATCACCCATGTGGCATTGCTGGGGTGGCCAGCTTGAACTCAGAGACACTGCGGAAATGCTTTGTTCAAAAAAATATCTTTCTGCTTCCTTTTATTATCACAAACAGACAAGGAGATGACATAATTGAAAGCAGGTTCATCTGTCCTGGAAATTGCTTTGCTGGTGCACTGCCAAGTTAAAAATAACTTGCAAGAGATTAGGGATTAGCTGCGGCAAGAAAGCTTTTCCTAGAGTGTCTTTTTGTTTAAAATTAATCAAAGTGAAAATGCTTCTTGCTGAATCGAGACTTTGTTAACTCTTTCCCATGCTCTAAATCTGATACCCCTGCAGGAATCACTCACTATTGTACAGTGTTCCTGAAATGTAGTGACTGCTGATACATTCCGACATCTTGAAATGTAATTACAACAAAGAATCTTGGATGGGATACAAGAAGGGTTGTATTCAAGCAACAGTCCAGGGACTTGAGCACTTAATCTCAGCCTTAACCAACCCCCTCCCCCCTTGAGGGACTTATGTACTATTGGGCGTGCTGTCCTTCAGATGAGATGCTAAACTTAGGCCCACTCTTACAGTACGATCTTGGGATTAATGGGAGGTGATGGTCTAGTGGTATTATCATCGGACTATTAATCCAAACACTCAGCTCACGTTCTGGGGATCCGGGTTCCAATCCCAGCCCAACAGATGGTGGAATTTGAATTCAATGGGGCAAATTTTCCTGTTGCGCCTGCCCCGGGAATCATAGCAGGCAGGGGGCTGATCATTAAAAGGTCCTTGATCTCGGGCAGGATTTTCTGGTTTCAGGGTGAGAGTGGCTGGAAAATCCCGCCCAATATCTGAAGTTAAGAATCTACTGAAGGCCATGATACCATTGTCAATTGTCAGAAAAACCCATCTGATTCACTAATGTCCTTTAGGGAAGGAAATCTGCAGTTCTTATCTGGTCTGGCCTACATGTGACTCCAGAACCGCAGCAATGTGTTTGACCCTCCCTGAAGAGCTGAATGCATTCTATGCCTGTTTTGAGCAAAAAAACCTCAGATGAACCTGTATCCAAGGTCACCATTGCAAGCGTCAGAGCAGCCTTCTCGAAAGTCAATGCACACAAAGTGGCTGGCACAGATGGGGTATCTGGATGAGCGCTCAGATCATGCCCAAATCAGCTACACATCATCAACCATTCTGTACAACAATCTATTTACTAAGAAGACGACCATCATCCCTGTACCAAAGAAAAGCCAAGCAGCAGGCCTTAATGACTATCGTCTGGTAGCTCTGGCACCCATCATCATGAAGTGCTTTGAAAGGTTAGTCATGGCACAAATCAATTCCGGCCTCCCAGATTGCCTGGATCCACTACAGTTCACCAACCTTGCAACTCCATAGCAGACACCATCTCCCTGGCCCTGCATTTGGAATATCTGGATAATAAAAATACCTATGTCTAAGTACCGCATGATAGTTCTTGTCTAAAGTTAAATCTCACGGGATCCAGGATGAGGTATCTAAATGGATACAAAATTGGCTTCTTGATAGTAGCCAGAGGGTGGTTGTAGAGAGTTGTTTCTCAAATTGGAGACCTGTGACCAGTGGTGTACCTCAGGGATCAGTGCGGGGTCCCCTGTTATTTGTCATTTATATTAATGATTTGGATGAGAATATAAAGGTTAGTAAGTTTGCAGATGACACCAAGTTTGGTGGCATGGTGGACAGTGAAGAAAGTTATCTCCAATTGCAGCGGGATCTTAATCAATTGACCCAGTGGGCTGACAAATGGCAGATGGAGTTCAATTTAGACAAATGCGAGGTGATGTATTTTGGTAGATTGAACCAGGGCAGGACTTATTCAGTTAATGTTAGGGCATTGGGGCAAGTTACAGAACAAAGAGATTTAGGGGTACATGTTCATAACTCCTTGAAAGTGGAATCACAGGTGGACAGAGTGGTGAAGAAGGCATTCGGCACGCTTGGTTTCATTGGTCAGAACATTGAATACAGCAGTTGGGACATCTTGTTGAAGTTGTACAAGATATTGATAAGGCCACACTTGGAATATTGTGTGCAATTCTGGTCACCCTATTATAGAAAGGATTTTATTAAACTAGGAAGCGTGCAGAAAAGATTTACTAGGATGCTACCTGGGCTTGATGGATTGATTGTAAGGAAAGGCTGAATAGACTGGGACTATTTTCTCTGGAGTGCGGGAGGCTGAGGGGTGACTTCATAGAGGTCTATAAAATAATGAGGGGCATAGACAAGATAGATAGTCAATATCTTTTCCCAAAGGTAGGGGAATCTAAAACTAGAGGGCATAGGTTTAAAATGAGAGGGGAGAGATACATAAGTGTCCAGAGGGGCAATTTTTTCACACACAGGGTGTCTGGAACAAGCTGCCAGAGGTTATTATAAAGGCAGATACAATTTTATCTTTTAAAAAGCATTTAAATAGTTACACGGGTACGATAGGTATAAAAGGATATGGGCCAAATGTGGGGAATTGGAATTAGCTTAGGGATTTTTCAAAAAAGAGGGTGACATGGACAAGTTCGGCTGAAGAGCCTGTTTCCATGCTGTAAATCTCTAGACTCTATGATTCAATGTCAGACTTCTATTTATCAACTACAGCTCAGCCTTCAGCACCATCATTCCTATAAAATTCCTCTTCAAAATTCCACCTCGGCTCCACCCTCTGCAACTGGATCCTGAATTTCCTAACTCACAGACTGCAATCAGTAAGGAAAGGCAACAACACCTCCTCCATGATCATCCTCAACACTGGTGCCCCACAAGGTTGTGTTCTCAGCCCCCTACCATACTCCTTATACACCTCTAACTATGTGGCCAAATTCCCCTCTGACTCAATTTTCTAGTTTGTTGATGACACTGCTGTATTGGGTCAGATCGAGAAGGAGTACAGGAAAGAGGTGAGATTCTGGTGTGACAACAATAATCTTGCCCCCAGTGCGAACAAAACAATGTCTTTGGCTTCAGGAAGCGTAGTGGAGCACATGCCCTTGTCTATATCAACAGGGACTAAGTAGAAGTGATCGAGAGTTTCAAGTTTTGAGGTGCTCAGATCACCAACAGCCTGTCCTGGTTCCCTCCTGCCAATATTATCATTAAGAAAGCTCACCAATGCCTCTACTTTCTCAGGTGACCAAGGAAATTTGGCATGTTTACTACAACTGTCACCAATGTTTACAGATGCAACATAGAAAGTATTCTTTCTGGTTGTATCCCAACTTGGTACGGTTCCTGCTCTGTCAAAAACCACAATAAACTACAAAGAGTCATGAACGAAGCCCAGTCTGTCACTCACGCTAACTCATTGATGCTGTCTACACTTCTTACTGCCTCGGAAAAGCAGCCAGCATAATCAAGGACCCCGCACAACCTGGACCTTCTCTCTTCCATCTTCTTTAGTCAAGAAAAAGATACAAAAGTCTCAGGTCATATACCAACTGACTCAAGAACAGCTTCTCCCCTGCTGCCATCTGACCTTTGAATGGACTTACCTCATGTTAAGTTGATTTTTCTCTACACCCTAGCTATGACTGTAACACTACATTCTGCCCTCTCTCTCCTTTCCTTCTCTTTGAACCATACGCTTTGTCTGTATAGCACGCCAGAAACAATACTTTTCACTGTGTACTAATACATGTGACAATAAAAAAATCAAATCAATTGCCCTTTGAACAAGGGCAGCTAGGGATGGGCGATAAGTACCACATCCCCTATGTCCCATGAATGGACAAAAAAACGATTCAAACAGGGAATTTCTTTGGGCTTCCTGGACCTAACATTTATATATCAAATCACAGCAACAAACAAAAGATCGTTCGTTAGCTTTCTCATTGCTGTTTGTGGAGTTTGTTGTGTGCAAGTTGACTTTTTTTGTAAAGTTTATTTATTAATATCACAAATAGGCTGACGTTAACACTGTAATGGAGTTACAGTGAAAATCCCCTACTCACCACACTCCAGTGCTTGTTCGGGCACATTGAGGGAGAATTTAGCATGGCCAACGCACCTAACCAGTACATCTTTTGGACGACAGGAGGAAACCAGAGCACCCAAAGGAAACTCATGCAGAAACAGGCTTGGCACAGACAGTGACCCAAGCCCGGAATCGAACTCAGGTCGCTGGCACTTTGTGGCAGCAGTGCTAACCACTGTGCCACTGCGCTGCCCAGTCTGCTCCATTTTGCTACAACTGCGACCATGCTTTATGTATTATACTTCATTGATCCTGTATGGAAGAGGGATTCGGGCAGTCAAGGGGTTGCTTAGTGTCCGTTACTGATAGCGATGTCAGCTGTCTTGGTGATTTAAGCTTGAAATTGAACCCTGTATGGAGCCAGGGTTCAACCTGACCTAGGTAGCCTGGTCAGGATGATGTCAAGGAGCAATAATCAATTTCAATCATCACAATGCTGTCTACAGGAAGGTAATTATGTTTGGCTTCACTGTAACAATGACTACAAAAGTGATTCATTGTCTCCGAAGCACTTGGAAATGTTTGCGAGACATGTTGAGGGCTATGTCAGTGCATCTTTTTGCATATCAGAGGCAACTTAATCATTCAGCCATAACGTTAATCTAAAGAAGCACTCATAATAAAAATATCTTCATATTTCTTTTCAACTGCTGCTGACCTTGCCCCTGTGCTATCGATTGAATGTTTTAATAGAACAAAGAACAAAGAAAGTTACAGCAAAGGAACAGGCCCTTCGGCCCTGTCAAGAAGGAGGCCATTCAGCCCATCGAGCCTGTGCTGACCCCAATCCCACCCAGGCCCTCACCACTTAATCCCCCCATATTTATCCATTGTATTTGTCAAGATGCCCCTTAAAACTCATTATCATATCTGCTTCCACACTTGCCCTGGCAGCAAGTTCCAGGCACCCATCACCCTCTGTGTAAAAAGCTTGCCTCTCGCACCTTAAACCTATGCCCCCTCATAATTAACTGTTCCACCGTGAGATAAAGTGTCTGCCTATCCAAATGGAAGGATTTTGCATGTTAAATGTGTGCTTGAGTGCACAATCCTTCACAATGTGAACGAATGGAAACTCACTTGAATAATTGGATATCGAGGTCCTGCTTGGATTTGGCATGATTTGTCCATTGTTCATTATCTTTGCTGAGTTTGGAAATGGCCGGGCCGGAGTTCCAAGACCAGAGGTTAACTGATTTTCTCTTAATTAGTTACGACATTGTGAGGCTCTGAGATTGTCCGATTAATGTTTCTGCAATGTAGAAAAGGGCTTGATTTTTTTTTATTCATCCATGGGACATGGGTGTTGCTGGCTGACCGGCTTTTATTGCCTGTCCCTAGTTGCCCTTGAGAAGCTGGTTGTGAACTGCCTTCTTGAATCGCTGCAGTCCGTGCGCTGTGGGTTGATGCACAATGCCGTCAGGGAGGGAATTCCAGGATTTTGACCCAGCGACCGTGAAAGAATGACAATATATTTCCAAGTCAAGACGGTGAGTGGCTGGGGGGAGGGAGTTGCAGGAGGTGGTGTTCCCATGTATCTGCTGCCCTTGTCCTTTCAGATGGAAGTGGTTGTGTGTTTGGAAGGTGCTGCCTAAGGATCTTTGGTGAATTGCTGCAGTGCATCTTGTAGATAGTACACACTACCGCTACTGAGCATCAGTGATGGAGAGAGTGAATGTTTGTAGATGTGCACTCTGGTCAACCCACTATAAGAAGGATGTGGAAGCCCTGGAGAGAGTGCAGAGGAAATTTACCAGAATCCTGCCTGATTTGGAGGGTAGGTCTTATGAGGAAAGTTTGAGAAGCAAGGGCTTTTCTCTTTAGAGCAGAGGAGGATGAGAGGCGACTTAATAGAGTTTTATAAGATGACAAAGGGGATTGATAGAGTGGACGTTCAGAGACTATTTACTCAGGTGGATATAGCTGTTATGAGGGGGCATAACTATAAGAGATATGGCAGGGATGTCCAAGGTAGATTCTTTACTCAGAGAGTGGTTGGGGTGCCTGCTGTGATAGTGGAGTCGGACACTTTAGGAACTTTCAAACGATTATTGGATAGGCACAAGGAGCATGATAGGGAGTGGGATAGTTTGATCTTGGTTTCGGACAAAACTCGGCACAACATCGAGGATTGAAGAGCCTACACTGTTCTGCACTGTTCTATGTTCTAGATGTGGTGCCAATCAAATGCTTTGTTCTCGATGCCGTCAAGCTTCTTCGGTGTTATTGGAGTTGCACCTATCCCGGCAAGTGGACTAGTGCCTTTGTAGATGATGGCTAGGCTTTGGGGAGTCAGGAGATGAGTTACAGTATTCCAAATCTCTGACCTGCTCTTGCAGCTAGTTTATGTGGTGAGTCTTGTTGAGTTTCTGGTCAGTGATAACCACAAGGATGACAGTGGGGGGATTCAGTGATTCAATCTGGGCTTGTGTATGTTGAGTATCTGCTGATTGCAGAAAGGAGTGCTTCAAACACATGAGATAAAATAGAGAGAGAGAGAGAGAGAGAGAGAGAGACTGTTCCCATTGGAAGATAAAGGACTAGAAGACATTGATTCAAGATGATTGGCAAGAGAACCACTGATGTCAGGAAAAATGATGTATTCTTACGTGAGGAATTCACTGCCTGAGAGTGTGGTGGAGGCAGGTCCAATTCTGGCTTTCAAATGCAATTGGATCAGCAGTAGAAGGGAAAGAAATTGTGGGGGGTGGAGGGCGTGGTGGTACGAGAAAAGGTTGTGGGAGTGGGGACCAGGTAAATTGCAGAGAGTCAACAAGTGAAATAGCCTCTTCATGAGCTTTGACGAAGGATCATACAGGCTCGAAACATTGGCTGTATTCTCTCTCCACAGATGCTGTCAGACCTGCTGAAATTTTCCAGTGTTTTGTATTTTTGTTTCAGATTGTGGCATTTTGCTTTCATTTTGGCCTCTTTCTGTGCTGTAACCGATCTGATTCTATGCCCCATTGATGGAGACATTCAAATAGGAAGCGAGAATTCCTTTTGGACTTAGAAACTTGAGCACAATGGTGGGGAAGAGAGAGAGAGAGAAAACTCTTCATCAGCCAGGATTTTACCAGTGACTTAAACTATGACGGGAAAGGTCTTTGTCACTCTGCACTTTGGCACTACTGTAACACAGTCATTAGTCCTGATATCTCACAGCGCCAGGGACCGGGATTTGATTCTGTCTGTGTGGAATTTGCACATTCTCACAACGTCTGCCTGGGTTTCCTCCGGATGCTCCAGTTTTCTCCCACAGTCCAAATATGTGCAGATAAGGCGGATTGGCCATGCTAAATTTTCCCTTAGTGTAAGGGAGACTAGCTAGGGTAAACTCATGATGTTGCGGGGATAGGACTCAGTTAAGATTATTGCCAGTGCAGATTCAATGGGCCAAATGGCCTCCTTTTACACTGTGGGCATTCTATGATTCTAAAATTAAGCGGGATGCATGGATGGAGAAACTGGATTTACAAAAAAAAATTTTTAGAGGCGGTGTGTTGGCACAGTGGTTAGAACTGCTGTCCACTGTTCCAGGAACCCAGGTTCAATTCCCGGCTTGGGTCACTGCCTGTGCGGAGTTTGCGTGTTTTCCCCATGTCTGGATGGATTTCCTCCGGGTGCTCCAGTTTCCTCCCACAAGTAATGTTAAATTTATTTGTTAGTCACAAGTGTGCTTGCATTCATACTGCAATGAAGTTACTATGAAAATCCCCCATGCCAAAGATGCATGGCTTAGGTTGATTGGCCATGTTAAATTGCCCTTTTGTGTCAGGGGGATTAGCTGAATAAATACATGAGGTTATGGGGATAGGGCCTGGGCGATGGTTCGATGGGCTGAGTGGTCTCCTTCTGCGCTGTAGGGATTCTATGACGATGCATTGAAAGTTCCATTCATCAACTGAGTGAAGGAGGAACTGGCAAATGGCACCAAACTGAAAAATTGCTGGTGTTCCCAGCTGTGTTTGTGTCCTTTAAACTGACATCAATCCTTCACATCCTCTTTATCTCTTGGATTTGGAGCCCCTTGCATCTCTCTCTCTCTCTCTCTCTCTCTCTCCCCCCCCCCAGCCCCCGACCCCAGGAAATAAAATCCTTTGAGTGGAATTCCCAAGCAGCTTTTCTGAATTAGCCATTGAGACAATCGTATAGAATATCAGGAAATATTCATTCCTCTGTGATTCTGCTGATGCAGAAATGTTCCTGTACTTGCTGTCCTTTCTACCTACAGTTAGGCAATCATTGTAGGAAACTTCTTTAGGTGTGTAGTATGTATCTGTACACCATGGTTTAAGACTGGCATCTCGCAGCCCCAGCAATCCGACCTTTCATTCCCAACCGGAAGCTCAAGGACAAGAATATAGAAATGGGGTAGGGGGGAATTGGAATAGGCCATTTGGCCCATCCAGTCTGCTTTGCTGTTAAGCACATTATGACTGATTTGCTCCTTCCGATCTGACAGTCAGAGCTGTCCCCCTATCCCTCAATTCCCTTTCAGTGTGCAAAAGCCTTTCAACCTCAGCCTTAAATACTCTCGTTTGGGTAGGATTTTAATAGACTCATAGAATCCTACATAGAATCCGACCACTATCCAGTCTAGGCTCTATCCACATAACCCCATGCATTTACTATAGCTAGTCCCTCCTGACACTAAGGAGGAATTTAGTATGGTCAATCCCCACCTAACCCACACATCTTTGGACTGCGGGAGGAAACCGGAGCATCCGGAAAAAACCCATGGAGACATGGGGAAAAACTGCAGACTCTGTATAGACTGTGATCTTGGTTGAGATTTTCTAACCGCCCTCTCTTAAAATTGAAAATCCCACCTAAGGTCAATGGACCTTTGCATGGTCAGCCCTCCCTCCTCCGAGCCTGCGCAGATTTCTCCAGGTGCTCTGGAAAACCACATTCCAAATGACGTGCTGGTTTGGGTGCATTAGCCAGGGTCAATTCTGTATGTAGCCAACAGCGCCGAAGTGTGGCGAATTTTCAGAGTAACATTTGATTTGTTTTGATTTATTATTGTCATGTGTATTAACATACAGTGAAAAGTATTGATTCTTGCGTATTATATAGACAGAATATACCGTTCATAGAGAAGGAAAGGAAAGGGTACAGAATGTAGTGTTACAGTCATAGATAGGGTGTAGAGAAAGATCAATTCAATGCAAGGTAATTCCATTCAAAAGACTGACAGCAGCAGGGACGAAGCTGTTCTTGAGTCGATTGGTACGTGATCTCAGACTTTTGCACCTTTTTCCCAAAGGAAGAAGATGGAAGAGAGAACGTCCGGGATACGTGGGGTCCTTAATTATGCTGGCTGTTTTGCTGAGGCAGTGGGAAGTGTAGCAGAGTCTGTAACTTAATTGTAGTGTTGATTTAAGCCTACTTATGACACTAATAAAATAAATAAATACATATGGCTATCGTTTATTCATGATAATCACTTTCGTAATGCAAACAGGCTCTCTGCTGCTGGTCAAAGAGTCTCACTCGCTCGGAGCATGTTTCCCAATTCAACTGTCCATCTTAGCAACCTCACTACCACAGGAAAATTCCTTCTAAACCTTCTAAACTCACAGCTTGAAAACTTGCAAATTGAGCAGCTCCCTCTGTGAGCTTCTTTGCTGCCTGCCATTTTGTCAATCTGCAGTTGATTTTCAGAGATTTACAGGGCCGGGGTTCTGAAGTCAAAGGGCACGGATGTTTCAAGGCAGAGGTGAAATGAATAAAATGAGGAGATTTGGCAGTGACCCGCTGTCTTTGCCTGGGGTGGATCAGCTGTCAGGATTAGGGAATAATTATATAGACAGACTATATCACGAAGAGGAGAAGCAGATAGGGCGAGAGCATGAACAGGGAATTTGCAAATACTCTGATTTTGCAGCAAGACCTCGTATTGTACAATGAATAAACTGCTCCACATGGGATACATTTCCGAGATATTCAGTGAAACTATCTGAGTAACCTGTCCATCGCTAAAACTGTCTATTGTCACTCCCATAATATTACCCAGCTTCGCTCCTGTCTCAGCTGCTTGACCACTGGAACCCTCATTGTGCCTTCTGTTGCCTCTAAGTGCGATTTCGGCTTGTACTGACTCTCTGACAGAGCATCTTACCCAAGCCCATTCCCTGAATAGCCCATTTTTGTAAAGTAAAACTCTATGACTCTATGACTAAGAAGGTTATTTGGATCATTTCACCAGTGCCAGCTCTTTGAAAGATCCTTAAAGTCAGCCTCAGTCATTGTTTCTGCAGAGCCCTGAATATACATTGCTTTTCAAATAGAATTTAAAAGTTATTGTTGAATCTGCTTTCAACAACCTATTCAAGCAGTGCAATCCAAATCGTAACAACTCACTTCAAAAAATTCTCTTCATATCCCCTTGTGAAGGAACGGCCAATATATTTCAGGATGGTGAGTGGCTTGGAGGGGATCTTGCAGGTGGTGGTCATCCTATACATCTGCTGTCCTTATCCTTCCAGATGGAAGTGGTCAGGGGTTTGGAAGGTGCTGTCTAAGGATCTTTGATGAATTGCTGCAGAGCATCTTGTAGATAGTACACACTGCTGCTACTGAGCGTCGGTGACGCAGAGAGTGAATATTGGTAGCTGCGATGCCAATCAAGTGATTGTAGATAGTACAGACTGCTGAGTGGTGGAGGGAGTGCATATTTGTGGATGTCAAGCGAGGTTGCTTTGTCCAGGATGGTGTTGAGTTGCTTGAGTGTTGTTGGAGCTGCACCCATCCAGGCAAGTGAGGAGTTTTCCATTACACTTGTGCCTTGTAGCTGGTGGATGGGCTTTGGGGTGTTAAGAGGTGAGTTACTCCAAACCTCTGACCTGCTCTTGTCACCACTGTGCTTATGTGGTGAGTCCAGTTGAGTTTCTGGACATTGGCAATCCCAGAGATGTTTGCCACCAATTTTACATTGTGTCTTCTGTTTCCCATCTCTCTGATTTATTCTATCAAACCCCTTGTTTGGACCAAAATTCTCCAGTCATTCACGCTGACAGGATTCTCCAGTCCTACCAGCAGGACATCCCGGCTCCTGAGTTTCCCGCCGGCTTGGGGTGATGGCAGTGGGAATTCCCATTGACAGCACCGGGACCAGAGAATTACCGGTAGCAAACAACACGCAACCTCCCACCATCAGGAAGCGCACGGCTGGGAGGCCAGAGAATCTCACCCATGACAGGCATCACTATTAAATTTCACCCCAACCTACCCTGCTCTGAAGAAGAACAACTCCAGCCTCTTTAATCCCTCCATAGCACTGAAGCCCTTTAAACCAGCTGCCCTCTGTTCCCTCTCTGAGATGTATAGGGTTATTTTGAAGTCAAACTGTTGTAACCGTTCCCTCAACACAGTATCCGCTGCCACTGAAATTATTCATTGCAACCTGATGAAAGAAGGTTTAACTCAGAAAGTCCTTCCTTATTGCTGCAAATATTCAATCCTGGATTGTTATGAGATCAGAGAGCAAGACCGTCTTCAGAAATCTCTGAATGGAACCTTGTTGATTGCGATCTCTGATAAGTTTCACACTCGGAGAATTCACTTGGCAAAGCCGCTCGATGAAACTTGGCTCCGGTTTTAGAAGTATATGTCATCGCAGGAAAATTAAGGCGGGCGAGTTGCAAAGCTTCACAACTCAGTCCACATTCCCTAATCCTGCCTGAAAGAGCTTGGAGCTGGCGCATTGGCTCCTTTCAATCCATCTGGGAGATTTCCAGGCGTCAGACGGGTCGCTTCATTTAAGCTTAGCACTGAGCGAAGTGAAGCCATGTGTGATGCAGGACGAGATCGGTGAAGATTGTGCACATGATGGAGAGTAACCAAGGGTTGGGAGGATTTTCCTTCTGTCTCGTGGGTGGCATGGTGGCACAGAGGTTAGCATTACTGCCTCACAGCATCAGGGACCCGGGTTCAATTCTGGCCTTGGCTCATTATCTCAGCGAAGTTTACGCATTCTCCCCATGTCTGTGTGGGTTTCCTCCTGGTGCTCCAGTTTCCTCCCACTCTCCAAAGATGTGCGGGTTAGGTTGATTGACCATGCTAAATTGACCCTAGTGTCAAGGGGATTAGCAGGATAAATATGTGGGGTTACGGGGATGGGGCCTGAGTGGGACTGTTGTCAGAGCAGACTCAATAGGTTGAATGACTTCCTTCTACACTGTAGGGATTCTATGATTCTGTCACCGAATGCAGTGGGTTTTTTTAAGGAGAGGACAGCATTTATGTGTCTGATCAATGTGTATCATTTAAGAATTTTAGGAACAGGAGATTGGCCCATTCGATTGTTCCATCATGTAACTGGATCATGGCTGATCCATGACTCACATCTCTTCTCCTTCCTTTACTGGATGTCCCTCACCTAACACAAATCACAGAATCCATCAACTTCTGTTTAGAAAGCTCCAATTATCCTAACATTTATGTCCTAGTGTTGAGAGAATATCTGTTTCCCTTTGTGTGAAATATTATGCTCTGTGGGAACATTTCTGTTGAAGAAAGCAGAGACTGAGAGAGAAAAAAAAGAAAAAGGATGAGAGAAAAAAAAGGATTGTATTTCTGTAAAGACTCACACAACCTCAGAACTCTCAAAGTGCTTTACAGGTAATGAAGGACGATTGTGATGTTAGTGTACCTTTAATTTTTTTTTAAAGATCATGTTGTCTGCAGCTATCACAGCGTCTGTTTTCTTCATTGTTGCTGGGTTGTCTGGAGAAGTCCTTATATTGCTGCTTCAATAGCTTAATAGAGGATTTGTTTATTTTCACTCTGTGCCTCAGATACTTTCTGGAATTTGCCTTATGATTAAAGTTTATTTATTAGTCACAAGTAAGGCTTACATTAACACTGCAATGAAGATACTGTGAAATTCCCCTGGTTGCCACAATCTGGTCAATGCACCTAACCAGCATGTTTTTCGGACTGTGGGAGGAAACTGAAGCACCCGGATGAAACTCACGCAGACATGAGGAAAAAGTGCAGCCTCCACACAGATACTGACCTGAGCCGGGTATCGAACCAGAGTCCTAGCGCTGTGAAGCAGCAGTGGTAACCATTTTGCGACTCTGTCACCCCAACTCTGCATTGTTAGGGGGAAGAATGATTGACAGGTGAGGTGACAGGAGCTCCTTTGTTTTCACGTTTGAGCTCCATTTTAGTTTGGAAGGGGGTGACCATCAAAGAAGAAGTGTGTTTCTGACTCGCCCTGGTGGTGTTTCTGACTCGCCCTGGTTTTGGAAGTTCTACTGTTAGCTGGAAGGTAGGTTCCCAGCCCCCCTGGAGTAGAAAATCTGTGCGTGGTTGGCTTGCCTCTCTGCCTCTCCCTGGTGTTTTGGAAGATGTTGGGTCTATATCAGAGGGTTGCTAGAAGTTACAAAACTGGAAAGGCAAAATTTCAATTCTCCGCTCAAGGGACTAAGTTCCAGCATCACCTGAGCATTCGTATTTGCTGTGTTAAACCTGTGGAAAGTGTTTTGTTTATAGGATTGATTGGAACATTTCCTTTATTCGTTAAGGGTCACTCTATATCATGATTGTTTTTTTCTTACTTGTAATTGGTAAAACTTATTGCGAATTTTCTTTCTCTACATAGAATCCCTACAGTGTAGAAGGAGGCCATTCGGCCATCGAGTCCGCACTGACAACAGTCCCACCCCGCCCTATTCCTGCAACTCCATATTTTAACTCCACATGTTTACCCCGCTTATCCCTCTAACCTACATATCACTGGACACTAAGGGGTGATTTAGCATGGCCAGTGACCTAATCCACACAGCTTTGGGCTGTGGGAGGAAACTGGGGCACCCAAAGAAAACCTACGCAGACACGGGGAGAACATGCAAACTCCACACAGACAGTGACCCAAACCGGAATCAAACCCGGGTCTCTGGAGCTGTGAAGCAGCAGTGCTAGCCACTGTGCTATTGCGCTGCTTGTAAATGTACTGTATACGTGTTAACTGTATTTGTAAATAAACTTTGTTAATAAAAGCTCCTTAGTGGGTCACTTGAATCATACTGGAAGTGAAGCATCTCATATTTGCCCCAGCCAAATTCAAAGTACAAACCGTATGATTCAGGCAGGCTTTATATAACCCTTTGGAGTTTCTGACCAGAATTATAACACTATTTAAGGTAAGATGCATCTAACTCTGTTATGGAGGTGATGCCCAATGACCCAGCTGCCCAGTGGGATGGCACACGTGGGTTTTTATTGGTCATATGTTTGAGGATAAGAGGGTAAACCCTATAGGACTGAGGTGAGGAGAAATGTCTTCACCCAGTGGGTGGTGAATGTGTGGAATTCACTACCACAGAATGTAGTTGAGGCCAAAACGTTGTGTGATTTCAAGAAGAAATTAGATATAGCTCTTGGTGCTAAAGGGATCAGGGAATATGGGGGAAAGAGGGACCAGTATATTGAATTTGATGATCAGCCATGATCAAAATGAACGGAGGAACAGGTTCAAAGTGCTAAATGGCCTACTTCTGCTGCTAGTTTCTATATTACACTGAAGTTTTCCATTCACAAAATCAAAGTCCAGTTCTCTAAATCTATGCAACTGTTTGTGTCTAAATCAGATGCTTTAGGTTTGAGGATAGAACAATCCGGACACCACACAGAACAAAGAAATATTTCTGTCATGTGGTAAGGCTTATTGCCTAATGTGCACAACATTGTCTTAATTAAACCATGTGATAACTCATGGCCTTAGCGATAACACCTTGAAAACAATTCTAAACTGGTACAATTCCAGAATACCAAACAACAGCCTTCAATGATATCGCACTTCCAGGGTCAGGTAAATAAGATCAACTCTGAGCCAAAGAGCATAATTATCAGGAGGGATAACTAAAACCTCAGAGAAACAATTGTGTCTTATTCAGGAAAGGGAGGTGGAGAGATACAGAGAATTCCAAAGCCTTAGATGAAGAGGTCAAAGCATTATCACAGTTAACAAAGGATTATCTTTCTGATGACACAAAGATTGGACAGACAGTTAACTGTAAGGTGGTGTGTCTCAGACTACAGGAAGATATAGACGGAATGGACAAATGGGTGGGTAAGTGGCAGATGGAATTTAAACCTGAAAAGCGTGAGTGATGCACGTTGGAAGGAGTGATTTGACAAGGAAGTACTCAATGAATGGTAGGACACGAGGAAGTTTTGTGGAACAAAGGGACCTTGGCGTGTTTGTCCGCAGATCTCTGAGAGCGGAAGGGTGTTAGGAGGGAGGTGAGAAAGGTATATGGGACACCTGCATTAATCAATCAGGGTATAGATTACATCGGTATAGAATTTTGATGAGGCTACAGTTAGAATATTGCGTGCAGTTCTAGTTGTCACATTAGCAGGAAGATGTGATTGCACTGGAGGAGGAGCAGAGGAGATTTACCAGGATGCTGCCTGGGATGGAATATTGGAGTTATGAAGAAAGGTTGGACAAGTTTGGGTTGTTTTTGTTGGAGTAGAGAAGACTGAGGGGTGACCTGATTGAGGTGTACAAGATTATGAGAGGCATGGACAGAGTGGATAAGGAGTAGCTATTCCCTGATCAGTCACAAAAGAATATAGGTTCAAGGTGAAGAGCTGGAGGTTGAGGGAGGATGTGAGAAAAAACCTTTTTACTCAGAGGGTGATGATTTTCTGAAATACGCTCCCTGGGAGGGTGATAGAAGTAGGTTGTCTCATATCCTTTAAAAAGTATCTGGATGAGCACTTGGCACATCATTACATTCAGGGCTATGGGCCAAGTGCTGGCAGATGAGATTAGGTGAGAGTCCAGGTGTTTCTCTGTGCTGATTTCCAGTGTGGAGCTGATTACATCAAAATTTTTCGATGTGGAGGCCGTGACACCAAGTGGGATCCCGCGAAATGGCTGCCGCTGATATCCCCTGGCCCATTGAGCTACTCAAGCAGGGCAGGATCGCCCCCATTGTGTACGGTTCTGGGTGCCACAGAATAGGAAGGATATGAACGCATTGGAGAGAGTGAAGAAGAAATTTTATAAGAATGGTTCCAGGGATGAGAATCTTCAGCTATGACGATGGATTGGAGAAGTTGGGGCTGTTCTCCTTGGAGAGAGAAAGGCTAAGACAAAATTTGATAGAGATTTACTATCTGGATGGAATGGACAGAGAGAAACTGCTGCAGCTTGCAGAAAGATCAAAAATGATTTAAAGTGATTTGCAAACTAAAAATGCGATGTGAGAGAAGACTTCTCACACAATGAGTTGTTCAGATCTGGAATGCGCTGTCTGGAAGAGTGGTGGAGGCAGGTCCAATCATCCAAGGAGGCATTGATGATTATGTGAGTAGAAACAATGCAGAAGGGTACGGGGAACAGGCAGGGGAATGGCACTAAAGTCATGATGCTTATTTTGGGTGACTGAGCCTCTAGGTTGCGGTTCAGACACAGGTTCTGCTTCTTCATAAACCATCTTTCTTTCTTTGATCCAACTCCACACACAATTCTCCACCAACACCCAGTGCCACCTATGGCTTCTTTATGTATCAGTGATTTCTATTGAATAATTAACATCAAATTAGGAAGGTCTGTTGAGTTGGGTTGATTTATTATTGTCACATGTATTAACATACAATGAAAAGCATTGTTCCTTGCGCGCTGTGCAGACAAAACATACCGTTCGTAGCGAAGGGAAGGACAGAGTGCAAAATGTAGTGTTACAGTCTAAAGTGTAGAGAAAGATCAACTTAATGCAAGGTAGGTCCAATCAAAAGCCTGACGGCAGCAGGGAAGAAGCTGTTCTTGAGTCAGTTGGTATGTGACCTCAGACTTTTGTATCATTTCCCTGAAGGAAGAAGGTGGAAGAGAGAATGTTGAGGTGTGTAACGTTCTTGATTACGCTGGCTGCTTTGCTGAGGCAGTGGCAAATGTAGATGGAGTCAATGGACAGGAGGCTGTTAACCCATTCCTAACATTTATTACACACATGATAGCCTGAATGGCCTCTTTCTGCACTTGTAACAATTCTGTGATTCCTTTATTCCTCACCTGTTTGTCCAGCCTCTCCTTAAATACGTTTGTACTGCTTGCGGTAGTGAATTCCACGGGCGGAATATTCCAGTTTGTTCTCGCTCTGAGACCAGAAATCCCTACCCAAAGTCAATAGTCAGTCAAATTGTCCAGCTCGCTCATGATGAAACCCAGGGGGTGGTCGATACTGGAAAATTTACCTCATATTCTAACCATTCTCTACATGGGGAAGTTTCCCCTAAATTTTCCGACTGGACTGCTATACAATATTAATATAAATATTTTTAAAAGAAAATGCAGCAAATGTGCCTGAGCAGATCCCAAATTTGGACGTTAGTGATCGCTGGGTGTTTTCTTTTCTCCCACATGTTCCTCAGTCCAGCCCAGTGTAAATCCGAGCAATCCTCATTAGTAATCTACTCTATCTGATTAAATCTTTATCCGTAATAACAACATCAGATGAGACAGATAAAAAGGAGAGATAGATTTAAACAGCGTAGATAATTTAATTAGCCCTTCTGAAATTTCACTGACATGTGAGGCAGGTGAAGGTTGTCTAGCGGTAATCAATAAGGGAATAGACTGGGTTTTTTTTTTCTCTGGAATGTGGGAGGCAGAGGGGTGATCTTATAGGTGTCTATAAAATAATGAGCGACGTAGATCAGCTAGATAGTCAATATCTTTTCCCAAGGTAGGGGAGTCTAAAACTCAAGGGCATAGGTTTAAGGTAAGAGGGAAGAGATACACAAGGATTCAAAGGGGCAATGTTTTCATACAGGATGGTAAGTGTCTATAACAAGTTGCCAGAGGCGGGTACAATTTTGTGTTTTAAAAAGCGTTTAGACAGTTACATGGGTAAGATGGATATAGAGGGATATGGGCCAAACGTGGGTTAAAAAAAGGTGCAGCATGGACAAGTTAGGCTGTAAACTTCTGTAATTCTATGAATCAAAGGTCATGGAAATAAGGTGGGAAAGTGGGGTTGAGGATTATTATATTACTGGCAGCACGGTGGCACAGTGGTTAACACTGCTGCCTCACAGTGCCAGGGACCTGAGTTCGATTCCCAGCCTGGGTGCTGTCTACGGGGAGCTTACATGTTCTCCTCGCATCCTTGTGGATTTCCTCCGGGTGCTCAAGTTCCCTCCCCACAATCCAAAGATGTGCGGGTTGGGTGAAATAGCCATGCTAAAATTGCCCCGTATTGTCAGGGGCACTAAGTAGGATAAATTCATGGGGTTATGGGGATAAGGCCTGGGTGAGACTGTGGTCAGTGCAGACTTGGTGGGCCGAATGTTTCCTTCTGCACTCTAAGGATTCTATGAAACTCAATCAGCCATAATATCAGTGATTGGTGGTGCAGACTCGATTGGCGAAATGGCCAACTTCTATTCCTATATCTTCTGGTCTATCTGATTATTGCTGGAATTCCAAGTTCTAAACTCAGGAACCCTTTGCACATTTCTCCAAAACTCCAGGCATCCAAATATATGGACCCAACTTTACTGGAGGAAAAGGGGTGCGAATATTGCCCATCACCCAACGTCCTCCACACCCCTCACACCTCCCCTCCCTCCCCCACACCCACACTCCCATCCTGTTACAAAATCAGCTTCAAACTAGCTAATAAAATCAAAGGCCGCCGTGCACTGATTACTCGCAGGGAGCAGCCTGAACAATCCCCTCAGTGGAAGAACGTCCGGCCCTCGAGAGCTGCTGTCCAGTCCGAGAGTCCAGCATCTCCATCGGTCGGAGCAGAGCCAGGACTCTGTGCATTGCGGGACAGCAAGCAGGCCCCAGGGTAAAGAGGAATGGATCCTGGACTGAGTTCCGGGCTTCTAGAATGGGAAGAGAATGAGTAACCTGGGAAGGGAGAGAGAGGAGGGGGAACAGGGGGGAAGAGGGGGGGGGAAAAGGGGAGAGAGAGGAAGGTGAGGGAGAGAGAGGGGGAAGGGGGTGGTGGGGGGGGGGGAGGGCGAGAGGGGAGGGAGAGAGAGAGGGAGAGGACGGTGAGGAAAGCAGGGTTGAGTGAGGAAGGAGGGGAGGTAAATGGGCAATGGAGTGCAGGAGTGTGTGGTGAAGGTTAGGCAAGGAGACACAGAGTAGAGGGCATTATCTTGGAGCGAGTCACTCTGATACCCACAGGGGATCCTCTAAACAACGCTCCACCTCCTTCCCCTTTTCTTTCCACCTTTAGCCAGTTGGATTAAATAAAAATCTTCCCCATTCCTACTCGCCTGCCCGAGCCAGCCCAATTCTAGGGCAGACAGTGGAATATTTAATTCATTCATGAGTTCAGTTGCCTATTCATTCTTTTTTTGAAAAATCAGAAAAAAGGAAACACATCCTCATTCGGGTCACTCTCTGTGTGGAGTCTGCACATTCTCCCCGTGTCTGTGCGGAGTCTGCACGTTCTCTCCGTGTCTGTGTGGAGTCTGCACATTCTCCCCGTGTCTGCGTGGATTTCCTCTGGGTGCTCTGATTCCCGACACATTCCAAAGATTTTCTAGTTAGGTGGATTGACAATTTGACAATTTGCTAAATTGCTCATTAGTGACAGGGCGTTAACAGGGTAAATATATGGGGTTACGGGAATGGGGTCTGTGTAAGATTGTTGTCAATGCAGGTTTGATGGGCCGAATGGCCTCCTTCTGCACTGTAAGGATTCTATGATTCTATGAAATTGCACACTGGCTGGTATGGACGAGGCTAAAATCCAGCCCAAGGTTTATTTTTCACCAAATAAATGAATGCAGGATCCTGTCATGCTTCTCATGGCAGTCACATTTGTCCCAACAACTCACACCTTCAGGGGTGATCTTGTCATGAGTATGACTTCAGGAGCTAGCTGGTAGCACTCTCACCTCCGGGTCACGCCGGAGACATGAGCACGTCACCTAGGTTGATACTCCAGTGCAGGGCTGAGAGGGTGCTGCGCTGTCAGAAGAGGCGGTCCTTTAGACAAGCTATTAATTCTGAGGCCCTCCTTGCTTATTCAGGTCCCACAGTTCTCTCCTGGCCAATACTCATCCCTCAACCAGCATCAAAAGCAAGTGATCCAGTCAGGAATTGGTGGTTGACTGTGGGAGCTTGCTGTGCATAAATTGGCTGCACATTTTCATATTTTGTAACGGCGACTACACTTCAGCAAAGTACATTATCGTCTATAACGCAGTTTGGGATATCTGGAAATTACGGAAGGTTCTGGTTAAATGTTTAGTAATTAGATCATACACTGTAAGATCCCACAAATTACAGTAGGTGTTGCTGGATCCTGCCATGGAACCTTTTATATCCAAATGAACAGGGTCTTTGTTTAATATTTCATAAATGAAGTGGCATCTTCCAGCGGAGTAATGTTCCCTCCATGCTATCTTAGATTAAGGGCTTAGCTTTTTTTATTTATTAGCCACAAGTAAGGCTTACGTTAACACTGCAATGACGTTAGTGTGAAAATCCCCTACAGTCCAGCACCTGTTCAGGCCAATGCATCTAACCAGCATGTCTTTCAGACTGTGAGAGGAAACCGGAGCACCCAGACGCAGATACGGGGAGAATGTGCAGACTCTGCACAGACAGTAACCTGAACTGGGAATTGAACCTGGGTCATTGACACTGTGAAGCAGCAGTGCTAACCACTTTGCTACTGTGCCGCCCCCATCTGGAGTCGGATTGGACGGCAGATCCTTCTGACTCAGAACCACTGCTAACAGTAAGTTGTGAGAGATTTAAGAACCAATTTATCACATACAAGCTTCTTGGCAGAGTTAGTTTGCATTGAAATAACACGGGGGGGAAACATTGCTGGTGAAATCAGGGAGTTATTCATTCCCAAATCCTTCGGGAAGTCAAGATTACTCATTCTCCAAAGCCACAAATCAATTTATTGCAACGTTACACAAACACTGCCCAGAACGGAGAGAAAAGGCTTAACCAGAAATGTGAACCAAGAAGTGATCTCTTCCAAAGTCAGGTCATTTTAACCATAACTTGTTAGATTTTGGTTTCCCTAGTTATCAGGGGCTGGCACTTACAGGGTTAACGTGGGTCTGAGTACAGCACTGCCCACAGAGTGCTGTAAGAAGGCATCTGACCCACACCCAGCGTCAGTATGGGGTTGAGCAGAAAGTGTAAAGATTTGGACATGGTGATAGCTCTGAGCCCATATCCTTCACTGTACATGCGTACATAGCCCTCCTTTTCAATAAAGAATTACGTACTGAAGACTTCTTTAAGAGACACCTTTCTGTAACCAACTCCTTCCCAACAATAATAAATCAAAAAGAAGACTCCTTGGCACCTCAGATACCAAGGGAATCATTTTTTTGGAGCAGCACAGTGGCACAGTGGTTAGCACGACTGCCTCACAGCCCCAGGGACCCAGGTTCGATTCCCAGCTTGGGTCACTACCTGTGTGGAGTTTGCACGTTTCTCCCTGTGTTTATGTGGGTTTCCTCCGGGTGCTCCGGCTTCCTCACACAGTCTGTAAGGTATGCTGGTTAAGGTGTATTGGCCATGCTAAATTCTCCCTCAATGTACCCCAACAGGCGATGGAGTGTGATGACTAGGGAATTTCCACAGTAACTTCATTGCAGTGTTAATATAAACCTACTTTTGACACCAATAAATGAACTTAAACTTTATGTAACTCTCCCGGTGGGGATTCTACAGGGTCGGGTGGAATTCCAGGGTTACAGGCCTGTGTTTTTTCCAATGCTTTTCATTTAACGATCCTGAAACTACCCCAGATTTTCAGATAAAATCCACTCACAGGTAATTGGAATCTAGCTATTTTATCTCACCTGGCCTCCACGTGACTCCAAACCCACAGCTACCATGGTCCAACTCTTAGTTGTCCTCTGAAATGGTGGAGAAAGCTATTCAGGGAAGCGGAATAGCTACACACACTGCCTGGATTGCAGTGGTTCAAGAAAACGACTCCCCACCACCTTCCCAAGGGCAATTAATTCATGGGATGTGGGTGCCATGGCTTGGCCAGCATTTGTTGAGCAATCCTAATTGCCCTTGAAGGCTTGTTTGCCCATTTCGGAGGGCAGTTAAGAGTCAACCACATTGCTGTGGGTCTGGAATCACACATAGGCCAGGCTTGATAATGCTGGCAGATTTCCATCCCTAAAGGGCATTAGTGAACCAGATGGGTTTTTATTTGATTTCATTTGACTTATTGTTGTCACAAGTCTTAGTATACAGTGAAAAGTATTGCTTCGTGCATGCTACATAGACAAAGAATACCGTTCATAGAGAAGAAAAGGACAGAGTGCAGAATGTAGTCATAGCTAGGGTGCAGAGAAAGATCGACTTAATGCAAGGCAGGTCCATTCAAAAATCTGACAGCAGCAGGGAAGAAGCTGTTCTTGAGTCAGTTCGTGACAATCGATAGTGATTTCCTGGTCATTAGCCTTTTGATTCCAGATTTTTTTAATTGAATTTAAATTTCACCATCTGTCATGTTTGGGATTTGAACACGGGTCCCCAGCATTAGTCTGGATCCTGGATTAGAAGTGGGCAATTAATCACTGGCCTTGCCAACAATGCCCAAACCTCAAGAATCTTTTAAAACATCCTTCCTATACAACCATACAAACCTTATGCTGAAATGATGCCTTGTCGCACAGCAGCTGTTCGAGATGTGCCTTTACACAGAACTTTGTAAAAGATCTCTCCCGTTATATAAATAACATTGCGGTCACATCTGCTCGAAGAAGACATCTGGTAATGCGGAATTTCTGGAAAGCCAAAAACAGACTGGATACAAACACATCTGCACACTGGGACCTCGGCTCCCCTTATCTGATTTAATTTGATTTATTACTGCCACATGTGTTGGCAGAAGTGAAAAGTATTGTTTCCTGACAAAGCATACTGTTCATAGAGAAGGAAAGGAGAGAGCGCAGAATGTAGCGATACAGTCATAGCTAGGGTGTAGAGAAAGATCAACTTAGTGTGAGGTAGGTCTGTTCAAAAGTCTGACAGCAGTAGGGAAGAAGCTGTTCTTGAGTTGGTTGGTACATGATCTCAAACTTTTACATCTTTTCCCTGATGGATGAAGGTGGAAGAGAGAATGTCCGAGGTGCATGAGGTCCTTAATGTTGTTGGCTGCCCTTCTAAGATAGCGGGAAGTATAGACAGAGTCAATGGATGGGAGGCTGGTTTGCGTGAATAATTGGGCTTCATTCATGACCTTTTGTAATTGGGGTTACTTGGTGAACTTCCAAAAATGGCCTATCTGGACCTGTGGTGTCCTGTGATTGATCTTGGGGGCTTTGGCACTTCCTTGAAGGAAGGTAAGGATGGCAAATTTCCTCCCAAAAAGAATACTGATGGACAAGATGAGTTTCTTTCCAACAATCTGGTCACCATTATCGGTGCTAAGTTTTCATTCTAGGTTAATTTCATGAATTGCATTTGAACTCCAGAGTTGCCTTGGTGGGATTTGAACTCTCACGTCCGGGATCGTCCAGACTCTGGGCTATCTGGTCAGATGGTGGAAACAGATGCAAGGGGGCAGCTTTCAAAAGAGAATTGGTGAAATACTTGAAGGAGAAAAGGTAGTAGGGAAATAGAACATAGAATTCTGCAGTGCAGAAGGAGGCCATTTGGCCCATTGAGCTTACACCTATCACAATTCCACCCAGGTCTATCCCCATAACCCCATGCATTTACCCTAGCTAGTCACCCTGACACTAAGGGGCAATTTAGCATGGCCAATATACTTAACCCACACATCTTTGGACTATGGGAGGAACCCAGAGCACCCGGAGGAAACCCATGCAGATACAGGGAGACTCCATATAGACAGTGACCCAAGCTGGGAATTGAACCTGGATCTGTGGCACTATGAGGCAGCACTGCTAACCATTGGGCCACCAGGCCACCTCATGGGGCAAGAGTAGGGGAGTGGGAATAATTAGGTTGCTCTTTGGCTGGAAGAGCCTGGTGGCCTACTCCTATATCTTGTGTCCTTTGGTAGGGCTAGCACAGATTCAACAGATTCAATGGCCTCATTCTGTGCTGTGTTCTTGTCTAATGGCCAGTAACTGCTGAGTTTGCTGTGGGTGTAAATGTTGAAAGTGTGATGGAGATCGTGGGCTAGTGAGTGGGCAGCGCGAGTGGTCATCCTTCATCTCTGTGGGCCATAAGATTGAAATCAAGCTTGTTCACTAATCATAACCCCATGGATAAGATTGAACATTTAATACATGCTGAGTATGTCATAAGTTATAGAAAATGGTTAATGTTTTACATGTCAAAACTTCAAGTGATAAAAAGAAAGAAGCCTTTACACTTGATTGCACGAGCCTCACAGTTAATGTTGTGTGCATTACTGGCAGAGGGCCAGGGTGGGATTGTGGTTGGTGCTGGTTCAATGGACTGAATGGCCTCCTTCTGCATTGTAGGAATGCTATGGTTCTGTCATTCTACGATTCAATCAGCTCATTTCACTTATCCTTCCTTTACGCGTGTATCACTTCAGTCATTCTGGCTCTGTGGATGGAAACCAATAAAATAATAAGAACATAAGAAATAGGAGCAGGAGTAGGCCATCCAGCCCCTCGAGCCTGCCCCACCATTCAATAAGATCATGGCTGATCTGTAGTGGTTCAGTACCACTTTCCCATTTTCTCGCCATAACCCTTAATTTCCTTGTCAATCAAAAACCTATCCACTCTTGACTTGAACATATTCAGTGAGGAAGCTTCCACCACCTCATCAGGCAGAGAATTCCAAAGATTCACCACCCTTTGCTTGAAGAAACCCCTCCGCAACTCCGATCTGAACCGCCCCCCGCTAATCTTGAGGCTGTGCCCTCTAGTCCTGCTATTTTTGCTAAGCAGGTAGAGTCTCTCAACCTCTACCCTAACCATCCCCTTCATGAACTTATATGTCTCTATAAGATCCCCTCTCAGCCTTCTAAACTCCAGAGAGTACAAACCTAGCCTATTCAGTCTCTCCTCATAATCCAACACCCTCATCTCCGATATCAGCCTAGTAAACCTTCTCTGCACCCCCTCCAAGGCCAATATATCCTTCGTCGAATGCGGCGACCAAAACTGCACACAGTACTCCAGCTGCAGCCTCACCAGCACCCTATACAGCTGCAACAGAAGCTCCCTACTTTTATATTCTATCCCCCTAGCTATAAACATTGCATTCGCCTTCTTAATCACCTGCTGTACCTGCAGACTGGGTTTTTGCGATTTGTGCACAAGGACTCCCAGGTCCCTCTACACCGTCGCATGCTGCAGCTTTTCGCCATTTAAATAGTAATCCTTCCTACCATTCTACCTACCATTATTCTTACCAAAGTGGATAACCTCACACTTGCTAACATTATATTCCATCTGCCAGGTCCTCGCCCACTCACTCAGCCTATCCAGATCCCTCTGCAGGCTTTCCACACCTTCCATGCAATTTGCTTTTCCATGTGACAACACTGCATGTTGCAGAAAAATGTGAGCAAGAGTCAACAAAATGTCTGGTGGGCCGCACTTAGAGCCTTGATAGTTAGCACGTGGCCCCTCCTCCACCGGCTGCGTGTTGGCCACACTGCTCTAATGGAGAGACGAGCAACACTGAGTTTGAGGTGGCCATCCCTCATCTTTTCTTTCTTTTCATTCATTCATGGGACATGGACGTCGCTGGCTAGGCCAACATTTATTGACCATCCCTAATCACTCTCGAGAAGGTGGTGGTGAGCTGCCTTTTCGAAAAGTGACAGTCCCCACAATGCTGTTAGGGAGGGAATTTTTTTAAATTTATTTGTGGGACATTGACATCGCTGGCTGGCCAGCATTTATTGACCAGCCCTAGTTGCCTGAGGGCAGTTGAAGGTCGACCACATTGTTATGGCTCTGGAGACAAATGTAGGCCAAATTAGATAAGGACGGCAGATTTTCTTCTCAAAAGGACATTAGTGAACCAGATGGGTTTTTCCAAGAATCGACAATGATTTCATGGTCACCAGTAGATTCTTAATTCTTTTTAATTGAATTCAGATTCTACCAACTGCTGTGGTGGGATTCGAACCCACTCCCCCAAGAAAATTAGTTGAGTTTCTTGATTAATAGTCTAGTGATAATACCACTAGGCCATTGCCTCCCTGTAAATTCCAGGATGTTGGCCCAGTGATTGCAAAGAAATGGTGATATATTTCCAAGACAAGATGGTGATTGGCTTGAAGGTGGTGATCCCATGTATCTGCTGCCCTTGTCCTTCCAGATGGGAGTAGTCATGGGTTTGGAAGATGCTATCTAAGGATTTTTGGTGAATTGCTGCAGTGAATTCCTTTCACATGTTCTGAGTTATTAAGAACACAGGTAGGAAGTCTGACTTATCCTCCACAGATAGGGAAAGGGAAAGAACATTTCTGATGCCTGGATGATGGAGGTTTGATCAGAAATGACATGGTGCTCAGTCTGGTGTGACAGAGTCCATCCGGTGCTTTGTGTACAGAGGATACATCTGAATTTTCTCGACAACAAGATTCATGTGCAGTAAAGAGTTCAAGAAACCAGCCCTATTCCAATTGTTACATGTTGTAAAGTTGGAGCATTGTCAATCTAGAATCCCCATGTTGCAGAAGGAGGCCATTCAGCCCATTGAGTCTGCACACAGATACTTGGTGACACAGAGTATGATTGACCACAATCTGATTAATATAAAGAGATGGATGCAATCCTCAGGGCTCAGAATGACAAGTGGCTGGAGTAATTTATCGAATCAGGAAATAGAGGTAAAAGATTGGGACTACTCCCAACACAATTAGAAGTCGCAGATAATGGATGAATTTAAGTGGGCAGAACAGCCATTTATCATCCTTGATCTTTTTCACATTCTTAAATAATGTACAGAGTTTGTCGAGAGTTAAGAGTCAAATCATCAGGGGGCAGCGCAGGAAGTTACTCCGTTATTTACAATGCCAACGTGAATGTGCTATATCATTCTAAGGAGAATGATACGTGCAACAAACTTACAAAGCTATGGAAGCGGGTAGCACTATCAAACTAGTGAAAATAGTGCATGTGTGTGTGTGTGTGTCTTTGTGTGGATGTGATGTGTATGTGCATGTGTGCATGAGTGTGCATCTAATGTGTGCATATGTTCATGTGTCCATGAATGCGTGCGTACGCGTGTGTGTATGTTTGTGCATGCACGTGTGTGTGTGTGTGTGTACTTGTTGGGGAGAATGGATGGGATTGTGTGTGTATGTGTGTGTATTTGTGTATGTGTGTGTATTTGTGTTTGTGTGTGTATGTGTGGGGGGACGGTTTGTGTGTGGAGGCAGGTCTGTGTCTGTGTCAGAATGGGGGTGAGTCTGTGGGGGGTGTATATGTGTGTGTGTGTTTGAGTGTGTGCAGTTGTTTGCATGTATGTTTGTGTACTTATGTATGCATGGGCATGAGGGGGGAAGTGTATGTGTGTAGTTAAGTGTGTGTGTGTGTGTGTGTGTGTGTGTGTGTGTGTGTGTGTGTGTGTGTGTGTGTGTGTGTGTGTGTGTGTGTGTTTGTTGAACAGAAGAATTAAGAGCAGGAGTTGGCAATTTGGGCCCTCAAGCCTTCTCTGCGATTCAATATGATCATCATGGTTGACCTTGTTTTCGACTCAACTCCATTTTCCTGCTCATTCCACATAATCCTTCAACCCATTACTAATTAGAAATCTGTTTATCTCATCCTTATATGTGCTGGCATACACCATACTCTGGAGTAATAAATTCCATAGATTCATGACCTTTTGAGAAAATAATTTCTCCTCATCTCTGCTTTAAATCTGTGACTCTCATCCTAAAACTAGGACCTCCTGTTCTAGACGCCCCACATGAGGAAGCATCAATAACTTTTATCATCTTCAATACCTCACTTAGATCCCTTCTCATTCTCCTAAACTCTGAGAGTTTAAGCCTAAATTGTACAATCTCTCTTTGTGAGACCAACTGCAGTTTATTCATTTCTCTGTGTGTTACTGAGAAAGGAAGCTGCGTTATCTTATGATCGGACTACAATGACATCATTAGCACCATGCGGAGTGGGACGGCCAGCTTGTTTTCCAATTATTTGAGTGGATTCAAATTTAACCCATTGAGAGTCTGGCTCATTCTGAAATTAATAAAGAGCCTGACCCTCTTCTACAGTCAGGTCAGGGATTCAATTCCCATTCCAGAAAATAGTGACGATGTGGTGAGTGCTACACTGTCAGCAGCACCATCATTTCACTGAGATGTTAGACAAAGGCCCAGTCAGATGGGTATAAACATTTTGTTGATATAATTTATTATTGTCACATGTATTGGTATACAGCGAAAAGCATTTTTTCTTGTGCGCTATACAGACAAAGCATACCATAGAGAAGGAGAGGAGAGAGTGTAGAAAGTAGTCACAGCTAGGCTGTAGAGAAAGATCAGCTTAACGTGAGTCCATTCAAAAGTCTCATGGCAACAGGGAAGAAGCTGGGTTGATTGGTACATGACCTCAGACTTTTATATCTTTTTCCCAACAGAAGAAGGTGGAAGAGAGAATGTCCAGCATGCATGGGGATTATGCTGGCTGCTTTTCCAAGGCAGCGGGAAGTATAGACAGTGTTAATGGATGGAAGGTTGGTTTGTCTGATGGACTGGGCTTCGTTCACAACCCTCTGTAGCTCCTTGTGGGCTTGGACAGAACAGGAGCCATACCAAGCTGTGTTGCAACCAGAAAGAATGCTTCCTATTGTTTTCAGGGCACGATTTGAAAAAGAGCAGGATCTATATCTCCCTGTATCCTGACCAATATTCATTCCTTAACCAACATAACCAAAAACAGGTTAAGTGGCCACTTATCCTTATCGGGAACTTGCTGTGTACAAAATAGCTGGAAAGGTTCCCTACAGAGAACAGTGGCTACAATCCAAAGAAAGTAAATCACTGGTTATGAAGTACTTTGGAACACTGCTGGGACAGGAAAGTTATAGTATAAACACAAGTTTTTTATCTTTGTTTCTTGCATGACAGCAGTCGGATAATAAATACGAGTAATATTTGGAACAATGTCAGAGATTGAGTGGAACATTCAAGAGAGCTTTCACATCTGGATAGTCTGTCTCTTCTCTGCTGGCTGGTCCATACCTGCAGTAACTGAGTTGGGGCAGACACTGCCTAGTGGATGTAAACACTAGCAGAACCCAGCATTTCAGCACCAAATCCCCACTTACTTCAGCTGTTACCTATTCAGCCACGGCCCTGAGATACTCCTAGAATCCCTACACTGCAGAAGGAGGCTATCCGGCCCATCGAGTCTGCACTGACCACAAACCCACCCAATCCCTATCCCCGTAACCCCACATATTTAGCCCGCTAATCCCCTGACACTGGGATCAATTTAGCATGGCTAATCCACCCAACCCACACATCTTTGGACTGTGGGAAGAAACTGGAGCACCCGGAGGAAATCCACACAGGAAGAATGTGCAGTGACCTGAGGCCAGATTTGAACCTGGGTCCCCGGCGTTGTGAGGCAGCAGTGCTAACCACCATGCCACTATGCTGCTCTGCAATGGTCTCTCTTCTCATTCCCACATCATTAGCTTTATTATCCACAGGGATGTACCCTTGGCCTCCCTCCTATTTCCCATTTATGTGCAGCCCTTTGGAGACATCATTCGGAATCAATGTCAGGTTTTACGTGTACACAGTGACATTCATATCACCTTGCCACCCACTGTCTTGGACAAAGAACAAAGAAAATTACAGCACAGGAACAGACTCTTTGGCCCTCCAAGCCTGCACTGACCAGGCTGCCTGACTGAACTAAAACCCCCTACCCTTCCGGGAACCATATCCCTCTCTTCCCATTCCTATTCATGTATTTGTCCAGACACCCCTCAAAAATAACCCTGTCTGATATCCAGTACAGGATGAACCAAAATTTTCTCACGGTTTATTTATTTATTAGTGTCACAAGTAGGTTTACATTAACACTGCACTGAAGTTACTGTAAAAATCCACATGTCACAATACTCCTGTGCCTGTGGAGAATTTAGCATGGCCGATGCACCTAAACAGCATGTCTTTCAGACTGTGGGAGGAAACCAGAGCACCCGGAGGAAACCCACAGAGACATGGGGAGAATGTGCAAACTCCGCACAGGTAGTGACCCGAGCTGGGAATCGAACTCAGGCCCCTGGTGCTGTGAGGCAGCAGTGCCAACCATTGTGCCACTGCGCCACCCCATCAGCCTGTGACCTTCCCGTGGTGAGTTTGGCAAGAGGACATTTAATTAGGCAGAAGGATACCAGTACAACACTCTGCCACCTTCTCACCTCCACCCTGACTCAGTCAGTGGCGGGGCAGGATGGAGAGGTGGACGTGGAGGGGCATGGCCTCAATTGGCCTGTTTTGTAGACTTCTGATTCGGGAGCAACAAAATGCAGCATTCATCTTTCAGCTTACCCAGCCCGTTGAAGAGTTGTGGAAATCCTTGGCGGGGTTCAGCTCTGCTTGTCTAACGAAGGACATTATCTCCTTTCTGTAAGATGCCGAGTTCTGGGCACACATCCCTGCCGAGTAAAGTGATTGCACAGATTAAAGAGGCTCTCTGTGATCTGTCACCTCTTGTGACATTGATTGGCTGTGATCTGACCTTTCACCTGCTAATTAGGTACCTCTTTAAACCTTGACATTTAATGTTCTGTGGCTGGGATTGTGTTGAGCTGTGTTCAATGATCAGTATGGATACACAGTATCTAGCTTAAAGTGAATTTTGAACCCTTAAGCTTCTAAACTGACCAACCAATATCTTGCTGCTCTTGTACTCATAGAGTCATAGAATCCCTACAATACAGAAAGAGGCTATTTAGTCCTTTGAGCCTGCACCGACAACAATCTCACCCTATCTTCCTACCCCATTTTTTTACTTTGCTAATCACCCTGAAATTAGGGGCAGATCAACATGGTCAATTCATCTAACACACACATCATTGGATGTAACCGGAATATGTGGAGGAAACCCATGCAGACATGGGGAGAATGTGCAAACTCTACAGAGACAATGACCCAAGGCTGGGAATCGAACCTGGGTCCCTGGTGCTGTGAGGCAGCAGTGGTAACCATTGTGCCACCGTACCGCTCCAAAGTCCAGGAAGCCTGAGATGGCATTTATTTCTTAGTGCTCAATATTCTAGGTCTGCGCAGTAAAATGTCTCACAACACCAGGTTAAAGACCAACAGATTTATTTGGTATCACGAGCTTCCGGAGCACTGCTCCTACATCAGGAGCAGTGATCAGTTCATCAGAAGCAGTGCTCCGAAAGTTCATGATTCCAAATAAACCTGTTGGACTTTAACCTGGTGTTGTGAGACTTCTTACTGTGCCCACCCCAGTCCAATGCCAGCATCTCCATATCAACGTTCTGGGTGAGCTGTAACTTGCTTTTATTCGCTAGTTTTCTCCTCCGGAGGTTTTGGCTGAGCAGAATCTTTGGTGGTGCTCTAATTGGAAACACTCCGTGTCCTCTGCTGGGCTGTCTTGCCATCTGTGCTGTCGTGTTTTGCTGCAGTATAAACACATCCAAGTTGGCTGCTGTATGGTTTCCGGTGATTTTGGCCACTTTGACTGCTGTGTGGGGCTACTGCGTTTAGCCTAAACAGTGGGAGTGGCATTCCCGACTCCTCGCTGTATTGGTGGTTAAGAGGCCGATGTTGCTGATTTGGCTGAGTTGAGGAAAGCTGGTAAATAGTTTACTACGTCGACTCCTGTTTGCAACAACTGTGAATGAATCAGTAAAAACCAATTTGTCCGATCCCCTTGCTTTGTGAAATCTGTGTTGGAGACACGTTCACCCAAAAGCCATGTCCCGTTTTAAAGTTAGAAAAACATGTCGAAGCCTTTTAAAATGGGTTAAGGACCTGAGGAAGTCTCTTCCGCCTCCACCTGTGGAGGACCCTGGGTTGGTGATGGGTCCCGTAGTGTAAAGGCATGAACTAACTCTCTGCTCCTTCTCTTTGCTACTGAGACCAGAGGGTTCTGTGTATCTCAACATGTTCTCTCGCCATATCTTCCACTGTCAGACTCTCTAGGGGGAGGTTTGAATGGGTGGAGAAAGGACAATGACTCCTGGCCAAGTGGCGCCACCATGATGATGGTTTTGTGCTTAGGCACACTTGCAGGTTATCATTTCAAACAGGGTTTGTTCTGGTTATGAGCTGTGGGCACTCTGGTCAATGACACCAATTATTGGTTACCAACATTCACCGTGTTTCATAGATTTACAAGGTAATATATCTCTTCTAGAGAGACAGAAGCCTGACTCAGTCCGTTACTTCAGTCTAGTTGATTTATACAATGTACAATATACACAGGATGGGCTATAGAGTACAAAGAATGAAGTAAAGCACAGGAACAGGCCCTTCGGCCCTCCAAGCCTGTGCTGATCATGATGCCTGCTTAAGCTAAAACTGTATGCATAAATGGACTCCATATCCATCCATTCCCATCCTTATTCATGTATTCATCCAGTTGTCCCTTAAACGCTACTATCGTATCTACTCCCACCATCTCTCCAGAGTGTTCCAAAATTTGCCTCGCACATCTCCTCTAAACTTTTCCCCATGCGCATTAAACCGATGTCCCCTCGTACCTGACTTTTCTATCCTAGGAAAGAGGATATGACTATCCACTCATAATCTTGTAAATCTCTATCAGGTCACTGCCAAACCTCCGTCGTTACAATGAGAACAAACCGAGTTTCTCCAACCTCTTCTCATAGCTAATACCCTGCAGAGCAGGCAACTTCCTGCTCAACCTCTTCAATACCCTCTCCAAAGCATCCACATCCTTCTAGTAGTGTGACAACCGGAACTGTACACAATTCTGGTTTCTGATGGGCACATCTCCCCTGAGCGCTGTCTACTTGGTCTCAAGCACATGACTGCAAATATCATTGATTTTGATTTTTATGTATTATTCACATGTATTAATATACAGTGAAAAGTATTGTTTCTTGTGTGCTATACAGAAAAAGTATACTGTTCATACAGAAGGAATGGAGAGAGTGTAGAACGTAGTGTTACAGTAATAGCCAGAATGTAGAAAAAGATCAAATTAATGCAAGCTAAGTCCATTCAAAAGTCTGACAGCAGCAGGGAAGAAGCTGTTCTTGAGTCAGTTGGTACGTGACCTCAGATGCCCAGTTTGGATTCTGCCAGGATCATTCAGCTCCTGACCTCATTATAGCTTTGGTTCAAACATGTGGCACGGTGGCACAATGGTTAGCACTGCCGCCTCACAGCATCAGGGACCCGGGTTCAATTCCAGCCTTGGGTAAGTGTGGAGTTTGTACGTTCTCCCCGTGTCTGTGTGAGTTTCCTCCGAGTGCTCCCATAGTCCAAAGATGTGCAGGTTAGATGATTTGACCTGAGCAGGTGCCAGAGTGTGGCAACTAGCGGAATTTCACAGTAACTTCATTGCAGTGTTAATGTAAGCCTATTTGTAACATGAATAAATAAACCTAACTTAAAAACTATCTGCATTAACAGTAGTTATAAAAAATATATATATTATATCATACATAATATATGTGTGTGTGAGTATATGTGCAGCTGTATGTGTGTGTTGTGAGGGTGGGATTGTGAGAATATGTGTTAGGGTGTGTGTGTATGAGTAAGGGTGTCTAAGTATCTGTGGATGTGACAATGTGTATGTTGTATCTGTGGATGTGTGCGTGTATGTGAGTGTGATGTGTGAGGGGGTGTGGGTGGGTGTGAGGGGGGGGGTGAGTGTGTGGGAATGTAGGGGAGTGTGTGAGGGGGTGTGGGGGAGCATGCATGCGTATGTGGGTGTATTTTGTAAAAAACGTAGACCCTGAACCATATATCTTGTTAGTAAATCCATGGATAGCGGAATTATTGCCTGACCCCTTAAAGTAAACTCGCCTTTGTAAAGTAAACAATAGGAGAGATTTGGGAGCTAGCCGGACAGCTGTGAGCACAGAATCAAAGTTGATCACCTCTCAGCGAGAGGCTGAGGGATATTTCTGCTGTTTACTGAATCCACAGGGATGCTATTGTTACATTTTGGAGCAATTCATTTTTAACCCTGCCTTTCCAAGTGAAACAGTGTGAGCTTTTCGTTCACTGTTAATGTACCCCAGCTCCTGAACCGTACCCTTCATTTACTTCACTGATTTTTGGCAATTCAACTCTGCCGACTGACCATCAATAATTCAGGCTGAGGATTAAAAACACGAGGGGTCAGAACTGTAGTCGGCAGCTTTGTCCTTTGAAGTTGCTCTGCCATTCAGTAACATCTTCTCCCTTAGCTCCACCTTTATGTATCAACCCCATGCCCTCTAATATCCAAAGCTCTCTGACTCTCTCTTGTGAACATGCCCAGTGACTGAATATCCATTACTCTCTGAGGTGGAGAATTCCAAAGATTCATAAATCTCTGAGTGAAAAATTTCTTCCTCAAGTATCATAGAATCTTTACGGTGCAGAAGGAGGCTATTTGGCCCATAGAATCAGTGCTGGCTCTCTGAAAGAGCATTCTATCTAATCCCATTCCCCTGATTTATCCCATTAACCAAGCACATTCTTTCTTTTTGGATAGCTGTCCAACTCTCCTTTGAATGCTTCAATCAAACCAGCCTGCACCACCCTCTCAGGAAGTTCGTCCCAGATTCTAACCATCCTCTGGGTGAAAAAAGGTTTTCCTCGCATCATTTTTTTGCTCAGTATTTTGAACCTGTGCCTTTTAATTCTTACACTCTCTTGAATGAGAACAGATTTTCACTACTTGTCCTGTCCATACCCTTCAGGATCTTGAATATCTCTACCAAGTCTTCTCTCAGCCCTCTTTTCTCCAAGGAAAACAGAGCCAACCTCTCCAATCTATCCTCATTGTGATACTTCTTTGTCCCTGGAATCATTGGAACTCCCTTCCTAACAGCACAACAGGTGAACCTACACTTCAGGGACTAGGATGATTCAAAAGGCAGCTGATTGCCACTTTCTAAAGGACAACTACGAATGAGTAATAAATGCTGAATCTGATCAGTGATGCCCATGTCCCGTGAATTAATTTTAAAAAAACCTAAATTCACAAGATTTTGTATATTTCAATTTGATCACCACTTGTTCTTCTTTACTCTCAGAATATAGAGCAATCCCAAGAAGCAGTCTAGTGAGCCTCTGTTGCCTGCCTCCAGGGCATGTATATCCTTCCTTAGATAATGACAGCAAAAGTACACACACTACTCCAGATGTGACCTCACCAACGCCCTGTGTAATTGCAACAAGATTTCATTCTTATATAATCCCCTTCAACGAAGGCAAAATTACAATTCACCTTCTTAATTACATGCTGTACCTGCGTGTCAGTTTTCTGTGATTCATGTACGCGATCACCTAGATTTCTCTGAGTGTAGACAATTCCCAATCTCTCATAATTCAAAAAATACTGCGTTTATTTTTTACCTACTAAAGTGGATAACTTCATCACGTTGTAATCCATCTATGAGAGTAAATTATTCAGGAACATAAAAGTGGATGGTAAGAGCTTTAACATAATGTAAAAGAAGGAGAGTAGCCAAAGTAAATATTGGCTTCTTAACTGCAAAGGTAGGAGAGATTATCACGGGCAATGAGGAAGTTATATTGAACAAATATTTTGTGGGTGGGATTTTTCAGCTGTAAAATTCCTGCCCGAGGTCAGGGTCCAAAATGGGCAGCATAGAACATAGAACATAGAACATTACAGCGCAGAACAGGCCCTTCGGCCTTCGATGTTGCACCGACCAATTAGGAAAAAGCAATGACCCTCTAACCTAAATCATTCCCTTTTCGTCCATAAACTTATCTACTAACTTCTTAAACGCCACCAAACTTGGCGCATCTACAACTGACGCAGGCAGGGCATTCCATACCCTTACCACCCTCTGGGTAAAGAACCTACCTCTGACATCCGTCCTATAACCACCACCCCTTAATTTAAAGCTCTGTCCCCTCGTGCTAGCTTTCTCCATCCTAGGAAAAAGGCTATCACTGTCTACCCTATCTAAACCTCTAATCATCTTATATGTTTCAATAAGGTCTCCTCTTAGCCGCCTTCTTTCTAACAAAAACAACCTCAAATCCCTCAACCTCTCCTCATAAGATCTGCCCTCCATACCAGGCAACATCCTGGTAAACCTCCTCTGTACCCTCTCCAGTGCCTCCACATCTTTCTTATAATGTGGGGACCAGAACTGCACACAATACTCCAAGTGCGACCGCACTAGAGTTTTGTACAGTTGCAACATGACGTTGCGGCTCCGAAATTCAATCCCCCTACCAATAAAGCTAAGACTCCATATGCCTTCTTAACAACCTTATCGACTTGATTGCCAACTTTCAGGGATCTATCAACATATACACCAAGATCCCTCTGTTCATCAACACTATTGAGAGTCCTACCATTAGCCCTATACTCTACACATTTGTTATTCCTGTCAAAGTGAATTACCTCACACTTTTCCACATTAAACTCCATTTGCCACCTCTCGGCCCAGCTCTGCAACTTGTCCAAGTCTCTCTGCAAAGTGGCAGAGAGACTCAGCATAGTGGCACTGTGGTTAGCACTGCTGCCTCGCAGCGCCAGGGACCCAGATTCCATTCCTGGCTTGGGTCACTGTCTGTGTGGAGTTTGCACATTCTTCCCATGCCTGCATGGGTTTTCTCTGGATGCTCGAGTTTCCTCCTGCAGTCCAGAGATGTGCAGCTTAGGCGGATTAGCTGGGCTAAATTGCACCTTAGTGTCAGGGGAGTTAACAGGATAAAAACATAGGGTTATGGAGATAGGCCTGGGTGGGATTGTGGTCAGTGCAGACTCGATGGGCCAAATGGCTCCTTCCGCACTGTAGGGATTCCGTGATTCTATGGCCTTGACATGATTTGCTAAATTTCCTGTCCACCTGCGATGATTCCTGTGGAAGGCTGGATACGAACATTCCACCCTGTGTCTGTCTTCACTCTAAGAAACACAAATTACATTCTGGGAATACAGAGCAACCAAAGGGCTATTGAGAGTAAGGAATTTAAAATAATTTAAAGCATCAGCAGAGAAAAGGCATTTGAGAAACTTGAGGGACACAAAGTGAACAGATGCCCAGGGCCTGATGACATACATCTTGAGATTCTCAACACGTCAGTTGCAGAGACACTGGTTATAATATTCCAAAATTTCCTGGATGATGGAATGATCCCAGCAGATTGTAAATTAGCAAATATAACACAGCTGTTCAGGAAAGGAGGGAAGGAGAAATCAGGGAATTACAGTTAGCCTGACATCAATCATCAGGAAAGTGCTGGAATCTATTATTAAGGAAGTGTAAATACTGCACTTAGAAAATCATAGTATGATTAGAACAAGTCACAAGTTACAAAAGAGAGATCCTGTTTGACAACTTCATCAGAATGGTTTAAACAGTAGGGTAGATAAAGGAATGTCAGTTGGTGTAATATACTTGAATTTCCAAATGGCATTCAGTACAGTGCCACATCCAAGGTTCATAGACAAAATACAGGTTTGTGGCATTTGGGATGATATATCAGCTTGGAAGGAGGATTAGTTAAGGGACAAGAAACAGAGAGTGGGACTAAATGGGGCATCTTCAGGGCACTGAAACCAGTGGAGTGTCGCAAGTATCAGTGCAGGGGCCTCGGCTGTTTACACTCTATATTACTGACATAAATGAAGAGACAGAAAATAATCTATACAAAACTAATCCCATTCATTGATTCTGTCTATACTTCCTGCTGCCTTGACAAAGCAGCCAAGATAATTAAGCAACGCTGCGCACCCCGGACATTCTCTCTTCCTCCTTCTTCCTTCAGGAAAAAGATACAAAAGTCTGAAGGACTACAAGAACACCTTCTTCCCTGCTGCTGTCAGACTTTTGAATTTTTGAATGGACTTACCTTGCATTAAGTTGATTTTTCTCTACACCCTCTCTACGACTGCATTCTGCACTCTCTCCTTCTTTATGAAAGGTATGCTTTGTCTGTATAGTGTGCAAGAAACAATACTTTTTACTGTATGTTAATAATGTGACAATAATAAGTCAAATCAAATCAAGCATGTGAAAATGGAAGCTGTATGGTAGTCATTAAGAGGCTGGAGAGAGCTGTAGACAGGATAAGTGTATGGGCTACCTGGTGAAAGGTGGAATATTGAGCCAGATTCTCCAATCTCGCCTGTGGCTGGGATTCTCCGGCCTCGACAGTGGTTGGGATTCTCCGACCTCGCCCGTGGTTGGGATTCTCCGATCTCGCCCGTGGCTGGGATTCTCCAATCTCGCCCATGGCTGGGATTCTCCGACCTCGCCCGTGGCTGGGATTCTCCGATCTCGCCCGTGGTTGGGATTCTCCAATCTCACCCGTGGCTGGGATTCTCCAATCTCGCCCGTGGCTGGGATTCTCCGATCTCGCCCGTGGCTGGGATTCTCTGACCTCGACCGTGGCTGGGATTCTCTGACCTTGCCCGTCGCTGGGATTCTCCGATCTCGCCCGTGGTTGGGATTCTCCGATCTCGCCCGTGGCTGGGATTCTCCAATCTCGCCCGTGGCTGGGATTCTCCAATCTCGCCCATGACTGGGATTCTCCGACCTCGCCCGTGGCTGGGATTCTCCGATCTCGCCCGTGGTTGGGATTCTCCGATCTCACCCGTGGTTGGGATTCTCCAATCTCACCCGTGGCTGGGATTCTCCGACCTCGCCCGTGGCTGGGATTCTCCGACCTCGCCCGTGGCTGGGATTCTCCGACCTCGCCCGTGGCTGGGATTCTCCGACCTTGCCCGTGGCTGGGATTCTCCGATCTCGCCCATGGCTGGGATTCTCCAACCTCGCCATTGGCTGGGATTCTCCGATCTCATCCGTGGCTGGGATTCTCCGATCTCGCCCATGGCTGGGATTCTCCGATCTCGCCCATGGCTGGGATTCTCCGATCTCGCTGCTGTGAATGGAGACGTGGCTGAGCGCCAAATTCTCCGTTCTCGGAGGCAGGGTGTGCAAGGCTAGAGAATTCTGCCATTAACAGCGGGAATTGTGCGGTTATAAACTTTGGTTATAAGAATAAAAAAAGCGGAATATTTTTTATCAAGCACAACAGTTTGAAATGCTGACGTGCAGCAAGATTTGGATATAGACCTACAGGGAATGCAAAAAGTTAGCACACAGGTGCATCACGCAAAATAGGAAGGCAAGCGATTTGCCAGCTTTCATTGCAAGGGGACTGGAGTACAAAAACAGAGACGTTTTGTTAGAATTGTACTTGGCTCTGGTTAGACCCGGCCCAGCACACTGAGTACATACTTGGCCTTCCTAACCAAGGCTGTACCTACACCATACGGACGCCACAGTTCAAGAAGGCGGCTCACCCATCTTCCTGAAGGCAATTAGGGATGTCAGTGACCCATCAGCAATCTGTTACAAAAGCTACTCTGGTTAACCTTTGAGCCCGGAGGAAGGGTTGGAGGGTGTGGGGGGTGCTGGGGGGTGGACAATGGGGAGATGCAATATGATAAAAATGTACTCTTTTAAGTTTCCTTTCAATGCTTTCATTTATCATCAAATCATAGAATCCCTATAGTGCAGAAGGAGGCCATTCGGCCCATTGAGTCTGCACCGACCACAATCCCACTCGGGCCCTATCCCTGGTTAATTACCCTACTAACCCCTTAGGGTCAATTTGGCCTGGCCAATCAACCTAACCGGCACATCTTTGGAATGTGAGAGGAAACCAACGCAGACACGGGGAGAATGTGCAAATTCCACACAGACAGTCACCCAAGTGATCAGTTATACAAATATGGTCTAATTAACATTCTGGAATCATCTGCTCACACTGGTTAGTTGTGGGAATGTGGGATGCTGGAGGTGGGGGAAGACTGAGTGCTAGGGAAGCAGGGAAGAGAATGGGTGCTGTAGGGGAGTGGTGGAATGATGGGCTGGGGATGAGGGGGTGCAATGGCTGGGTGCTGGGGAAAGCTGGCCGTGGAGGGATGGGGGATGCCAGAGGATAGGTGGGATGTGTTGGGGGTGATGGCTAGATGCTGCAGGGGAATGGCGGGGCACCAGGATGGGGGGGCAGGGGTGGGGAGGGTGACTGGGGCAGCTGGTCATCAGCTGGGGAGTAGCAGGGGGAAGGGGAGAAGGCTGGATACTAGGGATTGGGGATGGGTGGGGTGGGGATGGGGAGATGGTTCATTGCTGCGGGGGAATGGCGGGGCACCAGGACAAGGTGCAGGATGGGGGTTGGCGGGGGAGTGGGGGAGTATGGGGAGGCTGGATACCAAGGGGGTGGGAGGGGAGTGGAACCTGAGTGCTAGAAAACTAGTGTGCCAGGCAGCCAGAATGGGGAGAATGGTTGAAGCTGTGAGATCATGTGATGAAACCTCCAGGGCTACACGCAAGCTGAGTTGGTGACCCTTAACGTAGCTGGCTCTAAGGCTGTGAGCCAACGTGCACTGGCTGGCAGCCTGGGTGCTGTGTATCATTAACGTCGGCTAATCTGACATCTGCTGATTGCGTTAATGCTTCATAAAGCGCTGCTCCTGCCTGGTTGTTATTTACGATGTGAATGGAAACTCGATAACCCAGAATTAACCAAGAAGAACCCAGACAAGATGTGAGGATTGCAGAACGGAGGCCGTTCCTCCTTCCCAAAACTGTTCAGTCACAGAATGATCCAGAGCAGATGGGGATCCTGCCGCCTGCAGCTTACTGTCTGCTCCTCTTCCCCTACAGCAACAGCCAGTCTTCCATCTGTCACACGTATTCACAGAATCTAGAATCATAGAGCAACAAAGGAGGCCATTTGACTCACTGTGGCTGTGCTGGTTCTCTGAAGAATCTATCAATTTAATTCCCATTCCCTACTCATCCCTCATGGCCTGAGATTTCCCACTGGTTGTAAAGTGCTTTGGGTGGTTGGGAAAAGTGCTATATAAATCATAGAATCCCTACAGTACAGAAAGAGGCCATTTGGCCCATCGAGTCTGCACCGACCGCAATCCCACCCAGGTCCTAACCCAGTACATTTACCGACTAACCTTCTAACCTACGCATCTCAGGACACAAAAGCGCAATTTAGCATGGCCAATCAACCTTACCCACACATCTTTGGACTGTGGGAGGAAACTGAGGCATGCAGAGAAAATCCATATAGACACGGACAGAAACTCCACATAGTCAGTGATCCAAGCTGGGAATCAAACCCAGGTCCCTGGAGTTGTGAAGCAGCAGTGCTAACCACTGCGCTACCATACTGCCCAAATGCAAGGGACTATGGAATCTGCTTCCAATATCCTTTAGGGCAGCGCATCCCAGATTGTAAAAAATTATTCTTCCAATCATCCTCTTGTTTACCAATGTTACTAAATTTGTATCCTCTGGTCATAGAATCATAGAATTATACAATGCAAAAAAGGCCCTTCGGCCCATCAAGTCTGCACCAGCATGTGAGAAATACCTGAACTACCTAATCCCATTTACCTGCACTTGGCCTATAGCCCTGAATGTTATGATGTGCCAATTGCTCATCCAGGTAATTTTTAAAGGATATGAGGCAATCTGCCTCTATCACCCTCTCAGGCAGCGCATTCCAGACCGTCACCACTCACATCCTCCCACCCTCACCTTGAACCTGTCAAATCGTGACTGACCTTTCAACTGAGGGGAACAGCTGCTCCCTGTCCACTCTGGCCATGGTCACCATCTTTCCTACCAATGACAACAATTTCTCTTCAGTTTCTCTCTCAACGTTTTGCACATTTCTATTCAGTCACGCCTTCTTCTTCTCAGCTCTGTGGGGAATAAGTCCACCTTCGCTCATCGCTCCACGTAACTCAAGACCGCTCAACTCTGCACCCACTCTCATAACTCAGAATGAGATAGAGAATCTGGTGAACTGGTGCAACACAATAATCTCTCCCTCAATGTCAACAAAGTGAAGGAGATAGCCATCGACTTCAGGAAGTGTAATGCCCTTGTCTACATCAATGGGGATGAAGTAGCTTTTTAGGTGTCAACCTGACCTGGTCCCCCCACGCTGACACTATAGTTAAGAAAGCCCATCAACACCTCTACTTTCTCAGAAGATGAAGAAAATTTGGCATGTCAGTACTATTCTCACCAACTTTTACAGATGCACCATAGAAAGCATTCTTTCTGGTTGTATCAGAGCTTGATATGGCACCTGCCCAAGACCACAAGAAACTACAAATGGTCATGAATGAAGCCGAGAGGATTTTCATAGTAACTTCACTGCAGTGTTAACGTAAGCCTACTTCTTGATTTGATTAGTTATTGTCACATGTATTAGTATACAGTGAAGATATGGATTGACCATGGCTTAATTGGGTAGCAGGATAGGCCTGAGGGGCTGAATGGTCGCCTCATACATTTATTGTTTCTGTGTATGGTCAAGACATAAGTAAGTGTATTTACATACACAAATGACACAGCTTTGGGACAAGGGCATCTTGACAGATGGTGAGATTTTATGGCATCGCTTGTCCTGAAACTGTAAAATCCCATCCGAGAGCAACAGACATGTCCCTCGCCCACTCCGATTCCCATGGCGGGTGGGGTGGTAGAATTTTGGTCAATTCTTTTGCAAGTTATCTTCCTTAACTGGAGTTTAACTATTTATAATTGAGACCAGTTGAACGCCTATAATTCTGCGCATGAGGGAACATTGAAGGTTGTGGCTTCCTTACTGGTGAGCTACGTCGACCGAAAGCCTGGGATTAGGGGCAGCTCCTAGACTTTGCCATGAGGCTAACATTTCATAAAGACATCGTGGAATCATAAAAGTTCTACAGTATGGAAGGAGCCATTTGGCCCATTGAGTCTGTATTAACAACAATCCTACTCAGGCCCTATCCCAGTAATCCCACATGTTACCCCACTAATCCCTCTAACCTACACATCCCACAACACAAAGGAGCAATTTAGCATGGCCAATCTCACCTAACCCACACATCTTTAGACTGTGTAAGTAGTTTTACAACACCAGGTTAAAGTCCAACAAGTTTATTTGGTAGCACGACCTTTTGGAGCACCGCCCATTAAAGCACCGCTCCAAAAACTCATGCTACCAAATAAACTTGTTGGACTTTAACCTGGTGTCGTGACACTACTTACTGTGCCCAGCCCAGTCCAACACTGGCAACTCTACATCATCATCTTTAGACCGTGGGAGGAAGCCGGAGCACCCGGAGGAAACCCACACAGACACAAGGACAATGTGCAAACTCCACACAGACAGTCGGCCAAGCTGGGAATCGAACCCAGATCCCTGGCGCTATGAGGCAGCAGTGCTAACCACTGTGCCACTGTGCCACCCATGAAGAAGCAGATCAACCCTGTTGTTTAATGGAACATCATTTGTAATTGTCACGGTTCATTTGCAAACAATTTACACAAGGCATTCTCGAAATGAGGGAGCAGAATGCTTGAGGCTGATTTGTTGAGAGATGCATATAAGCTTACATTGCTGGAGCGAGCAATTAATAAATCAGCCAGTTTCTGGCCCCACACTTGATGAACTCCTATGTTTTGCTCAACTCCTTTACCAGATTGGTCCCAGTTGACATTTCTTTTCTCCCCGCAGCCAGTTTCCAAAAACTATTGTTTCATTTTGCACATTTTACTTGCCATTAAAACAGCATTTTGTTCTTGGGGCACAGTCACACCTGTGCTGCCAGCCCTCGGTACAGCAGGGGAGCAGGCCCCTTTAACAAATTGTATCCCCATTAGTCCATTAGATTCAACGATTCAGAGAGGGCGCCTAAAATTAAAACAGCCATAGGTGAGTCGCTGAATCTATCACAGCTCCTACTTTCGAGGAGAGAGGAGGTGAAGGAGAGAGTGAAAGGGAGTGAGGAAGGGGGGAGCAAGAGAGAAATAGAAGAAATGGGAAATGAAGAGAGAACAAATGAAGGGAAGGATGGATGAAGGAAGGAAAAGGAAATGGAAGAAAGGGCAGAGAGGCAAATGTGGAGGAGGGAAGGAAGATGTTGCAATGTACCTTTAAGGAATAACAACATGCAGTCACAAAAGGGAAGTGTGTCACGTGATCCAGTCTCAGTTAAGACTTTGGCCTGGAGCAGGACACAGCACACACAGCACTGCTGCTGATATCTTTAAACTTTCTAGCCACAAATATCTGCTCGCATGTGCCTAATCTAAATAAGTGAATGCACAACTTGTTTACACAATCCTTTATGCCTTTTTATTGGTGCCTTTATATCATTATAAAAGCACAACATGGTGTGTGGAAGTTGTCAAACAGCTTGGCTGCAAGATTAAGCACAGGGATGACATAGTGAACAGCCTTGGGTCACACTACATGGCATGGGATGATATCTAAAGGAAGATATATCAAACAAGGAAGCAAATAGATTGGGAATAACGAGGTAGATTCCAAGGGAAAGCAAAAAAGGAGGTAGAGAGAAGAGAGAACTAGGGAGAGAGAGAGAAATAAAGTAAATTGAGAGAGAAGGGATAGTAGATGGTGGAGAGAAAGCCGATGGGCCTGAGTGGGATTGCTGATCATTCAAGCTTGATGGGTCGAATGGCTTCCTTGTCACAGTAATGATTCTGTGATTTTAAGTTAAGCTAATTCATTTGTAATACATAAACTGCATTGTTAAAATAAAGTTTGTTTCAATGAAAGCTTCCTAGTGGGTCAATGGACTGATACCTGGAGTGAAACATTGTATCCTCACACTAATGCCCAAAATAAAAAAATAGTTGGAGTCTAGTCGAACTTCATAATATAACTTAGGGTTTCTGAATCGGGCCCTAACCAATGGCGGAGCCTCGACAATTATGACAAAATCGACTTGCCAGCCAATCAGCAGTCTTTTCTCTGCATTATAAACTATTGGCATTTGTCCTGATAAGTGCAAGATGAAAAGCTTCGATAGCATGTTTCTTTTCTCAATAACATGAGAAACAATCTATAGGAGGAATCTTGAAGATGCGCTTTTTAAAACAAAAGAATGTCAAACTCCGGGAGGGAGAAAGCTTCGCCAATATCCTCTGGAAATGCGTTTGCACAACTTGTAGAAAGGATGAAGGATTATGAGGCATCGTCATATCCTCTGGGAGAAGGCACGAGTGTGTTTGAAACACTTGGTGCACTCTGCCATCTTGCTGAAGCTGACCAAACTGGGACAGTCAGCTTGAAGAGCCACAGCTGTGAGCCATTATAGCAACATCTCAATAGTATTGAAGATTCCCTTAAACATGCTGTAAAGCCCAGATTGCCACGGTGGAAATATGTGCTGATGAGTAATTGCTGACAGTTTCTAGCACTTGAGGCCTGACGTAAAGTAAATAAAATTGGCCAGCAAATGGCAGGGAAGAGCTGAAAGATTTCTGTGCACCTCTGATGAAACCTGCAAACAACCAGATTTGGATTTTAACTTTTCCCCTTGTAAAGTTGAGAGATTTTTGGCTCCCAAATGGAGGACCGCAGGAACAGCATCTTAAAGTTAAAGTTAATTTATTCATCACAAGTGAGGCTTACACTAACACTGCAATGAAGTTACTGTGAAAATCCCCCAGTCACCACACTTCGGGTTAATGCATCTAACCCAGCACGTCTTTCAGACTCTGGGAGGAAACTGAAGCATCCGGAGGGAACCCATGCAGACACGGGGAGAATGTGCAAACTCCACGCAGACAGTGTCCCGAGCTGGGAATGGAATCCGGGTCCCTGGCACTGTGAGGCAGCAGCACTAACCACATATCATTCACCAGGAATGAAATCAGGTTAACCTCCGCTTTCCTCCTATTGTGCCGGGAGCGGGAAGTAGCCAATCGCAAGACGAACTACTGGCGTTGGACAAGTTGGGTGGGATTTTTCAGCTGCGTTTCCCAAGACTGGAAAATCCCACCCGAGGTCAATGGACCTTTGCTGGTGGGCTGGATTGGAAAATTCTTCCGTTTGTCTGTGTAGCTCCGATCAATTGTGTTGTGATGTCATCATCAGCAGCTTCCCTGAGCAGCGACAATATTGGTGGACACCAATTTACTAACTGTCAGCAACCTAGTTACCGAGGACCCTGGATTTTCATCTGAGATTTTTCACTTAGGATATATGTCGATCTATAATACCCCAATTTCAATATTCATCCCACACAAGTGTCAGGCAATGGCATCTCCAACAAGAGTGGATCTAACCATCGCCCTGTGGCATTCAACGGCATTACCATCGCTAAAACCTCCAACATCAACATCAAGATGGTTACCATTGACCAGAAACTGAACTGGACTAGCCATATAAATACTGTGGCTACCAAAACAGATCAAAGGCTAAGAATCCTGAATCAAGTAATTCACTTCCTGACTACCCCCTCTCCCAAAGCTTATTCATCATCTACAAAGCCCAAGTCAGGAGTGTAATGGAATACATTACACTTGCCTGGATCAGTACAGATCCTACAACATTTAATACCATCCAGGATAAAGCAACTCACTTGATTGCTATCCACAAACATTCAATCCCTTCACCAGTTAGGAAAAGTGATAGCCATGTTGTGCCATCTACAATGTACACTGCAGGGATTCACCGAGACTTCTTCAACAGCACCTTCCAAACCTACAACCACTACCAAGGGCAGCGGATTCCTGGGAGCACCACCATCTGAAGTTCCCAAGGTCACTCACCATCCTCACTTGGAAATATATCGCCATTCCTTCATTGTCACTAGGTCAAAATCCTGGAACTTCCTCTCTAATAGCACCGTGGGTGTACCAACACTCAGGGATTGAAATAGTGCAAGAAGGTAGCTCTCTATTGCTTTCTGAAGGGCAACTAGGAATGGGCCAGTGACATCTACGTCCCATTAACTGATCTTTTTTAAATTATAAACTGAATGTTACTATTTTTGTTGGTACCTGAGGACGCATTAATTTTCATCTGTTAAAATGAAGTCATATTGGAAAATAGTTTGAGAAGTGGAAGGTTTTTTTAACATTTCCTTAGTGCCTCCCAATGGTTTTGAGCTTTGAAACAAAATAACAAATATTTTGCTTAACATTTTTTAATGTGGTATTAGGTAATGTATGTAGAATCCTTACAGTGCAGAAAGAGGTCATTTGGCCCATTGAGCTTGCACCTAGAACAATCCCCAAGTATTTATGCTGACACTAAGGAGCAATTTAGCATGGCCAATCAACCTAAACTGCACATCTTTGGACTGTGGAAGGAAACTGGGGCCCCTTAATTTGTGGCGATGGGATATCTTTCATGTTCCGGCCATTGAATTGGTGTCGATAAACAGAGTGAGAGATAGAGAAATCGTTCCATAATGTGTGAATATTTGCTAGCCTCGTCAACTCTTTTCCTGGTGTTCTCCCCACACAGAGATGGGGAGAATGCGCAAACTCCACAAAAGACAGTCACTCATGGCTGGAATTGAACCTGAGGAAATCCACACAGACACAGGGAGAATGGGCAAACTCCACATTGACAGTCAATTCCATGGCTTGGAATTGAACCCGGGGCCCTGGTACTGTGAAGCAGCAGTGCTAACCACTGTGCCACCATGCCATCTCGTTGATTCTTCAACAAAATGCCTTCAGTGCGTTGTCACTCTGCTAACTCAGCTGCACAGTCAAAACCTGGATAATATGTGAAATGGGAACCAGCTGTTCGAAATCTCTTTCCTTGATCAGGGACCAATTTAAGTCAAAATGTTGCTCAGGGCTGTTTGAAATGTTAACATACGTGGATTGACACTGATAAAAATAGGTGATTTTTTTATATATAAAAAACAGCTCAACTGTTTTGGGGGAAAGTGTTGAAGAGGCCAGCAAGTATTCACACATTAACACCACAGAGAGATTTCTCTATCTCTCACCCTGCTTGTTGACACCAGTTAAATGACTGAAACATGAAAGATGTCCCATCGTCGTAAATCAAAGCCCTAGTTCCACAGTCTTCACATCCTTTCCATCAAACCCTGAACTCTTCATTTCATTCGATTCATTCTTTCTCACCTCATTCCCTTCAGTCTCTCAACCCTTAACCTCAATTCAGCATTCGTGATAACCACTCAATTAGATCAAGTCTAATTGTCTAAATTCAAGACATTGTAAACTCAGACAAAATAACCCAGGCTCAAATTTTAACCCTGGTTCTACACAAGATCTTTTGTGTATTTTTCAACAGCGTTTTAAAGATTGACTATGCGCAGAAAGAAATGGGCGATATAATCTTCTTAATCTGGTAATGTTGTGCAACTTTCAAAAGGTCAAAATTATACGGCTCTGGGGAATAGAAAGTCCAGTCATCTTATGGGGGTGGGATGTTGTAACATGTTGGCAGAATATGGCATGGGCATAACTTTGCAGGTTATAGGTCAGTGCCCAGTAGTGCGCAGAGGGTGAGCATCTTGCTAAATCCTGGCACATGCGTAAGGAAGATTGAGAGTGAGTTATGACCCACGTTCACATGAATGGGGAGTCCTGCGGTGAGATTTTCCTCCTGGTTACAAAGGACCAGGTTTTATTTTTATTCATTTCATTACAGCAGTTTGTACTGCTGTTTCCAAGTTTGATTTCCAGACTGTCTGTGTGGGGATTGCACATTCTCCCCGTGTCAGCGTGGGTTTCCTTCGGGCGCTCCGATTTCCTCCCTCATTCTGAAAGATGTGCTCATTGGATCTTGAATAGGCACCAGAGTGTGGCCACTGTGGGAATTTTGTAGTAACCTCATTATGTTAATGTAAGTTTACTTGTGACTAATAAATAAAACTTTATTCCCTTTGTACAAGTAGGCTTACATTAACACTACAATGAAGTTACTGTGAAAATCCCTTAGTCAGGTACACTGAGGGAGAATTTAGCATAGCCAATCCAACTAACCAGCACGTCTTTTTGACTATGGGAGGAAACCCACGCAGACATGGGGAGAACATGCAGAAATCGCACAGACAGTGACCCACTCCAGGAATCGAACCAGGCGCTGTGAGGCAGCAGTGCTAACCACTGTACACCATGTTTACAGGATCAAAAAGTGCAGGGTCTTGACTCTGAACTGAAGATTAAAAGGAAAAAGCAATGTGGCCAAAAGCATCATTAACCTCTTCCCTCCTGGGATAGTCCATTTGATTTCCTGTGAAACATAACATTTGTTCAACCTGGTCACAGCTTTGATACTTAGCTGATCCTCACGGGGTTCAAGGGTCAGGAATAACAAAATAACACTGCATGCATCAGGCGCAAAAACAGCAGGAAAAATATAACCACTGAATGTGGTACATCTCCCCTCCCCCCAGCTCCTGATCTCCCCAGTAACCACCAGCTCACCATCCTCTTGCTGTCACTCCCTGTTGTATAATGAAAGTGTCCATATGTCAAGGTGGTCCTTAATCCTGTGTTAGAAGGTGCAGCTGTCCAGTCCCACAGGAATGAAAGCCAATACTAGATCAGAAGGAAATATTAAACAAAGAGTTTGACTGTTCCAATTACCCCCTTTAAGACGAAAAATGTGATACTTATGGAGGCAACCAGTGTCATCCAAAACTAAAGCTGCAATCTGAAGGCGACACCCCTCAGTGTTTGAGCAAGAAATGTTCATTACTCCCTGTAACAAGCTGCCTCTTCAATAATCTCCATAAATAGATTTATTCACACAGTACAAATATACAAGACCATTTACAGGCTTGAAGTGCTTTACAGCAAACAGCTTACCCCAAAGGCAAGCCATTGGTGCAATGTAGGAATTGATAATAAAATCTTTACAGTTCAGAAGGAGACTGTTCAGCCCATCGAGCCCATACCCACAACAATGCCACCCAGGACCCATCCCCGTCACCCCATTTACTCCACTCATCAGTCTGACATTAAGGGGCAACTTAGCATAACCAATCCGCCTAACTCTCACAGCTTTGGACAGTGGGACAAAACCGGGGCATCCAGAGGAAACATACACACAGACACAGGGAGAACATGCAAACTCCATAGAGACAGTCACCCAAGCCTGGAATTGAACCCGATTCCTGGCACTCTGAGACAGCAGTGCTAACCACAGTGCCGCTGTGGAGTAAATTCGCCAGAATCCTAGAGTCTGCTCTCCTTCTCAAACTGGTGATCTGGACTAGATGTGAAACATTAGCTCTACTCTTTCCACAAACGCTGTCAGACCTGCTGAGATTTTCCAGCATTTTTCTGTTTCTGTGAAAGGATTTGGAATATTGGGAAAGAGACTAATGAACACTTACCATTACATACATAATGTGTGCCTTAGAAAACTTGATTTGAATTTAAAAGATCATAATTCCAAAAAGAATCACCACTAATTTATCAGAAATACTCATTCTGCAAATCCCTGGGAGATGTGGAAACTTTAACTCTCATTTCTCAAGAGTGCAATTGATATTAATTACAACCATAATTATTTTAGTTAAGGAAACATTGATTGCCCTCGATTTAATATTTAAGTTTCCCATATTAATAGTGCTTGTCCAACACTCCAAAACTGATTTAAGCAATTCTAATGTTTCTGCTCCCTCTTTACCTCATAACAGTTATACATCAGTCCCACCGAAAAATGTTAAAAATGTGTGAGAGGGTTCAGTCAGCACTCACTGCAGCTTTGACCAGGGTTCCGTTACCTTAGTCAATGAACTTAACAGCCCAGATCTTTTTTTTAAATTCATTCGTGGGACACAGCCATCGCTGGCTGGGCCAGTCTTTATTGCCCATTCCTAGTTGCCCTTGTTCAGAGGGCAGTTGAAAGTCAACCACATTGTTGTGGCCCTGGAGTCACATGTAGACCAGACCAGGTAAGGATGGCAGATTTCCTTCCCTAAAGGAACCAGATGGGTTTTTCTGACAATCGACAATGGTTTCATGGTCATCAGTAGATTCTTAATTCCAGACTTTTTTTTTGAATTCAAATTTCATCATCTGACGTGGTGGGATTCGAATCTGGGTCCCCAGAACATTAGTTGAGAGACTGCGACACATTCTAACCAGACTCTGATGGCCCCCTACCACTTTCAGGATCCATTTATCTCAAACCTCAAATCCATTCTGCTGTGTTCGTACAAGAGATGCAGGGGAGAAATTGAAAGTAACTTTCTCCTTGTCGGAGTTGGAATCTTAAGTCTAACAAAAATTTTGGTTGGTTTTTAAGGTATTTTTTCATTGGGTGCAAGTTACATAATACATGTCACTGCTATCAGTAGAAATCACAGAATTGTTACACTGCAAAAGGAGGCCATTTGGCTCATTGTGTCTGCACTGGCTCTCCGAATGAACATCATGATTTACTGCCATTGCCCTGCCTTTTCCCTGTATCCCGGCACATTATTTCTATTCAAATAATTATACAATGCTCTCTCGAATACCTCGATTGAATCTGCCTTCATCACACAGTGCATTCCAGATCCTAACCACTTGCTGTGTAAAAAAGGTTTTTCTCGCATCATGCTTGCTTCTTTAGCAAATCACCTTAAATCTGTGCCCTCTCATTCTTGATCCTTTTACGAGCGGGAACAGTTTCTCCCTGTCTACTCTGTTCAACCCCCTGATGATTCTAAACATTGCTATCAAATTTCCTCTGCGTCTTCTCCTTTCCGAGGAGAACAGTCCCAACCTCTCCAATCTATCCTCATAACTGAAGTTTTTCATCTCTGGAACCATTCTTGTAAACCATGGGAGATTAATTCCCTGTCTGAAATGAAATGAACTGAAATTAAAACAGTCTGTAATTGGTAATAAAAGCAATATCTGCCAATTAAATAAACCATTTCAATTCTTATTCTGTATAATCCCACAAAGATCAGATTTGAATAAGATATGTCTGTCTTCCCTAAAGGGATTTTTATCTAAAGTTATTTATTGGTTACAAGTCAGTTTACATTTACACTGCATTGAGTCATAGAGTCATAGAAGTTTGCAACACTGCCCAACTTGTCCTGCCATCCTTACTTTTTAAACCCCTAAGCTTCTCGATTGGCTGTATTTGGTCCATGTCTCTTGAAACCCATCTTACCTATGTAACTGTCTAAATGCATTTTAAAAGACAAAATTGTACCTGCCTCTACTATTATCTCTGACAGCTCATTCCAGGCACTCATCAACCTCTGTGTCAAAAAATTGCCCCTTTGGACCCTCTTGTATCTCTCCTCTCTTCCCTTAAACTTATGCCCTCTAGTTTTATACTCTGCTACGTTTGAGAAAAGATATTGTTTGTTTAGCTGATCGATGCCTCTCATTATTTTATAGACTGCAATATTATGTGAAAATTCCCTAGTCACCTGTTGGGGTACACAGAGGGGGAATTTAGCATGGCCAATTCACCCTAACTAGCATGTATTTTGGACTGTGGGAGGAAATCGGAGCACCCAGAGGAAACCCATGCAGACACGGGGAGAATGTGCAGACTCTACACAGACAGTAACCTAAGGTGGAAGGTTAGGTGGATTGGTCATGCTAAATTGCCCCTTAGTGCCCCAAGATGTATAGGTTCGGGTGATTAATGGGGTAAATATGTGGCATTATGAGAATAGGGCAGAGAGGGTGGATGTGGGTGAGATGCTCTTTTAGAGAATTGGTGCAAACTGGATGGGCCAAATGGCCTCCTTCTGCACAGTGGGGGTCCTGTGATTCTGTATGCTAATGTTGTGTGAGTTGCAATGTAATTATGGAAGAAAATGAGCTGTTCTCAGTGTGATCACGAGACTTCCCTCAATTCCAAACTGTGACTCCAAAGTCAAAAGCCAGTACTGTCACCTCTCGACTAGGACAGCATCCAGGCTCAAGTTAGCCTGCTTTGAGAAATAACTCTGTTTTGAGCTCGCGTAACCATATGTGAATGTTGCTGAGACTGCTGAATGATTATTCAAGGCTCGGTGACTTCCTGCAGTGTCCCACACTGAGCGCTGATCCACAGCTGGGAATTGTTGAGAGGAAAGGGATACTGTTACAGGCTTCTCCATCCTGGGAATGGAATGCCACAGCCAATGCCTATTAGGGATGTAGTCATCGTTACTTTTACATACTGCAGCTTCGTCCAGGTTTTGCTGTCTTTTCCTGGAGATTAACAGGTTTAATGTGCATTTCCCACGAGACGGGAGCCAAATGCAGGACAATCCAACTCCATCCGACCGGCTGCAATGTGAAATGAAAGTTATTCTGTTTCAACTGCGTGTTGGGGTGACTACACTGCAAAGCAACATCTCCTGAGCTGTCCCCCCACTCTCTGACCATCAGAGAGTTCTGTCTATCCATCCACCGGGCTGAGTAACTGGAGTTTTTTATAATCATTTTGTTCTCTCTTCCTTCACTTTTCTTCAGAATCATCATATGATATATTCAACCTATCATATATCTTTGCTGAGTAAGAAGTCTCACAACATCAGGTTAAAGTCCAACAGGTTTATTTGGTAGCACGAGCTTTCGGAGACTGCTCCTTCATCGGGTGAGTGAAGGGGTAGGTTAACAAACACGGCATATAGTGGCAAAGGCACCAATTGCAAGATATTGATACTAAAGATACAGGGGATGATTCTCCCATACCGACATGTTAATTTTTTAGCATGTTGGGGGGTAGGGGGAGAGATTCGTGCATGCGTGAGTCGCAGGATTAGTGCTGGAAGCAGGCAGGACCAGCAGGTAAGTAATATTAATCTTATTTTAATGTTATTTTCATGTAATTATTGGGCCTGGGAAATTTGTCTGACTCAATAGCTTCTCCCGCCCAGCCAGTACAACGTGACCTTGGCAGGGTTTAGAGTAGCTTCCCACTTGCAGGGAACTAGTAGGAGACTCTACTGGGGTAAAGGAGGGAAATTGGGGCCCCCCAGGGCTGGAATGGTGCTCCCAAGGCACGGGCATCCTGGCAGTGGCAACCTGTGCTCCCGGCACTGCCCAGGAGGCAAAGTGCTCATGCCCAGGAGACACATTGGCATTGCACATCAGGCAGTGCCAGTGGGACAGGGCCTAGGGAGCAGGGCCAAGGAGGGAGCCAGCTGGAGGCAGGGGCTATGGGGGCAATCAATGGGAGTTGGAGCGGGGTTCCCACTGTCACCCTGCATTTGGATCGATTGGTGCTGGAAGGAGGCCAGCAATCGGGGCGGTATGCCAGGGATATCTCCCACCTAGGTCTGCCTCCTGTGGGGGGCATCTGCTGGGGTTTGGGGGGGGGGGGTGATGGTGATTGTCAATGCTGGGGAGATTCCTGAAGATCGGAACACTCCTGGATGGCGGAGGGGTCGGGGCTAACTCGGGAATGCTTGTGGGGCCACGATCAGGGTATGGGGGTGGGGGCTGGAGGGTCACCATTGTGGGTATCTCCCCCCACAATTACAAGTGATTGAGCTGGTCAGCAAACTGCATGGGTCACTGTGCACGTGCAGAGTTTCGGAACTGTCAGACCCTGGTGTGAATAGGCCCCATCCCCCGAGCTTTTAATAATATTCACAGTTGTGATCTCTGCATTGCACAGAGTGTGAGAGATTCAAGCCTGAACTCCCACTGAGAAAAGCAGTCGTGAGTTACACCAGTTTTCCCGCGAATTCAGCACTTAGGACATTTTCGGGAGGATCGCCCCATAATGTCTTTGCCTATATATGTCACATTTGTCAACCTACCTCCACTCACCAGATGAAGGAGCAGTGCTCTGAAAGCTCGTGATTCCAAATCAACCTGTTGGATTTTAACCTGGTGTTGTGAGACTGCTTACTGCGCCGTCCCGGTTCAACACCAGCGTCTCCACATCATCTTCTTGCTGGGGTTATCCCTCAGCTATTCTCCTTTTCCAGATATTTTTTTTCCCTTCAACTTGTTACCCTTTTGAAAGTTATTATTGAATCTGCTTCCACCACCCTTTTAGGTAACCACACTATCAGAAGATGTGGAAGCTTCGGAGAGAGTGCAAAGGAGGTTCACCAGGGTGTTGCCTGGTCTCGAGGGTGTTGGTTTTGAGGAGATGTTGGATAAACTAGGATTGTTTTCAATCGAAAGACGGAGGCTGAGAGGAAATCTGATAGTGGTTGACAAAATTATGAGATCAGTGAGATAGTCAGAGACTGGAAGTGACAATTGCAAGGGGGACACAGGTTCAAGGTGAGAGGGGGAATGGTTAAGGGCAATGCACGGGGGAAATTCCTCATGCAGAAGGTGGTGACTGCTTGGAATGCACTGCCAGAGGAGGTGGAGGAAGCAGGCACATTAGCAACATTTAAGAGGCATCTAGATAGGTATATGAATAGCGAGGGAATAGAGGGATACACACCAAGTAAGGACAGAAGGCTTTTTTTAGTTTAGTTAGGCATAAAGATCAGCACAGGCTTGGAGGGCCGAAAGGCCTGTTCCCATGCTGTACTTTCTTTTGCCTCTCTGTGTCTGCTGGCATTGCCACTTGCAGTCACTGATGGGTGACATAGCCTGCTCTGTCCTAAGGCACGTTGCCCCAAGGCAATAATCAATCCCCCCCATCCTACTTTCTCAGAAGATTAAGGAAATTTGGCATGTCAGCTATGACTCTCACCAACTTTTACAGATGCACGATGGAAAGCATTCTTTCTGTTTGTATCACAGTTTGGTATGGGCTCCTGCTCTGCCCAAGACTGCAAGGAACTACAAAAGGTCGTGAGTGTAGCCCAGTCCGTCATGCAAACCAGCCTCTGATTCATTGACTCTGTCTACACTTCCTGCTGCCTGACAAGACAGCCAGTATAATTAAGGACCCCATGCACCCTGGACATTCTCTCTTCCTTCTTTTTCCATCGGGAAAATCTTACAAAAGTCTGAGGTCACGTACCAGTTGTTTCAAGAACAGCTTTCTCCCTGCTGCCGTCAGATTTTTGAATGGACTTACCTCACATTAAGTTGATTTTTCTCTATGCTGTAACTATGACTGTAACACTACATTCTCCACTCTCTCCTTTTCTTCTCAATGAACAGTATGCTTTGTTTGTATAGTGCACAAGAGACAATACTTTTCACTGTATGTTAGTACATGTGAAAATAATAAAAATAAAAATCACCCAACTTCCACCCCCTCCCCCACCCTGTACTGAACCAAAGTGTTAATCGAGCTCATTGAAGATCCATATACACAAGATCTGGGAGATGTTTTCCTCTCCCTCTGAATCCTCTGTCCTTTCAATTCATTTGCTCAGGAATGGTGAGACCAATTAATAAAATTATAGAAGCCCTTCAATGCAGCAGGAAATTATTCGGCCTATTGAGCCTGCATTGACAACAATCCCCCCTAAGCCCTATCCCAGTAACCCCACGTATGTACCCCGCTAATCCCCACTAAACTCAACTAGGGTGAACTGATTCACAGGATTAATGCCATCCAGCATTCAAACCTGCTCCACCATTCAATTTGATTAGGGCTGATCTATCATTTGCCCCATATTGCTGGACATCCTTATCCAAAGGAAATCTATTGAGTTCAATTCTGAGAGCTCCACTTGTTCCCAAGTGCCATACCTTTTTGTGGTTGAGGCTTGAAGATTTCCAAACCTAACACTCTAGCATTCTCCCACTCCTGATCGTCTCTGAGTCTGGCGAAGCCATGATTTAAAAACTCAGATCTTTCATTTCCATGGCATCACCTATCCCTGTCACCTCCTCCCTCCCTACAGCTCTCCAACACCTTTACACTCTTTCAATTCGTATCTCTTGCCTATCCCTGTGTCACCAGTGGGCATGATGTAAAGATGCCAGCATTGGACTGGGATAGTAAGAACTCAGTAAGAATTTAGCAACACCAATTTTGAATCCAACCAATTTATTTGATAGTAAAATTGCGAGCTTTCAACACTCTGTGTTTGCCTGACGAAGACACAGAGTGTTGAAAGCTCGCAATTTTACTATCAAATAAATTGGTTGGATTTAAAATTGGTGTTGCTAAATTCTTTCTGAGTTCTCACAAGTGGGCAGCCATGCCTTCAGCTACCTGGACTTTGAACGCTAGGATTTCCTCTCTAAATCTCCTTCCTTTACAACGCTCTTTAAAACATATCTTTTGGACCAATCTCGAGAAATCTTCAATGTCAAACTTAGTCTGGGAAGCTAAAGAAAGAAATGGAAGTCTCAGCAGGCCTGGCAGACTGGTAAGGAGAGAAAAGAGTTGACGTTTCGAGTCCCGATGCCCCTTTGTCAAAGCTGAAAGGCACAGAAAGTGGGAGATATTTATACTGCAGGGGGTGGGAATGGAAGATGAGTCATAACCACAGAAACTAGGGGAAAGGCTGCTAATGGCAGCCCATAGAGAGGATAGCAGGTGTGAATGGCCAAACGGCAGAGAAGCTGAAATCAGAGGGTAAACTGTGACAGATGGGGGGAGGGAGGACGTGAGTGGGAGAGAGGTAACATTGAGAAAGAAAGGTGAAAGTGGAAGCAAAATGGGAAGAAAAGGTAAGGAAGGGGATAACATAGGGGGAAAGAGTTGGGGGGGGGGAAGAAAAATAAAGATAAAGAAATAAAAGAGAACAGTTCAAAATAAACTAAAATGAAAACAAAGGGGTGGAAGTAGGTAGAGCTAATCATCTGAAGTTGTTGAATTTGATGTTGGGACCGGAAATCTGTAACGTGCCTAGCTGGAAGATGAGATGCTGTCCCTCCAGTTTGCTTGGTCTGGTAACAACTGTGAAATGCCTTGGGAGGATTTACATCAAAGGTGCTATATAAATGCAGGATGTTGTGGTTGAGGTTTCAGTGATGTTCCATTGCCTCCCATGGGTCTCCACTTGAAATCACTGATATTATAGAATCGTACAGTACAGAAGAGACTTTTCGGCTCATTGAGTCTGCACCAAAATGTGTAAAACACCTGACTTTTCATCTTATCCCATTTACCCGCACTTGGCCCACAACCCTCAATGTTGTGATGTGCTGAGTGCTCATCCAAGTACTTCCTATAGGATGTAAGGCAATCCACCTCCACCACCCTCCCAGGCAGCGCATTCCAGACCCTTATCACCCCGTGAGTAAAATAATTTTTCATCACTTAAACCTTCTGCCCCTCACCTTGAACTTGTGTCTCCTCGTGACAGACCCTTCAACTAAAGGGAACAGCTGCTCCTTATCCACTCTGTCCATGTCTCTCATAATCTTGAACACCTCAATCAGATTGTCCCTCAGTCTTCTCTGCTCAAATGAAAACAGCCCAATCCTGTTCAACCTCTCTTAAATTATCCATCCCAGGCAACATCTTGATGAATCTCCTCTGCCCCCTCTCCAGTGCAATCACATCCTTCCTATAATGTGGTGACCAGAACTGCACACAGTGCTCCAGGTGTGGCCTTACCAAAATTCTTTATAACTCTAACTTGACTACCCCGCTTTTGTAATCTCTGCCTTGATTGCTAAAGGCAAGTATCCCACGTGCCTCGTGAAATTACAGAATCCAGATGTACATTCACAAAGAGGCACCTGGTTCCGTAAGAAGGAAAGTTGGATAAGAATAACACGGAATCTTCAGGAAAGGTTGAGATTTAAACCTGCGCTCATTGGTGTTGAGAAGCATAAAAGGCGATCTTATTAAAAACAATTCTGATGGGGCTTGACAGAAATAGATGCTGAAAGGATGTTTCGTCTTGCTGGGGTATCTGTTGTCTCACAGCTTCAGATACCCGGTTTCAATTCCGGCTTCAGATCACTGTCTGTATGGTGTTTACACATTATCCCCATGTCTGCCTGGGTTTCCTCCCACACTCCAAAGATTTGCAGGTTAGATAGACTGGCCATGCTAAATTGACCCTAGTATCAGGGGAGTGGTGGGATAAATAGGTGGAGGTATGGGAATAGGACCTGGGTGGGATTGTTATAGGTGCAGATTCAATGGGCCGAGTGGCCTTCTTTTGCACTGTTGGGATTCTTTGATTTATGCGACACAGTTTGAGAATAAGGTATCTCCCAATTCCCTGTCTGCGCGGAGTTTGCACATTCTCCCCGTGTCTGTGTGGATTTCCTCCAGATGCTCCGGTTTCCTCCCACACTCCAAAGACCTGTGGGTTAGCTTGAGTAGGCATGTTAAATTGCCCCTTAGTGTCAAGAGGACCAGCATGGTAAATACATGGAGTTGCAGGAATAAGGTTTGGCTGGGATTGTTGTCGGTGCAGGCTCAATGCGCCGAATGGCCTCTTTCTGTGTTGTAGGCTTTCTGTGATTCTTCAGTGATTCAATTAAGTTTATTTAAGTAAGGCTTACATTAACACTGCGATGAAGTTACTGTGAAATTCCCCTAGTCACCACTGTCCAGTGCCTATTCAGGTCAATGCACCTAACTAGCTTCCAGAATGTGGAAGGAAACCCATGCAGACACAGAGAGAACGTCCACACAAACAGCGACCCAAGCCAGAATTCGAACCTGGTCCCTGGCAATGTGAGGCAGCAGTGCCATCCACTGTGCCACAGTGCTGTGACAATGGAGGAATTTCTTCTCTCAGGGGGTTGTGAATAGTTGGAATTCTCTTCCCTAATGAGCTATGAAGGCTGGTCACTGAACGTATTCAAGATTGAATTAGACAGATTCTGGAACTCTTGGAGAATTCAGGATTCTGGGCACGCAGGCATAGAAATGGAGTTGAGTCAATCGTTGAGTTGGCTGAACTTTGCTGCTGTTCTGTTCTGTTCTTATTGTGTTGGAATGTGTGGATGGATGATCTTACCTCTCGCTCTGGTCACAAAGTACCAAGGACGAGATGGGGAGAGAAGATGAAAGTTAGTGTTTGATATGAGACCAATGATCTGACCATTTCCCCAATCTGTTTCCCAACAGCGATCGACTGCATCGTGGGTCCCTGGGGCCCGTGGACTGAATGCAGTTCCCTGTGCGGGATAGGGAGCCGAGACAGAGGTCGGCTAGTTACTGTCCCACCCAGAAATGGAGGAACACCTTGTCCCGACTTGAAGCAGCGACGGGGTTGCTACGGACACGACTCTGAACGATGTCACTCGGTTAAAGGTATTGTGCGGCTCTCTCTAGATATTGGTGGATCTTTAATATGCAAACTCTGCTTTGAGGTCAAGTTCAGATAATGCATGAATAAGCTGTCAGAGGGCAGTGCACAGAGACCTCTGCACTATTACAGGAACAATACAGGGCAGTACTGAGGGAGTGCTGCGATATTGAAGGAGGGAGGGAGTGCTAAACGTTGAGGAAATGCTGCACTATTGGTGAGGGGAAAGAGTGGAAGAGGCGGGGAGGGCATACTGTGGGAGCACTGCAATGTTGGAGGAGCAGCACTGAGGGAGTGCTGAACTACCAGAGGGGCAGCACTGAAGGAGCTCTGCGCTACAGACTATAATGAGGGAGGAGTGCATTGCCAGACAGTCACTAACCAGCGAGTGCTAAGAAGGGGTAGTGTGGAGGGAGCACTGCACTGTCAGAGAAGCTGAACTGTCGAAAGAGTAGTGTCAAGGGAATGCTGCATTGTCAGAGAGTCAGTACTGAAGGAGTGCTGCACTGTCATAGGGTCAGTACTGAGGGAGTGCCGCACGGTCAGTGAGTCAGTACTGAGGGAGTGCTGCATTGTCAGAGAGTCAGTACTGAGGGAGTGCTGCATTGTCAGAGAGTCAGTACTGAGGGAGTGCCGCACTGTCAGAGGGTCAGTACTGAGGGAGTGCTGCATTGTCAGAGGGTCAGTACTGAGGGAGTGCTGCACTGTCAGAGGGTCAGTACTGAGGGAGTGCTGCACTGTCAGAGGGTCAGTACTGAGGGAGTGCTGCACTGTCAGAGGTCAGTACTGAGGGAGTGCTGCACTGTCAGAGGGTCAGTACTGAGGGAGTGCTGCACTGTCAGAGGGTCAGTACTGAGGGAGTGCTGCACTGTCAGAGAGTCAGTACTGAGGGAGTGCTGCACTGTCAGAGGGTCAGTACTGAGGGAGTGCTGCACTGTCAGAGGGTCAGTACTGAGGGAGTGCTGCACTGTCAGAGGGTCAGTACTGAGGGAGTGCCGCACTGTCAGAGAGTCACTCATTTGGGTGAGTGATTAAATTAAAACACTGTCTGCAAGCTCAGGTGCTCATTAAAGAGTGATGAGTTTTCCCAGTTTCCCAGCCAATGTTAATTTAATAGTTAAATGCACATTAATGAATGACAAATGTGAGATCCTGTTGTGCAGAAAATAATGGCCGTGCTTCCCAAATTAGAGATAATCAGCTGATCCTGATGAGGACTCTGTCCCTAAGGGGAAGATGTGATTTGTGTGGGAAGCACACTGTTAACCCTATATATTCCGGGTCTGTGCGGGAGGGCTTGACTCTCTGAGTAGTGTGCAGGTGGAACTTGGGCTGCTGGTAGACGCAATTTGGATGAATTCAGCCTGAACCTCACCTCCCCTCTCCAGTGATGTGGACCCAGCCTCACAACATTCCCCGGGTAGGCACTGGAAAGGTGGACCCGTGAGTTCTTGCATTCATTCAGAACCTCCCAAGCCCCAACACTCTTATGGAGAGTTATACAAGGTCATGCATTTTGGAGGATAAAATTTAGGTGTGAATTATACTGTAAATGGCGGAACCCTCAGGAACATTAATGTACAGAGGGATCTGGGTGTGCAGATCCACTGTTCCCTAAAACTGGCAACATAGGTGGCTAAAGCAATGAAGAGGCGTACAGCATGCTTGCCTTCATTGGCCAGGACATTGAGTACAAGAGTTGGAAAATCATGTTGCAATGATACAGAATCTTGTTTAGTTCACATTTGGAGTACTGGAGTTCTGGTCACCACACCACCAGGAGGACGTGGAAGCTTTAGAGAGAGTGCAAAGAAGGTTCACCAGGATGTTACCTGGATGTTGGCTACGAGGAAAGATTGAATAAACTAAAATTGTTTTCACAGGAAAGACAGAGGCTGAGGGGGAGACCAGATAGACATTTACAAAATTATGAGAGGCAAAGATGGTCAGAGGCTGTGTCCCAGCTCCATATCCCATTCAGAACCTCCCAAACTCCAGCACTTTTATAGAGTGCTATGGAACCACTTTCAACTTTCCAACCATCGTAAGCTGCCATACCAATGAGGAAGATTGTTGTGAAAGTACAACCTCAGTCAGAGCGGCTACGAGGTGTGGGAAGAGCAAAGTTTCTTTAGGAGAACTGGAAGAAAGAAGGTCCATTATTAGATGCAGATGCTGTGCTCTACCTGCCCTGGAATTGTTGATATTATCACTGGTGCTGGTTTTTGGGATGTGGGTGAAGCTGGAAGTGTCCAACATTTATTCTGAATTCCGAAGAAGAGTCACATTGGACACTAAAAACTGGAAAATTTGAAGAACAGTCAGAAGTCCATTGGCTTTGAGCAAGAATTTCCAGGCCTGTCACTGTTTCTCCACAGACCTACTGAGTTTTTCCTGCATTTCATAGAACATACAACATAGAACACTACAGCACAAACAGGCCCTTCAGCCCATAAGTTATGCAGCTCATATCAATACCTACCAGGCCATACAACTATCTGTAAATCCCACGTACTCATCCAAAAGTCTCTTAAAAGACCCCAGCGAGTTCGCCTCTAGCACCACTGACGGCAGCCGATTTCATTCACTCACCGCCCTCTGAGTGAAATACTTACCTCTAACATCTCCTCTGTACTTGCCCCCCCCAGCACCTTAAACCTGTGTCCTCTCGGAACGACCATTTCAGCCCTGGGAAATAGCCTCCGAGAATCCACTCTATCTATTCCTCTCAACATCTTATAAACCTTTATCAGGTTGCTTCTCAACCTTTGTCTCTCCAGGGAGAAGAGACTTGGCTCCCTCAACCTATCTTCATAGGGCATGCCCCCCAATCCAGGCAGCAAACCTGTAAATCTCCTCTGCACCCTCTCAATAGCTTCCACATCCTTTCTATAGTGAGGCGACCAGTACTCCAAGTGGGATCTGACAAGGGTCTTATAAAGTTGCAGCATTACCTCACAACTCCTAAACTCAATTCCTCGATTAATGAAGGCCAGTACACCATATGCCTTCTTGACCACATTCTCCACTTGCAGGGCCAATTTAAGAGTCCTATGGACCCGGACCCCAAGATCCTTCTGCTCTTCAACACTGCCAAGACTCCTACCCTTGATATTATACTCCTTCATCCCATTGGTCCTGCCGAAATAGACCACTATACATTTATCCGCATTGAAGTCCATCTGCCACTTCTCTGCCCAGTCTTGCATCCTATCTATGTCTCGCTGCAACTTCTGACATCTCTCCAGGCTATCCACAACACCTCCAACCTTCGTATCATCAGCGAACTTACTAACACGTCCCTCCACTTCCTCATCCAGGTCATTTATGAAAATAACAAACAGCAAGGGTCCTAGAACAGATCCCTGAGGCACTCACTGGTGACTGACCTCCGTGCAGAAAAAGACCCATCCACAACCACTCTCTGCCTTCTGCAGGCAAGCCAATTCTGGATCCACAAGGCCAAAGCCCCTTGGATCCCATGCCCTCTCATCTTCTCAAGAAGTCTTGCATGGGGGACCTTATCAAATGCCTTGCTGAAATATTTGATTTTATTTCAATAGTTATTGCCCTTCCTAAATTGTCCTGCTGATGGTTTGGGCCTTCTCCCTCCTAGCACTATTGCCAATTCCATGGGAATCATTGAGCACCACCGTGGGACAATCAGAGAATTCAGATGAGTGACTCATTCCCTAGTTTCATTTTTCCTAAAAAACTGACATCTTTTCATAAAGAACACTTAACAGATCCTGGAGTGGTGAACAAACTCAGGTGACTCATTCTAAGAGACATTGAAGCAGCCTAGGCCTCATGCTGAGCCTCAGTTAAGATGCAAGAAGGTTGGAACAAGAGGGAGCTATTCTGTTGGATCTTGGTTGACCCTTTCCTTCACACCATCTGCCCATATCTGGAAGGACAAGAGTGGTAGACACATAGGAACAGCACCACCTGGATATCCCCTCCAAGTCACTCACCATCCTGACTCGGAAATTTATCGCCGTTCCTTCACTGTCACTGGGTCAAAATTCTGACAGCACTGTGGGGTGTACGTACACCACAGGAACTGCAGTGATTCAAGAAGCAGCTCACCACCACCTTCTCAAGGGCAATTAAATGCTGGCCAGCCAGTGAAGCCCACATCCTGTAAATTAATATTTTAAAAAGTGGTTCCATATTCCTTAATCTCCTCAAAAATTCTCAGTTTGATATTTGCAGTTGACTTCTAGAGTCCACAGTATTTTTAGGAGTTCCAAACTTCCTCTTATGTTTGTTTAAAGAAGCATTTTCTAACGTGAGCCTAACTCTCATTTTAAATTGTGCCCTCTTGTTCTGGATTCTCCACCTAGAGGGAATAGTTTCTCTCTATCCATCCTATCAAATCCTTTAATCGTTTTATACACTTTAAACTTCTACTCTTTTGGAAATGTGAACCGTGTCTACCAATACAATCTTTCCTCATAATCTAATTCTTCCAGCTATTCTCGGAGTGAATGGAAGGCAGGTCTTTACCCTACACACCTTCATGACAATGCCCATATGAAGAGCAGCAATCTAACCCCATCCAGCTGTGGATTTTAGCTCCATCTGACGTCACCCTAATGGATATCACAAAGTTTGGTGGAGTTTTTGATAGTGCCGGGGATTGTCAGAGGATGTAACAGGATATCAATAGATTGGAGACTTGGACATCGAAAGGGCAGATGGAGTTTAATCTGGACAAATGTGAGGTGCTGCATTTTGGAGGATCAAATTTAGGTGTGAATTATACTGCAAATGGTCCTTAAAACCCTTAGGAACATTAATATGCAGAGGGATCTGGGCATACAGGCCCACACTTTTCTAAAAATGGCAACACAGGTGGCCAAGGTGATTAGGGTAAGGTATATGGCATACTTGCCTTCATCCCCCAGGGCACTAAATACAAGAGTTGCAAAATCATGTTGAAGCTATATAAAATGTTGGTTAGGCCACATGTGGAGTATTGCATGCAATTCTGGTCACCACACCAGCAGAAGGACGTGGAAGTTTGGAGAAAATGCAAAGAAGGTTCACCAGGATGTTGTCTGGTCTCAAAGGTGTTGGCTTTGAAGTGAGATTGAATAAACTAGGATTGTTTTCAATCCTAGATGGAAGCGGAGGGGAGACCTGATACAGATCTACAAAATTATGAGAGGCACAGACTGGATGGATAGTTAGAGGCTTTTTTCGCAGAGTGGAAGTGTCATTATAAGAGGCATAGACTTAAGATGAGAGGGAAGAAAGTTTAAGGGAGATGTGCAGGGGAACTCTTTCATGCAGAGAGTGGTGGGTGCCTGGAATGCGCTGCCAGATGAGGTTGTGGAAGCAGGCACACTAGTAACATTTAAGAGGCATCTGGATCGGTACATGAATAGAGAGAGGATAGAGGAAAATGGACCAAGTAAGAGCAGGAAGTTTGTTTTAGTTTAGTTACGGCTTCATATCGGTACAGGCTTGGAGGGCCGAGGGGCCTGTTCCTGTGCTATATTTCATTCTTTATTCATTGTTCTTACCGCAGCAGAGAGAGAGGGAGCAGAGATGGTGGAGTGAGGTATTGGGGGTAGAGGGCGATGTATCCCTTCCAACCAATCCACCGGCCTCCAATTGATTGGTGCTGCTTTTGTTAATGCCAGCTGCCTAGGGAGCAAGCGGCTGGTATGAGATGTGAGGGGATACTGGGATACTGGCCCAATAATGGCTGGATAGAGAGGAAGAGGCAACAACATGAAATAATATTCATCCAGAAAGTCTCGGGTTCCAAAGTAACCCAGGAACAATACGAAAGTGAAAAGGAAAAGAGGTGTGACAAGGTAGATGCTGGGTCATAGTCTCAGGAGATACAAAGAACAAAGAACAGTACAGCACAGGAACAGGCCTTTCAGCCCATCAAGCCTGTGACAACACATGGCTCCTTTCTAAACTAAAGACCATTTGTCTCTGCACCCTCCATTTCCTGCCTATTCATATATCAGTCAAGATACCTCTTAAATGTTGCTTTTGTATCTACTTCTAGCATCTTCTCTGGCAGTGCACTCCAGATATTTATCACTCTGTGCAGAAAAACTTGCCTCCCACATCTCCTTTAAACTTTCCCCCTTTTAACTTAATGCTATGTCCCCTGGTAATTAACATTTTCTACCTTGGGAAAAAGACTCTGATTATCCATTCTATCCAAGCCTCTCAGAATTTTGTAATCACGTCACCCTTCAGTCCCCAACATTCAAGTGAGATTTTCCAATCTCTCCTCATAGCTAATGCCCTCCATACCAGGCAACATCCTGGTAAACCTTTTCTGTACTCTGTCCAAAGTCTCCACATCCACCTGGTAGTGTGGCAACCAAAACTGTGTGCAATATTCCAAATGTGATCTCAGTAAAGTTCTATACAGTTGCAATATGACTTGTCAATCTGGGAGCGCTGCACGCTTAGAGATCCCTTCTTTTGCATTCAATGTTAAACTAAGACCATGGTTTGCTCTGCTAGGTGAGTTAGAAAAATCCCAAGGCACTATTTTGAAGAGGCCCCCATGTTATAGAATCATAGAATCCCTACAATGCAGAAGGAAGCCATTCAGCCTATCGAGTCTGCACCAACTCTCCAACAAAGCATCTTGCCCGGGCTCACTCTATCTCCTAACGCCACGCATTTACCCTGATAATTCCCTAATCTACATATCCTGGGACACTAAGGGACAGTTTAGTATGGTCAATCCACCTAAGCTACACATCTTTGGACATGTTCTGACCAATAATTATCCCCAGCCCAACCCAACACTTGGCCATTAATAGCATTGTTTTTTATAGTAGCCATGCTGTGAGAAAATTGGTTGTCAGGTTTCCTATGTGTCAACAGTCACTGCACCTCTGATGTGGTTTTTAACACATTTGTGCTGCTGGGTTTCTGAGGGATTTATCCCACTGGATAAGCTGGAAGATTTCTGTACTTTATCATTGAAGGTGACTGTAACTGGCTATTAACAGCATGTAATAATCTCCTGGCACATTCTGAACTTCAATCTCATTGCAGAGGTGGCTAAGATTTTGCCTGACTCATACAAGAGGAACTTCAAAGATCCATGGAAAAGGCCTCATATGATGGCAAAGGAACAGAAACCAAGGTAATGGAGCTTTGTCGAGACCTAGACTGTTAATGTTTTACTATTGGACAGTTTTCGTACAGTTGAACAGACAACTAACTGGGGTCTTATTTCACTGTTGACTTTAATTACCTTAAAGTTTAAAATTTATTTACTAGTGTCACAAATAGGCTTACATTAACAATGCAATGATGTTACTGTGAAAACCTCAAAGTTGTCACACTCCGATGCCTGTTCGGATACACTGAGGGAGAATTTAGCACAGCCAATGCACCCTAACCAGCACGTCTTTCAGACTGTGGGAGGAAACCAGAGCACCCAGAGGAAACCCACGCAGGCACAGAGAGAACATGCAAACTCCGCACAGACAGTCATGGAAGCTGGGAATGGAACCTGGGTCCCTGGTGCTGTGAGGCAGTAGTGCTAACCACCCTGCAAGGCTGTAAACAACAAATAATTTCGATGGTTGAGGAGTTAAATGAAGTCATGTGAGAATATTTATTTTCTCTGCTTTTTTTAATACGAATGTTTGAATAATGCTGATGGCATCGTTGGGGCTTTGGAACGGATAAGTTACCTTCTCCTGAGCTGTGGCGATAAATTAAGATTGTCAATTTACACAGAGGGTGCTGAGTGTCTGAAACAAGTTGCCAGAAATAGTAGTAGAGGGGGGTACAATTCTGTCTTTTAAAAAGCATTTAATCAGTTACATGGGTATGATGGGTATAGAGGGATATGGGCCAAATGCGGGCAATTGGGACTAGCTTCCGGGTTTTTAAAAAGAAGGGCGGCATGGACAAGTTGGGCCGAAGGGCCTGTTTCTATGCTGTAAACCTCTATGACTCTATAACCCGGTGGTATCGAGGGCAGTGTTACTGCTCTTTGCTCCTAACTGGGATTAGCCAGTGGAGAAAAGCAATGTGGGGAGCAGCTGGCCTGTGGCTAAAGCATGCCAACAAACTGCAAACTCCTTTAATAACACGGCGGGGATGTCAGAGCAGATTGTCTGAGTACAGGCTCCTGGTGGGAATCCCTGTCTGCCGAAAGTTGCCTATCGGGGATTTGGATATAGATATATCAGTGAGCCTTGTGGGATATTTTTCCGTCCATTGAAAGATAGGATATCCTGTGAGACCAGTTGATTCCGGCGCCTCGGGTTTCCCGGTGGGTAAATGATTCGAACCGGCCAGCTCAGGGTTGTATAAGATTGACTCTATATTGCTTTCTGCGCCCTGGCTGTCTGTGCGCAAAGTGAGCCAACTCGTCGTAAACGGACCCGTCAAAGTCATCAAAGCCGGTATTGGTAGCTGGTTCTGTCAGTAAATCCGCTTTAAAAGCTGACCGTCTCTTACTGGGCTCCTGAGACTGAGGAGGTGGAGGAAAAGATTTTGAAACAGATGAAAGCTTAACCTACCCTGAATGACGGAAATGTGCAACATGTCTCCCAGCATATGCCAAAGAGTTTATCCGATTAGGTTACATCCGTCCCTGCTGAAGCACTACCCCTCCCCCCAGCTCGACCCCCCTCCGCTAGCTCTCTCAAATAAAAAAAATAACAACTTTCCAACAATTCTGTGCAGACACCTGTTCCCAGCCGGTCCCACCCAAAGGATAACGTCTTAGACAACCACGGGTCCCTTTGAATATCCAAATTAATCTACATGTGAAAGAAACGCTGCTAGAGATCTGAATTTTTTTTTAAAAAAAGAAAGCAAAACATTAGAGAAACACTCAGCAGGTCCGACCGCACGTGTCGAAATTTGATTTGATTATTTATTGTCACATGTATTCGTCTGCAGTGCAAAGTATTGTTTCATTGCAGATTACATATACAAAGCATAACATTCATAGAGAAGGAAAGGAGAGAGTGCAGAATGTAGTGTTACAGTCATAGCCAGGGTGTAGAGAAAGATCAACACAATGCAAGATAGGTCCATTTAAAAGCAGCAGGGAAGAAGCTGTTCTTGAGTCGGTTGGTACGTGATCTCAGACTTTTGTATCTTTTTCCCGACGGAAGAAGGTGGAAGAGAGAATGTCTGGGTTGCGTGGGGTCCTTGATTACGCTGGCTGCTTTCCCAAGGCAGTGGGAAGTATAGGTAAAGTCAATGGATGGGAGGCTTGTTTGAGTGATGGACTGGGCTTCGTTCATGACTCTTTGTAATTTCTTGCGGTCTTGCTCAGAGCAGGAGCCGTACCAAGCTGTGAAACAACCAGAAAGGATACTTACTATGGTGCATCCTTAAAAGTTGGTGAGAGTCACAGCTATTGTGCCAAATTTTCTTAGTCTTCTGAGAAAGTTGGTGGTCTTTCTTAACTATAGTTTCAGAATGGGGGGAGCAGGACAGGTTGTTGGTGATCTGGACACCTAAAAACCTGAAGCTTTTGACCCTTTCCACTTCATTCCCGTTGATGTAGACAGAGACATGTCCTTTACTACTTTATCTCCTTTGAGAGGCAGTGAAGGGTTAATATTTTAGCACTGAGACATTATTGGATGTTGGGAACAGGATTAGGCGATTCAGCTTCTTGAGCTTGATCCTTAGACCATTCACTCAGATCCTTGCTGCCCCGGTATCTAATCTTCTGCCTGGTTTTCAGAATCTTTAATACCCTTTCCCAGCAGATATTTATGGGTAGGAATTACTGCGGCTGCTAGAAATCTGAGATAAAACCAAGAACTGCAGAGGACGGACAGGTTCTGTGGAGAGGAAAAGAAGGAGGCATTTTCCATATGACCTGCCATTTCCGTGGTGACCTGTCACTTCCGTGGTGACTTGTCACTCACTGGCAGCTGATTCTTCTCATCCTGCTTCTGTCAATGTGGTTTCCCATTCTGTGTACATCCCTTCTCCTAGAAATCCATGGTGCGGGTTCATCATTGGTGGGACTGGGAAGAGATGTACACACACTGCAAATGATGGGGTGGGAGTCCGTTAGTGTGATACATTAGAGGTGGTTCACATGGATTGTAAACAGGTCAGGCTGCAGTGCTTTGTGAAGGTCACTGATATCCATTGTCCTCTTTGGAAATGAGAATTAAGTTCAGACTCCTGTCCCAATCCTGGGAATCATGATGTGGAGATGCTGGCGTTGGATTGGGGTAAACACAATAAGAAGTCTCACAACACCAGGTTAAAGTCCAACAGGTCTATTTGATAGTAAACCAACAAGCTTTCAGAAATGCTGTTACTGATGAAGGAACAGCGTTTCCGAAAGCTTGTGGGTTTACTATCAAAAAAACTGGTTGGACTTTAACCTAGTGTTGTGAGACTTCTTACTGAGTCCCGAGAAGTCAAGAGAGTCCAGATATTCCTGCTGTGAAATGGAAAGGAGACACTGATGGCAGACAGTCCAGAGAGTATGTGGATCTCACAGTTGGAAGAGTTAATGCCCAGAACTTCCCTCAGGGAAGTAGTTCAGACAAAACATCCATTGAATTCTGGTGGGAATGGCCAATTGCGGAACCAGCCAGAGCTGGAAAATCCCAGCCAATGATGTAGCTTGGTGATGGTACATCAGAACTGAAAAATGTTACAGATTAATGGATGGAATTCTCCCCACCCCGGCCCCCCAACAGTAGAGAAACGAAAAGCAAGAGCCAAAAAGTCAGAAAGCTGCTAGCATGATAATAAGAACATAAGAACTAGGAGCAAAAGTAGGCCATCTGGCCCCTCAAGCCTGCTCCACTATTCGATAAGATCATGGGTGATCTTTTCGTGGACTCAGCTCCACTCACCCGCCTGCTCATCATAACCCTTAATTCGTTTACTGTTCAAAAATTTACCTGTCCTTGCCTTAAAAGCATTCAATGAGGTAGCCTCGACTGCTTCACTGTGCAAAGAATTCCACAGGTTCACAAACCCTTGTGTGAAGAAGTTTCTCCTCAACTCAATCCTAAATCTGTTTCCCTTTATTTTGAAGATATGCTTCAACCACCTGTGGAAACAATTTCCCTGCTTCTATCTTACCTATTCCCTTCATAATCTTATGTGTTTCTATAAGGTCTCCCCTCATTCTTCTGAATTCCAAGGAATATAACTCCAGTCTACTCAGTCTTTCCTCATAAGCCAACCCTCTCAACTCCAGAATCAATCTAGTGAATCTCCTCTGCATCTCCTCCAGTGCCAGCATATCCTTTCTCAAGTAAGGAGACCAAAACTGCACACAATACTCCAGGTGTGGCCTCATCAGCACCTTATACAGTTGCAATGTTACCCCGCTGTTTTTAAACTCCATCCCTCTAGCAATGTAGAGCAAAATTCAATTTGCCTTCTTAACTATCTACAACACGTGCAAACCAACTCCTTGACAATCCTGCAGAAGAACACCCAGGTCTCTCTGCACAGCAGCATGCTGCAATATTTTACCATTTAAATAATAGTCCAGTAATAATAATGGCGAATCGCTCTTGCTGCTGGCTGGTGGCAAGAGCATCATTTGATTCATTTGTATCTCATCAATATTATTAATTAAAGCACCGGCTATCAGCACCCTGTCGGACTTTCCAACCTTGCATCATGCTGCTAAGAAATCAGTCCAAAGATGTGCACGTTAAATGGATGGGCCATGCTAAATTGCCCATTAGTGTCTCACAATGTGTAGGTTAGGGGGATTAGTGGGTAAATATATGGGATTGTTGGGTTAGGGCCCTGGGTAAGACTCTTCATCAGAGAGTCAGTGTGCACTCAATGGGCCAAATGGCTCCTTCAGCACTGTGCTGATTCTGTGTTGGTGTCAAACCCAATTGATAAAGAATGTCTCACACAAGGCGGTCCTCACTTCACCACAGATGGCGAGGTGAGTGCAACAAAGTCTTCCTGCCAGGGGCTGCGCTGTTTCTGATGCCCTGTTCACTACTCTGCCAGGGCAGACCAGTTCCAGCCTCCATCTCCATCTCCATCTCCCATGCCAAACTGCTCTTCATAGATGGTAGTGATCATGGGATTTGAAAGGGTCAATGTGCGCATGTGTGCTTATGTGCATTTATGTTTGTGCATGTGTGTGTAAGTATGTGTTTGTGGGTGTGTATTCATGTGTAAATGTATACATGCATGTATTTTTGGATGTGTGTTTGTGTGTGTGAGTGTATGTATGTTCATGCGTGTTTGTGTGTGTGCTTGTCTGTGTGTCTTCATTGCAGTTAATGTAAGCCTACTTATGACTAATAAATAAATTTTATCTGCCTTAACGTTGTCCACAGGGGGTTTAGACAAAGCTCATCTCTGAGTGAGGGCTGGTGGTGGTGGCCTCTTGATGCACCCTCTGGTGGTACAGGTGTGCAGCTGCAGGCGTAACCATATCTAACAAGTATAATCATAGAATCCCCTGACTCTCCAACATAGCATCCTAACCGTTTAACACCTTCAAACATCAATAAAATCATAGAATCATGCAGTGCAGAAGAGGCCTTAGGCCCATCAAGTCTACACTGATTTCCCACCTCATCTCATCTCCCAGCACTTGGCCCGTAGCCTTGAATGTGATGATGTGCCAAGTACTCATCCAGATAGTTTTTAAAGGACATGAAGCAACTTGCCTTCACCACCCTCCCAGCCAGCGCACTCCAATCATCACCACCCTCTGGATAAAAAAAAATTGTCCTCACTTCCTGCCCCTCACCTTGAACCTATGTCCCCTCGCCACTGACCCTGCAACTAAGAAGAACAAGGTGTTTCATAGGAATGCTACAGAGTAAAAAAAGACAAAGGAAATATTCCTTTAAAAATGCTGCCCAGTGAATCACAAATTAGAAATTATGTGACATTTAACATATTGTGGACAAGAAATAGCCTAAGAATCATAGAACCACCGCGCTGAAGGAGGCCATTTGGCCCACCAAGCTTGCACCAACTACAATCCCACTCAGTATCTATCCCTATAACCCCATGCATTTACTCTAGCTGGTCCCCCCTGACACTAAGGGGCAATATAGCATGGCCAATTCTCATACCTTTGGACTGTGAGAGGAAACCCACACAGACACAGGAAATACTTGCAAGCTCCACACAAGCAATGACCCAAACTGGGAATCAAACCTGGCTCCCTGGCACTGCGAGGCAGCAGTGCTAACCACTGTATCACCGTGCTGCTTGTTAAAGTTTTAGTTTAAAGTTCAGCTTGACACAAAAAACTTCTGTCATGAATGATTCAATGAAGTGAATGCTGCTTTTAGAATTCCAAATGGGATTTTTAACTGACGCACTGGTGCAAGATGCCCTCTTCAATTGAGTAAAATTATCTCCATCTCTCCTGATCACATAGTGTCAAACCAAAGTTTGTGTATTTGTTGTAGCATCTAAAATGATAGGTAGACTTGTTCTATTGTCGACAAGGAACATGCACAGGTTTTTATTGTTGGCACAAGTGTTGGGCACATTTGAAAGCCAAATGATTGTTTGAAGGTTTTTAACAGATCTTAAGCCATTGTTAGACAAGACAGGATGAGGACAATTTCCCTGAAGTACAGTGGACATCACTGGCAAGACCGGTGGTGGCACAGTGGTTAGCAATGCCACCTCTCAGTGCCAGGAGCCCTGGGTCCAATTTCTGGCCTTGGATCACTGTCTGTGCGGAGTCTGCATGTGTTCCCCATGACTGCGAGGGTTTCCTCCGGGTGCTCCAGTTTTCTCCCACACTCCAAACGGGATTTAGTAGATTGACCGTGTTAAATTGCCCCAAGATGTGTAGATTAGGGGGATTAGGGGTGTAAATGTGTGAGGTCATAGGGATAGCTTGGTGTATAAGATGCAACATCAGACAGTCAATGCAGACTTGATGGGCTGACTGGCCTCTTTCTGCACTATAGGGATTTTATAATAATACCAGCATTTGCTGTGCTTCCCAAGTCACCTCCGAGAAAGTTTAACATTTGTTTATTATTGCCACAAGTAGGCTTACATTAACATTGCAATGAAATAGAAGCAGGAGTAGACCATCCAGCCCTTCGAGTCTGCTCCACCATTCATTTTGATCAGGGCTGATCAACAAATTCAATATCCTGATTCTCCTTACCCCCCCCCCCCCCCCCCCCCCACCCCCCACATCCCTTGATCCCTTTAGCCCCAAAAGTTATAGAAAATCAGAGAACATTTTGGCTTCAACTATATTCTGTGGTCATGAATTCCACACGTTCATCACCCTCTGTATGAAGAAACTCCTCACCTCAGTTCTAAAAGGTTTACCCCTTATCCTCAAACTATGACCCTACTTCTGGACTCCCCCACAAGCGGGAACATTCTTTCTGACTCTACTTTGTTAGAATTTTATAAGTTTCTATGAGATCTCCTCTCACTCTTCTAAACTCCAGTGAATGTAATTCCAACAAACTTAGTCTCTCCTCATATGACAGACCTGCCATTCCAGGAAGCAGCCTGGTAACCCTTCGCTATGCTCCCTCTATAGCAAGGACATCCTTCCTCAGTTAAGACACCAAAGCTGCACACAGTATTTCAAGTGTAGCCTCACCAACATCCTGTCCAATTGCAGCAAAACATCCCTATCCCGATACTCAAATCCTCTCACTATGAAGGCCAACATACCATTTGCCTTCCTTACTGCTTGCTGTACCTGCGCGCTTAGTTTCAGCGACTGTTGCACTAGGACGCCAAAGTCTCACTGAGTATTCACCTGTCTCAATTCAATCCATTCAGATAATAATCTGTCTATTATTGGTACCAAGATGGATAATCTCAAATTTATTCACATTATACTGCATCTACCTTGTCGAAAGGCTTCTGAAAGTCTACATTAAGCACATCCACCAGTTCTCCTCAGTCAATTCTACTAGTTATATCCTCAGAAAATTCCAATAGTTTTGTCAAGCATGATTTTCCTTCTATAAATCTATGCTGACTTTGTCTGATCATCTAACTGCTTTTCAAATGCTGAGTTATGAAATTCTTGATAATAGACTCCAACAACTTCCCCAGTACCAATGTTAATCTTACTGGTCCAATTCCCTATTTCTCTCCACCTCCTTTTTTTAAATAGTGGGCTTACATTAGCTACCCTCCAACCTGTAGGAACTATTCCACAGTCCAAGATATAATATAAATATAAAATATAAAAAATACAAAAAATACAACTGATCATAGCCCCATATTACTAATGGACATATTGAACTTTAAATAAGACATATGTTTTTAAATTGAGAATAGTCAAGCAAAAACTGACACTATAATGTTACCACTTGCTGGAATTTCTAGTGGGTTATACTAGACCAACTAGTCTAGGGACAACAGAATGTTGTATCTCTTTTCAGAGAGAGACACTTAAAAGGAAGAGAAGAAATGCAGAATTGAATTGTAATCTCCTGTGGGGATAATGGAAGCTGATTACCATTTCAGCAGAAACCACCTTCTGTGAGTTACATCCCAGACTCTGGACATGACATGAGTTGGAAAAAAAACAGATTCTGGATGAAAGACATGTTTGCATTGTTTCTTTTCCAAGAATGAACAAGAAAAGGGGTTAAAGGCCAACTGCAACCCTGGTCTCTGTGTCTGCTGTTCCAGTTCTACTGTGCAAGGGTGTACTATGACTATTGCAGTTGAAGAACATGTTTTAGGCATCCCTGCACTCAAAGTAAAAAGAACTCTCTCTCCGATTGTTGGAAGCAAGTTGTAAGTGAGTAATCTGTAGTCAGAAAGGACACAGGGTAATTTCTTTTAGCTAACCTGTAGAACAAGAATCCTCAAATCAACCTCTCAATTCCCTAAGTCAAAGCTACCGAAATCACCCCATTAATGGCTGCAGTGTTTCACCATCTACTCCTCATAGACAGGCCAAATAATGATACATATATCTTTTATATTTTTGGATTCACTTCTCATTTATAACTTGTGTGAATGTGTGGGTTGCATTTTATTATTTCCTTCATGCATTTCAATGACTAATGAACTTGCTCTTCCCTTAACTGAAGGAAGTGTGGTTAGATTGGTTCCTTTTAAAATTGAAATAATTTGGACTGGGAAAATGTATTAGGAGGGAAATGATTCTCTTAAATTAATCTTGTTGCAGTCAATTGAGGAGTTTGAATAAAAAAAAGGGAGCCATTTCATCCCTCCTCACCTGGAGCCTAACAACTTGGGGGTGTCTCATCCGGAATTGTAACAAATTGGGGCACCTCACTTGGGGACTGGCTATAACAGATTAAGAGGTGGAGATGCTGGTGTTGGACTGGAGTGGGTCACAGAAAGAAGTCTCGTAACACCAGGTTAAAGTCTAACAGTTTTATTTCGGAGTGCTGCTCCTTCATCAGGTAAATGCAGAGTTGGGTTCACAAACACAGCATATATAGACACAGACTCAATTGCAAGATAATAGTTGGAATACAACTCTTAAATAATCAAGTCTTTACAGGTATAGCCAATGCGAGTGGGTTCTTGTCACACTGCGTGTAACCCCCACCATTTGGCCTGAGCTTGCAAAATCCTACTAATTGTCCTGGCTTGAGACAATTCACACCTCTTTAACCTGTGATTATCCCTCTCTCCACTGGCATTGTCTGTATCTGTAAAGACTTGCATTCCAATCATTATCGTGCAATTGAGTCTCTGTCTATACATGCCCTGCTTGTGAACCCAATTCTCCGCTCACCTAATGAAGGAGCAGCACTTTGGAAGCTCATGATACCAAATAAACCCGTTGGACTTTAACCTGGTGTTGCGAGACTTAGTACTGTAACAGATTAAGCATGCTTAGCAGGAACACAAGGAGGAATGTCTTCAGCCAGAGAGTGGTGAATCTGTGGAATTCATTGTTACAAAGGGCTGTAGGAGCCAGGTCCCCGAGTGTCCTTAAGATTCTTTAAGGTTCCTGATTGGTTGGAGAAAGTGATTTAAATGAGCCTTGAATCTGGTTTTGTCTGTGCAACAACTGTAGGAGTTGGCTATAAAGAAACAGCGCTTTATTACACAAAATAAAGTAAAGCAAAAACCACAAGTCTATGGTGAACACAAACAGGTCCCAACCAGGACAATGAAATAATTTTGATTTGATTTTGATTTGATTTGATTTATTATTGTCACATGTACAGTGAAAAGTATTTTTTTTTAGCGCACTATACAGATAAAACATGGGTGGCATGGTGGCAGAGTGGTTATCACTGCTGCCTCACAGCACAGGGATCCAGGTTCGATTCCTGGCTTAGATCACTGTCTGTGTGGAGTCTACACATTCTTCCTGTGTCTCTGTGGGTTTCCTCTGGGTGTTCCAGTTTCTTCTCACAGTCAGAAAGATATGCTGATTAGGTGCATTGACCCAAACAGGTGCCAAAATGTGGCGTCTAAAGGAATTTCACAGTAACTTCATTAAAGTTAATATAAATTTTACTTGTGACTAATAAATAAAAACTAATTTTTTAAAAAGCATACCATTCATAGAAAAGGAAATGAGAAAGTGCAGAATGTAATATCACAGTCGTAGCTAGAATGTAGAGAAAGATCAACTTAATATGAGGTCATAATGGACCCACTCAGGGGCCTGCTTTATACAGGGCTCAGTATATGAGTTCCACTTGGTGAGATAATTACCAATCCCCAGGGAGTTTGTATTCAATCAGTCCTACAGGGAGGTCCATCAGTGATTCCCCTAAGTAGGTCCTGGGGGTTATCACACCCTAACAAAATTCCCTTTGTCCCTACGACATAGTTCCCTCACTGATCAAACCTTATGTTCTCCTGGGTAATGACTACATATCTTGAGCTTATCTGAATCAACAGAAGTGACGCCAAGAACAAATTCTGATTATTGATGTTGGATTATCAGCATGGCAAGAATTTCTTTTTCTTCGAAGGAGGAGGTGTTCCCTCGCTTCCATTGCAACAGTGATGTAGAGTTAGAAATCTGTGTGTGTGTGCGATATAACACACATGAATGAATAAGATAAAATCATTGTTACAATCGAGGGATTTTATCTGTTCTGATTATTCTGTTTGTTACAGATCTGGAGTCTGAAAACGGTGCCAGTGTAATTTACAATGCTGTGAAATTGCTGCCGAACTTCTTTACACACTATCATTAATGACCGTGTTAATTCCAGGAAACCTGATGTAACAACTGTTTCTTTGGAAATCCCTTTAAATACTTTTCCCATGTTTCTGAGGGATTTGCCACATTCCAGCAGTCTGTGAGGCCAAACTGGGGAGAGGGCTGTCAAGGGGAGAGTTTGTTAGATTCCAGGCTGAACGTAAGAATTTCACGTGACCTCCAGGAACTGTTTGGTTGCAATACTCTGTGAAAGTTGCACATTCTCCCCGTGTCAGCGGGGGTTTCCTCTGGGTGCTCTGTTTCCTCCCACATTCTGAAAGGCGTGCTAGTTAGGTGCATTGACCTGAAGTGGCACCGGACTGTGGCGTCTAGGGGAATTCCACAGTAACTTCATTGTACTATTAACGTAAGCCTTACTTGTGACACTAATAAATAAACGTTAAACTTTACTCTTGACAGGGAGAGTGAAACCGCAAGGTCAATTTGTTAACCGTAACACACTACCATGGCTTTGCAACACTATTAACATCTCCTTGACCCATCCCACAGGGCGTCATGTTTCCTTACCACAGCCATGATAGTGTTGACAACTTTAGGGTGACAATGTACCCAGTGATGGAAGGGCTGGTGGACAAAGGATGCAGAGTTTTAGTGAGCAGTGGATAGACCAGAGGGGAAATGAAGGAAATCCTTTTTATGCAGTGAAACTGGTTAGGATTTGGAATGGGCTGCCTGATAGGTTGGAAAAGAGCCAGGAGCAAGAGTAAGCCATCTGGTCCCTTGAGCCAGTGTTAATTCATAGTCTTCACTTCAAATGAAAATTGGATAAGCACTTGATAGAGGGGAGAGATACGAAAGGTACAGAGAGGCAATTTTTTTCACACAGAGGCTGGTGAGTGTCTGGAACAAGCTGCCAGTGGTAGTAGTAGAAGTGGGTACAATTTTGTCTTGGATAGTTACATGGGTAAGATGAGTATAGAGGGATATGGGCCAAATGCAGGCAATTGGGATTAATTTAGTGGTTAAAAACTGGGTGGCATGGACAAGTTGGGCTGAAAGGCCTGTTTCCATGCTGTAGATCTCTATAACTCTATGGGTCTAAGTCAGGATTTGGGCCAGCAGTTATGGGCCCAAGTCCCCCTCCAAGCTACACACCATTCTCACTTGGAGCTATATTGTCATTCCTTCATTGTGGCTGGGCCAAAGTCCTGGGACTCCTTCCCAAACAACACTGTGGGTATAACTACACCAAATGGACTGCAGTAGTCCAAGAAGGTAGCTCACAACCTCATCTAAAGCCAATTAGTAATGGGCAGCAAATGCTGGCCTTGATGCTCATGTTGCCTGTAAACAAATAAAAAATGAATACAACTTTGAAGCAATATGGGGAAAGAGACGAGGATAATCAGACTAATTGGGATTGTTGCCACAGACTTATAGGAACACTGGACTTTTGCACTTTGAGTCTGCTTTGCCACTCAATAAGATGATGGCTGATCTACTTGTGGCATGGTGGCACAGTGATTAGAACTGCTGCTTCACAGTGCCAGGGACATAGGTTCAATTCCCGGCTTGGGTCACTATCAGTGTGAAGTTTGCATATTCTCCCCGTGTGTGCGTGGGTTTCCTCTGGCTGCTCTGGTTTCCTCCAATGGTCTGAAAGAGATGCTGGTTAGGTGCATTGTCCCTCAGTGTATACGAACAGGCACTGGAGTGTGGCGACTAGGGAATTTCACAGTAACTTCACTGCAGTGTTAATGTAGGCCTACTTGTGACACTGATAAAAATATTTTAAATAAACTTTAAACTTCAGCAGAGTTCCACATCAAGCTGTCCAGTTTTAGAATGCTGCCTTAACTCACACAGGATTGCATAGGAGTACATGTAATACGAAAACAGGTCATTCGGCCCATCCAGTGTATGCCAGTGTTTGTGACAGAGCTGTACAGTCTACTCCATTTTTTATGTGTTTCAGCTGCCCAGACCCTCTGCTCCTCCCATAAAACCTCCCTCTTCTACAAAGCCTTTGGCCCAATATCTTCTTCAGTCATTTAGCATTAAACATCATCTGATTCCCAAGAAACACTTTGGGACGTTTTGCAATGTTAAAGACAATGCAAGCTGTTGAAGGTCTGCTACAAAACAGATCAAAGTCAGACTACCTTTCCCTCTGTGAAAGGGAACTGAAACTAGATGCACGATTCTCTCAACTGAGCATGTTTATTGGAGCTCAGGCCTGAGATTTTCAGCTCAAGACAGCACACCTGAGGCATCTTGCCCACATCAAACTCATCATCATGGTTGAATACAAGGGGGGGGCGGGGGGTGTGATTCTCCCAAATAAATTCTAAATGTCGAATTTGCATGAAAACAGGAGTGACTCCTGTTGGTGTTCTTAGCAGGATTTTCAGAATAAATCTCTCAATCTCTGAGTACTGCAGAGTGCCCGAGTGGGATTCCCTCTGAAAATCAATGGGTAGGAGTCTATTCTCGCTGGACGGAGCGGCAGCATAGCTCTGAGCAGGCCACTGCACACGCACCAATCTGTCAGTGAGGAGATCAGCACAGGCACATTGTCCCTACAATGCCGACCTCCCAATCGCTGGCCAGGCTTGTGAACCCCCATCTCTATGCCCTCAATCGCTGGCCTCCTGGCTGTCTCTGGGCCAGCCCCAATTTCCGGGACCCCCCACCACTGCACACCTGGATGGGCAGCTTTGAGCGTTATCCAGCTACCCTCCGCCACCTTTCCCTTTTCAGGATGGCAATAGGACCCCCTTACCCGCATTGATTGCCTCCTATATAGCAGCTCCCATTGGCCCTGTCCTTCTGGCCACCCCCTTGGGCACTGCCCAAGGCCCTGTGGGCAGTGCCAAAGTACCCAAAGGGCAATGCCACTTTGTCCCATGGGTAGTGTCAGGAGGCCAGGCCTAAGGATCACCTCCCCCCATCTCTGATTTCCTGGGGGTGGGGAGGGGGGCCTCAATGGCCTGTTCCTTCCAGCTGGATTGAACTGCCTGTTCCCCATTAGTGGGGAGCAGCAGTAAATTTCACTGGAGTGAACCATTCCTGTGGTGGGGTGGGGTGGGTGATTGTGGAGTGTTGGGGGGGAGGGGGTTGGTTTGGAGGTGCTATTAGGCCTGGAGACTTCAGTCCCTCCATGGGTTATGTAGGCCATGGTGTCCAGTGAGGACCCCATTTTATGGCCTCCACTGATGTCTCCCAGCTCATTGCATTGCTAGAGCAGCAATTCAGGCTGGGAGAATCGCCCCCAGCAAGGTACACATGCTGCAGGGGAAAGCTGCTGCTCCCCCTTTTCTGTAACCACTTTTCCCTGTCTTTTTCCTAATTTTTCATTTTCTGTGTTCCTCCTCCCCTTGTTAGATCCTGGCTGCAGGATTTGTCAGTGTTTTCCCTGGAGAAACAAGAGGTTGTTATGGAGGTAGGATGATCCCAGCATTCATAGCAAAGGTGAAACCTTCCTATTAAAAACAACAGGCCATGTTTTTGTCATAGGGACCATTCAGTACTGCAATGAATGCTGGGACAGACTAACTCCATTGCAGCCTTTTGCTGTCATGTGGGAGGAGGCGGGAATGTAGAAGATTGCAATCTCCTGAGGAATTTTTTTTTAAATTTGGGTGTAATGATAAGGTTGTATATCCTGGATATGATAACTAATACCTGGAGATCAGTTAGGATTGCCAACTATAATCAAATGTATTCCTGGAGGTCTTTTTTTACATGACTTGCCCCATGCTCCAGCACTCCTGCACTGTTTCCAATGTGTAAGACAATTCCTGCCTTACTTCTGGAGTTTAACACAGTTATTGCACTTTACTGGAGTATAACGCAGCTCCTGCACAATTACCAGAGCTTAACGCAGTTACTGCACTGTTACTGGAATGTAATGGAGTTACTGCAATGTTTCTGGAGTGCAAAGTAGCTCCTGCAATGTTATTGAAGTGTAACGCCGTTACTACATTTGTTACCAGAGTGTAACGCAATTGCTGTGCTGTTACCAGAATGTAATACAGTTCCTGCATTGTTACTGGAGTATAATGCAGCTGTATGATATTGCTGAAATGTAACACAGTTACTGCACTGTTACTGGAGTGTAACACAATTGTTAGCAGAGCGTAATGCAGTTCCTGTGCTGTTACCAGTGTGTAATGCCATTACTGCACTGCTACTGGAGTGTAACACAGCTGCTGCACTGTAATATAAAACAGGGCTCACATTATTACATTCTTGTGAATCACTCTGGGCAGACTACGCTGCCATAAGAATGTTGGGCCACATCGGCCTCTTCTTGCTTCAGTGACCAAACACCCTGTACATAGCTTGATTCTTTTTTTGTGTTGGAAAGTGTAACCTTACCATAACCTCGCTCAGCTCCCTCACATATTTTGGGATTGGAACTTCCAGATTCCTTGTTATTTTCTATCAAAAGCCTTGGATAAACAGTAAACAGGAAATCAGATTGGCCACTGATAACGGAATGAATAGTAGGATTGCGCCCAGTGGTAGGGGAGTCAGACTGGAAGCAGTCTCTGAATAATACATGGAAAAAAACTGCTGTACACAGCCTCTCCCGATGCACAGAGCAAGTTTGCAGATTCACAAGTTTAGTGTTTAGTAACTTGGCCTGAACTGGGTTCTGAAAGAACTTTTCTCACATCCAAACCCATCCTTAGAAATTGGTGATGCACTTTCTGAACCAACATTAACACAGCACATTGCACACAGAATAAAAAAACTGACCATTCAGCCCATCAACTGTGGTGCTGTTTACCCTCTACATCAATAAATAGTCCAGAATTTTAGCCATTCTGTTTCCGTATATTTTTGTCCTTTGCTTCAACTACTGTATTTAATTTTTAAATACTAATGTGCATCAAATCTAGCCTTGGGTGACTGTCTGTCTGTGTGGAGTCTGCACATTCTCCTGTGACTGCATGGGTTTCCTCTGGGTGCTTCTGTTTTTTCCCATACTCCAAAGAGACCATGCTAAATTGACCCTAGTGTCGAGGGATCAGCAGGGTAAGTATGTGGGGTTACAGGGATGGAGGCTAGGTGGGATTGTGGTCAGTGCAGACTCGATGGGCCAAATGGCCTTCTTCTTCAGTATAGGGATTCCACGATACTAAAAGGACTTTGGGACATCCTGCAGAGCAAACTCTTTCTCTTTTTTAATAAAATTACTCAAGTAGGACTCAAACCTACAATTTTCTGTCTCAGAGATCTGAGTGACAGTGTTTTGGCTGAGGAAAATTCATGCCAAAAATGGGAGTTAACACATTCTTTGGGAAACCAGGAGGAGGATTGGAGCCATCAACGTAAGTGTGAAAAATGTCATAAAGAGCCCATAAGGAGAGACCAATGGGTTCAGAAAGATTGTGGGTGGATAAAACTAGGAACAGTCTGAGCTTTAAAGTTTAAAGTTCATTTATTAGTGTCACAAGTAGGCTTACATTAACACTGTAATGAAGTTGCTGTGAAAATCCTCTAGTTGCCACACTCCGGTGCCTGTTTGGGTACACTGAGGGAGAATTTAGCCTGGTCAATGCACCTAACCAGCATATCCTTTGGACTGTCAGAGGAAACTGGAGCGCCCAGAGGAAACCCACGCAGTCACGGGGAGAACATGCATGGAAGCCACACATGTCCCAAGACCGACATTCCCACCCGAGGGTAACAGACCTTTGCTTGGTCGGATGAATTTTCTGTCCATCTATGGTTCCCTTGGTGGGTGAGATGGGAAAATTCCACCCATAGAATCATAGAGCGCAGGAAGGCCTTTTAGCCCATTGAGTCTGAACTGACAATAGTTATCACTAAATCCCATTTTCCTTCACTTGTCCTGCAAACTCGAATGTTTTGACATTTCAAGTGCTCATCCAAATATTTTTTAGAGGTTGTAAAATTTCCAACCTCCACCACCTTCCCAGAAAATACAATCCTCGCATTAATTTGATCTTTCTCTACAACCTAGCTATGACTGTAACACTACATTCCACACTCGCTCCTTTCCTTCTTTATGAACGGTATGCTTTGTCTGTATAGCGCGCAAGGAAAAATACACTGTATGTTAATACATGTGACAATAATAAATCAAATCAAATCAAATGGCGTCACAGTTGTTAATGTCTCAGTGATGTTTCTTCAGGTTTCACACAGTAGTGTTCTGGGGATTGACTTTCATTCTATAGAATGGAGGGTACAGTCTCAAAATAAGGGATGGGGGCACTTTAGAATGGAGTTGAGGAGGAACTTCTTCACTCAAAGGGTGGTGAATCTCTGGAATTCTCTACCCATTGAAGTGGCGGAGGCTACCTCATTGAATATATTTAAGTCACGGATAGATAGATTTCTGATAGACAAAGGAACTACGGGGAGAAATTGGGAAAGTGGAACTGATCCATTTCAGATCAGCCATGATCTTATTGAATGACGGGTAGGTTCAAGGGGCTAGGTGGCCTATTCCTGCTCCTATTTCTTATGTTATGTCCTTATTCCTAGATACTCCAGGCCAACCCTGGAAGGCTCAGGGTGGCATGTGGCACAATGGTTAGCACTGCTGCCTCACAATGCCAGGAATCTGGGTTTGATTCCCGGTTTGGGTCACTGTCCATGTGGAGTTTGCACATTCTCCCCTTATCTGCGTGGGTTTCCTCCGGGTGCTCTGGGTTTCCTCCCACATTCTGAAAGATGTGCTGGTTAGGTGCCAGAGTGTGACGATTAGGGAAATTTCACAGTAACTTTATTGTAGTGTTAACATAAGCCTTACTTGTGACTAATAATAAGGTTAGCAACCTTAGGCCTCTTACAGAGCCTGACAAGATACTAAGTTTAAGAGCAATGAGGGATGTGGGACAAATGCTGCCCTTGCTGTTGTTGCCCACAGAAAGAATAAAACAGAACAGATTGCTATAATTGTTTGAATTGCTCACAATTGGTGGTTGTGCTTTCTGTTACCTGAGTTCTAAGTCTAATGAAGGGTTGCTCTCCTGAAATGAACTGAGTTCAACCAACAGGCCTGTGTCAACTCCTAGCCTTCCTATTTTCCTCCTCGGGCCCTTAGCTGCACTTTTAGCAAAAGACCAAGCATTAACGTCCAGCAATTCTCTTCCTTTTCTCTCCCCTCTTCCCCTGCCAGTTACTGTGCTTATTTTCGAATGAAGGAGATGAGTCCCTCGTGCCACCTTGAGCTGCGGATCAGTTACCTGTTCCGGGAGAAATATGTGTGTGTTGAATGTCAAGGCGAAGCCATGGGGATCAGAGACCGGTGCGAAGGTGACGGGTTCGAAGGAACCAGGTAGGAAGCAATGTGTTCATCATGGTGAAATTCCAATTAAAAACTGCACAGGGGTCCCTACAAAATGACCAGACAAAGGTTTGTAGTGAAGATAGTTCATCAAACTATACAAGAATCTTACAGCGTTTTCTAATTTTATCCCCCTTTATCGTTACTATTTATTAAGGGGATCAAAGTTTATGGGAAGAAGGCAGGAGAATGGGGATGAGAATTATATCAGCCACGACTGAATGGTAGAGCAGACTCAATGAGCTGAATGGCCCAATTCTGCTCCTGTATCTTATGGTCTTTTGGTGTTATTTAACCAATGTGCAGTTTGCCTTCAGTGTTGGCTCTCCCAGATTCTTAGAGTCAGTTCCATTTCTATTTTGTTTTGTTAATAAGGAAGGTGTGGTATTTATGAAATATCCTTGTCACTTCTTTGCTCTCAATTTCAAGTTGCCCATTTATCTCTGTGATCTGACCCCTTTATTTGACCATTTTTTTACTTGTATATGCTTGTAAAATGTGAGTGGCACAGAGGTTAACACAACCAGGGACCTGGGTTCAATTCTGGTCTTGGGTCATTGTATGTGTAGAGTTTGCATGTTCACCTTGTGTCCACTTTGGTTGCCTCCAGGTGCTCCAGTTTCCACCCACAGTCCAAAGATGCATAGATTAGATGGATTGGCCGTGCTAAATTATCTCTTAGTGTCCAAAAATGTGTAGGTTAGAGGGGTTGGCTACGCTAAATTATCTCTTAATGTCCAAAGATATGTAAGTTAGGGAGATAGGGTAAATACACAGGGTTACGGGGATACAGTGTGGATAAGATGCTCTAACAAAGAGTTGGTGCAAATTTGATGAGCTAAATGGCCTCCTTTTGCATTCCATGATTCCTCCGGTTGCTTTAGTTTCCTCAAGATATGCAGGGTTAGGTTGAATGGCCAAACTCAATTATCTCTTAGTGTCCCAAAATGTGTGGATTAGGTGGATTAGCCAGGTTAAATGTGCAGAGTTACAAGGATAGGATGGAGGGGAGGACCAGGGTGGGAGAATCAGTGCAGACTTGATGGGCTGAATGGCCCCTTTCTGTGCTGCAGGCATTCTATTGTGCCTCCTCGCAATGGTCTGTTCATTTTGTACCCCCTCTTAACCTTTCAAAGGCTCCCTTTTCGCTTCCCTCGGCAATATATTTTTCTCTGTCACGTTAACCTTTCCAATCATCTTCTCCCCCATATTTAACTTAGGCCTCATTTTAAAACCTTTCTTTTGGGCTAATCTTTCCAACCTTTCCAAGGCGACTGGTCACAAAGTCCAGCTCATCAGGAGAGTGCCCCAGGATGTGTCCCACATCTGGCCATTGTGCTGTTGCTGGACTTATCTGCCTCCAGACTTCATGCACTGGGAATGGAAATGTACCCTGTTGATGTTAGACAATGCTATTAGCAGTCTCAGTTAGTTTAGTTCGCCAGCTGAGATGAGATGTCAGTGCATGCCTGCTGGTGTACATTACTAGCCACATGGAGACATGAGTGAGACTTGAGGACACCGGAAGAACACCAATGAGCCTTCGTCACATTCAAATCTGAAATGTGTGGCTGGCAATGAGCTTTGTCATAGAAATCCTCCATGTATCTCTTAGCACATCGATAGAACAGTAAGTCCCAATGTCAGCTTGGGTGCTGACTCTAGATTTAAGCTGAACTAAGGCAAAACCACTATCCATCAGTATTACAGTTGCTTTATAACTATGTTTTTTTTAAATTCATTCATAGGACATGGGCGTTGCTGGTTGGTCAGTATTTATTGCCCATCCCTAATTGTCCTTGTTTAGGGGCAGTTAAGAGTCAACCACATTGCTGTGGCTCTGGAGTCACATGTAGGCCAGACAGGGTAAGGTTGGCAGATTTCCTTCCCTAAAGGACATTGGTGAATGGATTTTTCTGACAATCGACAACGGTTATCAGTAGATTCTTAACTCCAGATATTTTTTGTTGAATTCAAATTCCACCATCTGCCATGGTGGTATTGAACGCAGGTCCCCAGAACATTAGCCGAGTTCTTGAATTAATAGTCTAGTGATAATATCATTGTTTTTAAGTGATTCACTAATGTTTCAGAGTATGTTATTGTTACCTGGCCTGATTTACACAACAATCCAACTTCACATCAAAGTGATCACGTTGTAGCTTCCCTCTGAAGCAGTCTAGCAAGCCAGTCGATTAGATATTAAGGCAACTAAAGGCTGGTCAATATATGATATGGGGATGCCAGCGTTGGATTGTGATGGGCACAATAAGAAGTCTCAACACCAGGTTAAAGTACAGCAAGGTTTATTTGGAAACATGAGCTTTCGGAGCACTGCTCCACTCATCTGATGAAGGAGCAGTGCTCCAAAAGCTCGTGATTCCAAAAAGTATGTTGGATTTTAACCCGGTCTTGTGAGACTTCTCACTGTGGTCAATAAATTGGCAGCCTTATGGCAATCTGACCTGAAGAAGGAGTGACACTCCGAAAGTTTGTCCTACCAAATAAACCTGTTGGACTGGTGTTGTGAGACTTCTCACTGTGTCCGCCCCAGTCCAATGCCAGCATCTCCACATCATAGCCTTATCCACATCCGGAGAGCGAATTTTAGAAAAAACACGATGAACTCTCAGACTAACTTCATGTTTGTATTCTTGGTTGCCTAAAGCTGTTTCTCTGTGTGTTTGTTGATCTTTCCTCCCTCTCCAGAACATTCTGGATCACGGCCTCCAGTCCTGGCTGCCAAGGATCATGGGTGCGTGAATCTCTGCGCGAAAACTGCCGCTGTCCCCCACAGTCACTGATCTTCGTTTAATATTGTTTTGGATGTGGTACATTTCTTCACCCGGCAACAGAGAGATCACCTGTGGGGCCTAGGGGAGCGAGAGGAGCCTGTGCAGAGTCATCGCCGCTTTCTGGACTCCTTGCTTGACAATGTGATGAGAGAGATGTAAAAATGGATGAAGGAGAGATCATATAACCTTGCTGCATGCTATTTACCTCAGTATCCTTCTACGTAAGCACATGCAGAGACTTATAATCTCACAACAGGACAATGAAACTCTTAAAGCACAAAGAGAACAGCTAAGAACCTTTGAACCTTTTACCTCTGAAACTCTGCTGAAGCTACCTCCATAAACACACCTGCGTTTATTATAAGAAGACACCAAAAAGATAGTATTTTCATTTTAACCGTTTTCTACTATTTGTCAAGTTTTTTTATTTGTTTATCCATACGCTATGTAACTGGGAACAGCAATGATGGGAATGTTTAGATACAAGGACTGAATATTATTTAAAATTACTTTTAAATAAATCCATTATCATTACAATACTCAGCTGCATTTTACTTCCTTCAAGCATCACAGTGTTTTTTGCATAGACTAACCTCGTGGCCTCAGAGGGCAGGTCCTTTCAGCTTTCTTCCCTGCACCGGAGAAGGATGTCAGAGTCAGCAACCCTCTATCCTGAGTAAGGATTTCCCCCTGTGGGGGGGAGGGTTTCAGAACGATCACCCCCCGCCCAACCCTCGCAATCCCCCGCATCAGACTCAAATGGGAATCAGAAACCCTCAACGTGTGGGAAAACCTATGATGTTGCTCAAATTGACCTACCAGTGTCCAGAGGGTGGGCTCAATCACAGTGGCACAAGTGGTTAGCACTGCTGCCTCACAGCACCAGGAGTCCAGGTTCAATTCCCGGCTTGGGTCATGCTGTGTGCAGACTCTGAATGTTCTCCTCGTGTCTGCTTGGGTTTTCTCCAGGTGCTCCAGTTTCCACCCACAGTCTGAAAGATGTGTCGGTTAGCTACACTGACCATGATAAATTCTTCCACAGTGTACCTGAACAAGCGCTGGAATGTGGTGGCTCGGCGATTTTTCACAGTAACTTCATTGCAGTGTTAATGTAAGCCTACTTGTAATTAATAAATAAATTTTAAAACTCAATCTCAAATTAATAACAGTGGCTGGGGGCTCTTGAAACTAGGGGACCAATGGAAGACCTTCCAGCTTTAAAGCAACAGCAGGGGATCGGGGCAAGTAAGCAAAGGGAGTGGTCATTATTGTGTTTTGTACGTCAGAGATAAGCAGAGGTGACACTCTATACGTGAAGGGAAAAGGTTTCCTGGGGCAGAAGGTTCGGTAACGTGAGGTCGCAGATTTATGGTATTTGGTGAAAGAATTGGAGGCAATATCTTTAACACAGTGAGTTGTTACGATCTGGAATATATCTTCTTAAAGTTTGTTTGTGAGATGTGAACAATAAATAACAATAAATGTGAACAATATTGTTTGTGAACAATAAATGTGTAGAGTATAGGGCTAATGGTAGGGCTCTTAATAGTGTTGAGGAACAGAAGGATCTTGGTGTATGTGTCAATAGATCCCTGAAATAGCAGTCAAGTGGATAAAGTTGTTAAGAAGGCTATGGATCTTAGCTTTTATTGGGGGGATTGAATTTAGGAGCCGCAGCATCATGTTGCACTGTACAAAACTCTAGTGCGGCCGCACTGGAGTATGTGTGCAGTTCTGGTCCCACATTATAAGAAAGATGTGAGGCATTGGAGAGGTACAGAGGAGGTTTACAGGATGTTGCTGGTATGGAGGGAGGTCCTTGAAGAGAGGTTGAAGGATTTGAGGTTGTTTTCGTTAGAAAGGAGGCGGCTAAGGGGGATCTTATTGAACATATAAGATATTAGAGGTTGATAGGTGGACAGTGATAGCCTTTTTCCTAGGATGGAAAAGCTAGCACGAGGGGACACACTTTAAATTAAGGGGTATGAGTTATAGACGGATATCAGAGGTAGGTTCTTACTCAAGAGTGATTAGGGAGTGGAATGCCCTGCCTGCAGCTGTTGTAGAGCGCCAAGTTGGTGGCGTTTAAGAGGTTATGATAAGTATATGGAGAGAGGGATGGTTTAGTTAGGAGGGGCATTGCTTTTATTTTGGTCGGCACAACATCGAAGGCCGAAGGGCCTGTTCTGTGCTGTATTGTTCTATGTTCTATGTTCTATGTTCTATGTGGGCATTGCTGGCAAAGCCAGCATTTAGCTCATCACTAATAGTTATTGCCACTGCCGTTTGTGTAGTGTAGGTACATCCACAGTGCTCTTAGGGAGGGAAGTCCAGGATTTTGACCCAGTAATAGTAACAGTAAAGGAACATATATCATAGAATCACTAAGTACAGAAGGAGGCCTTTTGGCCCATCAAGAGTGTACTGACCACAATCCCACCCAAGCCCTATTCCCCTAACCTCATTTACCCTGCTAATCACCCAACACTAGGATCAATGTAGCATGGCCAATCAACCTAACCTGCACATCTTTGGGTTGTGACAGGAAGCTGGAGAACCCGGAGGAAACGCACACAAGACAGTGACGCGAGGCTGGAATTGAACCGGAATCACTCGCACTGTGAGGCAGCAATGTTAACCATTGTGCCACCGTGCTGCCCTTATTTCTAAGTCAGAATGGCACGTGGCTTGGACGGGGATTTGCAGATGGTGATGCTCCCAGGCATTTGCTACTTTGAACTTTGAGGTGTTAGAGGGTATGGGTGGGATTTTACGGCCTCACCCAATCGAGACTGGGAATTCCGAGGTCAACGGACATTTCTGTTTCCTGCCCCTCACCGCTCTAATTCTATGGCAGGCGAGGCAGTAGAATTCCGATGCATGTGCTTAGAAGGTGCTTAGAAGAAACAGCTAATGATGATTGGGCCTACTCTGAGCAATTCCTGCAGTAATGTCCTGGGACTGAGATGATTGACCTCCAACCAACTTGCTTTGTTCCAGGTATGACTCCAAATGGTGGAGATTTTCTCCCTTGATTCACATTGACTGTAGTTTGTTTAGGGCTCCTTGATGCTGTATTCCGTCAATTACTACCTTGACCTTAAGCACATGCACCAGTTTTTTATATATGTTTGGACTAAGGCTGTAATGAGTTCAGGCACTGCGTGCCTCTGGTGGAATCTAAATGGAGACTCATGAACAGGGTATTAGCAAGTGCTGCTTCATAGCATTGTTGACAACATCTTCCATCACTTTGCTAACGTTTGAGGGTAGGGAGATTGATGTCCATATTGGAATTATCTCACCTTTTGTGGCCGGGCATAGCTGCACAATTTGCCATATTGTTGGGTAGATGCCACAATGTTGCAGCTGGACTGGAACAGCTGGGCTTGGGGTGTGCAGAAGTCACAGGAGCAGGGGATGGATAATCCACTTGGCATTGTTGGCTGAAGATGGTTACAAATGCTTCTGTGGAAGACTGTGTGAGGATAGAGAGATGGGAGTCACTGCAAATGGGAGGGTGGTGGCAGGAGAATGGTAGAAAGATCAGATGTTACGCGGGATGAAGAGACAAAAGAGATTGAAGGCTGGGGAAGTGCAGAGAGATCAGAGTTTGAGTACAGCACACAGAGTTTGAGATCTGTAAGGAGGAAGAGATTGATGGGGGGATGGAGGCATGAGAGTGAGATAGGAATCTGTGAGGGCAATCAGGATCAAATTTGTTACAATGAAAGTGGAGAGTTCAATCAAAGAATCTTCCACCCATCCCTTCAATCCAATAGGACTTCTCCAACACGACAAAGCATGTGGAAAAATAACATCAATGCTCAAATCACCAACTGCGATGATTCAAAAACAAGGCAGATTCCAAAACAGATGGGAGTAGCACTTTGACCCCTGGAGATAATAGAAAGGAGAAAGAGAATGCCAGATTATTACCATGACAACTGTCTGTTTAACACTTCGACTCTGGAGAGGTCAATGATGACTTGCATAATTTATTCAATCAGAGATATCTGGAGATATTTAGCAATAGCCAGCAGAATTAATGTTAGTTGTGAGAGAGCACGCTTACACGAAATCTTTAAATTGTACAGTAGGTCAGCAGTCTTGCTTTTGAAATTGGTGCTTGTGGTTTCAAATCCCTACTCCAGATACTTGTACACGCAATCTCTGCTGTCACTCCAAGTGCAGTGCTGTGGGAGTGCTGCACTATCAAAGGAGCTGCCTTTTGAAGGGGGCATTAAATCTTGTCTGGCCTCTCAGGGGCATGTAAAATATCTCCTGGGCAATAGTTCAGAGGAGTGGGGGGAGGGGTGGGGTTGGTGGCAGAGGAAGCTCTACCTGGGAGTCCTGGATTGATACTCTTCCCTCAGTGGTCACTAAGATAAAGCGTTTTAAATTTATCCATTTATTAATACCACAAGTCGGCTTACATTAACACTGCAATGAAATTACAGTGAAAATCCTCTTGTCACCACATGCCTGTTTGGGTTGCACTGAGGGAGAATTTAGTACAGCCAATGCACCCTAACCAGCACACCTTTCAGACTGTGGGAGGAAGCCAGAGCACTCGGAGAAAAACCACACAGGCACAGGGAGAATGTGCAAACTCCACATGGACAGTGACCCAAGCTGGGAATGGAACCCAGACACCTGGCGCTGTGAGGCAGCAGTGCTAAGCACCGTGTCCACCATGAGTCTGGCCATTTGCGTCACCGCTGCTTGTGGGATCTTGCTGCGCGAAAAACAAAAACCATGGCTGCCGCCATTAAAACAGGGACGTCCCAAGGTGGCAAAAGGCGCTACAGAAACGCAAGTCCTTCTTTCGGGGGAAATGAAATGTGGTTGAAATTTTAAAAAAAAATTCCAGTCATAACATAAACTCTGGAGTCGAAGCAGACTGTAAAAATGATTGCGTTCATTGGAGCACAGCACCAGGATGGCCGTGTCAGCGTTACCCTTTCTTTTACTGTTATATACAACACTGAAGAATGATTTGTGTCAGCCATGATTGATGAAGCTGGCCTAACCTTTCCTGGCAGCCAGCTCAGTTTAGCAAAGAGAGGACAAGCCATCTCCTGGCTCGGTGCCTGATGGCTTCTGACAGCAGTGGATTCAGGGATGATCCCTCCTGAAAGCAGGGGTGACATTCCAGTCCACAATGCCATTGTCGTACGCCAGGCACTGTTTGCTTTCACCAAGACAATTCAGCTCAGAGTAAAGCTGCTCGAACTTCTATCGAGCACGACACAGATTTCCGATCGCAGGCTTCGTCTGGTCGCCCCCACTCCACCCCCAGCCCCCACCGTTGAATGAGCTGCATCCTTCAACAGAAGCGGAATTTTGTAGGGAAGAGCGATATCGCTGTTCCCAGAAACTGCGTCAAAATATCCAAATCAGTGGGAGATTGTGTCCCTTTTCTTTATGCTTTGTTGAATATAGGATTGATAACTTGCATTCATGCATTCTCAAATTTGGTTTTTAATCCATAGATCTATAAACATGGACAGGGATCGCGGGTAGAGGTGGGAACATTGGGGTGGCGGCGCAGGCTCGTTGGGCCGAAGGGCCTGTTTCCCGTGCTGTTTTGTTCTTTGTATGCCGCAATAGTGAAACGCCCCAAGGTACCTAGAATCATAGAATCCCAGCAGTGCAGAAGGAGACCATTCGATCACACCCAAGGTGCAGGCAGATAGATGGGTGACTGCTAGAAGGGGCAGGCAGTCAGTGCAGGAATCCCCTGTGGTCACCCCCCACCCTCTCTCATTTTGGATACTGTTGGATGGGATCAGGTGATAACAGCAGCAGTAGCCAGTGCAGTGGCACCACAGCTGGTTCTGTTGTTAAGCAGGAAGGGACAAAGAGCACTAGAGCAATACTTATAGAGGACTCTATAGTTAGGGGCACAGATAGGTGCTTCTGTGGAAAGAGACTCAAAGAACAAAAACAGCATGGGAAACAGGCCCTTTGGCCCAACGAACCCGCGCCGCCACCTCGATGTTCCCACTTCTACTCATGATCCCTGCCTGTGTTTGTAGATCTATGTATTGGAATCAGATTTGCCAGACAATTTAGGGAGAATTTGTTATGCCAATCAGCCTACGAGCACATCTTTGGGATGTGGGAGGAAACTGGAGCACCCGGAGAAAACCCACGCAAGCACGGGGAGGATGCGCAAACTCCCACATTCACGGGCCCAAATCCATGTATCTGCACAGCACAGCGATAGTCACTGAGCTGTTGTGTTGCCCATCAACTTTTTATACATATGTAAAGAGCAAGAGAGTCGCCAAGGAAAGGATTGGCCCACTCAAGGACAGGGAACGGAATCTATACATGGACCCAGAGGAAGCGGGTGAGGTATTAAATAAGTACTTGTATCCGTATTCTGAATGTCTGAGCAGGATCAATGAGCAGAATGCTCTTCTGCTCCTATCATACCATCTCTTTTTTAGCTTCTTTGAGTGACCCTGTCTTACATTTAATCTCTTGTGATAGCAGGAAGTGGACAACTTTTATACCCGCTCTGAAATTGGAACTCACCACATAATGAGTTACATACATGCTAGCCATAAGCTCTAAAGTTTAAAGTTTATTTATTAGTGTCACAAGTAGGCTTTAATTAACACTGCAATGAAGTTACTGTGAAAATCCCGTAGTTGCCACACCCCAGTGTCTGTTTGGGTACACTGAGGGTGAATTTAGCACAGCCAATGCACTTAACCTGCACATCTTTCAGACTGTGGGAGGAAACTGGCACCCCAGGAGGAAACCCATGCAGACATGGGAAGAAAGTGCAGATCCACACAGACAGTCTCCCAAGCTGGGAATTGAACCTGAGTACCTGGTGCTGTGAGGCAGCAATGGAGCTAACTACTGTGCCACCCATTTTTTTTTTTTAAAGTAATGGGCCAACCCATTAGCATTTTTGCACAAACTTTTGAAAGGTTTTAACATTTAAAATGTTGTTTTACGTGAATCTTCGTTTATCCCCTACAGAAGTTCCAAAAATGTTGCTAAAATTCTTCAATAACAGAGTGATTATCTTCCTCAGAAGTGATACACCCTGATCATATTTTATGTAAAAACATATTCACTTCACTCCTAGATGCTCTCTTTGATTATCGCTTAGAGATAAGGTGGACTTTGCTGATGTTTCTCAAGAATTCCTGACATCGCAACATTGCTAAACTTTGGAAATAATGATCAAAATTAAAACGGTCTGATGCAGAAATCCCAATTTAAAATCACTCTCATGCCTGCAGCATGCGTGAGTGATAGCTAAATCAGGACTGCTGATGTGTGCTTAGGCTCTGCAATCACAGAATAGTTACAGCAGAGCCTATTTAGCCTGTCCCACCTGCGTCACCTTTCTGCAAGAGCAATGCATCACATTTCACTCACCGTCTTGTTCAGTGCACTGCAATTTATGTTCTCTTCAAAGAATTATCCAATTTCCTTTAGGGAAACATGGTTGAATCAAAGTCCACCTTTTGTTTATCATCCAACTTCAAAGCTGTGCCCATTGGTTTCTTTCCTTTCACCAATGGGAACAGTTCCTCTTGACCAGGACACCTCACCATTTTGAACATCTCTATCACATCTCCTCTCATAAGAACTAGGAGCAGGAGTCGGCCATCTGGCCCCTCGAGCCTGCTCCGCCATTCAACAAGATCATGGCTGATCTTTTCATGGACTCAGCTCCAACTCACTCGTCCACTCACCATAACCCTTAATTCCTTTACTGTTCAAAAATCTATCTATCTTTGCCTTAAAAACATTCAATGAGGTAGCCTCAACTGCTTCACTGAGCAGGGAATTCCACAGATTCACAACCCTTTGAGGCGGCACAGTGGCACAATGGTTAGCATTACTACCAGCTGGGTCCAGTTCTGGCCTCGGGAGACTGTCTATGGGTGGCACAGTGGCTAGCACTGCTGTGAGGCAGCACCAAGGACCGGGTTCAATTCCAGCCTTGGGTGACTATGTGGAGTCTTCGTGTTCTCTCTTTTTCTCTTTGGGTTTCTTCTGGGTGCCCTGGTTTCCTCCCACAGTCCAAAGATGTGTGAGTTAAGATTGATTAGCTATGCCAAATTGCTCCTTAGTGTTAGGGGGATTAATAGGGTAAATGTGTGGGATTGTGGTTGGTGCAGGTTCAATGGGCCAAATGGCCTCCTTCTGCACTGTAGGGTCCTATGAAGAAATTCCTCCTCAACTCAGTCCTAAATCTGCTCCCCCTTATTTTAAGGCTGTGTCCCTAGTTCTAGTTTCACTCACCAGTTGAAACATCCCCGCTTCTATTTTACCTCTTCTTTTCATAATATATTGCGATAAGATTCCCCCCTCATTCTTCTATCTTCAACCTTCTCTTCTCCAAGAACAGCCCAGCTTCTCCAATCTATCCACCAAACCAGAATTCCTCACCTTTGGATCATTCTGGTGAATCTTTTCTGCAACCTCTTAAGTGCCTTCAAGTCCTTTCTGAGGTGTGCTGTCCAGAATAAGACAAGCTTCCTGTCGAGGATAAGCTAAATGCTTTATAAAAGGTCCATCTGAACTTTTGTACTCAGTGCCTCCATTTATAAAGCCCAGGATTCTGTCTTGTTAAAGATTGTCTCTAACCACCCTGTCACACGATTTAGCACTGCTGGCTCACGGGTTTGATTCTCGGCTTGGGTCACTATCTATATGGAGTCTGCACATTTTCCCCATATCTGCGTGGGTTTCCTCCAGGTGCTTCGGTTTCCTCCTGCAGTCCTGCATTGGCTATGCTAAATTCTCCCTCAGTGTACCCAAACAGGAGCTGGAGTGTGGCGATGCATTGTAGTGTTAAAGTAAGCTACTTATGACTAATAAACTTTAAACTCAATGATTTGTGCACACAAACCCACCAAGTGATGGAAGTGTTATTGATGTGCAGCATAGATCACCCTACTACGCTTACATCCCACTCTCTACGCCCCAGTCTAACTCTCGTATACAATATTCCAGGTCATTGGTTGGAACTGGGTTCGATTACCTGCATGTGAGTGAATTGCAGCAACAGTCCTGTGTCATGCCATTCCAGTGTAAGTAATAACATTCAGGTTGAGTACATAGCTTCATCCCTAACATTCTGTTCTGACGCACACTGCAGCTAAATCCAGCTATTAGTCTCATCCTGCAGCTAATTTCAAATCATATGCAAATATAGAAAGCTGATCTTATAAAGTCACTCAGTTATGGTTCCATCACTGGAATACGCTTGTACCAGTGAAAAAACTCAAGTGAAAACAAGATTTAGATTCCCAACTTCTTAATTTTCCCCACAGCCAACAAATCAGATGTCTAGATTTTTGGTGGAGGGAATGGGACAGGGAAGCACAGAGAGACAGACACAGAGGCAGAGAGAGAGAGGGACAGAGAGATGGAGATACACAGGAGGGAGAAAGAGAGATAGATATGGAAGTTTTATACAGTACACCAGAGACCATCATATAAATGAGAAAGGATGTGGAATGAACATGTTTAAGTCATGGGTAGATAGATTTCTGATAGATAAGGGAATTAAGGGTTATGGGGAGCAGGCAGGAAAGTGGAACTGAAGCACTTCAGATCAGCCATGATCTTATTGAATGGCAGGGCAGGCTCAAAAGGCTAGATGGCTTATTCTTGCTCCTATTTCTTACATCCTTATGTTCTTAATGTTTCTTTTCTTTAAAATGAGGTTCATTATCTTGGTTTCTGTTTTCCTAAAAAAAAATTTTGTAGGTAACTATTTCTAATTGTACAATTTTAAGATAGAAAAATTCCAAAAAAAATTCTCTTTTGGACTGGGTTCCTGTCAGAAGCGACACTGTGGAGAAGTGATAGATGAACGTTTCCACTTTAACTGCATATATATTTATTTTACAATTCTGTTACATTAGGCTAGTGCAAATCACCATGGGGATGGTGCTATCAGTAACCTGCCACATACAATAGTCAGCACCCTGCACTTAATTAGGGTGCTCCTAATTAAGGAAATATTAACTTTGTCGACAGGAATTGTCATAAATTACAGTATATTTTAAGCAAATTATTTGCATTTCATGTGCTTAGTCTTGTGAAACAAGCTGAGGCTTAGCAGCACCCAAAACTGGAAAATGAAGGCTGGTGGGGGTGGAGTTCAGAGAATGAAAGAGGACAGAAATGGGGGTGAGGAGGAGAGAGAGAGAGTGAGGAAGCAAGATGACAACAAGCAGATATAAGTGGAGTGAATTATTTGGGGGGGAGGGTAAGGGGTAAAAAGAAAGAGCAAAAAGGAGAATGAGAGCATGAGAGATGGAGATGGGGGAAAAAAAGGGCAGGGCAAGGTCTACTTCTTCAGCTCCCTTCTTGTACACTCAATCTTGCCCTTTCAGGATTAAAAAACAACATTCAGCAAAGTATTTGGCCACATTATCAAGATTTGAAGGCAAGTTTATTGGTGACTTAACCTTGCAAAATAAGCATCTAAGCAATGCAACCATAATATTTCAACAATTAATGGGACTAGTTAACTACAGGGATTCTTTCCACTAACAACTTAATTTAAATATATTTTATTTTTATAAAGCGGGATGTTAAGAGTTGCACATTGGATAAAAGCAAATTATTGCAGATGCTGGAATCTGAAACCAAAAGAGAAAATGCTGGAAAATCTCAGCGGGTCTGGCAGCATCTGTAAGGAGAGAAAAAAGCTGACATTTTGAGTCCAGATGACCCTTTGTCAAAGCAAAGTTGCATTTGGCAATGATGGTATAGTGGTTCGCACTGCTGCCTCAGCAACAGGGACCTGGGTTTGATTCCCTGTTTGGTTCATGTCTGTGTAGCATTGGCACATTCTCCCCATGTGTGAGTGGGTTTCTTCCCACAGTCCAAAAAGACATGCTGGTTAGGTGCATTAGCCATGCTAAATTCTCCTTAGCATACCAAAACAGGCAGAGTGCAGCAACTAGGGGATTTTCACAGTAACTTGACTGCAGTGTTAACGTAAGCCTACTTGTGACACTGGTAAATAAGCTTAAACACATGTAGAGTCAAGACCAAAAAGTAATTTTTGGGTGAAGTGAAGAATTTGGATGATAATTTGATTTAATTGAATGTAAATTCAAAACACACAAAGTCAAAAGTTTAAAAGCAAATAGGAAGTTGAGATGATAACAGTGAGGCTCAGTGTCACTATAGGCAGGATAGTATCATCAATGCAGACATAGGAATTAAAAGCAAGTAAGTTCTCATTACAAGAGGCATTAACTGTGTACAAATGGGGCAATATTAATTCTTTGCGCTTCAACCTCTTCGCTTCACCTGCAAGTTACTTCAGGAGTCTTGATTTTACGTAAGTTTAAGTTTATTTATTAATGTCACAATTCGCTTACATTAACTATGTAATCAAGTTACTGTGAAAATCCCCTAGCCGCCACACTCCAATGCCCATTGGGGCACACCTAGGAGAATTTAGCATGGCTTATGCATCAAATCAGTACATCTTCTTGGACTGTGGGAGAAAACCCACACAGACACACAGAGAAGGTGCGGATACTGCACAGACAGGAACCAAACAGGGATTTCAAACCCAGATCTCTATTGTTCTGAAGCACCGTGCCATCCACAGATAAGGCAACATAATAGACACTTCCTTCAGGCAGCAACAGTGAAGTATTAACAACCAGCACTGACAAGTGTGATCATTAATCACATTTCAATGTTTAGCCAGGGTGAATCAGTTTGTTGCCTTCACTATAACCAGCAATGTTTGACAGGTAGCATGTATATTATAGATGATTCTGTGACTAACCTTTGCAGCTCTGAAAGTACAGCATTCCCTCAGTATCCCATTGCAACGAAAGTCTGGAGTTTGGGCTCAAATCCCTGCTTGTTGTTTTGAACCACAATATTGAGACTCGAGGCGGGGGATGTCACTCACTGAGCCATGGGTGACAAGTAGAAAGTCTGGCCATTTTAGTTTGACTAAGGACTTGGACATGGAATTTATATTGCAACAGCAGAGGTCTTAGTTAAGACAAATAAATAATGGCCATTCCTCCTCCCCCGACAACGTAGTTTAATCCCAGTCTCAGAAGCATAACTGCTGGTTCATCAATCTGAATCAACTTCCTACAACCAACCATCCTTCAGACCTCCTGGAGTGAACTGGATAAATGACTTGGGGTTGCTGTGGGGGGTGGGGGGAGAGTGACACAGACACATTCATAAAGAAAACTAACTGCAAGGGAAAACAGTGTACCTTGAAAATTTTAACCCACAACAGGATATTTTAGGACTGCTCCTCTTTTTCTTGGAATGCAAAAGACTTAGGATTGTTCTTATAGAAGCCTATAAAATGAGAGGCACTGATCAGCCAGTCAACATCTTTTTTCCCAAAGATAGGAGAGTCTAAAACTAGAGTGCTTAGATTTAAAGGTGAGATACACAAAAGGGTCCAGAGGGGCAACTTTTTTTCCCCCCCACACAGATTGTTGGAAGTCTGGAACAAGCTGCCAGAGGAGTAGCAGAGACAATTACAATTTTGACTTTTAAAAAACATTTAGAGAGTTACGTGGGTAAGATGGGAAGGGATATGGGACAAATATGGGCAATTGAGACTAGCTTAGTGGTTAAAAAAGGGGAAACATGGGCAAGTTGGGCCAAAGGGCCTATTTCCACGCTGTAAACCTCTACCACTCCATTCAAGAATTAGTTTGGGTGACACACTATGTAATTCAACCAGATTCTACACAAATGACCAGTCTCGTATCAACTCCCTCTGCAATACGCAGTCTAGAAAACCAACCTGTCAAGAACTGTATATTTCTGCACAGCTAATATCGTCCAGATTTAAGAAGGAAAATATTTGGTTGATTGTTAACAAGACCCAGTGGTTATTGTAACACTTGGATATAATGAATTTCCTGCTTTCTCTAAAAATCTCCTCCAATCAGATGAAAAACAAAGCAGAATAATGATAACTCAGTCATTTACATCCTGCTCTGAACACCTGCAAATGTTCTGTATAAAACAACCAGTGTAGTCAGCAGTCAAAGTGCCATAACTGCAAGGGTTACCGCATCCTCTTTGGATTTATAATAGCAAAACACACAAGTACTCACTTGTATTAATGCACACACACACATGGTCTAGCTATACAAACATTCAAACCAATATCAGATTGACTTGGGTTTGAACCTAGATTTAATGGGCACCTGTTTCAGAAGCTCTGCAGTTTGGCAGAAACATGGGATGTGGCAGATGTTCAAAAATCTATTCCTAATAAATAAAAGATTTATTAAAATTGTGACCCAGTAGCTTTTGTGGCAATGCTAATGTCGACAAGAGATTTGACTTTTTAAGCCAAGTTCCTTTAGTCTCTCAAGCTGGATAATCAGAAGTAAAACATGCAGTTTTAAAGCTTTAAATGGTTAGTCCTCTCTGGCCAAAAATAGTAAGTTTATGTATTTAGAAGACATATTTCTAAAGGCTAAGTACATCTGCTTTAATCAAGAGATCTACTTTGCTCTGCTATTCAGAGACAAATGCTGCAAAGATTTTTATTTAATACTGACTGCATTCATTGAACATTTATGACATACTTGCTTCAGAAATTGTTTAAAAATACAATTAGAAAAACACAGCTGCGTAAGTTTCTTTTTAAACAGAGGGTGGTGGGTGCCTGGAACTCTCTGCTTTGGGAGGTAATGGAAGCAGATATAATAGCGACTTTTAAGGGGCATCTGGACAAATACATGAATAGGATGTGAATAGAGGGATATGGTCCCTGGATGGGTAGTGAGTTTTAGTTCACATGGGCAGCATGGTTGGCATAGGCTTGGAGAGCCAAAGGGCCTGTTCTTGTGCTGCAGTTTTTCTTGTTCTACAAATCAAGATTGGCCCAAACCACGTGTAGGGATTCAGGAGTCTTCCTTCATCGGTTTTGTCCGAGGACTTTTTGAAGCCAATTCCACAAACATTGAAACTGATTTTTCAATTGAGTGTCAATGGATTGGATACTGTCTGGATAGCGCCCTGATCTCCCACCAGATCCCAATTTCTCAACTCAAAGGGCCACAGTTCCATCAGCAGGCAAAGAAAACATTTCAAAGATGCTGAAGCTTTCTTTGAAGTGTAGGAGTATTGATACTAACAGCTAGAAGAGCTCACTACCAACCCTTCAAAATGTTTGCAACTTGTCCATCAAGCTGCATCCAGTTTAGAATCCAACTGTCTCAGTGAGGCAAAGACAGTAGAGAAAAGACATCAAAACCTTACCTGCCAGATCTCTCTACCTTGTGCTGAATCACAAGTCCACCAATGGCAGGAACACAGGACTGACTAAGACCACCACAAATTGAGGAACAGCCAATGATGATAGTAGATCCCCGATTGGAAGCAAGGCATTATTTAGCATGCTGCTGTATTCTTCCACTTTCTGAAAGGCCTGATTAATATAGCGATCACAATGGAAAAGATATGGCACAGTGGTTAGCACTGCAGTCTCAGTGCCAGGGACCTGGGTTTGACTCTCAGCTTGGGTGATTTGTGTGGAATCTTGTGAAGGGAATTCTGTGTCTGCACAAGTTTCCTCCCATTGTCCAAAGAGAATGCTGGTTAGGTGCATTCACTATGCTAAATTCTCCCTCAGTATACCCGAACAGCCGCTAGAGAATTGCGACTATGGGATTTCACTGAAACTTCATCGCAGTGTTAATATAAGCTGACATGTGACAATAATAAACAAACAATATTTCAGATGTTAGGCAAAAGAGAGATTAGTGTCATTGGAATTGTCTTTCACAGTATAATAGACTGGTTTCACACCCCTCAGATGCCAATGACAGTAGTGCTGATACCGTGAAACCATTCTGGAGACAGTAGGCCAACATTCTCATGCAGTAGTAACAGCGGGCTCCTCTGTGCAAGATTCCATTTCACAAAATATTAAACTGTCCTTTCAACTGGATGAAAAAGGCTCCATGTTGAAATGGAGCTGGGAACTATTCCAGATGTCTGAATTAATACCTATCCTTTGGTGGGTATCACTGCAACTAGATTATCTAGTCATTCGTGCACAGCTGTGGGATCATCCTGTGTAAATTGGTTGCTTCATTTCCAGCAACTGCATTAAGAGATACTTCACTAGATGTAAAGCCCTAAAGGACAATCCTGAGGTTATTAAAGGTGCTGTAGATAGGTAGCAAAGTGGCTATGGAAATGGATTAATAATCCCAAGGCTGGGACTAAATGAGCTGGAAACATGATCCATCACATCAGTTTCAAAATAAATCAATGAAAAGTATCAGTAATGGTGACCATGAAACAACTGGGTTACTGCTTGTTAATGGCATTTCAGACAAGGTAAGTAGCTCTCCATATCAAAGATATAAATGCACACGTGTCTCCAAACCTACAACATGGTCAACTGAAACCAGGCAGTTGTATTAAGGCTGCAGCTCACCACCAACAGCAGTTAAAGACAGATAAGCCTTGCTAACAATATCCATATCCTACAAGTAAATAAATCAGCATGGAGGCAGCGAGGTGGCACTGCTGCGTCAACGCCAGGGGGACTTGGATTCAATTTTGGCTTTGGAGTTTTGCACATTCTCCCTGCGTCTGCATGAGTTTCATCCAAGTGCTCTGGTTTCCACCCCCCCGCTGCTGTCTAAAGACATGCTGGATAGGTTGATTGACCATTCTAAATTGCCCCTTAGTGTTAGAGGATTAGCAGGGTAAATATGTAGTTGTAGGGATAGGGCCTAAGTAGGATTGTGGTCAGTGCAAATGGCCTCTTTCGACACTGTAGGAATTCTATAATCCCAAGTGTGAGCAGGGGATGATGGGGGGAAAAAACTAGGAAAACCAATATCAAAAATAATAATTCCAAAATGCATGACAATCTTCTGTAGGTAAATAATTAATTGCAAGATTTGGAAAACTGATCACATTGTGATTAAAAACACAATCATGCTAAGGGGAAAGAAAGAACTTTTTTTAAAAAGTCTTCTAGGACTTGAATAGCACAAGGGCTCACGGGCTTAGGATGAGGGGGAGTAAGGTATAATTTGGATGCTAGAGGGGGTTTTTCTACACAGAAGGTGGTGGGGGTATGGAATGCACTTTAAGAAAATGGTGGAGGCAGGTACTCTGGAGTTAGGAAATACTTAGATAGACACGAACAGAATGGGAATGGAGGGGTATAGAAAACTAATTTAAAATAGGGATCATGAGCCTTGGGAGTCTCTGGGAAGTGTGAAATAGATGATATTGATGTACTTGTTTTTATCCTACAAGTGCTTTGGTCCACCTTGTTGTCTAACAAGGGGCAGACACGTGCTGGGTCGTGAGAGGGCTGCTCTTGGATTTTGAGAGTATCCTAGTGCTTCATGTCGTTAGTGTACGCTTGACCTGGACCATTTGATGGGCAACACGACAGCTCAGTGACTATCGCTGTGCTGTGCAGATACATGGATTTGGGCCTGTGTCTGTGGGAGTTTGCGCATTCTCCCTCTGCTTGCGTGGGTTCTCTCCAGGTGCTCCGGTTTCCTCCCACATCCCAAAGATGTGCTCTTAGGCTGACTGGGAGAACAAATTCTCCCTAAATTGTCTCAAATTTGGTTTTTAATTCATAGATCTATAAACATAGACAGGCATCACAGGTAGAGGTGGGAACATTGGGGTGGCAGCATGGGCTCGTTGGGCCGAAGGGCCTGTTTCCCAAGCTGTTTTGTTCTTTGTTCACGCCCAGAGGGAATCAATCGTTTTGACAGAATGACATTAGTCAGGTCTGAAAGGTTTTTAAATCCATTTTAAGCAGTAAAGCTTGCACACTAAATCTAAGTGGTTGATATTTTTTTCCATTGGATCACAGCTACTCAGATCAGTCTGGACAAAATATTTGAATAATAATTTCAAATTACTGCTCAAGCAAAGTGAAAAATCAACATTGCATTTCATTTTGTTTTGTTCCTGCTCACCAAATTACATCTGTTTAAAAATGAGAGGTTTTAAGGTTTTATTGCACAAGACAAAGTCAGATCATTTCAAACAAAGTTCAAAAATTAGCAAAGGCTTTTACTCTGAAGGCTCCAAATACAAATGTTTCCAGTCCAGTAACAAATCAAACACATTTCATTAGTTTGTTCTTCAAAGTATTTACACAATTAAAACAGTATCACATTATTGGGTTTGACCAGAAACCCTATAACTTGCACGACAAGGAATTGCCCTTGTAAATGTTGGTACAATGTATTCCACAGAGGTTTGTACTTTTCACCTATTAAATTTTTTATAGAAGGCACTCGATTAGCTGTTGTATAGCATTTCTATCTAAACACATGTCCACTTAAGGAGTATGGGAATGGCACCTTTCCCAGCTTTGCAAAATGCTTCACTGTTATCCATCTAAACAATGTGTTCAAATGCATTAGTCACCATGTGGAGCAAAAGCACCATCAAGCTTAGAGATCAAATATCTGCAAATCCTTCTACTACGTGAAAGAAACTAAAACAGCAGCAACGTTTCAAAATACTTTTAGTATCACAAGCATGTGTGCTCTGACTAAAGATAAATGTGAACAAAAATTGAGTTAAACCAGTTCGCCATGAGTGCAGTCATGTATGTATATTTAGTTTGGACTGAGCAGCAATCCAAACTTGCAAAACCTGCACAATATACTTTTTGGGAGTTGGCTGCTGATTATATATCATGCAGCATCGGTGCTAGACCACACGTCGCACTATACTAGTTCACAGCTAATTATGTTTCATTGGTTTTTGAAATAAGCTTCTGAAAGCAATTTAATTGGGATGCATCAATTTCTCAAATCCATCTCAACTCGAACAATCGCAATTGGGAGAAACTAGAAAAGCGATGTTAACAATTTAGCTATTTAAACCAGAACAGTTAATTACATCTGTAAAATAACATGTTCACAAATGATTAAATAATAATAGAACAACATTTAGAACTGATTCAAGAAAATTATAGATGAATGCTTGTGCATTTAGTTTCCCAATTAAATTATACCTAGCTCTTGATGTTTGATTTTCCAAGTATTCAAAGGAAATTAAACTTGTGCTTAGTTACTGCAGCCAAAAGAAGTTTGCTATAGTTAAAAACTGCACCCACCTCATGCAATTTGCATGCTGTGCTAACTTTTTTAAAAGCAAAAACCATTTTTAGTGTAAAGAGAATGTGTTAAACATATTCCTAATGCAATATCCAACCGCAGACAAAACCAGCAAATTTGAAAAATACACTGGATGCCTCAACTGCTCATTTTTTGACTGCAAATCCTCAGCAAGTACTATGCAGGAAATGCATTCTACTGCTGAACGGGCTTTGCATGGGTTTCAGATATTTTAGCAAGGTCTTTTTACTGCATTCCCCCAAATCAGACTTTTGAACGCTAAGAGAAATAAATCCATCAGCTCAAAGGCAGGTTGCGCTTTGACTTCTTAACCCCAACCTGATCAGATTTACAAAATCCAATGGGTAAAAAGGCAGGTGTAATGAGTTTGTACAAGTTTCCTTTGAAAGCCAGGAAACAAATTTGTTGCGATGACAGAAAGTGAGGAGTCTTTAAGAACAAAGATTTTGATCCACCAGTGGCTGCCTTAGTCAACTCTCCTGCTTTCATTCACCACCTTCCTGTGCGCACCACACTCTTCGTACTTTATTCATCAAAATAGCAATCTTATGATGGCGTTGCAATAAACAAGGCTTACCTTTCACTCCTCAGCACTTGGCACCTTTGAGAAAGAAGCTACAGGAGTGGCCAGGTGGCAGTAACTACAGCTGTGCTAACTCATGGTGTTTCAGAATGCCTCAGCCGCCCTGCTTGATGTTTGAGCAGCAGCATAAGAATCCACAACTTTAGTTAATCAGCCAATTCCACTGTATACCAGAAATACAAAAACAAAAAAAGGACAGAGGGAAAGAAGGCACATCAAATAGTCTGGATGTTAAATGTGCTCTATGGAAAACAGCATAAACAGAGAAGTGAGAAAGGAGTACATGAGTACATTTTCACTGCATGGCACAGTGAGCAGTGTGAAAACAGACATGACATCCATTTTCCTACTCAGCATTGAGGACTGTGACTATTCAGTTTAAGATTTCTCCCTCTCCTTTCATTGTCTGCAAAGTGGCAGAACAATCACCTGCAAATCTGCCTGCATTCATTTTACTGAAGTCAATATGAAGGTTCTGCCTCAAAGATAATCCTGAAATACATTACAGGAAAAACAGAACTAAAATTAACAGCTTCTAGTGAACCTGTTCCACAAATACTTTCACCCTGGTGCCAGAGTACATCTATTTCTTAAAGACAGCTTTATTTAGATGATAGATTGGAATTGAGAACAAATGACTTGGCAATCAAAATATCCCTTAAATAAAACAAACACTTTCCATTGATCTAAAAAATCAAAAGGCTACATTTTGATCTGCCTAACTAGCACTAATTGGTGGAAATATTTGTTAGATATATTAATCTTTATAAAAAGGTTTTGTATATAACTGATGCTACAAGTCACAGATTACCAAACACATTTTGCACAGTATATTCACAATACAAGCTAATCACAGACTGGGCAAGAATGACTGGGGGGTATACTGGAGTTGAAACAACAGTAGACAATGTGCAAACCAGCCAAATCTGACTCTTCGCACCGTAACTGAGTACGAGATATTCCAGTGAGCTCATACAGGCTTATTCGTGTTCCTGGCCCCTTTCCAAAGCTACCAGTTACAGCAAAAGCATATGCAACAAAATGCATCCAGGTTTTGCACGTGTATTGATAGTGAGGTTCAGATCATGTTCAATTCTTGCTTTCCATACAAACCGGCGTTGGTTATTGAAAACAGATTGAACAAGACAGTGACAATGCTGCACATTCCTGCATCACGTTAATTGGTATTTAACGCAGAACTCTTAGAATGCATAAAAATTAAATCAGGCTCCGTTGCAATACATTCAGAAACAGTTAGGAATCGAGTCAATTTCTTTGGGAGGTTTGTGAATGGTTTTCTCTTAAATTCCATTTACCAAATCACCTTAATAAAAAAGGTGTTATTTTTGGAAGGTCAGTTATTTTCAAGATGCATTTAGAAAACAAATTTGGAAATCCCACGCAGCACTTTAAAGTTTACGAATCTGTCGATCGGTTGCAATGATCTTGGAATCCAGGCGTTCGGTCTTGTTTGTCAAACGATCAATGATCTGATCCTGGTCATCGATTTCTGACTGCAAACCAATTGCCAGCCCCTTCAGACGACCAAGACCAGAGGACAACTCATCTGTGATTAGGAGGAGACAGACAGAACTACAAGTCATGTTTGCACAATAAAACTAGCGTACATTACTGCAACTTTCACAATCTCAATATTTTATAGACAAAACTTTTGAAGTGTAGCTCCTACATACTGCAAAAGGCAGGTGCATAGCCAATTACTTTGGCATTGGTTGAGGGATAAACATGGACCATAATAGCCAGGATTATTTGCTGCTCTTCTTCATATCACCACCACAGAATATTCTACTACTGCCCAAGACGACTTTGATTTAACTTCTCATCCAGAAAGCACTGCAATGCCAGACAAAATTTTGTGCTCAAGTTTCCAGAGGGAGACTCAAACTCTCAAAATTCTGACTTAACTCGAACACAAGCCGCTGAACTGCTGTGGACAAATTATCCATAAAAGGGAACAAATTCTACACCTTTCTCTTCAGTAATGAAAACCTTAAGAGGGAGCATGGCAACAAATTCAATTAAAATGCAATATGAATGGAGCAGAAATAAAGGCTCCACTGTAAATACGAGAGAGTGATGCACAAATTATCCATGGGCATGTTTGAACAGTTAATATAAATCAGAAGCCTGCGTTTGTTTATTATTTTGATTCATTACTTCTAAACAGTGATTTCTGTAGAGAAACAAAGCTGATTTGCTTACAAGCTAAATGAACAGCAAGTTAAAGCTGCTTTCATCTTGGGAGGGGGCCACGAGGCAACACACCCACTGCTGGCGACTGCCCTCCTCAGTGCTTTCCCATAAATGCATGGTAGCAACTGGGAGCTCAGGAAGAACAAATGTATAGAGTTGCTGAAGCTTTAAAACTGCAGTGACATTTTCTGGTAATATGGGGCTATGGGCTCCCATGTGCATCAACAAGCCTTCATAAGGCAGGTTACCACCTTAGCTGCTGAGGTTGCACTTTGCTCACTGGGCAGGGAAACATGGGAGGCTCGCCGCAGACTACGCATGCACAATTCCAAGCAGCCGTTTTCAGAGCTGCATTGGTGTGAGGGCCAAAGATTTATGACCCATCTCTTATTGCATTATAGGGACAAGGATGCTTAATCATTTAAGCAAGTTAGCTTGCAAACTATCAAAATATGACAGAAGTCTGATAGCTTATAGACTCGACCAGTTGCCTGCAGTGAAGATAATTTTAATCACGATTCTGTGATTCGAATCACAGGATCCCTACAGTGCAGGAGGCCACCATTCGGCTCATCAAGGTTGCACTAACAACAATCCCATCCCAGGCTCTATTCCCTTAGATTTATCCTGCTAATCCCTCTAACTTACACTAAGGGGCAATTTAGCATGGTCAATCAACCCAGCCCAGATGTTGATCTTTGGACTTGGGAGAAGAAAGGCTATTAAAAATACAAACTATAATAGATTTTTCACCTAGTAGAACTAAAACTACAAAAATTCTCTAGGTAGGGTGAACACAAAGGAGATCAGAATTAGACAATAACTATCTCACACATTAACTCTGAAGAACATAACTAAGTGCAGGAGTTGGCCATCTGGCTCCTTGAGCCTGCTCTGCCATTCAGTAAGATCATGGCTGATCTTTTCCTGGACTCAGCTCCACTTACCTGCCCGCTCACCTTAAATTTTTGAACAGAAAAGGAATTATCTATCTTTGCCTTAAAAACATTCAATGAGGTAGCCTCAGCTACTTCACTGGGCAGGGAGTTCCACAAATTCACAACCCTTTGGATGAAGTTCCTCAACTCAATCCTAAATCTGATCTGCCTTATTTTGAGGGCATGCTGCCTAGTTCTAGTTTCACCCACCAGTGGAAACAACTTTCCTGCTGTCTTATTTATTCCCTTCATAATCTTATGTTTCTATAAGATCTTACCTCATTCATCTGAATTTTGGTGAGTATAGCCCCTTTCCACTGTCTCTCCTCACAAGCCAACACTCTCAACTCCAGAATCAACCTTGTGAGTCTTCTGTACCAGTATATCCTATCCCCAAGTAAGGAGATCAAAACTGTACACTGTACTCCAGCTGCAGCCTCACCAGCACCTTATACAGCTGCAACATAACCTCACTTTTTAAACTCCATCCCTTTAGCAATGAAGGACAAAATTCCATTTGCCTTAATTATCCACTGTACCTGTAAACTAACTCGAGATTCCTGCACAAGGACATCCAAGTCCCTCTGTACAGCAGCATGCTGCAATTGTTGACCAATTAAATAATAGTCCATTGTACTGTTATTCTTACCAAAATGGATGATGTTACATTTATCAATATTGTATCTGTTGTGGTCCCATAACTTTTACTGATAGAAATCTTGCTGTTCTGAAATTTTACGGATCCCCAGTGTCAGTCTTTGGAATGGAGTGGGGGAGCTCCAGAATGAAGGAATGCATACATACACACAAACACATGCGCAGTCTGATAATACCTTACCTAGATTGCTATCAATCTTCGCATGATAAGTTTGAAGAACATTGTTCCTGGAGTAAATGTTATTCTCTGCAGAAGCAGAACTGCTACTGGCCCCAAATCCTAAATAGAAAAGAAACAATGAACTAGCAAAGGGAGGAATTTTATTTTCAGTAATCAAAAATCTTTAACTCAAGCTAATTTTCCAGCTACTTCATTTTTTGCACAAAAACTAAGATATCTTGTTATATCAATTAGTAATCAATATTAGTTAAAAAAATTATACAAAGGATGTTAAACTAGAAAAAATGCAGAAAAGATTTACAAGGATGCTACCGGAACTTGACGATTTGAGTCATAAAGGAGGTTGGAGAATCTGGGACTTTTTTCCCCCTCCGGATCATAGGAAATTTAGAGATGATCTTAAAAGAGGTCTATAAAATAATGAGGGGCAAAAATGAGGCAGATAGTCAACATCTTGGTTGGAAAGTCTAAAAGTAGAGTGCATAGGTTTAAGATGAGAGCTACGCAAGGGTCCAGAGGGGCAGTTTTTTCAGAAGGTGATGTGTGTCTCAGACAAGCTGCCAGAGGTGGTAGAGGCGGTGCAATTTTGTCTTTTTAAAAGTATTTGAACAGCTACATGGATAAGTACAGAGGAATATGGGCAAATGCAGGCAATTAGGACTAGCTTAGTGGTTTAGAAAAGGGCAGCATGGACAAGTTGGGCCAAAGACTCTTTTCACGCTGTAAACATTGATTGTCTTGTATCTAAAGACTGAAATGAACAAAATAGCAGGAGTGGGTCACTGGCACTTCACTTATCTGACATGGTTTAATCTCTGCAGACTTTGTCTCTGTCTATTCAGAGTTGATATGCAGAAAGCAGAGGCCAAGGTGAAAGATTTCAGACAATGTAGGTCACAGAAACAGAACAGCTATGATATCCAGAGGAAACCCACGCAGGCAGAGGGAGAACGTGCAAATTCCACACAGATAATGACCAGAGGCTGGAATTGAACCTGGGACCTTGGCACCGAGAAGCAGCAGTGCAAACCACTGTTCCACCCTAAACTTGTATACCTCAAGAATCCCAAAGCCTGACTTGTTCTAATTAAACAGAAAGATTCAATACTCGTCCCCATCATTTACAGAGGACAGAAGGCTAAGGTTTTAGGTGAAGGGATGTTTCTTGGAAAGGGAATGTATGGGAAGTGATGTTTCTTGGAAAGGGAATGTATGGGAAGTGATGTTTTATCAAGATTAGTGTTAGGTTACTCATACACATGGGTACCCTAGGTTGATGGAATATTGACATTTTACAATGACAATATGACAGGCAGCAGATGCCACTTAATATAGAGAAGCAGCTACAAAATAGGGAATTGAAACAAACAGTTTCAGATGATCAATGAAGTAAACAGAATCCTGGTTTCAATATTCTAAAAAAGCACACAATGCAAAAAGACTGAAATAATGTTGAACTTGTACAACTGTAGCCAGGGCACAGGCTGATGAGCCTTCTTTGTTTGAAGTGCTCTGTTCTACTGAAGCCATGGAAAAGTCATCAGGTGGATTCATGAGGATGTGATGAGGGATGAGGGTCAGTCATGTAGACCAGCTCAAATTCCAGGAGAGGATCAAACTTAAAAAGTGAAGTTTATGAAGTATGGGGTAAAAAGACAGGAGCGTGGATGAGACTTGTATAAAAATAACCATCCAGATTTGATAGATGAAGCGACTAGTCCCATATGCATTATTATTCTGTAAATGCACACTTCTTCCAACGAAGGCTAATGTGTGGCATTGCAATTGAAAGACATCTGGAAGTACTTGCGAAGCAGTTCAGCAGTGGAGCAGTTCAAAGCAGACAAGGTAGAAAAAGAATTGCTCAGAATTGTACTACCCATAACTAGGGGCAGTGGTTAGCACTGCTGCCTCACAACATCAGGGACCTAGGTTCAATTCCTGGCTTCGGTCACTGTCAGTGAGAACATGCAAACGGCACAGTGCCTGCATGGGTTTCCTCCAGGTGTTCCGGCTTCCTCCGACAGTCCGAAAGACGTGCTGATTAGAATCAACGGGTGCGCTAAATTCCCCTCTGTTATCTGAATAGGAGTGTGCTGGCCAGGGGATTTCCACACTAACTCCATGATGTGGAGATGCCAGTGTTGGATTAGGGTGGGCACAGAAAGACTCAACATTAGGTTCACCTAATGGAGCAGCACTCTGAAAGCTTGTGCTACCAAATGAACTTACTGGACTTTAATCTGGTATTGTGACTTCTTATAGTAACTTCATTGCAGTGTTAACTTAAGCCTACTTGTGACATTAACTAAGCAGCTTTAAAACTTTAAGGGGTGCCAGGTGTGTACAAGAATACAAAGTGAGCAAGAGTGTGTGTCACATTAATGCATAAGGATGTCTATATCTGCCACTAGCTGCAATGTCCAATTAAGAATAAAGCTTCCTGTTGAAGTAAAAGTCTATGAAAGCAGTAAGTCCATTTCTTATATTGATATTTGACTGTTTCTTTACAAAGCCCTGGCTCATTAAAGTTCAGCTTATTAGTTTTCTTTGGAACTGCAGCATTTCACTGTTTAATTAACCAGAACAAAAATAAACTCTTAACCCCAACATGGGTTAAGCTCCAGTTAGAACATTGCATTCCACAAAATAATGTGTAAACTACATATGCAATCATCTCCCATCTGCAATTTACATCTCTGAAGAATTGTGGTATAGGATATGGCTCCTGAACACCAGTGACCTCCAGGAGCTTCGCTACTAAGTAATCAGTCTTCATGCATGTGGCGGCAGGCTGTCCAAACACCAGGGACAGGTGGGAATCTGCGCCGCAACCAGTCATTTCCTCTCATGGATCACTGCGTTGCACATCAGAAGAAGGACATGTTGGTCAATCCTCCTCCTTTTAGACCAGGAGAACTGAAGCCAACTGTGGCATCCTTTGTGCTGAGATAACTGTACAGATACACCCTTTCCACAAACATTTACTCCCTTCACTACTGGTTCAGTGGTGGTGATGTGTACCACGATGCACTACAGCAATTCAATGCTGCTGACACAGCATCTTCAAAGCTCAAGACTGCTACCATCAGGATGGACAAGAGCAGCAGGTACTTGGGAACATCAAGATTTGGAAGCCCCCCACTTCACTCACCATCCTGATTTGGAAATGTATTGCCATTCCTTTACTGTCGCTGGGTCAAAATCCTGGAATTTCCTCTTTCAAAGGGGCTGGGGGTGTTCCTGTAAACCGCAGTGGTTCAGGGCAGCAATTCAAGACAGCCTTTCAACAATACTTTTCACTGCATTTCAATGCTTGTGGGTGGCATGGTGGCACACAGTAGTTAGCACTGTTGCCTCAGTTCCAGGGACCTGGGCTTGATTCCCAGCTTGAGTCACTGTCTGTGTGGAGTTTGCACATTCTCAATGTGTCTGCGTGGGTTTCCTCTGGGGGCTTCAATTTTCTTCCACACTCCAAAGATGCGTGGGTTGTGGGTGCATTGGCTATACTAAATTGCCCTTAGTATCCCAAGATGGCTAAGTTAGAGGGATTAGTGAAATAAATGTAGGTTACGGGGATAGAGCCTGGCTGGGATTGTCGTTGGTGCAGACTCAATGGGCTGAATTACTTCCTCTTCCACTGCAGGGATTCTGTGACAATAATAAATCAAATCTTAATGGCAACAAAAAATGAATGATAAATGCTAGCCAAGCCACTGCTAATCAATCCCATGAAAATTTTAAAATTCAAATTGAACAAGGGATCTCTGGGTGCAGTTCATTAACTATTGCGAGTTTTAGAGATCACTCAAATCATCATATCTGTGCAATATCTAATTAATGATGAACACACGGTCAATGTTCTCAATGGGACATATCAGAAATACTTGTCTAATTCATACTTTTTTGGTTGACAAGTGTCGAACATCACATTGATATGGTATAACACTGGTGCCATCTAGTGTCATAAAATAAAATTGCAGCATTATAGAACATAGAACATTATGTCCCGCAAAGCAAATTATACATTGATTCACAGTCTGGTTAAATTATATAATAATCCTGGAGTAAATTCAAGACTAATGTACAAATCAGGCACATGGTGGCACAATTTAGAACTGCTGCCTCAGCATCAGGAACCTGGGTTCAATTTTGTGGGTTTCCTCCCACAATCCAAAGATGCGCTGGTTAGGTTGATTGGCCATGCTTAACTGTCCCTAATACCAGAGGGATTAGCAGTGTAAATACATGGGGTTACGGGGATAGGCTCAGTTGGGATTGTGGTCAGTGTAGACTTGATGGGTTGAATTGCTGCCTCCTGCACTGTAGGCATTCTATTAATCAATGAAATCAAGGAATCTCTGAATCAACATAATTCAATAATAGCAAAATTAACATTCTAAGGTAGTGTGCATAGCTATCAGGGTTAATTTGATTCTGAAGCTGAAGTTACTTTTAGGTCTTTTCATACAGTTGGATATCTGGATATGGATACTTAAACAAAAACATTCATGGAATGTGGGTGCCACGGGCTACACCAGCATCTATTCCAACTGTCCTGAGAAAGTGGTGGTGGACAATCTTCTTGAGCCGCTGCAATCCATGTGGTGCAGGTACACCCATGGTGCCTTTAGAGGGGTTTCCAGGATTTTGACCCACTGACAGTGAAGGAACAGCAATATATTTCCACATCAGGGCAGAAGAGGCTTGCAGGGGAATCTCCAGATGGTGGGGTTCCCATGAAAATACTGCCCTTGTCCTTTTAGACTGTAGCAGTCTGTGGGTTTGGAAGAAGCTGCCAAAGAAGCCTTGGTGAGTTTTCCCAGTGCACCTTGTAGATGGTACACATCATTGCTTCATTGTGGAAGGAGTAGCAAGTAGGGCTGCTATGTCCTGAATGGTGTAGAGCTTCTTGAGTATCGTTGGAGCTGCACTCATCCAGGTAAGTGGAGAATATTCCAATACACTCCTGACCTGTGTCTTGACAATAGCAGACAAGCTTTAGGGAGTCAGGAGTTATTCGCCTCACGATTCCTAGCCTTTAGCCAGCTCCTATAGCCACGGTATTTATATGGCTGGCCTAGTTCAGTTTCTAGGCAATGGTAATCCCTAGGATGTTGATAGTGGGGGATTGTGACAGTAATACCATTGAATGTTAAAGTCATGGTTATTATTCTCTCAGAATCAGTGCCTGACATGTTGCATGTATGTTATTTGCCATTCATTTGATTAAACTTGGACATTACCCAGGTCTTGCTGTGTTTGGTCATGGACTGCTTCTATAATGAGAGGTCTCAAATGCTGAACATTGGGCAAACATCCCCACTTCTGACCTTGTAATGGAGAGAAAGTCATTGATGAAGCAGCTAAAGATGGCTGGGCCTAGGACACTAGCTTGAGGAACTCCTGCAGTGATAGCTTGGAACTGAGATGATGCAAGAACCATAATCATCGTCCTTTGTGCAAGGTATGGTCCTCAAATGACAGGTTGGAATTCTCTACCTTGGAGGGTTGTGCATGCTCAGTTATTGTAGAAATTCAACTCTTATCTTAGACCAGGCTGGAGGGGGCCACATGGCCTTCACTGGTCTCAATTCTTATTCAAATAGTTTGCCAATAGTACTCAAAAAGCATTCTGCAAATTTTCTAGGATTTCACAACTTAGGGAAGTTGGGGGCATTTTTTAAATACTTGTCATAGTTTGTTTTCGGGGACCCACCAGGATAAAAGTCCACATGTAACCTGTCCTTGCTAATGTTGACTCAAGTTTTCACTTTAATGATGTCAAAAAAGTACAGGGCATAGGGAGAACAACGAGAATGGATAAGAGACAATTATCACCAATTTGAGTGAAATAAAAATTTAAACACTTAAGGATAATCAAAAACTCGAATAAAAATAGGAATAAAAAGCAATCAAGAGCAAAAGCTCCCCGTATTTGCTGCAAAGGAAGTGATGAAAAAGCTGGAGTTGGAAAAGGGAGTAAACTGCTCCAAAGGAAAGAAATGTATGACAAAGTCAAGACACTCGAGTTTCAGATGTGTACATTGGTTCTTCAACCTTTGCTTAAAGTTAAAGCCAGGGATGGCAACCCACATATGTTGTACAATCAGCAGTGGCGGGTGGGAGAAGAGACAGGTGCCAAGGAATTAATATTGAGATCACTATTAATTTAGAAATAAATTTGCATAGATTCGTAGACATTTACAGAACAAGAGACAGCCATTCAGCCCATAATGTCCATGCCACTTACACAAATCCCATTTTCCAGCACTTGGTCCATAGTTCTGGAAGTTATGGCAATGCAAGTGAATATTTAAATACTCAAATCTTACACAAGCTCCTGCAAACAGGATTGAGAGAGATTTTGACTTAGAAATAAATATTGGCCTCAGCACCAGTAATAACCCCTGTTTTTTCTTTGAAATAGTGCCATGGGATCTTGTATCCATCTAAGACAGCAGATGGGTCCTGGAATACTTTTGGTGTTTGACAAATGAATTGAGCTTATTAGGGAAACAGACAGCATTAACAACTGGCTATTTTCATAACCAAGGTCATTGTTTTGAGATAAGGAAATGATACGTTAGAAGAACTATGCAACAAGAAACAACATAAAAGGCAGCTATTGTAACCAAACAGCGGGGGAGGAAAAGGATCGACTGCAAGACTAACAAAAGATTGGACACTAGCCTACAAACTTGCAGAAACTCTAACTTGTTAGAAGAACCAGACATCAATGATAAAAGCCAAGAAAACTTAGGGAAATGTATTGACTGTTTGCCTATAATTTTGTTTTATTCATTCATGGGCATTGCTGGCTGGGTCAGCATTTGTTGCCCATCCCTATTTACCCTGAATCGAATGGCTTGCTAGGCCATTTCAGAGGGCAATTGAGGTTCAATATTACTGTGATTTGGCCTACAGGTGCTTCCAGAGCCAGGTAAGGTCTCGTAAGATTTCATTCCCAAAAGGCTATTGGTGAACCAGATAAGTTTTTCTGACAATAGACAAAAGGTTACATGGTAGATTCTTAATTCCACCATGTGTGATGACAGGCTTCGAACCCAGGTCCCCAGAATGTTAGCTGGATTAATAGTTTAGCAATAATTCCACTGGGTCACTGCCTCCCCCTTGGAGATGGGGGTAAATGCAACAGACATATAGAATTTCAGGGAAAGTGGAATATTAAAAAGGAGTATAGTTGGGCATGCAAGGACATTTATAAGTGTCACATGCCAACTGACTCAAACAGCTTTTTCCCTGCAGTCAGATTTTTGAATTGGACCTACCTCGCGCTAATTTGATCTTTCTCTACACCCTATGACTGTAACACTACATTCTGGATTCTCTTCTTTCCTTCCTTATGTATATGCTTTGAACGTATAGCACGCAAGAAAACACTTTTCACTGTATGCTAATTCATGTGACAATGATAAATCAAATCAAGGAAGATCAATAGATTGTGGAAAGAAAAAGATCTAAGTCAAATGTCCAAGTTGACTAAGTGATGCGGTGACACTTAAAAGCATCGGACAAAGCTCCTTGTGAAAGGGGAACTGGTTAAGGCTCAAATGCTGCAGGGATCCAGAATAAACAAGAAATTGGCTGGAGGTTAGAAAGCAACTGTTACTTGTTATATTAGGCACATTTGCCAAATTTGCACATGCTGCTGGAATAGGAGGCAGTTGCTTCAGAGGACACTGCTTGGGAGTTGGGTAAAACATGAAAGGAACGACACCACATTTAACAAAGACCAAAACACGACAAAGGGAAAACAAACACATGGCTCCAAGTACAAAGAACAAAACAGCACGGGAAACAGGCCCTTCGGCCCAACGAGCCCGCGCCGCCACCCCGATGTTCCCATCTCTACCCGCGATCCCTGTCCATGTTTATAGATCTATGGATTTAAAAACCAAATTTGAGACAATTTAGGGAGAATTTGTTTTGCCAATTAGCCTACGAGCACATCTTTGGGATGTGGGAGGAAACCGGAGCACCCGGAGAAAACCCACGCAAGCACGGGGAGAATGCGCAAACTCCCACAGACACAGGCCCAAATCCATGTATCTGCACAGCACAGCAATAGTCACTGAGCTGTCGTGTTGCCCATCAAGTGGTCCAGGTCAAGCGTACACTAACGACGTGAAGCACTAGGATACTCTCGAAAAAATCCAAGAGCAGCCCTCTCATGACCCATCGCGTGTATGCCCCTTGTTAGACAACAAGGTGGACCAAAGCCCCTGTAGGATAAAAACAAGTACATCAATATCATCTATTTACACCCTTCCCAGGGACTCCCAAGGCTCATGATCCCTATTTTAAATCAGTTTTCTATACCCCTCCATTCCCGTTCTGTTCATGTGCCCATCTAAGTATTTCTTAAATAACTCCAGAGTACCTGCCTCCACCACTTTACTTGGCAGCGCATTCCATACCCCCACCCCCCTCTGTGTGAAAAAAACTCCCTCTAGCATCCAAATTATACCTTACCCCCCTCACCCTAAGCCCGTGGCCCCTCGTGCTATTTGAGTCCATCCTAAGAAAAAGCTTAACCCTGTTTACTCTATCTATACCCCTCATAATCTTGTACACCTCTATTAGATCTCCTTTAAGTCTACATCTTTCTAAGGAAAACAGTCCCAATTTGCCTAACCTCTCCTCGTAACTCAGACCTTCCATATCAGGCAGCATCCTGGTAAACCTCCTCTGCACTCTCTCCAGAGTCTCCACTTCCTTCCGGTAGTAAGGTGACCAGAACTGGACGCAGTATTCCAAATAAAGTCTAACCAGTGTTTTATACAACTGCAACATTAAAGGCCAGCTCTTGTACTCTATACCCTTTCCTATAAAGACTAACATACTATATGCTTTCTTCACAACCTTCTCCACTTGCTCTACCACCTTCAGAGACTTGTTCACCTGCACCCCCAGGGCCCTCTGCATTTCTATACTCTTAATAGGTCTACCCTTTATCATATACCTCCCCGCTACATTCTTTCTCCCAAAATGCATCACCTCATTTATCAGGATTGAATTCCATCTGCCATCTACCTGCCTAAGCTACCAGCCTATGTCCTGCTGCATCACCTGACAATGCTCCTCACTATCCGCAAGTCCAGCCATCTTTGTATCGTCTGCAAACTTGCTGATCACTCCACTTCCTCTTCCAAGTCATTTATATAGATATAACAAATAGAAGAGGTCCCAGCACCGAGCCCTGCAGCGCACTAGTGACCAACCTCCAGCTAGAAAAACACCTTCCACTAATACTCTGTCTCCTATTACCAAGCCAGTTACTTATCCATCTAGCTACCTGTCCTTGTATCCCATGAGCCTTGACCTTCTCAACTAACCTCCCATGAGGGACTTTGTCAAACACCTTACTAAAATCCACATAGACGACATCAACGGCTTGCCATTCGTCCATTGTTTGTCACCTCCTCAAAATATTCTACCAGATTTGTAAGGCACGGCCTCCCCTTAAAGCCATGCTGCGTATCCCTAATCAGATCGCAACACTTAGTGCCTATATATCCTAAGAATCCCCTCCAACAGCTTCCCTACCACTGACGTCACACTCACTGGCCCATAATTTCCAGGGTTATCCCTACTATCCTTTTTAAAAAACGGTACAACATTAGCTATTCTCCAGTCCTCTGGGACCTCACCTGTGTCCAAAGAAGAGACAAAGATTTGCGTCAGAGGCCCAGCAATTTCACCTCGCACCTCCCTAAGCAGCCTGGAACAAATGCCATCAGGCCCCAGAGATTTATCAGTTTTAATGCTACCTTGAAGCTCTAACACTTCCTCCCTCAGTATGGATATTTCCCTCAACTGGTCCACAGCTCCCTCAGAGACAGGAGCTGTCAACAAGCCCCTCTCCTTCGTAAATACCAACGCAAAGTATTCATTCAGGATCTCCGCCATTCCCTCGGGCTCTAAGCACAGTTCCCCTCCTCTGTCCCTAAGAGGTCCGATTTTTCCTCTAACCACCCTTTTATTCCTAACATAGGAGTAAAAAGCCTTTGGGTTTTCCTTAATCCTATCCACCAAAATCATTTCATGCCCCCTTTTTGCCCTTTTAACTCCCCGTTTGAGCTCCCTCCTACTCTCTCTATATTCCTGTAATGCTGTCTCCGTTCCCAGCTGCTTTGACCTATCATACACCTCTCTTTTCTTCCTAAAGAAGTCCTCAATATCCCTAGTAATTCACAGCTCTCTAATCCTACCTTACCCATCTTTCCTCTTGGCTGGCACATTTATCTTGCAACATTTTCAGTATTCCCTTGAAGGAGTCCCACATGCCTAGTGTGGACTTGCCCTCGAACAACCGTTCCCAATCAGTTTCCATAAGTTCCTGCCTAATCCCACCGTAGTTAGCCTTCCCCCAATTCAGCACCCTGCCCCCAGGGCAACAAGCATCCTTTTCCATCTGTACCTTAAAGTAGACAGAATTGTGGTCACTGTTAGCCACATGTTCCCCTACTACAACATCAACCACCTGCCCTGGCTCATTACCCAGAACTAATATAGCCCCTTCTCTAGTCGGGCTAGCCACATACTGCTCCAACGATCCTTCCAGTACACATTTTACAAATTCCTGCCCCTCCAAACCCCCAGCTCTAGGTAATTTCCAATCCACCCTAGGGAGATTAAAATCTCCCACTATAATGACTCTGTTCTTTCTGCACCTATCCAAAATGTCTTTACATATATCTTCTTCAACTACCCGCAGGCTGTTGGATGGCCTATAATACACCCCTAGCATAGTAATCGCCCCCTTTCTATTCCTCAACTCCACCCACAGCGACTCTGCTCCTAACTCCTCTGTATTGTCCTGCCTCTGCACCGCCGTAATGCTCTCCTTAACTAACGCTACTCCTCCACCTCTTCTGGACCCTGCTCTGTCACGCCTGAAACACTTATATCCAGGAATGTTCAGTTGCCACCGCTCCCCTTCCTTTAACCACATCTCCATCACCGCAAGTACTTCAATGATTTTGAAATGAAGTATAGAACTAAGGTCGAGGGCAGCACCGAGACACTCAGGATTCAACATGTACAATTAAGTGCAAAAGCAAGTATAACAGAACATGTAACTACACAGCCAAAAACAGAAGATGTTTCAGATACGTGATTAAACCAAAAGACACCCTGCTCCGATCTCATGTCTAGGTTTAATTCTACTCATTGAGTCACGAGAGGGGCAGTTGGAAATAGTTCAGCGAAAAGGCAGAGACAATTCCCAGAACCAGAGAACAGGAGTTTGAAGAGGCTTTTCCGTTTAGGAGACAATTGAACTGATGTTGTCATCCATGTCACTATGTGGAAAAAGCAAGTCCAATGAACTACTTTGAACTAAACCATGAGCAGGCCAAGGGGATAATTTTAGGATTGATGCCAGGAATTTGTTTACACCTAAAAAACCCCAGATTTTAAGATAGCAGAGATAAATTGTAGAATTATTCAGAGAGGGGGAAACATGGCTAGAGGAAAACGGATGAAGATGTTCCCCCCCACCATCCGCACCCCACATTTATACTTCTACCATTGTAATTAGCTTGGCTCTTATTCAGAGGTTTTGCTGGTATTCATTAACTCACACCACAGCTCATTGACATTGATCCTTTTTAAAATCATGCTGGAAAAGGTGGAGGTTCAATGCTACTACTGTTGACCATTAATGATATTAACATGCTAGAAATTCCATGATCAGCTACCTTTCTCACGCAAACAGCCATCTGTAAACAGTACATGTGCCTGAAATAACAACTCTGGGTAGCTGCATGATGCAAATTCATCATGTGAAAACTAGATACTCAGCAAATTGTCAAGTGGTTCTAGTAAAATAGATAATTTGCATATATGGAATTCCATTTGGCCCATTGGGTCTGTGCCCAGTGAGAAGAAACTTACCCGAAGTGTCTAGTTTCCTCAGATTTGGATGGTTGGCCTGGTACACATCTTCCTGCTGCATACTCCTATCCAAGGCTTCTTGTAATCTACGACAAAAACAAAATCAGGCTTTTCATAGTGAACAGCTGATTAATGCAAAGGGAAATAGTCATTTGTGGACTTGCTACAAAGCCCTAGAGAAAGTTAGATATATTCAAGAAGTGGCTGGATATAACACTTGGGGGAATGGGATCAAAGGTTATGGGGGAAAAAAGCAGGATTAAACTATTGAGTTGATGATCAACTGTGATCATAATGAATGGTGGAACAGGATTGAAGGGCTGTATGGCAGAGCAGGATTGAAGGGCTGAATGGCCTCCTCCTGCTCATATGTGTTTCTATTCTTATTACTTTCTCAGACATGCCAGCTTTAACACAGTTGAACTGGACTGAGGAATGCAATATGGGGACACCTCTGACAAGAGGGCAGACTGTCATCTTCTGGCACAGATGATCAGCAACCTTTTTCACAGAGCCACCTATAAACAGTACATCTGCCTGAAATAACAACACTTGGTAGCTGCATGATGCAAATTCAGCACCTGTAAACCAAATATTCGGCAAATTGTTAATGTTTCTAGTAAAATGCATAATTTGCATATGTAAATAAAATAATTAATAGAAAAAATGAACTAAACTGAACTCATTGGGAAATTTTGTATGAAGTTAATTTGTTCAGCTATTACAGTCTCTTAATTAAAAAACTTCTAATAGCACATTTCAGAAGAGTCATCCAGACTCAAAACATTAGTTCTGTCCTCTCTTCACAGATGCTGTCAGACCTGCTGAGATTGTCCAGTTTTTGTTTCATACAGTCATCATGTTGACTGCCAGCAGAAGCAATCACTACTAGTGATGATGGATAAACTAACCTGCTAGATTGAATGGTGATGTGAGTTCACTAACACTCCCACGCTAATGCAGTAAGTCCAGTAAGAGAAATTTGTGGTACAGTCCAGTTTGCCTGTGACAAAATTACAGGCTTGAGAGAAAATGCTGACAGTAAGGTACTGATTTCAACAGTTCTGAAACACAATGAGATGCCCTGTATCTAAAACAAACTGAACTTTCTAGGTGGGGAAGCGGGAGGAAAGAGAAGGATATGTTAACTTTTATTTTTATGTTATCATTAAAGATCTCCTCAATTTTTCTTCCCATCAAGGTGAAAGTCTTGAGGTAGGAATTAAAAGGTTTTGTCCATTGGCGTTAAACAATCCCAGGTTAGAAGAGGTAAATTTCCTTCTACGCTACTCTAATCTCACGAGTGCCAGATACGTTTTTTTCCCCTCCCCACTTGTGGAAGATATTTTTGAATACTGAATTCAAATTCCATCATCTGGCACGGTGGGATTCAAATCTGGGTCCCCAGGATATTAGCTGAGTTTCTGGATTAATAGTGTAGCGATAATACCACTAGGCCATCACCTCCCCAATACACTGTGCAAGATTCCCATACCAATTATTCTTACAGCCAGTCTAATTAAATCTATGAGTTGGGATGAAAAGAGATAGGGGACTTGGGAAGTTAAATACAAAAGCTGGTGCAGTATGAATATGCAGCAAAGTCGCTTTCTGCAGATATGCGACGAGGCCACTTAACCCCCTCGGGCCTAATCTGCTATTCAATAAGATCATAACTGATCCGATTGTGACTTCAAACTCCACATTCTCTCCACTCCCAACAATCTTTCACCCCTTGCTCATCACTAATCTATTTAGCTCTGCCTTAAATATTCAAAGGCACTGATTCCAGTACCTTTTGAAGAATGAAGCTCCAGAGACTCCCAACCCGAGAAAGTAAATTCTCCTCATCTCTATAAATGAGTGATCCTTTATCTTAAAAAAGAAACCTTAGTTCTAGATTATCCCACAAAAGGAAACATCTCTCTCCATATCCACCCTGTAAACATCCTCACAATAGACCATACCAGTCTTAATGCAAGGCCTCAGGATAACGTGGCTGCAGACTAACTCTTCAGGCATACAATATCTCCGAGTGCTTTCGAGACATTCAGATAAAAACTGAATTGCAGTTGTATGCTTTTAATCACAGTGCACATTCTTCTAGGTGATAGCACAACTGGATTCGAAGACTTTCACGTTGGAGGGAGTTTTTACTTATACACGTGAGACATAGCATTCGATGTCAATTTAGCTTTCAGAGAAATTGCAATTATTGAAAACCAAGATCCTTTCTAATGGGAAATTATTGCCCATCCCTAGTCACCCTTGGAAGCCATTAAGAGTCAACCTCATTGCTATGGCTCTGGAGTCACGTGGGCCAGAGAAGGTAAGAATGGAAGAATGGCAGATTTCCTTCCCTAAAAGTACATTAGTGAATCAGACGGGTTTATCTGGCAATTGAAAACGTTTCACAGTCATCCGTCAATTCTTATTCCAGACTTTTTTTATATTGCATTCAAATTCCACAAACAGCCACAGTGGGAATCAAACCTGGATTCCCAGAACATTGGCTGAGTTTTTGGGTTAATAGTCCAATGATAATACCATTAAGCCATTGCCTTCCAACTGTATTCAAAGGCATTCAATATAATTTATACAACACATTTTTTTAGCCTGTGCTAAAATACAGAGATTGGGATGTTGTACAGCTATTATGTACACTTGTAGTGCATGTGCAGCTCCTGTCAACATGCACAAACTTCAGGAGATCCTATCTGCCCTTCAAAACTGCATGCTGGCTACATACAGGTAGAACAGCACAATCATTGCAGAACATTCAATATTTAAGAAAAATAATTTGAATAGAGAAACATCTCTAATGGTACTTTACAGAAGAGCAAAGTAAAACAAACTCAGTTAGGAGAGGTGATCAAAAGCAAAAGAAAGTTGAGGAGAGATGGAAGAGGGGGTTACTGACTTGCAGAGAAGTGAGCCTCTGCCTTACAGACAACACTACTGAGGAGAAATATGGAAAAGAGGCCAAGAGTAGAATCACAACATTAATGAGAAAGCAAGAGACAAGAGAAGTTGCAGCTGGATAAGGATGGAATGGAAGGAGGAAGGAAGGTGAAGGATAAAAGAGATACTCACTTGCTGTTAGTTTGCTTCTCAGGTACTGGACAGGGCTGTGGCTCTGGGTTCTTCGATTTGAAATAATTTGTAATGCCACCAAAGATACTCTTAATGCTGTTGATGTGTTTTTGGCTAACTTTCAAATCCTGGTCCATTTTATCCACCATATTCTCCGATCGCTTAAGAGCTTCACCTTGCCTTATTAGTTCCTGTGTAGCAAATAAGTCAAATCTACAATAACTATTACAATGCTTCAGAAGGGGTTTGAAATGCAACCCAGGATGGTATCAATTTCAAACTAAACCTGTGTGAAAGTTAAAGATCAAGGAAGATAGTGGTTTCTAAAAAAAATGTTAATAATGCCATGGCATAGAGCTAAAATAACCACAAATAGAGTATAAGAATGAGTGTAAAGGTGGCAAATTTAATTAAATTTGATTAAGAGTAGAAGCAGAACAACAGTTAAAAGCAGTTAGCCAGATTGGGTGGAAGCGAACAACAGGGAACTGCCTCTGGAATTAACAGATCGATTAGAGGGCTAAACTATAGCATTTTTTATTCATTTTACAAGCGAGTTGCTGGCTGGGTCCAGCATTTATTGCCCATCTCTAGCTGCCCTCCACTCCAGAAGGCATCTGAGAATCAACCAGATTGCTGTGGTTCTGGAGTCATATTAATAGTTTTTGTATCCAAACAAAACTATGAATGAAATAATCATATCATAGAATCATTCTGAAGAGCCACAAGTAGATTGAGATGGAATTCAATGTCAGTAATTGCAAGGCCATATGTTTTGCTTAAAAGAGGGCAATTACACTTTGAATATGGGAAGACTGGGTGATGTGGACAGTGGAGAGAGATTGGGATTTCATGCTTGCAAGACCTATCATGCAGAATCTCAAATGAATAAGGGCCACAAAAATAGCTGGAATTCACTGAGATAAAAGGTGAACAGATATAAACCTTAGTCAAATCACTGAATATGTTGTCCCATCTTTGCCAGGATGTGGGGGCAATAGAGGAGATTTAGCATGGTATTTGATATATGGAATAAAAAGCTACAAAGACTTATAAAATGTGGAGTGTTCTCATTGGGAATAGAAAATTATGGGGTAATTTGATAAAGGTCAAAATGATAAAGGGATAGGTTTTCTGTTAACATTCAAGGCCACAGGCCAAGAGCTGGCAAGTGGGATTAGCAGTCAAGTCAGGGCCTTGCATGTGTTAGTGCAGACTCAATGGGCTGAAGGGTGTCTACTGCACAGTGGTATTGTGAGAGTCCAGTAGGACAGGGCAGATTGCAAAAGACTTTTAGAATGATTGAGGAAACATAGATTAAGTGCAAGAGATGAGAGTCTTAAGTACAGGGTTGAGAAAGACTTGAGTTAGTGACTGAAGCAGAAACCATGTGAACATTTGAGAAAAGGTTGAGCAGATGATTGGTAGAATCCAATTTTTAAACTGAATGACACACTTCCAAGTTACAACTTCTATTTAATTTATTAATTAATACACTTGCAGACAAGTACAATTAGTCTATTTATGGTAGGTGTAAAGATTTGGGTGATTAAAGCATTAACCATTTCCTCATTCCTGAGGTAGGAATAAGAAAATGTCAGGTTGATCATATCAATTGCATGGCACCCAATATCTAAACAGTGTACAAATCTTTATCCATGTGATTCAAATTCCAGACTCAGCAGTAAATGATTCAAGCAATGTTAATAAAAGCCTTAGATATAAAATACTCTTATCATTCCCTTAAACAGAACCATTTACTCAGTAAACAGTTACAATGAAAGCTAAGTTTCCACTGTTTCCCTGGTCTATTATAGGGTCATTTTGAGGTTCACCCCATTTGAGTTTTATGAGGTTGTCCAGAACCAGAACATCACAGTCTGAAGATAGACCATTTAGGACTGAGATGAGGAGAAATTTCTTCATCTAGACTGTGGAATTTGTAATTAAGATCAAAATATTGAATGTTTTTGAGAGTTAGATATATTTCTTGAGGCGAAGGGGATCAAATGATATTGGGGGTAGGGGTTGAGGGAGGAATGGGATCAGGCTGCTGAGTTGGATGAGTAGCCACGACCATAAGGAATGGTCGAGCAGGCTGGAAGGGCCAAATGGCCATCTCCTGCTCCTATTTTCTTTGTTTCTATAAAGTATACCTGGAACATTGAATCAACTGGCACATTTGGTCCATCATGCTCTATGTTAAAAGAAATCTTGAATTTGTCCCACTGGATAATATTGGTTTCTAAGCAGGTACAGAGCTGAGGAACGAACAAAGGGGCAAACAAGAGGGGAAAAGAAATTACTGAAAGTTAACAGAGTTAGAGTCACAAACCTTAGGTGAGCATTCCTGGAAAAAACTAGCAAAATGTATCTAGAGAAGTCAAAGAAATACAGATGGCAATTTGTAAAATTTAAACAAGGCTTTTTCCAAATTATAGAGTACCATGTTAAACCTAGCTTGGAAACCCAGAAGAGTTAAGAGTCCCATTAAGTTAATACTCTTTTGGTGAATTGAACTTTCTTCCTTTGGATAGTGGTTTGTCCCAATATTCTTGGGCCTTATTGAATCAAACAGTTTTACTCATTTCTGAACAAATACTTAGCTAGAAACAAGTTATTCAGTCCAGTGTGCATGTGTGTCAGTGATTATACTTTAAACCAGTCTCCTCCCATCTTATCTCATCCTATCAATATATCCTTCTATTTCTTCCTATCTCCTTCACTTACTGCATCTAGTTTCTCTTTCAAATGTATCCACACTAGTTGCTACTACTTAATTTGGATTAGGCAAGTTCCACTAACTACCACCCCCCCCCCCCCCCCCCAAAGTTTCTTGTTGGATTTATTTGATGACTCATTTTGACTCTTATCATTGGATTCCCTCAATTGGAAATGTCTTCCCTACATCTATCCTTTCAAAACTCCTAAAGACTCTAATCGGCATGCTACTTACTCAGCCTTCTCTCTTTTGAGGAACCCCAGTAAATTCAGATTTACTTCAGTAATAACCTTTCAGTTCTAATAATCACCCTTTGAACCTTTTTGGGGATATCTTTTCCAGTATCTCTTGCAAAACAAACAATTGGTTCAACTGATCTACAATAGCTCTATATGCTCTACACTATTTTAATTCATATCAACTAAATTTCCCATTCCTTTTTTCTTCTCACTCAGAATCAGAATTCCTATAGTGCAGATTATTGGGTCCACAATGACTCTCTGACAGGAGTATCTTATCCATGCACTCTTCCCTGCCTCACCCTATCCCTGTAAGCCCACAAATTTACCATGGCTAATCCATCTAATCTACACATCTTTGGTCGGAGCAACATCGAAGGCCAAAGGGCCTGTTCTGCACTGTAATGTTCTATGTTCTAAAATCAGAGCACCTGGAGGAAACTCTCAAACACGGAGAACATACAAACTCCACACAGACAGTGACCGGAGGCCAGAATTGCACCCAGGTCCCTGGAATCGAGGGGCAGTAGTCTAACCAGTGTGCTTTGTTTTGCTTCCCCTAAAATACAGCAACGCTACTCATCTCAACTACCATGTGTGAACAAGTTCTACGTTTGCAACAGAATCTCAAGATAGTGCAGTACAGAAAGAAATTAACTCTGCATTAATCTTTTTGCAGAGCTATTCCATTGGTCCCACTTTCTGCTCTTTGCTTTAAAGTTTTGCTTCTTCAAGTATACATTCAATTCCCTTTCAAAGGCTACCATGGAATTTATCACCATCCTATCAGGAAGTGCATCCAAATCTTAACCACTCTGTGGGAGAGTTGCCTCATTGACAAACAAGCCAGATGCAATCATCTTTAATCAACGGTCTCTGTTTGTCAACCATTTATTGGAAAGTTCCCTTTGTTTATTCTGAGCCCTTCATGATTTAAAATAAACTTCAACTTTTCCAATTCCTCATCCAAACAGCTATTCTCCAAATTCATCACTATTCTGCTCAATGTATGGTGTCCAGGATTGAACGTAATACTCCAGTAGGGGAGGAGGGAAATAAACTACTTGTTTGCAACAAGTGATCATAACTGGGAACTTGGGTGCTTCAAAATCAATGACCTTCAGAAAGATAAAAGTAAAAGACCACAGGTGCCAAAATCAAACAAAAAGACAAAACTCAACAGGTCTGAAAGCAGAGAGAAATCGTTAACAATGAGCCCAAGGGACGACAACTCTGACAGATAGGCATTTGAAGGAAATAACCTTGCAGTGCTAAAGGGGAAGTGCAATGAAATGAGACTGGTTTATGCTGAAAAAGCTCAAAACAAACCAATGAGGCAAATTACTTCCTCTTGTAACAGAGCTGGGACCAAGCCAGTGTTCAATGTGACTGACGACATCTTCCTAGTTCTTCTCTCGTTCAGGATCCCAACACTTAATTAACACAAGATGACCAGCAGTTTATTTTTTTAAATCTTCCTTCATTAACTTGTCCTGTCACCTCCAAACAATGGGTTGAAAAGAGAGTCTGATATAAAAGGTAAAACTTCCCAGAATTTATGAATTAAATGTCCTGTCAGGCTTAGCAAACCCCCCCCCTTACGCCTGGCACGCCCCCTCCCCTACACCCAGTGCCCGGCACACCCACCCACCTCCCCTACACCCAGTGTCTAGCAGACCCCCACCCCCCCCTAAACACCCAATGCGCAGCAAACTACCCTCTGATCCCGACCCTCACCTTGGCCGCTTCGGTACCTATTTGTTCCGACTCATACATGAGGGCCACACTGCGGCCGCTGCTCTGCACGGCCCGGTCGGCGCTCTGCAGCACTTGCTGCCTCAGCTCCCACTGCCGCCGCTCGGCCGCACTGGGCGGCCCGTTCTCCCATGGACCCGGGTCGGCTGGCCGCTGCTGCTCCTCCTCATCATCATCTTCGGCGAAAGGGTTATAGCGATTGGGGTAGGTAGACATCACTCTGACTCACACCAGGCCACCGCTATCTCTAAGCTGGGTTATTGTCAGCCCCGCTTCACCTCCGGCCTCCCGAATCACCTGACAACCGGCCGGCCCCGCCCCGTCAACGTCATCGCGCTCCCCAGCCCCGCCCCGTCAACGTCATCGCGCTCCCCAGCCCCGCCCGGTCAACGCCATCGCGCACCCCAGCCACGCCCTGTCAGTCATCGCGCTCCATGACCCCGCCTCGTTAACGCCATCGCGCTCTGCGGCCCCGCCCCATAAACGTCATCGCGCTCCTTCCCCGTTGAAGCAAACCAGGACGCAGCCATGTTTGAGACAGGCAGACAGCACCAATCAGGTGATCCCTCCCCATCCCTGTGACTTTTCGGAGGTCGAAAAGGAAGAAAGGACTTTTTTTTAGAGTTTATTTATTACTGTCACAAGTAGACTTACATTAACACTGCAATGAAGCTAAAGTGAAATTAGAAACAGAAAATGCTGGCAATATGGGGCGCTCGGGACCTGGATGAGTTTGATTCCTGGCTTGGATCACTGTGTGGAGTCGGCAAGTTCTCCCCGTGTCTGTGTGGGTTTCCTCCCACAGTTTGAAAGACGTGCTGATTAGGTGCTAAATTCTCCCTCAGTGTACCCGAGTAAATAGCGGATTTTGGGGACTAGAGGATTTTCACACTAACAATTGTAGTATTAACGTAAGCCTACTTATGACGCTAATAAATAAATTTTAAATACTCAGCATGTCAGACAGCAGAATGGAAACAAGAGAAACAGAATTAACATTTTGAGTTCATATATGACACTTTTACAGAATGTTTTCCATTGATATGACAACCCCCAAAGGTCCATGGAAGGCTCATAGAGTACAGGTTCATCTGGTAATAGGTAGTGGTCCGCCCAGCCATAGTTCGATGCCTGAGTGTTTTATAAAGTGCCTGCTGAACTATGGTCCCACCTGGTGGGTTTACTTTGTATTCTGCAATAAACTATGTTCCTTTCCAGTCAGGCATGCGAAGTTATCACACATTCCTATGGTCTCTATTTCACAATCATTTATAGAGCTGCAAAGCGCAATTAAAGTGCTTTTGAAATGTAGCCACTGTTGTAATCAATGTACAGTCTCAACTGTATGCTGCCAGACCTGCTTTCTCTTATTATTTCAGAGTTCAACCACTGTAACCAACCACTATGTTAGCGTGCCACTCCCTAAGTCTATTGATGATCATGAATCCACTGTCAATTGGTGAGAAAACCCACCTGATTCACTAATGTCCTTGAAGGAAGGAAATCTGCCACATGCAGCTGGTCTGGCCTACATGTGACTCCCCTCCCCACAGCAATGTGGTTGACCCTGAATTGCTGCTCAGTTCGAGACCAAGTAGTGATCAGCAACAAGTCCTTGCCACACCAGTGACGCCAACATCCCATGAAAGAATAAAGAGAAAAAAATAACAGAGACGCATCTCGACCTCTGCGTTTATGGTAATTAAAATACAATCTGGCACCATGATTTGTCTTAATAAATGCAAAATATGCTGGTAATTTGAAATAGAAGCAGAAAAAGCTGGAAAACACAATCCCTGGCAACGTTGATGGAGAAAGAGACACACAACTAGCATTTCAAGTCCAACATGAAGAATTTCGAAGAAGACACAGTGGTTAACACTGTTGCCTCACAGTGTCAAGGGTCCTGGGTTCAATTCTGGGCTTGGGTGACTATCTGTGCGGAGTCTACCTGTGCTCCCATGTCTGCATGGATTTTCTCTGGGTTCTCCAGTTTCCTCCCACATTCCAAAGATGAGCAGATTAGGTGGATTTGCCATACTGAACTGCCCCTTAGTGTCCCAAGATATGTAGGTGAGGGGGATTAGCAGAGTAAATGCGTGGAGTTGCAGGGATGGGGTGGGGGGTAGGTCTGGGGGTAGGATGCTGTGACAGAGAATTGGTACAGATGTGATGGGCTGAATGATTTCCTTCTGCACTGTAGGGATTCTATGAAAACTCACACTGACTTCAAACATTAACTTGATTCATTTTGCTTATTAAGGTGAATCTGCTGCATGTCTGACAATGTTGGAAAATCTCAGCAGGTCTGACAGCATCTGTGGAGAGAGAATAGAATTAATGTTTTGAGTTTCGATTACCATGGCTCTATTCTCCCTCCACAAATGCTATCAGACCTGCTGAGATTTTCCAGCATTTCCTGTTTTTGTTTCAGATTCCAGCATCTGTTGTAATTTGCTTTTACCTGTTACATGTCAGCTACATTTAAAATATTAACATGTGCTAACTAATATCTAATAAAAGGAATAATTACTCATAATGGTAGATATTTAACTAGATATAACCTCCCCCCCACCCTGATATCAGCTGCTTTGATCTGCTTTGAGCTGTCTGAGTTCTGATTTTGTTCTGTCTCTCTGAGCTCTGGTTTGAGTTGTCTCTCTCAGTTCTGAGCAGTTCCGACCTCTGTCTCATTTTGAGTTGTCTCTCTGAGCTATCTCTCTGAGTTCTGAGCCTGATTGTTTCCCTGTGTTTCTGAGCTGTCTCTCCGAGCTCTAATTTTGAGTTATCTCCCAGTTCTGAGCCAGTTTGAGTTGTGCCTGAGTTTGTCTTTAATATTGAGCTGTCTCCCTGTTCTTGTCTCTCTCAATCAGTTTCAGCTATCTCTCTGAGCTGTCTTTATGAGTTTGAACTGTTCATTTGAGTCCTGTCCTGTCTCTCCAAACCAGTTTGCGTTGTCCTGTCTCCCCGGGTTCTGATTTTGAGTTATCTGAGCTATCTCTCTCAGTTGAATCTCTTGAGCCAGTTATCTGAGCTGTCTCTCTGGATGAGTATCAACTCTTAAGGTTTTGAGTTGTCCCTCTGTCACTCAGTCAGTTTGAACTCTCTCTCAGTTGTCTCTCTCTATCTGAGCTGCACTCAGCGAGTTTGAATTGTCTGTGTCTCCAGTTGTCTATCTCTCTCTGAGCTAGTTTGAACTGTGTCTCCAAGTTGTCTCTCTGATTTTGAGCTGTCTCCCGAAATCAGTTTGAGTTATCTTTCTCAGCAGTCTCTGTGAATCTGAGCTGCCTTTCTAAGTTCTCTGCTGGTCTCTCTTAGTTGGAGCTGTGTCTAGGTGAGTTGGAGCCATGTTTGGATGAATTTGAGCTGTCTGAGTCAGTTTGAGTTGAGTCTGGATGAGTTTGAGTTGTCTGGATGAGTTGGACCAGTGTCTGGGTCAGTTTGAGCTGTCTGGGTGAGTTTGTACTGTGTCTGGGTCAGTTTGGGCTGTGATATTTGATTTGTGCTGTCTGGAACAGTTTGTGCTGCATCTGAATTGGTTTGCGCTGCTCCTGGGCCAGTTTGAACTGCGGCTGGGTCAGTTTGAGGGAGGTTGTGCTGTCTCTGAATCAGTCTGAGTCAGTTGTGTGGGCGGTACAGTGGTTAGCACTACTGCTTCACAGCTCCAGGGACCTGCGTTCTATTCTTGGCTTGGGTCACTGTCTGTATGGAGTTTGCACATCCCCCTCGTGTCTGCATGCGTTTCCTCTGAGTGCTCTGGTTTCCTCCCACAGTCAAAAAGATGTGCGGGTTAGGTTGATTGACCATTTGCTAAATTTTACTAGATTTGCTAAAGTTGTCTCTTAATGTCCTAGGATGCTTAGGTTAAAGGGATTAGCAGGTAAAATGTGTAGGGATATGGAGGAAGGTAATGGGTGAGATTGTGGTCGCTGCAGACTCGATGGGCTGAATGGCCTGTTTCAACACTGTAGGAATTCTATGATTCTTCTATGTGTTTGGGTCAGTCTGTGCTGTGTCTGGGTCAAACTGTCTGTGTCTAAGTCAGTCTGCCTGTGCCTAGGTCTGTCTGGGACAGTCTGTGTTGTGTCTGACTCAGTCTGTGCTGTGTCTATGTCAGTTTGTGCTGTGTCTGGGACTGTCTGTCTGTGTCTATCTGGGACAGTCTGTGTTGTGTCTGGCTTAGTATGTATCTATGTCTGGGACAGTCAGTCTATGTCTGGTCTATCTGGGACAGTCAGCCTATGTCTGTGTCTGAGTCAGTCTGTCTGTGTCTGGGTCTGTCTGGGACAGTCTGTGTTGCATCTGGCTCAGTATGTGTCTGTGTCTGGGACAGTCAGTCTATGTCTGGGTCTGTCTGGGTCAGTCTGTCTGGGACAGTCTGTGTTGTGTCTAGCTCAGTATGTGTCTGTGTCTGGGACAGTCAGTCTATGCCTTGGTCAGTCTGTCTGTGTCTGGGTCTGTCTGGGACAGTCTGTGTTGTATCTGGCTCAGTATGTGTCTGTGTCTGGGACAGTCAGTCTATGTCTGAGTCAGTCTGTCTGGGACAGTCTGTGTTGTGTCTGGCTCAGTACGTGTCTACGTCTGGGACAGTCAGTCTGTGTCTGGTTCAGTTTGTCTGGGACAGTCTGTGTTGTGTCTAGCTCAGTATGTGTCTGTGTCTGGGACAGTCAGTCTATGTCTGGGTCAGTCTGTCTGTGTCTGGGTCTGTCTGGGACAGTCTGTGTCAGTGTGTCTGGGTCTGTCTGGGACAGCAGTCTGTGTGTCTGGGTCAGTGTGCCTGGGACTGTCTGTGTGTGTGTGTCTGGGTCTGGGTCAGTATGTGTCTGTGTCTGGGACAGTCTGTCTGTGTGTGTGTCTGGGTCTGGGTCAGTCTGTCTGTGTGTGTGTCTGGGTCTGGGACTGTCTGTCTGGGTCTGGGACTGTCTGTCTGGGTTTGTGTCTGTGTCTGGGACAGTCAGTCTATGTCTGGGACAGTCTGTGTTGTGTCTGGCTCAGTATGTGTCTGTGTCTGAGACAGTCAGTCTATGTCTGGGATAGTCTGTCTGTATCTGGGTCTGGGTCAGTCTGTCTGTGTCTGTGACAGTCTGTCTGTGTCTGGGTCTGTGACAGTCTGTCTGTGTTTGGGTCTGGGACAGTCTGTCTATATCTGTGTCTGGGACAGTCTGTCTGTGTCTGGGTCTGACAGTCTGTCTGTGTTTTGTGTCTGGATCTGGGACAGTCTGTCTGGGTCTGTATCTGTGTCTGGGACAGTCTGTCTTGTCTGTGTCTGGGTCTGGGTCTGGGACAGTCCTGTGTCTCGGTCTGGGTCGGGTCAGTCTGTCTGGGTCTGGACAGTCTGTCTGGGTCAGTCTGTCTGGGTCTGGGTCAGTCAGTCTGGGTCTGGGTCATCTGTCTGTCTGGTCATCAGTCGGGTCTGGGTCAGTCTGTCTGGGTCTGGGTCGTCAGTCTTGGGTCTGGGTCAGTCTGTTCTGGTCAGTCTGTCTGGGTCTGGGTCAGTCTGTCTGGGTCAGTCGTCTGGGTCAGTCTGTCTGGGTCTTGGGTCAGTCTGTCTGGTCAGTCCTGTCTGGGTCTGGGTCGTCTGTCCTGGGTCTTGGGTCAGTCTGTCTGGGTCAGTCTGTCTGGGTCTGGGTCATCTGTCTGGGTCAGTCCTGTCCTGGGTCTGGTCAGTCTGTCTGGGTCGGGTCAGTCAGTCTGGGTCTGGGTCAGTCTGTCTGGTCCTGGGTCATCAGTCTGGGTCTGGGTCATCCTGTCTGGTCAGTCTGTCTGGGTCTGGGTCAGTCTGTCCTGGGTCAGTCTGTCTGGGTCAGTCTGTCTGGGTCTGGGTCAGTCTGTCTGGGTCAGTCTGTCTGGGTCTGGGTCAGTCTGTGTCTGTATCTAACTCTCTCTCTGCTGCCAGGGTTTTGACTCCGCTGCGCATGCTCGGTGCTGTCTGTTCTCTCCGGCTTTCCGTCCCGCCGCCGCTCCAACATGGTGGACACGGGGAAGGGGGGCGGCCGCGGCTTCTACTTCAACACCGTGCTCAGCCTGGCCCGCTCCCTGGCCGCACATAGAGCCGCCTCCATCGACAAGGTGAGTGCCCGGCACCCCCCGAACCGTGCTTCCTTTTCCCGATCCCCGCCGCCGGGGCCTCCCGGTCACTGCGCCCTGTTCACCGCCTTCGGCTCGGTGCTCTGCTGCTGCCCGATCCATTCACCCCCGGGGCCGGAGCTCCTGTCTCCTCTGTCACTGCCCCTGCCTCACTCACAGCATAGAATCCCTACAGAAGGAGGCCCTTCAGCCCGTCTGAGCCTGCATTCACCCTCTGACAGAGCATCTTACCCAGGAACACTCTATCCGGTAACCCCCAATATTTACCCCTCGCATCCACTTAACCTGCAAGTCTATGGAGCAATTTAGCACGGCCAATCCACCTAACCTGTACACCTTTAGACACCAAGGGACAATATATCATGGCCAATCTACTGTCTTTCTCCCTCCCTCCCCATCTGTGTGACACATTGGCAAGCACTGCTGTGCCACAGTAGCAGGAACTGGGGTTCAATTCCTGGCTTGGGTCACTCTTTGTTCTCTCCTTGGTATTGGCCATGCTAAGTTGTCCCTTCATATCCCGTGATGTGTAGGTTAGAGGGATTACTGGGGTAAATATGTAGGGTGACAGGGCTAGGGCTTGGGTGGAATTGTTGTCTGCAGACTTGATGGGCCATATGTTCTCCCTCTGCACTGTACGGTTTCTATGGTGGAGTAGACTTGAGGGGCTTATTAGTCTACTCTTAATTCCATGGAATCATAGAATTCCTGTATGTAGAAGAAGGCCATTAGACCCATCAATTCTGCCCTGATTCTCAGAAACAACACATATCCATGACATCTCCCCCCCCCACCCCAGTTTACATCCTTTTAATCTTATCAAGGCTAATCCTCCTAACCTTCACATCTTTGGATCAAGTTTGTATGAAATATTGGGCAGGATATTAATGGCCTTGTTTGGGCGAAACCAGAAATTCCATCTGAGATCAATGGAGATTTCTGTTCTTGGACCCTTGCCCGTGCCGATTCCATGACAGGGAAGGTGGTAGGGCTGTGGCCATTGTCTTAAGAGGAAGTGTTTAATTTTAGTTTTCTCCATGGCTAAAAGCAGAACTCAGTTGTGATCTTTGAATCAGAAGAATGCGAGTTCAAAGTCTGCTGAGTCTTGAGGGCATAACAAATGCTAATGCTTTATTGGAGTATTGAAGAATTGGAGCAATGTGTGAGAAATATGTTTATCTAAGCCCCTTCCCCCATCCTGTTTCTTCTCTCAAAATTTAATTTATTATTGTCACATATTAATATACAGTAAAAAAAACTTGTATTATGTGCGTCATGCAGAGAAAAAGCATACTGTTCATACTGGGGTGGCATGGTAGCACAGTGGTTAGCAATGGTGCTTCACAGCTCCAGTTGTATAAAGCATAGAGAAGGAAGGAAGAGGGTGTTACAGTCACGGTAAGGATGCAGAGAAAGATCAACTTAGTGAGCATTGTTAGAGAGTTTAAAAGAGTTAGAATGAAGTTTTAGAAGCATAGAACAAAACTAAAAGATAGAATTAGAAGATATGCTGGGCACAACTTGCAAGAAGTTAGCTTGCTTTCTTGTTCTTGTGCAAAGCTTCTTGTGCAAACTTGTTTCTGTTTTTCTGCATGAAAACAATGCCTGTACTTCACAAGTGGATCACTGACTGTGAAGTGCTTTGAGATTTGCTTAGGATATGTAAATTAAAATTGTTCTCTTTCGTGGCATGGAAAATAGAAAGATTCCCAGTTCAATTTGCTATGCAGGGTGGTTGCTAACCTCAGTCAGGATGATGAGGAAGCTACGTTTGTCATTGGTAATCTGATGGTAGTAATGAAAATAATTCCCACAGGATTTATGACAACCTTGGATTGACAGTAGTAAAAGTAGAATGGAGTTTTCTATGATGGAAGTAGGTCAGAAATGGATAAAAGAATAAAGGCATATTGTAGACAAAGAGGAATTGCAGAGGATTCACAGAATGTTAATGCAAATGTTTTCCTATTTTAGATTAGATTTTTCGTTGATCTTTCTCTGCCTCTGTCTCCTTTAAGATGTTCCTGAATACCTACTTCTAAGATCAACATTTTTTTGTTGCCTCTCCTGATATCTCCTCAGTGGTTTGGTGTTTGCTTTTGTTTGCTTACTCCTCTGAAGCGCCTTGGAGTGCTTTACTGCATTAAAGATGCCTCAGATACACAAGATGTCTTTTGCAACAGTTCATGCTTTTGCACATAGTGATTAATTTACAGATTACCTGCCATGTAGAGCAGTCAATAGTGTCTGGAGTATCTGAAGCGGGAGATGATGATTTTGAACAGGAAATAAGTGATTGAGAAAAGGCCCAAAGTAGACAGATAGCAAAAGTGATCTTCCTGTATCCTTGCTTTCCAATGTTGTCTCTGATTAAACTTTGGCTACATTATTGCTGTCCACAGAAAATCATTTTTTTCAGCCAATCACCCCATTTGGAAAATCAAATTGCAATACCAGAAAACTGTTATGGGTGCACGGAAAAAAAGGTTTTCACTGCAAATGAGCTGATGGTAACTGAAGAATAATTATTTACCCATTTTTACTAAAGAAATGCTATTCATAATTAAAAGAGCTTCACGTTATTAGATTTCCCATTTTCTATTTAATTTCCCTAATAGACATTAAATCAGGTCGATAGGCATCAAGTAGCTTTAAAGCAGAAGGCAGGAATAATTAGAGAATATGTGTCAGCTAAAGATTAAATAGGATGATGATTCTATAGACAGATGTGATAGTTTACTGTATAAATAGTGTAATGGCAGGTGTATTATGCATCTGACATTCAATAAGTATTTTGTTAGGGTTGTAATTAAGCGAAGACCAACTGTAACAATGTGTTTTGTTTCTGTCATAAACAAAAAGGCAATAGAACTCAAAAGCTATATTGAAATATAAAAATACAACACTATTAATGTAAATAACAAATTTTACTGTTGAATTACTATGTTGTTGAAAATCTTGTGTCAGATTACAGCGTATGAACTAGAAATAAAATAAAAACAATGAAAATAAACTGGAAACCACTAATGAGGCACTGGTGTACGTGGTATTACTGAACATAGTCATGTCTAAGTTAGGAGTACAAATAAGGGGGAAGGTCATGTGATATGAGATGCTGCTGTGGTTGGCACTGTATGTTAATCTCGGAATATATTCACTCCTTCCAGCCCCCTCTCATTTTCCTGCCCTTTTTGGATTATACAAAGAACAAAACAGCACGGGAAACAGGCCCTTCGGCCCAAGAGCCCGCGCCGCCACCTCAATGTTCCCACTTCTACCTGTGATCCCTGTCTATGTTTATAGATCTATGCACTGAAAACAAATTTGAGACAATTTAGGGAGAATTTGTTCTGCCAATCAGCCTAAGAGCACATCTTTGGGATGTGGGAGGAAACTGGAGCAGGGAGAAAACCCATTATCCGTGGCAGTTTGTCTCCCAGCCCTTTTGCAAGCTCCTACTTTTCTGGCCTCTGTCAGTTTGTTCTGCAGCTGTGAATGGAATAATCATTGCGCATTAGGAGGAAATTTCCCACTCTTTATGGAATAATGATAATTGATGATATAGAAACATAGACATCAAAACATAGAAGGTAGGAGGAGATCATTTGGTCCTTGAGCCTGGTCCACCATTCATTACAAAGAACAATATAGCACAGGAACAGGCCTTTCAGCCCTCCAAACCTGCACCGATCATGTGTTTCTAACTGGACCAGCCATTTGTATCCCTCTATTCCCAGTCTGTCCATTACAGTCATGGCTGATCATTCAAATCAATAGCCTAAACCTGTTTTCTCCCCATAACCTTGGATCCCATTTGCCCCAAGTGTTATATCCAGCTGCCTCGTGAGTACATTCAATGTTTTGGTATCAACTACTGCCTGTGGTAATGAATTCCACAGGCTTACCACTCTTTGGGTGAAGAAATGTCTCCTTACCTCTGTCCTGAATGGTCTATCCTGAATCCTCAGACTGTGACTCTGTTTCTGGACTCCCCCATCACGGGGAATAACTTTCCTGCATCTACTTTGTCTAGTCCTGTTAGAATTTTATAAGCCTCTATGAGATCCCTCTTATTTGTCTGAACTCCAGCGAAAATAATCCTAACCTAGTCAGTGTCTTCTGATACATCAGTCCTGCCATCCTTGGAATCAGCCTGGTAAACTTATGCTGCACTTCCCTGAGACCAAAACTGCACATCCAACTCTAGGTTGACCCATCTTATACAAGCGTCGTAAACATATATAGAATCATAGTACAAAAGGAGACCATTTGCTTATTGAGCCTGTGCCAGATGTTTGAAAAACCCACTTACACTTGCTGCTCTTTCTTCACAAGCTCTTAAAAAAGGTATTCTCTCACTAAGTATTTTTCCAATCCCTTTAGAAAGGTACTATTGAATTTGCTTCCACCAGTCTTTCTGCCATTGCATTTCAGATCATCTTGACATACTCCATGAAGTGTCACCTCATCTCCCAGATCATTATTGCAGATTTGAGAAAATGCAGGGATATCTTGACGAAAAGAGTGTTCTGTATTTTCTGTTCCTTGTTGAGACAGGCAAATTTGAATTTATTTTAAATTGCAGGTAGAAAAGTTATTATGTATGTCTCCTGTGGATTTCCATGGCATTTTTCAGCTGGATGAACGACGCAGAGATGCAGTAATTGCTCTGGGAGTTTTTCTGACAGAGTCAAATCTTCAGGTAAGAAACTTTGGTGCTACAAATATCTTGGTGTGGTTGGAATCTTCTGGAATGCGTTTGTTGATATCTGGTATCAATCTGTGCTTATTAATGTGTGCTGAAGGAACTATGCATTTTATTGGATCAATTTGACCCCAGTCTTTCAATAAATCTTTTAACTGGAACTTGTTTCACTGTTGTTGTCACTTGACACTCAGTGCTGGGGACCTAGGTTCGATAACCAGCTTGGGTCATTGTTTGTGTGAACTTTGCACGCCCTGTGTCTGTGTGGGTTTCCTGTGTGGTTTCTTTCTATGCTCTAAAGATGTGTGGGTTAGATGGATTGGCCATTCTAGGTTGACCCTAAGTGTTGGGGACTAGCTAGGGTAAATGCATGGGGTTATGGGGATAGGGCCTGGGTGGGATTGTGGTTGATGCAGACTTGATGGGCCAAATGGCCTCTTTATGTGCCGTGGGATTCTATGACTTATCCTTAATTCTATCTAAGAAGCCTTTGACACAAGGCAACTCCTTTCATTTTTGAATAATTGTTTGCATTTGCCAATCAACAAAAATTTTTGAAAATTTGTTTTTGTGTCAGTTCCTTAGAAATGTCTCCATTACTTTGTGGACAAGTTGGTTTCTCCCTGAAAAACATTTCAAAACAAATTTTAAAATAGTTGTAAACCGTCACTGACATTTCTTAGGGTTATTCATGCCTCAAGTTTGGTTTTATTCTGAAACGAATACAGAATCTCACACTAGTCTACAAAAACACACAAGAATACTAGCTAGCCCATGATTGTGGGAGCCAAGTTGCACATCATAATGATACAATGGAATAGTGCAATCTCTTTACTTTACAATACTAAGTTTCTGTATTTTTACTTTTAAAGTTTAGGGGGAAAAAATTGCTATTTTTAAACCTTCATCAGTATATGCTACATTTTTTACTTTAAGGCAAACTAAAATTCATTGAAATTCTATATGCTGCATTAAAATAGTACTTTAAAATCAAACAGGATCGTCTTTACGCATTTATTGAACACTTATTTAGTGCAAGGCGTTGTAGATAAATTATTTGTCCATATCATCCAAGAAAGATGATATGGACATATACATGGGTGGCACGGTAGCACAGCGGTTAGCACTGCTGCTTCACAGCTCCAGGAACCTGGGTAATTGTCTGTGTGGAGTTTGCACATTCTCCTTGTGTGTATGTGGGTTTCCTCCAAGTATTTCGGTTTCCTCCCATAGTCCAAAGATGTAGGTTGATTGGCTATGCTTAAAAAAAATTGCCCCTTAGTATCCTGGGATGCGTAGGTTAGAGGGATTAGCAGGTAGAAAATGTAGAGATATAGGGGTAAGGCCTGGGTAGGATTGTGGTCGTGCAGAATTGATGGGCCGAATGGCCTCTTTCTGCACTGTAGGGTTTCTATGGTTTCTATTCTATGATTTCTATGATTCTTGTAACCTATTTATGTGTAGAAGGGAATATAGGGAAGACAGTTGGACAGACCTGTAATTGCATTGCAACAGTTCATAGAGTCCCATCCCTGCTCTATTATTGCAACCCCACACATTTACCTCCTGTCCTCCCCCTCAGAGTAAGGGGCTATTTAGCATGGCCAATTAACCTAACCTACATATCTTTGGGCTGTGGGAGGAAATTGGAACACCTGGAGGGAACTCAGTCAGACATGGGGAGAATGTGCAAACTCCATAGACAATGGCCCAAGCTGGGAATCAACCCCTGGATCCCTGGCGCTGTGAGGGAGCAGTGCTAACTGCTGTGTCATCATGCTACCCCCCCTAAGGAATGATGTGCTGAGAATTGATATAGAAAGGTTGAAATAGCAGTTTTGTAATGGTAAACTTTAACTTGGAACAAGTGACCGATAACAGTAAAAGCAGGAAGTTGTATGCTGAGAAAGGCTCTCAACAATACTGAATCTTGTGTTTGAGCATGTGACATTTATTGTGAACTTTGCACCTAATGCTTTATGATATTTTTGTCTGTACAAGCCATTATTGCAGCTATGCAGTTAGTGTTGCTCCTTTCATTTCATTTTGTATAATGGCCAAGTGAGCATGATTCATGTTGCCAATTGTGCTTGATAGACCTAGTTAACATAGAGTTGCGTGTAATTCTCTCATTCACCCTGACCTTGTATTGTTTTGTCTAAAGCTAAAGTTTTCCATCCCTCGTGCATATTGCACGATATCGAACAAAACTCAGCTTATCCCTTGGCTTCCAAACTGATTGATCTTATCTTGCTGTCTTTGGTATGTTTACGCTTTGTCAGGACACAGTTCAAACTTTCCATGCATCCTATTAAGGAAGTCAGCTATTTTTAAGCACTTAGATTTTGATATTCATCTTGCATTTGTGTAACTTAAATATGTAAGATTTAAATTTGTTATGCTTTACTGAAAGAAAATGTGGATTACTAATTTTTATGAAAATATTTTGTTGCCTGAAAATTATATTTCCATATTAGAACTATACATCACACAAAAGAGGGGGTCATTTTTCCTAACCGTATCAAAGTAAAACTCTGTTCCCTCTTCATAGTCTTGTGTGTTCCTCCAGTGTAAATATTTCATCATAGAAATGCTACAGTGCAGAAGGAGACCATTTGGCCCATCGAGTCTGCGCCAACACAATCCCACCCTGGCCCTATCTCCATAAAACCCATATATTTACTCTACTAATCTCTCTAACCTATGAATCCTGGATCACTTGGGGACAATTCAGTATGGCCAATCAATCCATCCCACACATCGTTAGACTGTGGGAGGAAACTGGTGCACCCAGAGGACACTGGGAGAACATGCAAATTTCATACAGATAGTGACCCAAACAGGTCCCTGGAGTTGTGAGGCAGCAGTGCTAACCACTGTACCACCGTGCCACCCGATATTTACCCAACTTTCTCTTTTGAGTATCTCTTCAACCACTGTAGTTCACTGTGTTCCATTCCCCAGTGACAACATAAATAAATGTTCATTAATGTTTTTTCTCACTCTGTTACTGACAATTTCAGTGTTGTAACCTTTTGGGACTGATTCTGAAAGCAGAGTCACCAGCCTTCCTTCCTCCTTTCATTAAAACTTTTCAAAAAAATTAAAAGAGTTTATCCATTGTTTACTCTTTGCCTTCTTAGCACAGCTGTCTCACGGCGCCAGGGACCCGGGTTCAATTCCAGCCTTGGGTCACTGTCTGTGTGGAATTTGCACGTTCTCATTGTCTGAGTGAGTTTCCTCAGGGTGCTCCAGTTTTCTCCCACAGTCCAAAGATGGATGGGTTTGGTGGATTGGCCATGCTCAATTGCCCTTTAGTGTCCCAGGATGTCTAGGTTAGGGGGATTAGCGGCAGGTTACAGGGATAGAGTGGAGAGGGTTGGTCCGTGTGAAATGTTCTATCGGCGAGCCAGTGCACACCCGATGGGCTGAATGCCTCTTTCTGGATATAGGGATTCTATGATTCCGTGATTCATTGGAAATAGTTTAATTGCTGCAATTCCATTGTTTCTCATCCCTGATATCATTCATTTGAATCCTTCTATGTCTTTAGAAGAAGGTGCCAAAAACTGTTTCAATATATTTCTCATGAAAGCATAGCTGCACCACAATAGGCTTTCATCCTTGCCCAAGTAAATTGCCTCCCCATTCCACTGACCAACCTCTGAAGTCTTTCATTGTTGCCTTTAGTCCTTGTGAGACCTTCTACTCTGGTAAGGTGAACTAAACTACGGTGAACTAAAGGAGGACGTGCTCCTGTCTACGTCAATGGCGATGAAGTAAAAAGGGTCGAGAGCTTCAAGTTTTTAGGTGTCCGGATCAACAATCTATCCTGATCCCCCCATGTTTTCACTATAGTTAAGAAAGCCCACCATAATTAAAAAATGCCTCTACTTTCTCAGAAGATTAAAGAAGTTTGGCATGTTAGCTACCATTCTCACCAACTTTTATAGATGCACCCACAAAGAAGGCTTTCTGCGTGTTTTGCAGCTTGGTACGGCTCCTGCTGTGCCCAAAACTGCAAGAAACTACAAAGGGTCGTGAATGTAGCCCAATCCATCACGCAAACCAGACTCTGTCTACACTTTCTGCTACCTTGGCAAAGCAGCCAGCATAATTAAGGACCCTACACACCTTGGGTATTCTGTCTTCTACCTTCTTCCTTCGGGAAAAAGATAAAAAGTCTGAGGACACATACCAACTGACTCAAGAACAGCTTCCTGCTGCTGTTAGACTTTTGAATGGACTTATCATGCATTAAGTTAATCTTTCTCTACACCCTAGCTATGACTGTAACGCTACATTCTGCACTCTCTCATTTCCTTCTCTATGAATGATAAATTTTGCCTGTATAGCGCACAAAAAACAATACTTTTCACTGTATGTTAATACATGTGACAATAATAAATCAAATCAAACTCGTAAAATGATTGGTTTTAGATAAATGTAACCAGTTTGTTAATTTTTCATAGCATAAAGAAACGGTGGTTCCTTACCTGCTGCGACTTCTTAAGGGATTACCCAAAGTGCAATGGATTGAAGAATGCTCAGGGAAGAAAAGTCGAGGTAATGGCATCTCATTTGTGTTCTCTGTTCTGCTTGATTCACTTCCCGCTCTGGGAGCAGAAGAAGCATGTGCTTAAATGACTGTTTCTGTGGCTATTTTTATCTGGTATAGGGTCGTTAATCTATTACCAGCGGCTATAGCTTGAGAAGTGCTACTGCACGTCAAGCATGGTTGACCAGGCACTACTTGTCGCAGATGATTTGGAAGGATTTATAGGCTGATAATCAACCTGTGGCGCCACATTATAAAATGCACCTTCCTGGCCATCAAGTCCCTTCAAGAGGCATCACAGTGGTTAGCACTGCTGCCTCACAGCGCCAGGGACCCAGGTACGATTCCTAGCTTGTGTCGCTGTCTACATTCCATACAGACATTCTCCCTGTGTCTGCGTGGGTTTCCTCCCACAGTCCAAAGATGTGTGGGTTAAGTTGATTAGCCATGCTAACTTGACTCCAGTTTCAGGGGGATTACAGGATAACTATATGGTATTACTGGAAAAAGATGGAAGTCAGTGCTCGATGGGCCGAATCTTCTGTACTGTAGGGATTCAATTCTGTGAAGTCCCAGAGTGGGGCACAAACTGAGTTTCTGGCTCAGAGGCAAGAACGCTGCACACAAGACCCTGTGTTGTCTATTGCAATTGTCAAATTTCAGTGAAATCTTTCATTTTGTATTTTGATTATTATGTACTGTCAGCTCTGTCGTGAATCTGTTTTCAAAACAACCTTGAAATAGAATGGTGAACTCGCGTTCCTTTTTTCACGGTGTTATTGTTGAAATGATATAGATAATAAGGTGAAGGTTTCAGTATGATTCTAAATATTAGCAATACTTTTTGATAGAGGAATCTTTTTCATTAATTAAATATAAATTAATCTCCATGGAGACATGCCTGGAGCATCAAGTCTTCAGTCGAAATAAGGTTAGTGATTGAGAAATTGGGCCAGGATGTGTGGATGTAATTGGATCCCCAAGTGGAAGGTCATACAGCCTCAGTGTTTGTATTTCCATTATAAATAGCTCCTGCGTCACTGTTCACAATGGAAAATGCTTCCGTAAATTTGTAATTACTCCTTCCCCACTGACAGTGAAGTCAGTGCAATGCCTTTGGGTTTTCCCTGACAATCTTGGTCATTGATTAATAGCAGCCCATAAATCACAGGGTCTATTAGATTTGTTTTTCACAATTTGCCATGCTAGTACTTGAACACATGCTCCATGGGCTGATACTCCACTAGCGTTAAAGAATTACTGTATTCTTCTGGAATTTATAATGAAAATAGTTTGAGAAAATGTGTGTTCAAGTGCCAGATATTTCAAAATATTCTAATTTTGCTGTCTGCACTCTTTCCGTGGAAGTAGATATTCTGGTTTATGTTAAAAACTGACAGGAAATCTGCCTGGTGAGGCTTTGCTTTAATGAAAGAAGCACAGTATTGACCCTGGTTCTGTTCTGTGGGGCCCATGAGATTTCAGTCCTTTTTGTTTAAAATCTTTATTAGTGTCACAAGTACGCTTACATTAACACTGTAATGAAGTTACTGTGAAAATCCCCTAGTCGCCACACACTGGTGCCTGTTTGGGTTCACTGAGGGAGAATTTAGCATGATCAACGTACCTAACCAAAACATCTTTAGGATGGTGGGAAGAAATCAGAGCATCTGGAGGAAACCCATGCATACACAGGGAGAGCGTGTAGACCCTGCACAGACAGTGCCCCAAGCTGGGAATTAAACCCGGGTCTCTAACGTTGTGAGGCAGCGGTGCTGTCAGGGAATGCTGTTCTGAAAGAAGTGGAATCCTTTGGCACTTGCTGCCTGTTGTACTGGAAATGGACAGCCCTGGTTGGTCAAAGCTGTTTGCTTATTTTGTAATTGAGATTGCACAGCATGTGGTGAAATACAGAGTGGAATTTCAGCTTTTCCAAAAATGGAAATGGTGTGAAAGAGGAGAATCCTTTGCTTTAATAAGTTGGTGTTAGTTTTTATTGTATAAACTAACGTTTAGTGTCTACAATTTGAAGTGGGAGAAATGGCCTCCTTCTGCACTGTAGGATTCTATGATTCTGCGATCCTAGCTCAATGCTGCCTCAGAGGGAGAAGATCATGGGTATAAATACAATCCAGGGACTGCAGATGGGCCAAATGTCATACAAATATGCATGATGTGGAGATGCTGATGTTGGATTGGGGTGGGCACAATAAAAAGTCTCATAACACCAGGTTAAAGTCCAGCAGGTTTATTTAATATCACGGGTCTTTGGAGAGCTGCTCTTTCATCTGGTGAGTGGACTCCAAAAGCTCGTGATACCAAATAAACCTGTTGGACTTTAACCTAATGTTAGGAGACTTCTTACTATACAAACATGCAAATTTAGAGCAAGCCCTTGAATCTGCTCCGCTATTCAAATAACTTCAGGCTGATGTGGATGTGATTGTGATCCCAACTCCACATTCCTGTCTACCCCTGACAATATTTCATCCATTTACTTATCAAGGATCCATCTAGCTCTGCCTTCAAAATGTTTAAAGAATTTACTTCCACTGTCTTTTGAGGAGAGTTCCAGAGACTCACCTTCCTTTGAGAGGAAAGATTTCTCATCACCTTGGTCTGAAATGAACAGCTCCTTATTTTTAAACAGTAGTCCCTAGTTTTAGCTTTTCTTACGAGAGGAAACATCCTCTCCACATCCACCTTCTCAAGACGCCTCAGGATCTTGTACATTTCAGTCAAGTTGCCTCTTGTTCCTTTAAACTCCAGCAATACACCTCTACTCTGTCCAATCTTTCTTCATAAGATGACCCACCCATTCCATTTTTAGTCTGGTGAACCTTTTCAATGTGTTCTCACCAGTGCTCTGTACAACTGAAGCATAACCTCCCTACTTTTGTATTCAATTCCCCTCACAATAAATGACAACATTCAATTAGCTTTTCTAATTGCTAATTAGACTTGTATATTAACCACAGCTCAGTGACTATCGCTGTGCTGTGCAGATAGATGGATTTGGGCCTGTGTCTGTGGGAGTTTGCGCGTTCTCCCTATGCTTGCGTGGGTTTTCTCCGGGTGCTCCGGTTTCCTCCCACATCCTAAAGATGTTGATTGGCAGAACAAATTCTCCCTAAGTTGTCTCAAATTTGGTTTCATTGCATAGATCTATAAACGTAAACAGGAATCACAGGTAGAAGTGGGAACATCGAGGTGGTGGCGCGGGCTCGTTGGGCTGAAGGGCCTGTTTCCCATGCTGTTTTGTTCTTTGTTCTTTGTTCATTTGCTCTTTTGATGCATAGTTCAGTATGCACCACATCCTGTAACTCCTTTATGTATTTATCTAGCTCCCTTTTAAAAACTGTTTGTGAATTTGTATTGACCACCCTGTCAGTCAGCGCATTCCAAATCCTAACCACATGTTGCATAAAAGGTTTCCTCATACCACTTCTGCCCATCACCTTAAATCTTGCCCTCTGATTATTGACAGTTGTGGGCGGCAAGGTGGCACAGTGCTTAGCAGTGCTCATAGTGCCAGGGACTCAAGTTCAATTCCGGCCTTGGGTCACTGTCAGTGTGGAATTTGCATGTTCTCCCTGTGTCTGCGTGGGTTTCTTCTGGATGCTCTGGTTTCTACCCATAGTCCAAAGATGTGCGGGGTTAGGTGGATTGGCCACGCTGAATTGCCCTTTAGTGTTAGAGGGATGAGCTAAGGTAAATGCATGGGGTTATGGGGATAGGGCCTGGGTAGGGTTGTGGTCGGTGGAGGCTTGATGGCCTCCTTCTGCACTGTAGAATTCTATGATACTTCAGCCATTGGAAACAATCTTTATTTGCTTTTTGTGAACTCATCATGATTTTAAGCTATCCTTTCAAATCTCTCCATCTTCTCTGCTCTTTGTCGAACATCACCAGCTTTAGCTGTAATGATTCATCCCTGGAACCTTTCAAGTAAACATATCCTGTAACATGTCCTAAGCTTTCATGTCTTGGTGTATAATGTCTTGCCCAGAATTGTAAACAATTCTCATGTTGGAGCTGAATTTTTTTTGAGGTTGAGCAGAATTTCCTGACTTTAAATGTGCGGGCTGAATTTTCCCAGCCCCTTGAGTTGGGAAGGTGGACAGAGAGAGGCAAGAAACTAGGATTGGGATAGTTCTGCTGCTGCATATCCACTGGGATGCCTGGGCAGTGGAGTAGTTGCCCGTTCCACAGAGATTGCAGCCAATTTCCATTGCTGAGACCTCACGTAGCAAACTTTTGATTTGACTTGGTTTGATTTATTATTGTCACATATGTTAGGATACAGTGAAAAGTATTGTTTTTTTGCATGCTACATAGACAACGCATACTATTCATAGAAAAGGAAAGGAGAGACGACAGAATATAATGTTACAGACATAGCTAGGTATAGAGAAAAATGGTGCAAGGTAGGTCTATTCAAAAGTCTGATGGGAATAACTGTCCTTGAGTAGGTTGATTTGTGATGTTGGACTTTTGTATCTTTTTCCTGACGGAAGAAGGTGGAAGAGAGAATGTCCAGGTGCATGGGGTCCCTGGTTTTACTGGCTGCTTTTCTGAAGCAACGGGAAATGTAGATGGACAGAGTCAGTGGATGGGAGGTTGGTTTTCATGATGGACTGGACTACATTCAAGACCCTTTGGAGTTTCTTGCTAGTTTAGGATGGTAAGAGACGAGAGTTCTATATTATAATGAGGGAGCTACAGTTGTGGCCACGACCGATGCAGCAGAGGGAGTTTCCACTCCAATCTCCTTGATTCATCTATAGTTCTACTCTCACTTGTTATTAATGTGCGGGCGTGTAAGGGAGGCTGTGTTCCTTGACCTGCAGTGCTGCTAGCCCAGTCCAACACCGGCATCTCTACATCAGTGCTGCTCCCAGCTGTCCCAGTGGGGCTGCTAAAGCTCCAGAGCTGCTGGTCTTTGACTGGGCTGGCAGTGTTGATAGCCAAGCTTGGAGGCTGTCAATCAGGAGGCGGTGTCCCAGGCGATTTGACACTGGCCTAGTGTTGAAGGTGTGGGCTTGGGACCCCCATTTGATCCCAAAATCGGGGTCCAAAATCCACAGGAAAATTATATTTCATGTCTCTTTTTATAGGCCCAGGATCCCTTATGTTTTTGTAACTGCTTTGTTACAGTCTAGAACAAAAGGTCACTTAGATCTGAACTTCACTGCATTGGTAACTTACTACAAATGTCAGAAGAGATGTGCATTTCTCTAGTTTTACATGGTTATCAGTATTCCTTAGTTTTACTCTCCCCTACTGGAAAAGTAGAAAGGTTAATTGGAGTTTATTTCAGAGCTGTTCTGTCGTGGAGGAATTCTGTAACACAGTTAGGACTGAGTATCAAAGTACTTGTAATTCTTGGGTATTAATCACATGTTTAGAACTATCTGCTGTGATTAAGAGAGGTATGAAATAGCCCTCGTTCTGAAGTAGGGGAGGGTTTCATCAATCGTTACTAATTTGCCTTTTGTGCTGGAGTATCTATTTTTAAAGCATTTCTTTTGTTCATAGAATCCCTAAATGCAGGAGAAGGTTGTTGGGCCCATTGAGTCTGAACTTAAGAGCATAAGAACTAAGAGCAGGAGTATGCTGTCTGGCCCCTCAAGCCTGCTCTGTTATTCAATAAGATCATGTCTGCATCAACTGTCCGAAAGATCATCATACCCTAGCCCAACTCTCTACCAACCGTTTGCCACGGTTTTCTCCCACAGTCCAAAGATTGCAGGTTGGGTGGATTGACCATGCTAAATAGTCCCTTAGTATCCCAAGATGTATGGGTTAGGGGAATTAGTGGGGTAAATACGTGGAGTTACGGGAATAGGGTGGGATTCTCTTCGATAATGCAGATTTGATAGGTTGAATGCCTTCCTCCTGTACTGTAATACCAGTATGGATTTGCTGGACTAGATGGTCTATTTGTGTTGTAAATACGTGATTTATATTGGAGTGGGTCGATAGAAGGTGTTATCCTATTACCATTTAAATTAAATGTGTCTGTATGTGCTGAATGTAACAGAATTTCTCAGTCTTTGGCTGGATAATGTTACTGTTATGAATCTAGACACTGCAATGAAGTCACTGTGAAATTCCCCTAGTCACCACACTCCAGCACCTGTTTGGGTTAAAGCACCGAACCAGCATGTCTTTCAGAATGTGGGAGGAAACTGGAGCACCTGGAGGAAACGCATGCAGACATGGGGACAATGTGCAAGCTTCACACAGACAGTGACCCAAGCCAGGAATCAAACCCAGGTCCTCAGCACTGTGAGGCAGCAGTGCTAACCACTGTACCAGCATGAGCTGTGCATCTGTAACTTGTAACAGCATATGATATTGGCTGAAGTTCAAGATTTTTAACGCCTGTGAAGGATTTTTTTACATTGCCCCCATATGTCGGGGTAAGCTTGCTTAGGAATGGAAAGTTGCTGAAGACACAGCTTAAATATTACAGTTAGGTTGACCATGCGGGGAGGAGTGTGGGTCTGCAAGGATAGAATTACTCAGAATTTGTTCATTTTCCTATCTTGCAGGAAAGCTTCCAGTTGCCGAAAACTTCAGCTTCTGTTTGGTGACTCTACTTTTCGATGTAGCCCAAAGAGAACCTACATTAAGGGTACAGGTGAGGCATTGTTTTGATAGCTCCGAAAAATTACTTTTGTTAGAAATATCTAAAATCTTAGTAATCAGTGATCAATTAGATTATGTAATTGTGCACATCTTACAAGAGTTCCAATTTAAACTGATAGCCATACTGTTGAAACAGTTCAATTTGACATGTACTGTTTGACTCAGAACCATAGAATCCCTGCAGTGCAGAAGGGGGCCTTTTGATCCATTGAGTCTATGCTAACCATAACCCCACATATTTACCCTGCTAGTCCCTCTGATACTAAGGGGCAATTACTTGGCCAGTCAACCTAACCCAACATCTTTGGACTGTGGGAGGAAATGGGAGCACCCAGAGGAAATCCATGCAGACATGTGGAGAATGTGTAAACTCGACACAGGCAGTGACCCAAGCTGGGTTCCTGATGCTGTGAGGCAATAGTGCTAATCACTGTGCCACTGTGCTGCCCTTTGACAGAAAAAGACTTGCATTATTTACCTTAAGTGGTAGAAGCACTTTCCATTCCTCATCACATTTGTAGGACTGTCTGTCAAATTGCTGCTCTGTGCAGCGCTCTTGCATTTAAAACTCATTTTTAAATGAAAGAATTAAGAGAGTTTGGTAGACACTTCAGAAAATGAGTCACAGAAATCTAGCTTGCAGGTACAGAAGATAATAAAGAAAGCAAATGGAATCTTAGCAATTAAAACTTTAAAAAAAAGGTAAGAAAGTACTGTTGCAACTATACAAGGCATTGGTGGCTGCACATGGAGTATTGTGCAGAGTTTTGGTCCCCTTACTTGGGGAAAGATGTAGTGACATTGGAGACAGTTCAGAGGAGGTTCACTAGATTGAATCCAGAGATGAAGGGTTTGTCATATGAAGAGAGATTGAACAGTTTAAGCCTATACTCTCAGGAATTTGGAAGGATGAAGGGAGATCGAATTGAGATCAAGATGATAAAAGATATGGATAAAGTAGACATAGAGCGGATGCTTCAGCTGGTGGAGCATTCTAGGATGAGAGGTCATAGTCTTAGAATAAGGGGTAGCAAATTTAAAACAGAGGTGAGGAGAAATTACTTCTACCGAAGGGTTATGAATCTATGGAATTCGCTACCCCAAAATATGGTGGGTGCTGTGACAGTGAATAAATTTAAGGAGGAGTTGGATGTATTTTTAATTGATAATGTTGTTGAAGGGTTATGGGGAGAAGGCAGAACGATGGGGATGAGGAGCGTATCAGCTGTGATCGAATGGCGGAGCAGACTTGATGGGCCAAATGGCCTAATTCTGCACCTGTATCTGATGAACTATATAATGACTTCTGTCATTTTTGTTTTATTTCACAGATTCTGGAGGCAATACTAGATGTCATGGAAGTGCTGCTGGGGATGTGTTTGGCACCTCAGACTCAGGATAAAGGTATTGATAGAATGCCCTGAAACAACAGACTTGCAAGATGCTACTTGTGAAGAAACTAATAATAAGCCTTGATATCATGGAGTAGTGAACTTCTAATGTAAACTTGGATTCAGGAAAGATGTCAGATGTAGGATTCAATGATAGGGTCCCAGTTAAAGGGGGGAGGAAAAAAAACTTAGATATCTTTAATAAGAAGGTGATGGAATATCAAACATTACCATGAATGCATCTAGAAACCTGAGCACGTTTTCTGTTTGAAAAGTTGATGCAGGGATATTTATTCCCAGAAACATTTGATTTAATTTAATTTATTATTGTCACGTATATTAGTATACAGTGAAAAGTATTGTTTCCTGCGTGTATACAGACAAAGCATACCAGTCATAGAGAAGGAAAGGAGAGAGTGCAAAATGTTGCTGTCATAGCTAGGGTGTAGAGAAAGATCAACTTAAGGCGAGGTAGGTCCTTCCAAAAGTTTGATGGTCACAGAGAAGAAGTTGTTCTTGAATCAGTCGGTATGTGACCTCCGATTTTTGTATCTTTTTCCCGATGGAAAAACGTGGAAGAGAGTATGTCTGGGGTGCATGAGGTCCTTAATTATGCTGGTGGTATCGTGATAAGGGAAATATAAGTGGTTTGAAATGGTAGATCAGAGGGAAGAGTTATTGATAAACTGCAAACTGCTCATGATTATTACTTTTGGTCACGGATATCTTGGTTAAAAGGTCAGAAGGTGCTTTTGAATCCTGCACCAATTTGCTGCATCTTAGCTGTGGACATGTTTACTGAGGAGCACATTTTAAGAGGTTAAAAACCCTAAGAAACTCTACATTTGTATTGAATCCATCAGTTTCAGTTTTCACATGTTGGAGATAATGTGAAACATTACATCACTAAAACAGAAACAGAACATCACTAAAATATCTAGTTTTATTGAGCTATTGCTAAAATACTAATTGTAAGTATCAATGATGTGGAAATGCCAGCATTGGACTGGGGCGGGCACAGTAAACAGTCTCACAACACCAGGTTAAAGTCCAGCAGGCTTATTTGGTTTCATGAGATTTCAGAATGCTGCTTCTTCATCAGGTGAGTGCAGAGGAGTGCAGACAAAGACTTAATTGCAAGATAATGGTTGGAATGCGCGTCTTTTCAGGTAATCAAATCTTTACAGGCGCAGACAGTGCTAGTGAAGAGAGGGATATTCACAGGTTAAAGAGATGTGAATTATCTCAAGCCAAGGCAGTTAGTAGGATGCCGTGAGTCCAGGCCAAATGGTGGGGGTTAGACATAGTGTGACTTACATAGTGTAATCCCCAACAACGTGTAGCCTCCACTTGTACTATCTGTACCTGTAAAGATTTGATCACTATAAAGACTTGCATTCCAACCATTATCTTGCAATTGAGTCTCTGTCTATATATGGCATATTTGTGAAGCCTACCTCTCCATTCACCTGATAAAGGAGCAGCACTCTGAAAGCTCGTGATACCAAATAAACCTGTTGGACTTTCACCTGGTGTTGTGAGGCTTCTTGCTGTTAATGTCAAGTTGTGAAACTTCTTTCTGTAAATATCAAATTCAGTATTAGTGTTCCGTTGACTTGCTTTTTATTAACAGCAAGTTTTGCCTCTCTGCAGAAACCCTGTGCAGATATGCTGTGCCTTGCTTGATGGGAATTTGCAGAGCATTTGGACGTTACAGTAACATGGACGAATCTCTTCTTTCAAAGCTGTTTCCCAAAATAACCCCACAATCACTGAAAGCTCCTCATGAGATGGATGGACTGAGGCGACGCTCCTTTAATGATTTTCGATCAATCCTGCCCAGCTCTCTTCTGACGGCTTGCCAGTCATGCGACAGTTTACGGCACAAAGCCAGCAGCGTAACCAATGTCTGTCAGGTTAAAGACAAAATTCAATTTTCGTGTTAACCATGTGCATTAAGTTTCTAAAAGATTTTTTTTAATGTTTAAAGTTTATTTTTATTAGTCACAAATAGGTTTACATTAACACTGCAATGAAGTTGCTGTAAAAATTCCCTAGTCACCATTCTCTGGCACCTGTTCAGTTACACTGAGGGAGAATTTAGCACACCCAATCCACCTAACCCCATAATACCATGCATTTACCCTATATCATTCCTCTGACACTAAGAGGCAATTTAGCACGGCTAATCCAGCCACGCCACACATCTTTGGACTATGGGAGGAAACCGGAGCACCCAGAGGTAATGCGTGCAGACTTCGCACAGACATCAAGACGGGATTCGAATCCGGGTCCCTGGCGCTATGAGGCAGCAGTACTAATACCATGCTGCCCTTCTCCCTTATCACAATTAAATTCAAGTTGAATGGTCTTATCACAAACTTCAAAAATTTATTTGCAAAAGTAAATTTTAAGTTTCCTTTACTGTTTTCTGCAAAAGAAAGTTCTGTATTTTAGAAGAAAGTGAAAATACTGATAAATTAGCATTTAACTTGGGAAGTATAAAATTGTTCTAGTATTGACTCCATTAGGATATGCATTAATTCATGCTAAAGCATTCACTTTTATCCTTTTAAGTTTAATACCCGGTATGTGTTGAATCAGCTGTTGTTACAATGTTTTTGATGTAGTAGCTTCAATTCAGTTTCACAGTTTTTTTGCATATTGTCATTCTTTTTATATAACTGCAGGCAAGCCCTGAACGCTCTACTGCTGCTCCTAGTTCACCTGGAGCAACCAATTTGCACTATTTTGAAGGTAAGGTGCTGCGCCTTTAATGTTACAAAGATTGCATCAATGGTTTCATTTTTAACAAAACCGTACCTATTTAAAATGCACTGACCTATGTTGTAAAATAAACAAAAATGCATACGGTTAGTTTATATCAAAATAGGATGACTGAATATTTCAAAATGCATCTAGTTAACTGAAGAATGTCATCACAAATTTTCATGTTAGACAAATAGACAAATGTCTGATGTTTGTTTCCCTTGTTTCGGGGACAGGAGGGGATGGGATTGGGGAGTGGGTTAATTCCAATTAACAAAAGACCAGCAGAGTTGCCTCTTTCAGTGCTGTATTTTTATTGTTCTTGGACGAAGTTGGGTTATGTTTTAATGTGAGTACTCCTGAATTTTGGCTTTCTGTGCCATAGGTTCTTACCTCCCTGACGGCAGTGCTGTGGATCCACATTATTACTTCTCCACCATTAGCTCAAGTTTCTCGGTCTCTCCACTGTTTACTGGCTGCAGTACAAAAGAGTTTCATATTCCACTAGAATACCTCCGCCAGCTACTTCAAATGGTACGTGCGTTCTTGAAACCCAACCTTTGGTCAAACTTTCACACATCCCCTCTCACTTGTGTGCTGTCTGCTCCCTTATCTTTGTCTTGTTGTGAAATATTGGTGTCGGTGGTATAGTGGTTTGCACTGCTGTCTCACCAGTGTGACCTAGGCTCAATTCTGGCTTGGTTCACTATCTGTGCTAGTGATAGTATCACTATCTCCTCGTGTCTGCGTGGGTTTCTTTCTGCTGCCCCGGTTTCCTTCCCATAGTCCGAAAGCCGTGCTGGTTAGCTGCGTTGGCCATGTTAAATTCTCTCTTGGTGTACCCAAACAGGCACTGGAGTTTGGCGACTAGGGGATTTTTACAGTAATTTCATTCCAGTGTTATGCCTCCTTGTGACAATAATAACCTTAGACTTCAAAAAAATTTAAATTTTATATGAAAGGAATAATAATTGTTTTTGAGCTGTATAAATGCACACACCTTAGCTGTATTCATTATAATATATTGTGAAACTTTATCTTTGTGTACATTTACTGTTAAACTTTTCATTATAAATTCCTGACCAACATACGTGTGGCATGCTGTAAGTGCACATGGGTAGCTGGAGCATCAGCATTAGTAATTGCAAAGTGACAAATTTCTTGTATGAGTTTGGGGATAAGAACTTGTAAATGCAAGTGCAGGATTTTTGTCTTTGAAATGGGGATGAATTATGTTAAGCCAAATTATCTCCTGACTTCTAACACTGCTTCACCTGCTTTTTGTTCAATCTGTCCATTTGCGATAGCAGTTCACTTCAGGCACCAGAAAACAAGGGTGTGGATTCGCAGGATGGTAGAATTATAGAATCTCTACAGTGCAGAAGGAGGCCATTCAGCCCATCGATTCTGCCCAACAACAATGCCATCCAGGTCCTATCCCCGTAACGCCATGTATTTACTCTGCTGATCTCCTAACATAAGGGTCAATTTAGCATGGCCAATCAACCTACATGCATATCTTTGGACTGACAGAGGAAACTGTAATACCCAAAGGAAACCCACGGTGGGAGAACATGCAAACTCCACAGAGAGTGACCCAAGTCGGGAATCGAACCCTGGTCCCTGGAGCTGTGAGACAGCAGTGTTAAGCACTGTGTCACCCTGGTTCAGGAGAGCTCCTGATTTAACAAGTGATTAAGAAAAAGGTGGACTCTAAAGTTTACGGCTGGGATTTTACGGCCACGCGCATCTGAAACAGTAAAATCCCGCCCAAGTTCAATTGATCTTTCCACGGTCCATCCCTCGCCCACTATGATTCATTCCCCTGGCAGGCGGAATGGTAAAATTCCAGCCTTCATTTCTGCTAATATTAAACCAGCATCCTATATCTGCTCATTCAGGTTCATTATTTGTGAAAGATTTTGGAAAAAGTATTATAACAGTTCCACAAAATTAACCCTGTGGTTCTTAGGAGCACAGAATAGTTTTAATTCTATCTTCCCATTTTTGTTTTGGTTGAGAGATTGAGATGAGCTTGTCCTGGAACCTAAATGCTGGATTTCAGTTTTTCTAATAACGAACAGTGGCATCCTCCACAGGTGACTGTGTAGCCCCAGCTTGTTAGAGTTATCTTCTTTAGGTTGCCTGATTCATTATATGACTGAAAAATGTTTCCCTGTTTCTCCCCTTAGGTTAAAAGGATCGTAGCTGAGTCAGTCTTGAAAACACTGGATGCAATATTGGCAGAGGTTACTGAGGTGAAGAATCACTCCTTGCTTTGGAATTATACTGTTTGCTGCTGCTTTATTAACCCAGATTAAAGTGGTCTAAAATGAAATGATTGGGATGGGGTGTAGACAACACAATGGATTATTATTCACTGTCACCTCATTCCTAGCAAGTGGGTTCAAATCTAAACCAGAATGAAGGGACAAACTCCATTTCGACGTTCACGTCATCACCCAGTTTCCTCATTGGCACAAAGTACCAGTTTTCAGGCTGCTTTCAAGATCAGTGGCTCAAAGTCCACCCTGAGATTAGCCTTCACTAAAGAGGCTCACTGGATGACTGGAATTAAAGGAACAATCACAATGGTGCATTTCAGAGAATTGTTCGGAAAAGGAGGTTGAGGCCAAATGCTGGAACAGAGTTACACTCTGTAACATCTTGAGCCCGGTTTCTGCCATAGACAAATTTATATTCTACTTGTGGCTGACAGGGGTACAGAGAAGGTGGAGACTCTGCAGATGTCATCATTATATATGTTATCAATCAAGAAAGTCATATCAAGTGCTTAAAACATGGCACACACTGTGGGCTGGAAACTGCAACCTCACCCCTATCCTCCAACCTGTTTTCAGCATCTGCTTCATGATTTGTCAGCTGAACAAGACGGAGGCAGATCGGTTTGTTCACCGTGAGATTTTTGTGTGTTTTGGATGTCATTGCTGCTGTTTACTCGGAGCTGGTAGTTCATTACCAGCAGTTAGGAAGGCAAATGCAATGTTAGCATTCATGTCAAGAAGTCTCAAATACAGTAGCAGAGAGATATAAGGCTCTGGTCAACCCCATTTGGAGTATTGTGAGCAGTGTTCGGCTCCATGTCTGAGGAAGGATGTGTTGGAAAGGGTGCAGAAGAAGGTTCACAAGATTGAAGTCTGGAATGAAGACCTTGTTGTATGAGGAACAGTTGGGGATTCTGGGTCTGTATTCGTTGGAGTTTAGAAGGATGAAGGAGGATCTTATTAAAACTCACAGGATACTGCTAGGCCTGGATAGAGTGGAAGTGGAGAGAATGTTTTCACTAGCAGGAAAAACTAGAACTAAAGGGTACAACCTCAGGGGATGATCTTTTAAACCAGAGATGAGGAATTTCTTTAGCCAGAGAGTGGTGAATCTGTGGAACTCTTTGCTGTAGAAGGCTGTGGAGGCCAGGTCACTGAGTGTCTTTAAGACAGAGATAGATAGGTTCTTGATAAGGTGATCAGGGGTTATGACAAAAAAGGCAGAAGAATGGGGATGAGAAAATATCAGCCATGATTGAATGGCGGAGCAGACTCAATGGGCTGAGGGGTCTAATTCTGCTCCTATGTCTTATGGTGTTATTACCATTGCTGCCTGTTCCCGTTGCATTTATAGGTAAGTGGCAATGAGACACTATCCCAGTCACAGTACCTGAACTACAACAACAAGGCATTAAAAAGTCTCTGGGAAGAAAGCCCATTGTGCTTCTTTTTAGAATTGCGCAGTATTATGGCTATGGCTGTATCATATCTGGGAATGCTTGCTCGAATTGGAAATCCTCTGTTCCCCGGAAATGGTTAAAATTTCCTACCACACTTCAAAGATGTGCAGGTTAGGTGGATTGACCATGTAAAATTATCCTTCAGCATCTGGAGATGTGTTGGTTAGGGGGATTGGTAGTGTAAATATGTGGTGTTATGGTGATTGGGGGTGGCATGGGTAAGATGTTCTGTCGGAGAGAAGATGCAGACTGGATGGGCCGAATGTCTTTCTGCACTGGAGGGATTCTATGATCTGGAGTTCACTTTCTGAAAGGGGATCTGAAAACAGGTCACACGCTAACTTTCAAGAGGAAGTCCAATTTCTACTTGAAAAAGAATGCATTGCAAGACCATGGAGATATTGCAGATTTGGGACTAATTGGATAGCTCATTCAAAGAGCTGGTATGGGCAAAGAGCCTTCACTTGTTCTGTCAAGATCCGAAGCGTAGAAATGTTGCAGATCTTTTTGGTGGGATAATACACAGTATTTACAGCCTATCTGAGGATGTAAACTCTGCCGTTTGCTATTTTCTGGAAAGAAGCTGAGTTGGCAACACTGATTTCCAAGGGTTTTATCTGAATAGAGTCAAAACATGCTTGATTTTCTGAAACGAACGTCGCAATAATTGTTAGGTCTGTTTTGCTAATTAGGCAAACGCCAATTTGGATCTGTACTATCGAAACTTCAGTGACCCTCTTTATGTGGTGGTGTTTAAGATGCTGAGAGACACTTTGTATCACATGAAAGGTAAGCTGTTTGCAGTAGTATTATTTATTAAATTGTTTGAAACCTAGGAATTGGATGCCCTTGGAATATTTCCTGCAACTCCTGTTCAATATTTGCTATGGTACCTTGTTTTATTCCATTATGTGTGGGAATTTGCTTCACTCCAGTGAATGGGCTGATTGGGTCCCACCTGAGGTTAAGGTAAAGGATATAGACTTAGAGGCAGGTCACCATTTCTATCCAGCATTAAAGAAATGTCAGCAAAAAATATTTCTTCCACAGGTAGGGTGGTACGGTGGCACAATGGTTAGCACTGCTGCCTCATAGCTCCAGGGACCTGGGTTCAATTCTGGCCTTGGGTGACTGTGTGGAGTTCGCATGTTATCCTCTGTGTCTGTGTGGGTTTCCTCTGGGTGCTCTGGTTTCTTCCTGCTGTCCAAAGATGTGGTTAGGTGGATTAGCTATGCTACATTGCCCCTTAGTGTCCCAAGATGTATAGATTGGGGGAATTAGCAGGGTAAATATGTGGAGTTATGAGAATGGGGCCTGGGTAAGATGCTCTGTCAGAGTTGGTGTAGACTTGGGCTGAGTGGCCTCCTTCTGCATTGTAAAGATTCTGGAAAATATAAGTTTGTGAATCAGCATATGTTCTAAGCAACTCAGACGGGCTATCAGTGCCATTTGTGTGTTCCTGCCTGACAATAGTGTGATGCTGTTAATGGATGCATCAGTGTTTTTGAGAGCTTGGTTAAGTTCAGTTGCCGAAATCGCTTTGCTGCCCTTTCAGCATTCGTTTCTTTGGCCCTCACAGATCTCCAGACAGCGTTTGTGAAGGAGGTTCACGATTTTGTGCTCGAGCAGTTTAACAGCAGCCAGTCAGAACTGCAGAAGATCCTGCATGATATGGACTATATCCATCATGAGTTTAACCCTCTGAAACTCAGGTGTCAAGCAAATGCGGCATGTGTGGATTTAATGGTGTGGGCCGTCAAAGACGAACAAGGTAGAGAATATTTGAAAGAGTTCAGAAATCTCATATTTTCTGTCTATTTGGATGGGACAGTAGTTAGCACTGTTGTCTCATAGCGCAAGGGACCCGGGTTCGATTCTGGCCTTGGGTCACTGTCTGTGTGGAATTTGCATATTCTCCTCGTGTCTGCGTGGTTTCCTCCAGGTGTTCCGGTTTCATCCCACAGTCCAAGATGGCCATGCTAAATTGCCCCTTAGGTCCCTGGTCCCTGATGCATGGGTTAGAGGGATTAACAGAGTAAATATGTGGGAATAGGGCCTGGGTGGGATTGTTGTCGGTGCAGACTTGATGGCCTGAATGGCCTCGTCTTTGCACTATCGGGATTCTATGATTTGCTGTACAGTATTTTTTTCTTTTGAATGGCCCAATGAAGTTTTGTGTTGTGGCCACAGAAGGCTAAATATTTTATGGGTCCTTTTTTAGTATATCAGTAACTTCCTACCCTTAAAGGACTTCCTTTACTAAGATATGTTTCCATGAAGGTGACTCTTCATTCCCTTCACTGCTTTAGCACCTTTTTTTTCCTGACACAGGATATTTATTCAGATTTCAAGATTTCAACACCAGGGCCAGATGGAGATCCTGACCCCATGCTTGCTGGCAGGGGCCCTGACAATGAGGCATGGGGTCTCCCATTCTGATACCTGTCCCTGAGGCCCCACAATTTACTGATATCCACAGCTTTTACAGGGATATATGTGTGAACATATGCAAATAAGTTGTTTATTTATTGGTCTTTTAATGACAATTTTTCAATACATTTTACGGAAACAGTATACTTGAGAGTAATGAGTAAAACAGATGATAGTAACATGAAGTACAGCCTACATTTATGGTTACATAAGAGTAAGTTCTATTTTTTCAGAGGTTTAACTTGTGGCATTCTTTTAACGAAGGTGCTGAAAATCTTTGCTCAAAACTTTCGGAGAAACTGCAGTCGAAGACTTCCAGCAAAATAATTCTGTCGCACATGCCCCTGCTGATTTGTTGTTTGCAGGTATATTTAAATAATGAATATGAAGGAATGATGTTTATTTATTATTATCACAAGTAGGCTTACGCAATGTAATGAAGTTGCTGTGAAAAACCCCTAGTCGCCACACTCTGGTGCAGGTTTGGATACATTGAGGAAGAATTTAGCATGGCCAATGCACCTAACCAGCACATCTTTCAGACTGTGGAGTACCTAGAGGAAACCTACACAGACGTGGGGAGAATGTGCAAACTCTGTAGAGACGGTGACCTAAATCCAAGAATTGAACCTCGGTCCCTGGCGCTGTGAGGCAGCAGTGTAATCACTGTGCCACCCACGATGTTATTCCCTGGGTTTTCTACAAAGTGTCAGGCTGTTTGGTGGCACCCTTGCATTGACATAGGTAGGTAGTGGGTTCAAGCACTATGTCGAGGATTTGATCACCTAATCTAGGTTGACATGGCATTAATGAGAGAGAGGCAGCCGTTAGAGAAGTTATCTTTTGGAGGAAATGTTTAATTGGTGCCTATTATCATGGGTGCAAATAAAAAATCCTAAGGAAAAGAAGGTATCCTTCTAGTATCCTGGCCAGCACTGAATTTCCCTACAAAAACAACACTAATTGCATCAGTTAGGGCACCATGATCCACAAAGGCTTGGAGGGCCAAAGGGCCTATTCTTAAAGAAACCTATCAGATTATGAAGGGAATGAATAAGATAGAAGCAAGGAGGTTGTTTTCATTGGCAGGTGAAACTAGAACTAGCCTCAAAATAGGATAAGCAGATTTATGACTGAGTTGAAGAGGAACTTCTTCACGCAAAGGGTTGTGAATCTGGAATTCCCTGCCCAGTGAAGCAGTTGAGGCTACCTTGTTGAATATTTTTAAGACAAGGATAGATAAATCTTTGAACAGTAAAGGAATTAAGGGTTATGGTGAACGAGTGGGTAAATGGAGCTGAGTCCATGAAAAGATCAGCCATGATCTTATTGAATGACAGAGCAGGCTCGAGGGACCAAGTGGCCTAATCCTGCTCCTTGTTCTTATGTTCTTACGTTATGTTCTTTGTTTGTTCTCATTTCCAAAGAAATTAAAAATGTGATACACTTTGGGAAGTTTTGAGGACAAGAAAGAGAGCACAGTTTTTTTGCCTTTCCTACTGCTTACCTGTCATCGTATTTCCAACCAAGGGTGGCGTAGGGTGTTTTTCAATACAATGTGATGCTCCAAATCCATCTCCACAACAGGGCAATGGAAGGTTGTTGTGTGTATTGTTTTTGTTTAATTCATTCAAGGGATGTAGGCTTCACTGGCTGCTGGCCTGAATGCCCCTGGGGAGATGGTGGTGAGCTACTGCCTTGAACTGCTGCAGTGCTGTGCTACGGGTACACCCACAGAGAGTGTAAAGTTGTGCAAAAGAGAAAATGCTGGAAAATCTCAGCAGGTCTGGCAGCATCTGTAAGGAGAGAAAGCAGCTTTGTCAAAGCATCTGGACTTGAAATGTCAACTGTTTTCTTATAGATGCTGTCAGACCTGCTGAGATTTTTCAGCATTTTCTCTTTTATAGAACATAGAACACTACGGCCCTTCAGCTGTTGCGCCGGTCATATTCCAACCTTCCAGGCCTATCTATAACCCTCAATCCTATTAAATCCCATGTACTCATCTAGAAGTCTCTTAAAAGACCCCAACGAGTTCGCCTCCACTACCATTAATGGCAGCCGATTCCACTCAATTAGTACCCTCTGAGTGAAAATCTTATCCCTGACATCTCCTCTGTATCTAATCCCCAGCACCTTAAACCTTAAACCTGTCATGTCCTCTCGTAGCGACCATTTCAGCCCTGGTAAATAGCCTCGGAGAATCCATGCTATCTATACCTCTCAACATCTTATAAACTTTTATCAGATCGCCTCTCATCCTTTGTCTCTCCAGGGAGAAAAGATCTAGCTCCTCAACCTATCCTTATAAGGCATGCCATCCAATCCAGGCAACATCCTTGTAAATCTCCTCTGGATCTTTTCAATAGCTTTCACATCCTTCTTGTAGTGAGGTGACCAGAACTGTGCACAGTATTCCAAGTGGGTCTTACAAATTTGCAGCATTATCTCCAGACTCCTAACTCAATCTCTCAATTGACAATCAAGCTTTTGCATTTACAATCAATACAATGGTAGGTTGACACTACTAAATTGTGAAACACAATGTTTGCACAATTTTACACTCCCTTTCTAACAACACTGTGGGTGTACCTATAGCACAGGGACTGCAGCAGTTCAAGGCGGTGGCTTACCACCACTTCCCCCAGGGCATTTGGTTTGGTTTCAGATTCCAGCATCTGCAGTAAATCCAGTGTAAAATTGATAATTACTTCGCTATTCCAATCGACAGTTGAAACACTGTCTGTTGTTTCTCCATTTTAGCTCAGGGACCAAATGTAGTGTTTCACTTGCTGTCCAGACTAAGATCAGTTAAATTCAACCAACTATGAATCAACCACGGGAACTTTTGTTGTTTGGTTAGTGCTGTACGCTGGAAAATATGGACATGCAAGTACAACAGCAGGAGGAAGTAAATGTCTCTGAACAGGAAATGTGTGTAGCTGCAAGACCTTTACTGTGGGAGATGTTACTCAATATGCTGAGGAAGTGCCAAAGTGGCAACATTTTTCCTGTTTTAACATGTTTCGTGAATTGACGCTCAGATTAATGTCAAAATCGCTTATCTTTAACAGGATGCAACCATTTTTGAGGGAAGTAGTGTCAACTTACCATTGTATTGATTCTAAATGCAAAAGCTTGATTGTCAATCCTTTTTTTTAACGGTTTTCTTTTACTTTGCAATTAATTTGCTTGCTGGTATCAATCACCCAACTTTGGGTGTTGCTTGCACTTTTCATTTCAAAATATTTTCTTTTATCCAACCAGGGTCTGGGACGTTTGTGTGAGCGATTCCCTGTCGCAGTTCATTCTGTCACAACATCGCTAAGGGATTTTTTGGTGATCCCTTCGCCAGTACTTGTCAAAGTGTACAAATACCACAGTCAGTACAGTTCAGGTAACTGGATGCTTAACTCATAGTGTAGCTATAGTCCGTTGCAAATTTGTGAATGGTCTATGTTTAAAAACAAAACATTGTGGCCCAGAAACATACTGAGGAATTTTTGTAACAAGGAAATTGAAGTTTATTTATTAACGTCATAAGTAGGCTTACAGTAACACTGCAGTGAAGTTACTGTGAAATTCCAGTAGTCGCCACAGTTCAGCGTTTGTTCGGGTCAATGAACCTAACCACCTATTCTTATTGGCAAAGACGTAGAGGAGAAGGGCCAGCCTAGAACGTTCTAAGCAAATGCAGTACATGGTGGTGAAATTGTGGCAACAGATTCCTCATTTGGTTATATTCTGTGTAATTTAAAATGACGAAGTAAGTGAGTCTTTGTTGCAAAAATACAGACTAACTGCAAATGAAGAAAACACTCAGTTGAGTACATACCATGCTGTGTTAACTCCACAGTTATGCAGCTCTTCCTTGTAGCTTTTCCCTGCCTGGTTGATGTTCAGTAATTCCCCCTTCAGGTACCATGCCCTAAGAAGGTATTGGTGACCATGGGCTTCCATTAGATTGGTCCATGATTGTGCTTGGCAAAGTACTGCATTGGTTTGCCATTATCGTCCATAGGAAGGCTGACCAGGCCAGGAAACTCTCCTCTTACTATCTGCCATAAGACATATTGAAAGGATTTGCAGGCTGATAGCCGGTTTGGTACATTACAAATGCACCTTCTGTGGCCACCAAGTCCTGAAGTGGGACTTCAATACATAGTTTCTGGCCTATAGTTAGAAGGCTACCACTGCCTCTGTCCTTTAATGAAAATCCTGAGAAATTTTCTTCTTCGAGCTCCCACCTCGTGGAAGAAACTGCAGGTCTCAATTCACAACCAAGAACCTGTTCCGAAAACTTTGTTCTCATTTTGACAGCTGTGACAAATTCCAGGACCGCGGCTGAGACAATCCATAATGTTCTAAAATAATGAGCACCATTCTGCATCGAAAACTCCACAGTGTTTTAAAAACAAGTCAAATTGTCCTATTTCCTAGCATTAACGGATCGTTTAAAAATCCAGGATCCAAATCTGCTTCAGTTAGATCATGATTCCTTCAAGATAAATCATTAAGAGTGAATCTGCATCTTTGCGAATGTTAGTTTTCCGTTGGGCTATACCCTATCTATCGACCAAATTCTGTTAGTTGTTGAAGCATTTTGTTGCCAGTTAAACAATATAACAACCTAGGGGTTGGGGAGGGGGCAAAATACTATCTCCGTCTCATTTTCGTGGTGGAGGTAATAACGGGGAAAAAGGTTTTGTTAAACCAGATATGTGGCCTCATTTGTAGTTTCCTAGGAGACTTTTATAAACCATTAATATTCCCATAACAATGCAATTTTGTTTTTTGTTAAAGGAGGTGCTGATATTAAAATAAGCGTAACAAATGAACATTCAGAGGCAACTGTGCTATCCTCGAAGAAAAACCAGCCATCAATGTATGAACAGCTGAGGGACATTGCTATTGACAACATTTGCAGGTAAGAAAAACTAAAGCTATGTATGCTGTTACATTGCTATATATATAAATAAAGAACATCCTCATGATGCCAGGGACCTGGGTTCAATTCTGGCCTTGGGTAAATGTCTGTTATTCTCCCCATGTCTGTGTGGGTTTCCTCCGGGTGCTCCAGTTTTCTCCATGGTCCAAAGATGTGCAGGTTTGGCCATGCTAAATTTCCATTTAGTGTCCCAAGATGTGTTGGTTAGGAGGATTAGTGGGGCAAATAGGTGGGGTTACAGGGAACAGGTCTGAGTGGGATTTCCCATTGGTGTCAGGGCAATTATGTGGGGTTACAAGGATAGGACCTGACAGGATTGTTGTCGATGCAAATTCGATGGGCCGAATGGTCTCCTTTTGCACAGTTTATCATTCTATTCATCTGTTCTATCCATTTTACATCCCAAAGTACATTAGAATCAGGGATTTATATTTGAAACATGGTCACTGTTATATGGGCAAGCACGACAGCCATTTTCCTTGCATTTACACAGTGCATTTAACACGTTCAGTGTGGAGTTTGAACATTATCTCTGTTTCTGGGTGGGTTTTCTTTGAGTGATTGAGTTTCTTCCCACAGCCCAAAGACCTGCAGATTAGGTGGATTGGCCATAGTCAAAAAAAAATGTCTCTTAATATCCAAAAATGATTAGATTAGGTGGATTAACCATGGTAACTGTATGTGGTATAGGGATAAGGTTGGGAATAGGGGTAGGGTAGGATACTCTGTCAGAGAGTCGGTGCAGACTCGATGGGCTAATGGCCTTCTTCTGTACTGTAAGGATTCTATTACAGTCACAAGAACATCCTGAGGTATTTCACAGCCAGCAAAAATGTTAATCAATGCTCAAATGGAAAGTTTTTCAGCAGCTAATCTTCACACACAACCCCATAATCAACAATAGACTATCTACCAATATTCATTACAACTCCCTGACTATCTGGACTACAGCTCTTCACACCCTACATCTTGTAAGGATTCCAGCTGTTTCAGTTCCTTTGCCTCCGTCGTATTTGTTCTCCTGATGCCACTTTCCAAGGTGGTGCTTCTAATATGTGCTCCCTCTTCTTCAATTATGGATTCCCATCTACAGTTGTCAACAGAGCCTCAGCCGCGTGCGATCCATCTCCTGTGTCACGACCCTCATCCTGTCACCTCCCCTACCTCCCAGAACAAGGATAGAGTTCCCCTTGTTCTCATGTTTCACCCCACCAGCCTCCGCATGCAAAGCATAATCATCTGCCATTTTCTCAGTGTGATGCCACCACAAATACATCTTCCCCTCACTCCCTCCATCAACATTCCGCAGAGACCATTCCTTTTGGGATAACCTAGTCCATTCACCCACTATACCCAACACTCCTCTTATCACTCATGGTATTTTCCCTCTTCTGTGCTCATCATCCGAGGTCCAAAACATTCATTCGGGGTTAAGCAGCGTTTCACTTGACCTCTTCGAATTTGGTGTATGGCATTCACTGCTCCCAGTGTGATCTCCTTTATATTGGAGAGACCAAACATAGCCTGCGCGATCGCTTTGCTGAGCACCTTCGGTCTGTGCGCAATCAGGACCCTGACTTTCCGCTTGCTTGCCATTTTAATACATGGTCCTGCTCCGGTGCCCACATGTCTGTTCTTGGCTTGCTGCAATGTTCCAGTGAAGCTCAATGCTAACTGGAAGAATAGCATCCCATCTTCCAGCCGGGCACTTTAAAGCTTTCCAGTCTCAACATCGAATTCAACAACTTCGGATGATTACTCCACCCCATATCGACTCCTTTGTTTTAATTTTATCAAATTTTTAACTGTTCTCTATCTTTTACTACTTTACTGTCTTTCTGTGTCTTTTAGCTTTGACAAACAGTCATCTGGATTTGAAACGTCAGCCCTTTTTTCTCCTTACAGATGCTGCCAAACTTGCTGACGTTTTCCAGCATTTTACCTTTTGGACCCATAATCATCATCGAGCTTACTGTAAAGTTAATCTGCCCTTTCTTCTAGTCATGCTGATTGCTAGGTAAATGTTTGGCCATGAGGCGAGCTCCCCTGTTCTATTTCGAATGGTGCAATGGGGTGAGAAGGCAGATGTCTGCTTGATATCTCTTTCAGAAAACAACCCTTCCAACAGTGTGACTCTCCGAAGCACCCAGCTCTGATGGGTGTGAGTCTTGGGTGATTATTTGGATAAGTTCACTGTGAGATTAGTTGCGTGGTAGGCTTAATTTTGGTGGCCAGATTTTTAAAAATGTGTGATGCTCATACCGTGTTTTTGTTTTGCTGCATAGGTGCCTTAAGGCGGGTTCAGTTGCAGACCCAGTAATTGTGGAAGCATTCTTGGCCAGTTTATCCAATCGTCTGTACATATCTCAAGAGAATGATAAGTGAGTAACAATAACAAGGTTCAAATCAGTATTTCTAGTTTTGGGCTAGTCTATTAGATGTGCCTTTTTCCATATACATCTAGCTCAAAATCTGCATAGAAGGCACAGATTTAATCTACTTTTAACAATGCTATGCCTTTTTCATTTAATAATAGTGCATTTTATGAATGCTATCTGCTGAAAAAAAAAGGTCCAGTCAAGTAAATCTCTATAAATGTTTTTCTTTAACTTGGGAAATTAATCAAGATTTTCAAGTGTTCGTCACAACATTCTTTCCATGCTATTTTTCCATGCTATTTTAAAATAACTCGTGCCAGCTTGAATTTTTTGTACAAGAATAAGAATGTTGTGTGATGGAATGTTTTAGAACATAGAACATTACAGCGCAGTACAGGCCCTTCGGCCCTCGATGCTGCGCCGGCCAGTGGACCCTCTAACCTAAACTATTCCAATATCATCCATATGCTATCCACCGAACATTTGAATGCCCCCAAAGTAGGCTAGTCCACAACTGCTGCAGGCAGTTCACGCTCTCACCACCCTCTGTGTGAAAAACCTGCCTCTGACATCCGTCCTATAACTACCACCTCTTAATTTAAAGTTATGTCCCCTTGTGTTGGTCATCACCATCCGAGGAAAAAGGCTCTCACTATCCACCCTATCCAGTCCCTTGATCATCTTATACGCCTCAATTAGGTCACCGCGTAACCTTCTTCTCTCTAATGAAAATAACCTCAGGTCCCTCAGCCTTTCCTCATAAGGCCTTCCCACCATACCAGGCAACATCCTGGTAAACCTCCTCTGCACCCTTTCCAATGCTTCCACATCTTTCTTATAATGCGGCGACCAGAACTGTACGCAATACTCCAAGTGCGGCCGCACCAGAGTTTTGTACAGTTGTAACATAACCTCACGGCTCCTAAATTCAATCCCTCTACCAATAAAAGCTAACACACCGTACGCCTTCTTAACAACTTTATCAACCTGGGTGCCAACTTTCAAAGAGCTATGTACTTGTACCCCAAGATCCCTCTGCTCGATAACACTATTAAGGGTCCTTCCATTAGCCCTATATTTCATATGCCTGTTATTCTTACCAAAGTGAATCACCTCACACTTATCCGTATTGAATTCCATTTGCCACCTCACGGCCCAGCTCTGGAACCTATCTATGTCCCTCTGCAAACTGTAACATCTATCCTCGCTGTCTGCAACTCCCCCCACTTTGGTATCGTCAGCAAATTTACTAATCCAACCCTCTACACCCTCATCTAGGTCATTTATAAATAAGTGGTTTTATCATTTATAAGTGGTTTTGGTATTGATCTGTAAAATCCAGCCTTTAACTGGAGAAGATTTTATTCTCACTGAGATCAAAAGAACTCTGGCACCAATGGCAAGACATACTTTTATTTATTTTTCCCCTTTGTATGCATGGATCCATAAGACAGCCATGATTATCATGTTATAACAGGGAACCACTGTGGGCCTGTGAATTCATTCAGATTGGCAGATAACTGAGATACATGTTACCCTTGTTAATCAGTTTCATGAATAATCCAAGGGATAAGACTAGACCATTCAGTCCCTCGAGCCTGCTCCATCATTCGATAAGTTACTGGTTGACCTGATCTTGACCGCACTTTCCTGCCTGTTCCCCTTTACTCGTCACTGCCCTATCCCCCTAAATCTGTAGTTGTACCGACTGTGAACTGAATAGTTGAACTAAATCTCCTTCTCTAGCTGTGGCAGCACCTGTGTGGAAGTGTTGAAATGAACTGTACCTAAAAGGTACAACCCAAAAAGTGACAAACCAACAGCTAAAAGATGCGGTTTCTTCAGAACTGAATGTCTCAACCCTGCCAATCTGAACAGGTACTTGCAACCCAACAATCAAAAGATTTGACCTGATCTGAAGCCCTGATTGTTAGTAATTTGGATTATGATAACAAAATCATTCGGGTAGGGAGTAAATGTTTTCCAATTGTTCACAAAGTGTGGACAGCACTGACAACATTGTATTTGTCACTCTTCTTGCTTGACTTTGAGAAGTTGCCTTCAAACAGTGCAGTTCTTGTGGTGATGGTGCTCCTGTTTAGAATTCAAATATTGTACAGTGACCTCTTCATTCTGTAAGTATGCTTGTCACACAACCAGACATAGATTACAGGTTTGTTTGAATATTTATTCCTCATGCTGTCTCTGGTGTCTCCTCCCTCGTACACTGGTGGAATTTCACAGAAAATAGTTGTTGATTATTTTCTTGGTAGATTTGAAGTGAATGTTAATTTTCAGCTTGTGATCCAACAGCCAAATCATATTTGCAAACTTATCTGGTTCCTTAGTTAAATTATTTGACCTGAATGTGATTGTAAACAGTCATATGGTTCCTTTTAGAATAGATTTTTATCTTGTGGCCCTCCTGCTGTTTCTGGAACTGGTGTGAACGTTTACGTGTACTGTATTTTCTGGTATTGAAGTTGATGTGATTACAAGTCGAATTGATTAGATTTCTGATTTTTCTGAACTGCGTTCACTTACAAGTCAAAGGGATGTTTAAGATGAGACCAGGCCAGGAACTTTGGTTCAGTAAAAGCCACTTTTATTAGTACATTTGTCAATGAAAAAGGAAAATCATACAACACATTTTTCTTTTATAAATCCAAATCTGGTTCGCAAACTCCGTACTTACTGTGAGCAGCCATGTTCCTACCATTTCTTTCTGCATATTTCACAACTTCCAGTTTGAAAACTGCCAGATAGGATTTGATGTGATTTTTGGCTCGATCTTTTGGAGAAAAAAGTATCTTCTTATACACAGGAAAATATAGTAATTAAAGAGAATCAGTATGGAAAAATATTATCTGTGACAAAAGTCTCTTTTATGTTTAAGACTTTGCCTGTTGCTTGTTACAGCATTAACAAAATAAGTTAATTTGTGTTGATCTTTGCTGTAAATGTCTAGCAATTTGAGTATAAGATGTGTTTTCTTTGTTCCATTCAGTTGTCCCAAGTGAATTCAAGCATTTTATTTGAAATGAGTTACTATCAGTAATCCAATGTCCCTTCTAAATGTCTTTATACTGCTGTATATGTGAGGTATCCTAAAGGGGTCAAATTGAGTGGCTTGCATGGTAACTTCCATATTAATGCAAAACATGCACACATCCAGTTTAGGAAGAGCATTGACTCAGGTGGAAGAATCATAGAATCAGACAGGGCAGAAGAGGCTCTTCAGCCCATCGAGCTCACACCGACACATTAGAAGCATCTGAACTCTTCCCCCCCCACAGTCCCATCTACCAGTACCTACCACGTAGCCCTGAATGTTATGGCATATCAAATGCTCATCCAGATGTTTTTTAAAGGATGTGAGGCAACCTGCCCCCACCACCCTCCCAGGCAACACATTCCTGACCGTCACCCTGTCTGGATAAAAAGGTTTTTCCTCAAACCCTTCCTAAACCTTCTGCCCCTCACCTTAAACCTATGTCCCATTGTAACTGACCCTTCAGTTAAGGAGAATAGTTGCTCCATATCCACTCGCCATGTCTCTCATAATCTTGTGCATCTCAATCAGCTGGCTCGCTCAGTCTTCTCTGCTCCAACAAAAACAACCCAAGCCTGTTCAACCTCTCTTCTTAACTTAAATGTTCCATCTCAGGCAGCATCCTGATAAATCTCCTCTGCACTCCCTTCAGTGCAATCACATCCTTCCGATAATGTGGTGACCAGAGCATAAGAAATAAGAGCAGGAACAATAACAAAAGAGCTAATGTTACAGGACCAGTAATCTTGGTGCCCTAGACCATGTACCTACTCATGGCTCATTATGCACTCGTGCAGCCCTGGACCGTGATTGACTGAACCTATTTTGACTGCACTAATTGGCTTATTGGCCGAAATTTTACCGGCATGCCTGCTCGAGACTTGTAAGATTGCGCTCGAGATCAAGGAGAATGTCATTCTGTGAGCATTGCTTGCCCCAATTTCCGTTGTGTTTTTTGAAAAACTTCTATTAATATTGGATTGTGAGAAAATATCATTCAAATAACAATATTTCTGCAAAAACATTTAAAATATTTCTGAAATATGTTTCGTTATCACAATTTTTGGCTTTTGAACTGAACAGCATCATTACATTTGATATGCAGCATTTTTTGACTAAATTTTTAAAATCAGCTCTTCTTGTTATCAGGTTGGACTCTTTCCTAGACTAATGGTCTGGACACACGAGTTTTCAGTTAACTAAATAAATCTGGAATTAAAAGTTGTTTCAGTAGTGGTAGGAAATTATATAGTGCTATGGATAAACATGCCTCTGAGCTGTGGGCTCAACTACCACTTCAGGACTTGATGGCTAAGCAAAGTGCATTCATAACGCGACCTGCAAAATCCTTCCAACACAACAATGGCAGGCGGTAAGAATGAGAGAGGTGCCTAGAGAGCCATGTTTAGTGTGGAGTGATACCCCTCAAGCTATAATCCTCTGGAGACATAACATTCTTGGAAAGTAAAATCAGATGAAAATCTGTCTTTTTCACTATCTGGTGCATGAAAAGAAACACCAACAACAATCAATAATGATGCCATGCCATCAAAAATAGTTTTTGTTGTAAAAATCCAACTGCTTCATGCCTGTCCTTCAGGAAAGGAAATCTAATGAATTTACCTAGTCTGACTTGTACATGACTGCCGAGCCACATCTTTCATTTGAATTTCATTTGCCCTCTGAAGTGACCTAACAGACTAATCTCGTATAGAGTCATATACTCTTTGGCCCAATTTGTTCTTTTTTTAACACCTAAGCTCGTCCCATATCTGTCTATACCCATTTTACCCATGTAAGTGTCTAAAAGCTTTTTAAAAGACAAAATTATATCCGCCTCTGCTACTACTTCTGGCAGCTCGTTCTAAACACTCACCACTCTCTGTGAATAAAATTGCCCTTCTGGACCCTTTTGTATCACTCACTATCATCTTAAACCTATGCCCTCTAATTTTAGACTCCTCTATCTTTGGGAAAAGATATTGGTTACCTTGCAGATCAAAGCTATGGTATGTTTCAGAAGGCATCTCATCATCTAAGGACAATTCTCAAAGAAAATTGGTAATAGACTATTAGTGCTGTCTTTGTCGACTGCAAAAAACAGTGGAGCCTCTGGCCTGCTGAGTCTTGATACAATTATATAGAGCTTTGATGAGACTGTTTTGATTTCCATATCTAAGGAAGGATATACTTGCGCAAAACAAGTTCATGAAATTGGTTCCTGGTAGGAGGTGTTTGTGCTACGAGGAGAAATTGATTGGAACATACCTATACTCTGAAGTTTAGAAGGATGTGAGATAATCTCATAGAAATGTATAACATTTTTCCTGACCGGAGAGCCTGAACTGGGTTATTATAGCCTCAGGATAAGGAGTTGGTCATGTTCAGTTTATTCCTGTTGAATTTATTTTGTTTTCTCCATCCAGGGATGCCCACCTGATTCCTGATCACACGATCCGTGCGCTTGGACACATTGCTGTGGCATTAAGAGATACGCCAAAGGTGATGGAACCGATTCTGCAAATCCTGCAGCAGAAATTCTGCCAACCTCCGTCTCAGCTGGATGTTCTTATTATCGATCAGCTGGGCTGCATGGTCATCACTGGGAATGTAAGTGAGATGGAGCGATTTTTGTAATGTGACTCGAGGTCAGATAACAAGGGCAGGGAAGTTAGTAAAATAGCTACGCTACTAATTGAAACCTCTTAACATTGAATGCTGCGGAAAATAAAGTGGGTAATTTCAAATTTGTCCCTGCCTTGGCAGTAATCTGGCCAAGTGAGTCAGTGGAAATGAAGTGGATTTGTTCTTCAGCGTGTGGGTAATCCACTTTGTAATAATGGACTGTACTGTCCAGGCAATGAAGTTGAAAATTAAGCCCCTTATGTCAAGTCCTCTTTTTAAAGAAAGATGACTTACTCTGTTCCAAAAAAATCCGGTCATCTCTCTGTGAGCCCGAGACTGCTGCACATGACTATCCTCAATTAGCTTATAATAATGTTAGCATTTGGGAAGATTGGGAATAACCAAAATCTATCTGTAAAAACATTGTATCTACCCACCTGACACTTCCCATCAATCTGACTAGAGATTTTGCTAAAACCAGGCATATTTTCATGATCCAATGTGAAAGTTATTTGAAAGTAAGAAGAAAGCATTTGGACTTATTTAAAAGCAGAAAATTGCGGATGCTGGAAACCCAAAAGAGGGACAGGAAGTGCTGGAAGTATTCAGTTTCTTGGGAGAGAGGCACTGAGTTAACCGTTAAAGTTCCAGCTCAGTGATCTTTCATCAAAATGGCTCTGGCTGACTTGTGGAGTATTTCAGTATTTTGAATTTATGTAATGCCTTTCACACCTACTTGTCCTAATACAGTTCATGGCGCATCAATTACTGCTAGAAATTGAATCACTTTTTCAAGCTTTCTCTTGTATAAACTGATCCCAGCAGCTAAAGATAAGCAGCTAAGATGGGATGGCGCATTGGCACAGTGGTTAGCACTGCTGCCTCACAGCGCCAGGACCCGGGTTCAATTCTGGCCTCGGATCACTGTCTGTGTGGTGTTTGCATGTTCTCCCCATGTCTGTGTGGGTTTTCTCTGGGTGCTCCGATTTCCACCCATACTTCAAAGATGTGTGGATTGGCTATACAAAAATTGCCGATTAGTGTCAGAAAGACTAGCTGGGATAAATGCATGAGATTATGTGGATAAGGTCTGGGTGGGATTGTGGTCAGTGCAGACTCAGTGGGCCAAACGGCCTCCTCCTGCACTGTAGGGATTTTATAACAACGTTGACTTCTCTTTTGTCTTCTAATTGGTCTGTTAGCCATGTGCAAATTTGTAATTTTTATTCTCCATAACCAAGGAATGAATTATAAAAGTACTGTTCCAAAAATATTTTGAATAACAAATAAAAACTGTTTAATTTTATTTCATTTTCCTATTGCTTTTCCAATAATTAATTTTTTCTGCTCCTGCAAAGATTTTGTAGTTATAAGATGATGGCTATGGAGACTGTTGACTTCTCAGCTGTGCAAACTTAAACCCATTGGATTATCTAATAACCTCTGCAGTGGCTAGTACTTTACTGTAATCAGCGGAGGCAACTTTTGTTGGAATTTTTAAGTGGTATTTAAGTGGTAGGCCATGTAGAATCCTTGGGCTCTTTCAGTTAAAAAAAAGTAGAGTTCCAATGCCGAGTGCTTGTAATCTTTGTACAAGCGAATAAAATTGCGAGCGAGTTGCTCATACCAGTGCAATAAAAAGTATTTGTTCCGGAACTTGGTTCATCCAGTAAAGCCAGCAACCAAACATATGATGACTTGACAAGGATCATTGTGGAATAGTTCAGGTTCTACTGAGAGAATCAAGTGAAAAGCGAAAGCACTGCTCAGTTTGTGGCAACCTTAAAATGGGCTGGCACAACATTGAGAGTCTGGTGAGTCATTAGAAGATACTCTTCGAGATCGTCCAGTTTGTTGTCTCCAAAATATCCAGAGGTTACTTACTGAACATTCTTTGACTTTAAAGACAGCAGTAGGAATTGGCTGTTAAAGCAGCTTCACAATTTGGTGCAGGAATGAAGATCGAGAGGTTGAAAACTATCAATGAAGTCAATAAGCAACAAGCATAACACAAATCTGCCAAAATGGACATTTGGGAAGTGAATGCTGAAGCAAGGATAGTCAATGCAAAAGTTGACCAACTACATGAAGGAATCAGCACATTTTTGGAGCTTAGTCTAACTGTTCAGTGTTATTCCAGTGCATAAATACACCAATGTTGCCTTCTTTACATCCTTGCAAATGGCCTAAAATGCCATGGCAATGATTGTATGCAATTTGTGTTGGTCTTTTTGATTACATATTCTTCGTCATAATTGATGCATACACAAAGTGGCCAGAAGTTATCATGAGATCTACCACAATTGAGCAGACCATTGAAAAACTTAATTTTTTTTTCAAGATTTAATAAACTGGAACAGATTGTTAGCAATAACATTTTACATCACGTGTTTGAGGATGATCTCAATGTAAATGGTATTTAGCATTTAAAATCCACACATAATCATCCATTAAACAATGGGTTAACTGAAAATGTCATACAATCCTTGAAACTTCTTTGAAAGGTTCAAGAGAGCACTTTCATTATCACATCATGTGAATAGCTCTTTTTGCATCTTACAGAAACACCACTTGTGACTGCTCAAAGCTCACCTACATTATTACTATTAAAGAGAAAATTGAGAACTAAGTTTAATTTGTTACTACTTCCATAAACTTCAGATATAACAACAATCTCAAGTTGCTAAATGAGATGTGAGGCAAAACGATAAAGTTAGCATTTAATTATAGCACAAGTCAGAAATAGGTACCAGCCATAGTTTTAGAAAAAGCAAGTCAATTCCTTATGTGGTTCAAACCAAAGATGAACTAGGTTGATGACACCATGCTAACCAATTGTTGTCATCTTGAAATGATTTCTCAGAGTCATCTCCAGGAGTATGAATTTCTTTAGTCCCTAGTGTTGTGAATATTATTACAGAAGACTTAATTGAATCTGAGTTGCCTAATGTTTGTGGCTTTGCTACTATACCACATGAGAATGATGCAAAATTAGTTCCAACAGAACTGAAGTTCCAAATCATACATCTTGGGTCAATGAAAGCCAAATTCCAGAATGTTGTGTATGATCAGAGAGGAACAAAAATCTTGATCGACATTGTTATTGTTTGTGTATAATGAGTAATGATGCATAGTACTGTTTTGAGTATTATTAATCTTATGTATAACATTGTAGTTATTTCTTGTAGTGTTCACATGAATGGGGAAAATGTTTTATATTTAGTTGGTTGCTTTAAGAGCTGATGACATGATTTGATGGTGATGTTGTTGGAATATTTCACAAGCTCCTGCTTTTACTTCCAGTTTGTACAGTGCACTGGTTAGACCTCTTGGAATAATTCTGTTGTTGTTAGTTTGAATCTCTGTGTGCAAACGATGTTATTTCCTTTTCGTTAAAACCCACAACCCCAAGCACAGTTGGGACATTACAGCTATTGAAAGGACTAATAGTTGGAACATATCAGATGCATTCTGATTTGAAAGCTTGAGTTGACCTTCCAACGTGAATGTCTGTTGTGGGAAATCCGAGTGATTATTCATCCTAGTGAGCGTGGACCAGATCTTGACCAACTACATGAAGGACATTCTGGTATAATCCAGATGAAGGAATCAGCACATTGTTATTTTTGGAGGCCGGGTCTGGATCCTCAGATTAAAGAAAATGTGGGAAGATCTCCATCCTGTGCATGAATAAAAAATATACCACTGTTATCTCCTTTACACCTTTAGGAGTGGCCTAAAATGTTATGGCAGTGATTGCATTTGGACTTTACAGATCCATTTGAGAGTTACATATTCTTTGACATAATTGATACATTCTCGAAGTGACCAGAAGTTATTATCATGAGATCTACTACAACCGAAGAAACCATCGAAAAACTTGGCAAAGTGTTTACAAGACTTACTAAACCCAAACAGATTGTTGGCAGTAATGGTTCACAGTTTACTTCATAAAAGTTTGAGGATTATCTCAAAGTAAATAGTATTCAACATATAAAATCTGCACTTTATCATCTGTCAACCAATGAATTAGCTGAAACAGTAATATAATCCTTGAAACATTCTTTAAAAGCTTCAAAACGGCAAGGTTTGTTATCACATCATGCCAATAGTTTTTTGGAATCTTATGGAAAACACTACTCCTGCAACAACTCAATATTCACCTGCATCACACCTCTTAAAGAATAGGTTGATAACTACTTTGATTTGTTACTACCTCCAGAAAGACTGTGGCCCTGATTTTACTGGCAAGGCTGCCCTAAAATTGGGGTGGGCGAGGCTTGCAGACCAACATTCCCGATTGGTCTCTCAATCTTATGAGCCTCGGGCGGCTGGTAAAATCAGGGCCTATGTCTAGATTATTATTTATCCTATGTATAACATTATAGTACTTTGTTTTCATGCTCACATAAGTTAAAAGGGTTGAGGTATTATATATTTAAGTAGTTGCAAAATGCTTTAAGAGCTGATCGCAAGATGATTCCATTACAATATTGTAAAGGCTGTTGTTTTCAATCTGGCGTCTGTATAGGCAAAAACTCCTTCAATAAATCTGTTATTGGGTTAGTTTGAATCTATGTGCATAGATCTTTCTTAGTTTAAACCAACGGCTCCTAACATAGGGCATTATGGTTGTCAGTACAGTCGAGAGAGATCAGTGCTGATTTTATTTCATATTGATGAAGGCTTTGAGATCATTTATTGCTTGTTCATTATTCCTGAACTTAAATTTACTTGTGTATTGACCTCTGATCAGAGAATGAGTTGGGGAAGAGTCGATGAGCTGTGTGAGTTGCATGTGGCTAGTCAAAAAGAACCAAAATGATAATGTTTACCTGTCCCATTCTTAACCTGAGAGCTTTCAGTAATGTACCTAAAGTTCCTAGCTAGTCCATATTTTAGTTTAGGGGTGATGAAATGTGTTGATTGATTCTTGTATTTTTTTCAACAGCAATATATTTACCAAGAAGTGTGGAATCTTTTTCAACAAATTAGTGTGAAAGCCAGTTCAGTTGTTTACTCAGCAACTAAGGATCACAAAGATCATGGCTACAGGTAGGATTTGAAGTATTGCTGAGTACTAAGTGTATACTTTCCTTCTATTTGGTTTCTCTTCTCTCATTAAACTTAATGGGAAGTCAATGATAAAATATAGAAAAACATTGTTAAATCTGAGAGTCTTCATTTTTAGTCACTTACATCAAAACTTAGACAGTAACCTAAACAGCCTGTGTTGTTAGCCAGTGATTTCACCTGTTCTCAAAGTCACAGAGCACAGAAGGGAATACTTGGTCATTGTGCCTATTCTGGGTCTTAGAAAGAGCTATCCAGCCAGTCCCCCTCTCCTGTTCTTTCCACATGGCCCTTCAGTGTTTTCCCTTCAATTCCTTTTCCTCAGATTAATATAAAATCTTTTTTCCACTGTCCTTTCAGGTCATCAAAACTCATGACATTAAAAAGAGTTCTCCTTATCTCAGGATGTAGGTGATCCCGGCAAGTCCACATTTATCACCCACCTCTGATTACCCTGTAAAGATGGTGACTGTTGTTTTCCCTTGAACTTCTGTAGTCTTTGTGGTGATTTAGTGCTACAACAACAATGTTTTAGTCAGGAATTCAAAGATATTAACCACCATTGATGAAGGATCTGAGCCAGGATGGTCTCTGACTAGGAGAACATGGAGTTCCCATAATGTTGCTGTTCGTACTTTTCTCAATGGTATTAGTCAAAGTGACCTTAGTTCTACCCTGACAATGTGTTCTAGATGCATCTAGTACTTCTTAATTTATGTTCTGTTTGAATGTTGTGGGTTTTATGGTTTGGTAAAGACTGGCCGAGGTGCCACTGGCTCATTGTTGGATAAATTTTAAATACTTGTAAAAAAGAACAAAATCTGTTACTATTTGACTCCTCAGGTAATGTTCAAATGCAACAAATTCTAGAAATATCCAGGCTTGGGCTGACAAGTGGCAGGTAACATTTGCACCACGCAAATGCCAGGCAATGACCATCACCAATAAGAGACAATCTAACTACTGCCCCTTGACATTCTGTGGTGTTTCCATCACTGAATTCTCCACAGTCAACATGCTTGGATTTATCATTGACCAGAAATTCAACTGGACTTGCCACATAAACACGGTGGTTACAAGAGCAGGTCAGAGGCTAAGAATTCTGCAGTGAGTAACTTATCTGCTGACTCCCCAAAGCCTCTCCATCATCTACAAGGCACAAGTCAGGAGTGTAATGGAATACTCTCCATTTACTGGATGGGTGCAGCTCTGACAACACTCTGACATCATCCAGAACAAAGAAGCCCACTTCACATCCACAAACGTCCACTCCCTCCACCATCAACAATCAATAGTAGCAATGTGTACTATGTCCAAGATGCACTTCAGCAATTCACCAAGTAGCCTTAGACAGCACCTTCCAAAACAATGACCACTTCCATCTGGAAGGGCAAGAGAAACAGATAGATTGGAACACCATGACCTGCAACTTCAAGACACTCACCATCCTGACTTGGAGATATATTGCTGTTCCTTCACAGTTGCTGGGTCAAAATCCTGGAATTCTTTCCCTAATGACATTGTGGGTCATCCCATGGCATACGGACTACAGCATTTCAAGAAGGCAGCTCACCACTACTAGAGATGGGCAATAAATGCTGGTTAGCCAGTGATGCCCATGTCCCACGCATGAATAAAATAAAAAAAATTGAGATAATGCTATTACCACATGATGAGATATAATGTAATGTTCATGCACTGTAACCTCTGCAGTCCGAAAACGAGGCAATAAGTCATTTCTGGAATTTGGAATTTTCTGGATTATAGAATTAATTTACAATACTGAATCACCAATATGTGAACTGGAAAACATCATCGATATGAATATTTACTTGAAACATAAGATAGTAATAAAACATAATGCCGTGTGATAAAAGTTGTTTAATTATCCAAAAACTCGCACCAAGACCTGTTTGTTCATCACCTCTGTGCCTGCTGACCTCCTTTGGCTCCTGGTCAGGCAATGTCTTGATGATAGTATCCTCATCCTTATTTCAGAGCCCTTCATAGCCTTACCCCTCTCTATATCTCTGTAATCTCCTCTAGTCTCACAACCTTCTGAGATATCTGCTGTCCCCTAATTTTGGCACCTTGAGAATCTCCAGTTTTAATTGTTCCACCAACCATGGTTATGCATCCAGTTGCTGAGGCCTCTGGCTAAGGTCACCCTAAAATGATGGCAATGATGTTGTAGGGGTAATTGGATCTCCTCAAAGTTCCAGACAATAGATTTCTGAGCAATAAATTTGCTAACAGAAGAGGATGTGGAATTGCCAGCATTGGACTGGGATAGGCACAGTACGTAGTCTCACAGCAGCAGGTTAAAGCCCAACAAGTTTACTTGGTAACGCAACTTTCAGAGTGCTGTTCCTCACCCAATGAAGGATCAACACTCCAAAAGCTCGTGCTACCAAATAAACCTGTTGGACTTTAACCTAGTGTTGAAAGACTACTTACTGTAAACTGGAGAGGTACGGACTATCGAATAGGATCAAAGTAACTTCAGTACAGAAGAAGCTTCTTTACATGCCATCTCTCCAGATTTCAACGTATAACTTGCCATGAGAAGCAAATTGTTTTTTAAAAAAAAATCTCTTTAGAAAATTTATCATGAACGAATGTGATGTTTCTATGTTAACAACTCCAGTTCTCTTTATTTCAGGCACTGTTCCCTGGCAGTTATCAATGCCCTCGCTAACATTGCAGCTAACCTGCAGGGGGAGCAGTTGGTGGATGAACTTCTTGTCAATTTGCTGGAGCTTTTTGTGCAGCTGGGTTTAGAGGGGAAACGAGCCAGTGAAAGAGCGAGCGAGAAAGGCCCTGCATTAAAGGTGAGCAGCTGCCTGAGCCACTCGCAGAAGTGGTTCGATTTAGGAAGAGTGTCAAACAGTAGAGCTTTCGAAGCTGGAAATTCTTAAACGTTTATGTATTGCTTTGGGATGTGGGCATTGCTGGCAAGTGGTGTTGCCCAACCCCAATTGTTCTTGAACTGAGTGGCTTGCTAGGCTGTTTCAGAGGGCAGGTAAGAGTCAACCACATTGTTGTGGATCTGGAGTCACGTGTATGCCAGACCATGTAGGGACGGCAGATTTCCTTCCATAAAAAAACCAGATGGATTTTAAACCGACAATGGTTTCATGGTCACTATCACTGAGGTTAGCTTTTAATTCCAAATTTTATGAATTGAATTTAAATTCCACCAGCTGTCATGGTGGGATTTGAACACATGTTTCTAGCCCATCAGTTTAATCCCATAGATTACTAGTCCAGTGACATTGCCACTATGCCACTGTTTGGTTTTAGGTTTTTGATTCTTACTTTTCTGTGTAGCTGAGTAGCAAACACCATTGTGCCCAGATTCTTTTATAATTTTTTTTTTGGGTTCCACTTCATAAAATAGAATGGAAGAATTGAGATTTAAGTGACATCAGAATATTTTTGTTTGTTGTAAACTGAGCTGACCCAATATTCTATATCCCATGTTGATAACCTGAGGTATTATTCCAACAGATGCAATACTGATCTCTACACTAGTTCAGTGACAAGATTCATATCTTTGTTCCTAAAATGTTGCTGCTTTCCTTAATAGTCAAATTAAAAGATGTCTTTATTCTTGTCACAGTTTTCAGAACTGTGCTATAATGTTTGTACACAACAAATTGTTCTGAAATTAAATGCTTTTTAGGTAGGCAGCTGCATTAACCAATCTCTCTGTTTAGCATCTAATGTATTAGATGACACGTCTAAAAATGTTAACACTGCCCCACTGCTGCACCTAAATATTAATGGGATTATCGAAATTGATCTGATTCACAAAGCTATCAACTGAGCTAAGCCGACAACTTGATTAAGATTATTGAATGGCAAATATACAATGGAAATCCAGGATCAAGTGCCTTCGCAGAAGTACTTGAGGGGCTGGGAGTTGTGGAGACATTCAGTGACCCCTAACTTCCCTGGCGCTGCAATTAGTGGTCAATTATCATTTATTAGTGACTCACCTATGATTAAAATGGAAGGCGCTTCCTGTCTCGCAAGACCTTCCTGATTCAGGCTGGGTGAGACTGAGGAAGTAAAGCAGGTCAGTGGCTGTAGCAGCGAAAGGAATGGAGTGAAGGAGGCCATGCCCCCTTTTTACAGCACGGGAGGTCGTAAAGCAGGTATTAGTAAAGGTCCCATTGAAAGGGAGGAGCTAAGTTTCTAAGGTAAATGAATGAAATGTAGATGTGGGTGTTTGGATGCAGGGAAATCCGGATAGTGGGGATGGGTGATGGGAGGGTGGGGGAGGGAATGCAGACGTAGTTTCTTTTATTTTAAAGTTTACATAGTTACTTAGTTTCACAAGTAGGCTTACGTTTATACTGCAATGAAGTTACTGTGAAAATCCCCTAGTTGCCACACTGTTTGGGTACACTGAGGGAGAATGTAGCAGCACGTCTTTCGGACTGTGGGAGGAAGCCGGAATGCCCGGAGGAAATCTCACACAAACATGGGGAGAACGTGCAAAGTCTGCACAGACAGTGACCCAGGCTGGGAACTGAACCCCAGGGCGGTGGAATATCCTGCGGTGGTGAGGGCGTGGAATGCCCTGCCTGCAGCAGTTGTGGACTCGCCTACTTTGGGGGCATTCAAATGGTCGGTGGATAGGCATATGGATGATATTGGAATAGTTTAGGTTAGAGGGTCCACTGGCTGGCGCAACATCAAGGGCCGAAGGGCCTGTACTGCACTGTAATGTTCTATGTTCTATGTTCTCTAACCTGGGTCCCTGATGCTGTGAAGCAGCAGTGCTAACCACTGGAACACCAGGTGGTGGATAGAAGGTGGTGGGGCGGGGTTGTAGATGGAGATCCAGATATGTTGGGGAAAGTCCAGGCATCGGACAGCATGGGTGCGGATTTGAAAATCGGGGTGGAGGGAAGTTAGGGTGTTGTGGGCAAAGATGTGGAGGTAGGGGTGTGGGGGAAGGTCATTCATACTGATGAGTCAAGAGATGTTGTTGAAGGTACAATGCAGGACTTGGTCTGGGCGTTTAAAATAGTTACTCTGATGTTAGGGGCATCTATTGCCCTCCTGACTCTTTCAGAATAGCTATGACAGTAAAATATCACAACCATCTGAAGTGAGTGATTTAAATCCTCTTGCCAATTGCCAGATAAACCCTTATATGGGAACTTCTAGGAAGGATTTCACAGTGCATCCTTTTGGCTATTCCCCAAATCCAGTGGTGGGAAGTCAGAAAGTTATGTTCCATAATATGACTGTTACTGCAGTACAGTGATAATTGTGGCTGCCCTTACCTGCTCATTGCATTAATGCACGTTTGGAATGTGACATGGCCATACTAAGTTGACAGCAAACTAGTTGTTTATGTCACAATAAAGATAAATATTAGCATACTTTCTTTAAACAGTGAATGAAATATCTGTGTTTGTTCAAAGTTTAAGTTTGCAGGTTAATAATTAGCATCATAACACTAAGTTCATCCATAGTGGGTTGATTTGTTTTTAGGTTTGCAACGGTTTTTGCCCAATTTCACAAGAATTTTTGTTGTTTTTGCCTCAAAAGAATTTGCAAGTTGAGTTCACAAAATGTTGAAAATCTGAAATTAAGTCAAATGCTGTTGGACTGCCAGCATCTAAAATAATTGCAGGTTCATGTTTTTAAGCTTATTTATAAATAGGCCTACATTAACACTGCAATGAAGTTACTGTGAAAATCCCCTAGCCACCATACTCGCGAGGGAAGGCGGTGGAGTAGTGGTATTGTCACTGGATCCATTCACCAAAGGTAATGCTTTGGGGAGATGGGTTCGGATCCCACCGTGGCAGATGGTGAAATTTGAATTCAGTAAAGATCTGGAATTAAGAATCTATTCAGTGGTTCGACATAACGAACAAATTTATTTTATTGATATTGACTGAACATTAGATATTGGTCAGAGCCCTGGGAAAGCACCCTGCATGTCCTTGAATACAGTCACTTGAGAGGGCAAGTTTGAAAGACAGCACTTCCACCAGTACTGCACTGATGTTTGGGTTTGGAGTACAAGGTCATGTCTGTGGCCTGGGGCCTGAACTCTCAACCTATAAGGCTGACGTCTGAATAATATGGGCTCTCCATGTTGCTTAAACCCCCTGCTGTCCTGTTTCTGCAAAAAAAAACTTCTTGCACGAACTCTCATGATCTCTGCTTTGACCTTGTGCAAATTATTTTTCTGACATGAAATCATTCTTTTAGTGGGACTTTCTGGCCCTGCCTGCTGCTGGGATTGTCTGCTCCTGACTGACTTAACGAGTTTCCCGTGTTGCATCCCCCCACTGCAGGACTAGAAAATTCCAGCTTTAGTTATTATGGGAAACCTTTCAGACTGGCTAATCACTATTCCCATCAATGTTAGTTACAAGAGCACCAGATTAAGAGCTCCATTTTCTTCCAGGCACGTTGATATTTTCAAGTATTTGTTTGCTTCACATCTTTCTCACATGCCACCAAAGTGGAAAATTACCTTGGTTAATTACACTTGCATCTGTTAATCAGTCCACAAAATAAGAGTTTCCCTTTCAACAACTGATATTGTCAATGCAATGTAAAAATATTCTCAATGTAAAAGTATTCCAAAGATTTGTGAATTAGGTGAGTTGGCTATGGTAAATTTGCCCTTCATGTCAGGGATAGCTGGTTTAGCAGGGTAAATATGTGGGGTTATGGGAATAGAGCTTAGATGGGATTGTTGTTGATGCAGGCTCAGTGGAGGAAATAGTTGCCTCCTACACATTAGGGATTCTATGATTTAAAATTGACATAGTAAATTATAGTATGAGGCAATCTAATAAGATGCTACCATTTGCCTTGTGTAGCTCGAGTATAATGATAAAGTATATTTGCTTAAGTATATAAGTATTGTGATTCCACCTTTGAGCATCCTATAAAATTTGGGATAATTAAGACATTCACAAGACTGCATGGCTCAATATTGAAATGTATGTAGAAACATAGAAGATGGAGCAGGAGGAGGCTGTTTGGTCCTTTGAGCCTGCTGCACCATTCATCACAATCATGGCTGATCGTCCAACTCAGTAGCCTAATCCTGCTTTCACTCCATGATCTTTGATCCTATTTGTCCCAAGTGCTATATCTAGCCACCTCTTGAATACATTCAGTGTTTTGGCATCAACTGCTTTCTGTGGTAATGAATTCCACAGGCTCACCACACTTTGGGTGAAGAAATGGTGTCTTCATCTCTGTCCTAAATGGTCTACCTTGAATCCTCAGATTGTGACTCCTGGTTCTGGACACTCCCACCATAGAGAACATCCTTCTTACTCCTACCCTGTCTCGTCCTGTTAGAATTTTTTAAGTCTCTATGAGATCCCCACCTCATTCATCTGAACTCCGGCAAAAACAATCCTAACCTAGTCAGTCTCTCCTCATAAACCATATCAAACATTCACACTCACTTTAGGATGGTCTTTCACGGGATGAAATAATGTTAGGAATTAAGTGCCAGATATTCTGGCTAGGCTCAAGGAAATGCTGCAAACACCATTTGTGTTCAAAAGTTTAATATAATGCAATCAGTGTGGATGACCCAGCGTTTTAACCTTTTTTTTTCTACATCGTCTGAGTGCCTAAGCTTATTTCATAACCTCTAAAACAATGCTACCAGTGCAATTACTACATTTAGGTCACCACCATGTTGTCTGAATTAAGACTCCATTAATTATATCTCTGCAAAGTTTATGTTTATTGTCAGCTGGTGCTTTAAATGCACTTCTATTGCTGAGTCTCATCATCTTTGACATCATTTCCATCAAATCTGTTTCAAACAGACCTTTTTGCATTTTTTATAAATATTGACCATTGCCTATTTTACAGGTTGGTTAAATTAACCACAGTTGAAAGATTATTTTCTTTGATATGTTTGTAAATTATATATCCCTGTTCAAAATGCATAGAGATTTTCAAAGTGTTGTTGCAGAGGTTAATCATTTTTGATTTCTCAACTCTTTTTTCGAGGCTTCAACAAAGCAGTATGCTTGTGGTAACATGTACTTAAGGCAAATGCATTTCACGTTGATGCTAAAACATGATAACACATGTTGAAGAGTGAAGAGGTATTCTTGAATAATACGTTTATACTTCTATTTCAGGCGTCAAGTAGTGCGGGTAATTTGGGGGTTCTTATTCCAGTTATTGCAGTGGTGAGTACCTTCTCTTTTCAAGATTTTATACAAAACTGTGCAGTTATTTTGTTAGGAGGTATGGACTTATAGAAACCACACACCAACGAATAGAAACCAGATTTAGATTCAATTTACGAAAGCTATATTCATTTTTAATTACTACATAAGTTAAAGTACATGAAATAATTATATAACCATGCTCAAAATAAAAATTCCGCATAGTATTTGCTTTGAATAATTGACAGACAAATACCAATACAAATTTGCACAGGAAAGCAGTATCTTAGTTATTGGGATAACAACGGTGCTGTTAAAATAGGAAATTAGCTTCAGAGTTTGGGTTTGAGATCAACATCTTGGGGGTTACATTTGATCAGAAACTGAACTGGACTAGCTATAAAAATACAGTGCCCCCCCCACCGAAAGCCTGTCCATCATCTACAAGATACAAGTTAAGAGTGAGATGGAATACTCCCCACTTATTGGAGTGCAGCTCCAGCAATGCTCAAGAAACTCAACATCATCCAGGACAAAGGAACCCACTTGATTGCTACTCCTTCCACAAACTTTCAATCCCTGCACCACTGACAAACAGTTGCAGCCGTGTGTACTATCTACAAGAGGCAGCACAATGGTTAGCATTGCTGCCTTACAGCATGGACCTGGGTTTGATTCCCGGCTTGGGTCACTGAGTCGCGTTTGCATGTCCTCCCTGTGTCTTGCGTGGGCTTCCATCAGGTGCTCTGGTTTCTTCCCGCAGTCCAAAAGATGTGCTGGGTCGATGCATTGGCAAGCTAAATTCTCCCTCGAGTGTATCCGAACAGATGCCGGAGTGTGGCAATGAGGGGATTTGCACAGTAACTTCATTGCAGTGTTAATGTACGCCTACTTATGACACTAATTTTGAAAAAACAAGGTGCACTGAAGGAAGTCACTAAGTCTGCTTAGCACCTTCCAGACTCATGACCACTACCATTTAGAAAGGTAAGGGCAGCAGAAGCCCAGGAAAACCACCACCTGGAGATTCCCTGCCAAGTCATTCACCATCCTGACTTGGAAATATATCGCTGTTCCTTCACTGTGTTTGAATCAAAGTAGTGGAATTCCCTTCCTAAGAGGTGTGTGCGCGTGTACATGTTTGTGCGTGTGTACGTGTTTGTGCTTGGTATGAGTACACCTCTGAGATTGCAGTGGTTCAGGAAGGCAGCTCACCACCACCTTTTGAACTGAACTAGGAATGGCCAATAAATGCTGGCCTGCCTAGCTGGAGCACTGTCTCAGCATCACTAGGTTTATGCAGTATGATCAGAGTAGCAACAAACACAGCATTCATAAGCGTGATGCTTTTGCATCAGAATGAACACTAAGTGCAGTGGATGTTGCATGAAGTTGGAGAATGACCTTTTCATCATTTTTAGAATCGTAGAATGGTTACAGCACAGAAGGAGGCCTCTCGGTCTGTACTGACTCCCTATAGGAGTAGTTCACCGACTGCAGATCCCCACTTTCCCCTGCAGCCCAGCATTCATTCCTTTTCAGATAATGATCCAAATCTCACTTTCAAAAAAAGACAAATGCTTTCTACCAGAACAGTTGCAATAACATAGAACATAGAACATTACAGCGCAGTACAGGCCCTTCGGCCCTCAATGTTGCGCCGGCCAGTGGACCCTCTAACCTAAACTATTCCAATATCATCCATATGCCTATCCACCGAACATTTGAATGCCCCCAAAGTAGGCAAGTCCACAACTGCTGCAGGCAGGGCATTCCACGCCCTCACCACCCTCTGTGTAAAGAACCTGCCTCTGACATCCGTCCTATAACTACCACCTCTTAATTTAAAGTTATGTCCCCTCGTGTTGGTCATCACCATCCGAGGAAAAAGGCTCTCACTATCCACCCTATCCAATCCCTTGATCATCTTATACGCCTCAATTAGGTCACCGCGTAACCTTCTTCTCTCTAATGAAAATAACCTCAGGTCCCTCAGCCTTTCCTCATAAGGCCTTCCCACCATACCAGGCAACATCCTGGTAAACCTCCTCTGCACCCTTTCCAATGCTTCCACATCTTTCTTATAATGCGGCGACCAGAACTGTACGCAATACTCCAAGTGCGGCCGCACCAGAGTTTTGTACAGTTGTAACATAACCTCACGGCTCCTAAATTCAATCCCTCTACCAATAAAAGCTAACACACCGTACGCCTTCTTAACAACTTTATCAACCTGGGTGCCAACTTTCAAAGAGCTATGTACTTGTACCCCAAGATCCCTCTGCTCGACAACACTATTAAGGGTCCTTCCATTAGCCCTATATTTCATATGCCTGTTATTCCTACCAAAGTGAATCACCTCACACTTATCCGTATTGAATTCCATTTGCCACCTCATGGCCCAGCTCTGCAACCTATCTATGTCCCTCTGCAAACTGTAACATCCATCCTCGCTGTCTACAACTCCCCCCACTTTGGTATCGTCAGCAAATTTACTAATCCAACCTTCTACACCCTCATCTAGGTCATTTATAAAAATGACAAACAGCAGTGGCCCTAAAACAGATCCTTGAGGTACACCACTTGTAACTGCACTCCAGGTTGAATATTTCCCATCAACCACCACCCTCTGTCTTCTATCAGCTAGCCAATTCCTAATCCAAACTGCTAAATCACCTTCAATCCCATGCATTTGCACTTTCTGCAGTAGCCTACCATGGGGAACCTTATCAAACGCTTTGCTAAAATCCATATACACTACATCAACTGCCTTACCCTTATCTACCTCTTTGGTCACCTCCTCAAAAAACTCAATAAGGTTTGTGAGGCACGACCTACCCTTCACAAAACTGTGCTGACTATCCCTAATCAATTTATTTCTCTCTAGATGCTTATAAATCCTATCCCTTATAATTCTTTCCAAGACCTTGCCCACAACAGAAGTCAGGCACACCGGTCTATAATTTCCAGGATGGCCCCTACTCTCCTTTTTGAACAAAAGGACAACATTTGCCATCCTCCAGTCTTCCGGCACTATACCTGTAGCTAACGACGACATGAAGATCAAAGCCAAAGGCTCTGCAATCTCCTCTCTAGCCTCCCAGAGAATCCTGGGGTAATTCCCATCTGGCCCAAGGGACTTATCAATTTTCATACCCTCAAGATTCGCTAACACCTCCTCCTTATGAACCTCAATCCTGCCCAGTCTACAACCTAGTTGTAGAATACTTGTCTATTCTGTAAATTCTACTTGCTTTGGGTATTTGTGGACTTGCTGGGTTAGATTTTACATGGAAAGTAAATGTTTACTTTTGCAATACAATAAATAGTACACATTATCATTTCTTTTCTGCAATTTTGCCAGTCATCGACCAGCTGTAGCCACAGCATAAGATGATGATTGAACAGTTTCTAATCATGCTTCTGTTTTTATAAATCTATTCAGTGAGGCATGATGGCATAGTGGTTAGTACTGCTGTCTCACAGCACCAGAGATCCAGGTTCGCTTCCCCTTTTGGGTCACTATCTGTGTGGCATTTGCATGTTCTCCCTGTATCTGCATGGGTTTCCTCCTGGTGCTCCGGTTTGCTTCCATAGTCCGAAAGTCGTGCTGGTTAGGTGCATTTTCCAGGCTAAGTTCTCTCTGTGTACCTGAAAGGCGCCACATTGTGGCATTTTCACAATAACTTCATTGCGGTGTGAATGTAAGCCTACTTGTGACTAATAAATAAACTTATAGATTTCCAACATTGGAAAGTCTTGAATGAACCAGAATTCACATCTCTTGAAAATGGTTCATTTTCATTTCAAGTTTAGCTTTTGTGCAAAGCAGATTGAGCTTTGCACTGATGCTGAAACATGTGCAGTTTAAATGTGCTCTGAAAACCTAAACTGATTCCAAAGTGAAACATCCTGGGGAATACCATTGACCAAAAACTGAACTGGACAAACATCTAAATACTGTGGCTACCAGGGCCGGCAGGGGAATCTTGCAGCAAGTAACTCATCACCACCGCCACTGCCACTACAAAAAGGCACAGGTCAGGCATGTGATGGAATAAGCTCCACACTCCTGGGGGCATCTACCAATTCACCAAGGCTCCATAAGTAGTATCTACCAAACCCATGACTACTACCATCTCAAAGGACAAGGGCACCTTCCTGATGTTGGGTTGGGCTCTGACTTCAGATTCGGGCTTCATATATGGAGATCAATGAAGTGGCCTTTTTGCAAACAGGAATTCTGTGGTTGACAAACTAATCTGTTTTTGATTGGATTGATTAGGAGAGGAATGTTAGGTAAACTACATGGACAATCCCTGTTTAAAGTAGCATTATGGGATCTTTTGCATCCACTCCAACAGCCAAAGGAATTCCCCTATTCGGAGGATGACACATTCAAATATTCAGTGCCTCCTCTTAGGGGTTTGTTGACACAGGTTTTACACTGAAACCCCAGTATCGAGATTAAACCTAAAAAGATGTTAGGGAGAGGCAATAGTTCAAGCTGCCAAATTCAAGCCCTGTGTCTAATGGGCAAACAGATCAGCTGTTAATGTACTTTTGTGAGGAAAATTTTGATGGACAGGACTTAAAACAAAAAGTTTCAAAGTCTTTTGCCATGAAATGGTTCTCATTTACTTACAGTTACCTTTTCATACATTGTGATACAAAGTTTTATTTTAAAATAATTTTTATCTGAAAAACTTAGGCTATGTATTGGCAACTATATCATTTCCTTGCTTCGGCTATTAATTGTTCAGAGGGTTTGTTACCCGTCCCATGTACAGCAGACACTCGGTGCGGTGCTCATATATGAGAAATATAAAGGGTCTGTTGACAGAAAACTCATTCTGCGAGGAAAGGGGCATGAAGCCAACTGTTGTCATGGATGCTGCTGTTGTTCCTTCTTCATTCACCGTTATCGATCCTTGGTGTTTGAACTGAAAGATTTGAAACATAAGTGATCATTTTACCCTGTGGAATAGCTCTAATAAGAACAAAAATATATTCAAAATCCAAACAGGCTGCATTCTGTCATTGTTAGAACTGGGAAAAGGCATTCTAGACTCTTGTTTTTATTTGATTATTTTAAATGGCAAATTTTACAAATGGTCTGCAAAGAATCTTGCCATATTGAGGGGGAAAATCTGCAACTAACAGATAAAAGCAATGTTTACTGTCATCAAAGACTGGCGATATTTTAGAACCATATTGGCTACATATCAATTTGTTTTTTCATTGACATTTTCTTCATCTCTGGGGGCGGGGGTGAAATAGTAAGGTACCTTTGGATGAAAATGTACTCACTTTGCTATAGTTCCTGGAAAATATTTAATCCATTGGCGGCACTGTGGCACATCGGTTAAGGCTGCAGCTTTGTAAGACCCTAGTCAGACTCCACTTGGAGTATTGTGCTCAATTCTGGTCGTCTCATTACAGGAGGGATGTGGAAACTATTGAAAGGGTGCAGAGGAGATTTATAAGGATGTTGCCTGGATTGGGTGGCATACCTTGTGAGGATAGATTGAAGGAGCTCGGTCTTTTCTCCTTGGAGAGATGAAGAATGAGAGGTGACCTGATAGAAGTTTATAAAATGTTGAGAGGTATGTGTACTCTAAATGTGTAGAGTATAGGGCAAATGGTAGGATTCTTAGTAGTCTAGATGAACAGAGGGATCTTGGTGTGTATGTGCATAGATCCCTGAAAGTAGGCAGTCAAGTCGAGAAGGTTGTTAAGAAGGCATATGGAGTCTTAGCTTTTATTGGTAGGGGGATTGAATTTCGGAGCCGCAACGTCATGTTGCAACTGTACAAAACTCTAGTGCGGCCGCACTTGGAGTATTGTGTGCAGTTCTGGTCCCCACATTATAAGAAAGATGTGGAGGCATTGGAGAGGGTACAGAGGAGGTTTACCAGGATGTTGCCTGGTATGGAGGGCAGGTCTTATGAAGAGAGGCTGAGGGATTTGAGGTTGTTTTCGTTAGAAAGGAGGCGGCTAAGAGGGGACCTAATCGAAACATATAAGATGATTAGAGGTTTAGATAGGGTGGACAGTGATAGCCTTTTTCCTAGGATGGAAAAAGCTAGCACGAGGGGACACAGCTTTAAATTAAGGGGTGATAGTTATAGGACGGATATCAGAGGTAGGTCCTTTACCCAAAGGGTGGTTCGGGAGTGGAATGCCCTGCCTGCAGCAGTTGTAGATGCGCCAAGTTTGGTGGCGTTTAAGAGGTTAGTTGATAAGTATATGGAAGAGAAGGGAATGGTTTAGTTTGGAGGGGCATTGCTTTTTATATTGGTCGGCGCAACATCGAAGGCCGAAGGGCCTGTTCTGTGCTGTAATGTTCTATGTTCTATGTATAGATTGGATGGAATCTCAGAGGCTTTTTCCCAGGGCTGAAATGGGTGCTACGAGAGGACACGAGTTTAAGGTGCTGGGGAGTAGGTATGGAGGAGATGTCAGGGTAAGTTTTTCATCAGAGGATGGTAGGTGAGTGGAATCAGCTGCCATCAGTGGTAGTGGAGGTAAATTCAGTGGGGTCTTTTGAGAGACTTCTGGATGAGTACAAGGGTCTTAATAGATTGAGGGTTATAGGTAAGCCTAGTAGGTAGGGATGTGATCGGCACAACTTGTGGACTGAAGGGCCTGTTTGTGCTGTAAGTTTTCTATGTTCTGTGTTCTGTGGTTGTTAGCACTGCTGCCTCACAGTGCCAGGGATCCAGGTTCAATTCCCAGCTTGGGGTCACTGTCTGTGTGGAGTTTGCAAGTTCCCCCCTGTGTCTGTGTGGGTTTTCTCTGGATGCTCCGGTTTCCCCTCTCACTCTGAATCACGTGCTGGTTAGGTAGGTGCATTGACCTGAACAGGCGCCGAAGTGCGGCAACTAGGGGATTTTCACAGTAACTTCGTTGCAGTGTTAATGTAAACCTTACTTGCGACTAATAAACAAACTTTAAAATAAATAAAACTTTTAACTATTCACCCCAATTCTTTTGTAAAGAATTTGAACTCTGTTTCAGAATTTCAAATATCTGTGGTACATATAGTCCCATAACATCTACCTGTCTGTTTAAGAGCCTAACAATTTCATTATTGCCTATTTTAAATTACCTTAGAATCATAGAATTCCTACACTACAGAAGGAGGCCATTTGGCCCATCGAGTCTGTACTGATCATAATCCCACCCAAACCCTTTTCCTGTAACTCTCCTTTACTAATCCCTTGACACCAGGGTCAATTTAGTGTGACCAGTCAATCTAAACTGCACATCTTTGGATTATGGGAGGAAACTGGAGCACCTGGAGGAAACCCATACAGACGCAGGGAAAAAGTGCAAACTCCATACTGATGGTAACCAAAAATTGAACTTGGGTCCCTGGCATTGTGAAGCAGCAGTACTAACATTGTGCCACTATGCTGCCCCTTGTTAAATGTATAAATCCTTCATTGCATTTAGAATGGGAAAATATAATTTTCACCATTCTACCTAATGCATTGATGGAGTTTATGTAAATTTTTGACTCCAATAATTGCATTTTTAATTTGTGGGACAGTGTTGCTCTTAACTGGAGAACATTCTAAACCAGTAGATTTTTTTTCTCTGTTTGGGTAATACAGAAATAAAACCAGCCGAACATTTAAATGAACGAAAGGCTCATGTGGTTTAGGGAGCCTTGTGGCTCTGAACATAATAGCTGCTAAAATCTTTTGTTGACCACAGGAAAAACGTGCATTTTATGAATGGTTTGGACAGGTTAAATGTGAAGAGAATATTTCTACCTCGGGCAGAATCTAAAACTGGGGGGCAATAAATACGAGATGGTGATTATTGAATCCAGCAGGGAAGTAAGAAATTTTTTGACTCAGAATGCTTAGCTTGTGGAGATCTCCCACTGAAAATCCCCATCCTCGCTCGGGCTGGGGTTTTGCTGAAAGTGAACAGAGTTTTGGCTGTAACGTCGGGTTCTCCGTTCTCACTCGCAGTGGGGTGGCCAAGGGCAAAGTCAGAAAATCTCACCCTCTTACCACAAGAAAAATGGTTGGGGCAAATGACTTAGTTAGTTTTGAAGGGAAACTAGATAAGAAAGAAAAAAGCCAATAGAAAAGTTTGCAGAAAATCTGTGATGATTTAGATGGAATGGGAGTGGGGGAGGGGAGTGAATACCTGTGGAGTGTAAATATCAGAATAGCCAAGTTGGTTCGAATGGTCTGGTTCTGTGCTGCATGTTTGATGTAATCTAAACAAACAAGATTTGACGATAACTACACAAAACATCTCCGACGATAGATGAAGCAAGTTATAGGAGCATCTTGAAGAAGGAGAGAGAAGCAAAGAGGTTCGGACTAGCTTTACTAATGACAAGGGGAAGAAGACAAAGGCTTTATTGGAATGGTTTCCATTGTATAGCTCTGTGAAAACTGGATGCAATTTTGCTCATTTCACTATAATCTTTTGACTTCACTTGAGGGTCTGATGACTAAGACGTACTTGAGTCCTTCCAATTGTGGATTTTGAGAACATGTAAACAGGAGCTTCAGAGGGCCTTCTTAAATTTGTAAATTGCTTCACCTAATTAAAACTTGGGTGCCTTTCAGCTAACAACATAATCTGGCCTAAAACTGCAAATGACATAAAAGCAAACATTTTTCTTCATCTGAATGGCTCACTTTTACCCTCGGGAAGTTGATGTTAGTCTATTGTAAGCCCTAACAAAATCACTTCTGGCTGGTTTAATCGTTTCCCAACATTTCACTGAAACTTCTTTCTCTGTTGAGTGTGGTTAGACTAAGTTGACAAATATTGTGACCTAATTCCTCCAAGGGATCCTGCCATAATTGTAGCTTCTTACTGTCGTGGCAGCGTGATGGTTAGCTCTGCTGCCTCACAGCACCAGGAACCTGGGTTTGATTCCCGGCTTTGGTCACTATCTGTGCAGAGTCTGCACGTTCTCCCCGTTTCTGCGTGGGTTTCCTCCGGATGCTCCGGTTTCCTCCTGTAGTTTGAAAGGTGCTGGTTGAGTGCGCTGGACATGCTAAATTCTCCCTCAGTGTATCCGAACAGGTGTCAGAGTGTGGTGACTGGGAGCTTTCACAGTAACTTAATCGCAGTGTAAGTAAGCCTACTTGTGACACTAAAAAAAATAAACTTCTAAATTTGTGTGTCCCTTTCATTTAGTCTATATATTTTGTATATGTGCACAAGGAAACTCCTACCAGGTTAATGCCTAGGTTCTCCTCAGTTGATATTCCAGTGAAGTCTGCTTCTGCTTGAAAAGGTAATGTCAATCCCAAAGTCTTTAGGTACGGCACCAGGTCGTAGTGCTTCACCAGATTGAATCGGGGAAGCAAAACTTTTCTTGTTCTTGTAAAAAAAGACAGAATCCATGTTCTGAATTAATTCAAATAAAACTAGAAACAACACATGGTTTGTACAGAAAGTTTTCTTCTTCTGATTTTCATAGTACTTTAATTGCTAGAATGTTAATTCACGTTACCCTGAAGGCTACCTTCCTTCAATTAATAAAGCATCTGTTTCCCAAGCAAGAATCATAGAATGGTACTGTACAGAAAAGACTATTTTGCCCATCATGTCTCTGCTGACTCTTTGACCAAGCTACCCTCAGTCCTCAGTTTTTCCCTGATAGCCCCACAATTTTTTTTTTGTTTTTGTGTATCTATCCAATTCCCTATAAAAATAATCTATATCATTGAATCCCCTTCCTCTACCTTTTTCAGGTGGTACATTACAGATCATTCATAACATTTGGCAGTGTAAGCATTTTTTCCCAAATGATTCTTTATACAATTATCACAGAATTCTTACAGTGCAGAAAGAAGCTATTTGGCCCATCGTGCCTGCACTGGCTCTTCAAATGAGCATTAGGATTTCGTGCCATTTCCCCTGCCTTTTCCCTGTACCTTTGCACATTGTTCCTATTCAAATACTGAAATGACACCCTCATGAGTGCCTCGATTGAACCTGCCTCCACTACACTTCTAGACAGTGTACTCCACATCCAAACTTGTGCTGTGAAGAAGTTTTTTGTTCACATCACATTTATTTCACTTGAAACCTGTGCCCTCTCATTCTCAGTCCTTTTACAAGCAGGAACGGTTTCTCCCTAACTACTTACATGCAGCCTCCTTGTGATTTCGAATATCTCTATCAAATCTCTCTTTGAGAACAATTCCAGCCTCTCCCATCTATCCTCATAACTGAAGCTTCTCATCCCTAGAACCATTCTTGTGAATCTCTTCTGCACTTTCTCCAATGCGTTCACATCCTTCCAATAGTGTGAAGTCCAGAAATGTACACAATACTCCAGCTGAAGTCCACCTTGTGTCTTGTATAGGTTTAGCTTAACTGCCTTCCTCATATACTCCATGTTTCTTTTTATAAAGCCTTTGATACTATATATTTTATTAACTGTTCAGGCCATCAATCATGCCAATTCAAAGATCTAAATTCATACACACCAAGGTCATTTCTTGGTTGAATTCCTACAATGTAGAAAGAGACCATTTGGCCCATCGAAGTTGCACCGACTCTCCAACAGAACATCTTAGCCAGGTTGTGTCCCCATAACCTCATGTGTTTACCATGACCAATACACCTAACCTGCACATCTTTGGAGTGTGGGAGGAAATCGAAGCCCCCAAAGCAAACTCACACCGACATGATAGGAAAGTGCAAACTCCACACAGTGATGCAAGCCGGAAATCAAATTCAGATCCCTAGCGCTGTTGTAATGCAGCAGTGCTAACCAATGTGCCACCCTTTGATCCCTCTGCTCCTGCATCCCTTTAAGAATTATACCACTTATTCTTCATTCTCACTTTGAGTTCTTGCTTATGTCTCCTCTGGGTGACTGGTCCTCCTGCCAATAGAAACAGCAGTCAACTACATCAAACCCCCAAGTAGTTGAACAACTTTGTTAAATCTTGCTGTGACTTGCACTGCTCCTTAGAAAGCAATCCCAGCTTCTCTGGACTCTTCCTTTTGCTGGAGTCTGTCAAACATGATGCTACTCTGGTAAACCACCTCTACATCTCTCCAAAATGTATCAATTGCTTAAAAACAGCAACATAATGTTCCAAAATTACAAGGCAATGAGTTGGAAATACAAGGGCAAAATGCCCCAGAATCAGTGTTTGCACTAAGCGCGATAACCAAATGTTCCTCTGCACAGCTCTTAAGTTGGCCACACCAAAAAAAGGTAGAGAAATCCCTGCGATTGTACAAACAGCCTGTGCATTCCAAAAACCATCAAAAGATACATTGCATAGGATGTTTTGGCCCTGTGGGCAATATTGCCAAGACTTATGGGCTGCATATGGCCTGGAGTTTTGATTCCTCTCATTTGATTCACAGAATCGTTAGCTTGTGATTTAGAGCCTCCCTGTTATATCTAATTCATGGTGGCACAGCAGTTAGCACTGCTGCCTCACAGCGCCAGGGACCCCGGTTCGATTGCTGTGTTGCATGACTGTCTCTGCGGAGTCTGTACATTCTCCCTGTGTCTGCATGGGTTTCCTCTGATGCTCTGGTTTCCGCCCACACTCTGAAAGATTTGTTGGTTTGGTGTATTGGCCGTGCTAAATTCTCCCTCAGTGTCCCTGAGCAGGCACTGGAGTGTGGCGAGAAAGGGATTTTCACACTAACTTCAATACAGTGTTGATGTAAGCCTACTTGTGACATTAATAATTAAATTTAAACTTAAAAAAAATTCACTGAAAGTATCAGAACTGGCTCTTATTTCATTAGTTTTTGTAAATCCGTGGACTAGTTTTACATTTGGATCCTTCTAATCACTGAATAAAGGAAGGTCTTTGTGGAGGAGCATGTGATGCAGATTACTGCTATAGCCGTACCAATTTTAATCCAGCCTTCTGAGCTGGTGCACAGCTCGTTCTATTTTGCTGAGGGCTGTGTCACTGTTTGTGTACAAAACGTACCTGTTAGTCATGCTGTTTAACCACTTCACCACCACTTCAGACATCAGCTGCTTTTCAATGGCTCTCATGCCAGAGAACCTCTGGGGTACCACAATCAGCATGCTGATGTTTCCCACATACGGCAGCATGAGAATGTCACATTCCAGCTCGCGATCTGCCGCTGCCAGGAAATTCCCTTTCGTTTGCATCATGGTCACTTTCACCGTGTTCTTTTCATTCAGCCAGAACAAGCCTTTGTACGTCTTTTCAATTGGAAATTTAGTCTCCCAAGATCCTGTTGAACCAGAGGGCAAAAATATGACAACAGCACATTTTGTGTAAGTTCAGAATTCCAGATTTTAGAATCCCAGTGTATTCCCCATATTAAGTAATCGCAGCACCAGGTTAAAGTCCAACATGTTTATTTGCTAGCATGAGCTTTCGGAGCACTGCTCCTTCATCAGGTGAATCACCTGATGAAGGGGCAGTGCTCCGAAAGCTCATGATTCCAAATAAATCTGTTGGGAATTTAAAACCCGGTGTTGTGAGACTACTTAACTGTGCCCACCCCAATGAAAGCAATTCCACATTATGACTTTCCATATTGCCCGCAAGGAAGTGAGCTTTCTTAAATTGAATATTATACAGCCTGAACTTTTTCATAAACTTTCTTGACAAGTAATGTTTTTAAAGAGATGCCTGAGGGGCATGATGAGCAATTAAATGCTAAATAATTGAAAAACGATCATTAGCAGTGGCACACTTAAAGAGTTTAAAATGATCCCTTTATAAAATTCAATTTGCTAATTGCTGAATTTCGGAGTTTTGCCTCTTTGAAGTCCAGTGAATATCAGAGTTGTCCGTCTTTTACTCTGACTAATTGAAATGCTCATTTCACTTTATATATTGTATGCAATTCTTTTATCTACTGCATATTACTGTCACCATTAGAATAATAAAAATAGATGGGACAGTGGTTAGCACTGTTGCTTCACAATGCCAGGGACCTGGGTTCGATTCCTAGCTTGGGTTGCTTTTTGTATGGCTTCTGCACGTACTCCCCGTGTCTGTATGGGTTTCCTCCTGGTGCTGTGGTTTCCTCTCACAGTCCGAATGGATTTAAGGGTTATGGTGAGCGGTGGGTAAGTGGAGCTGAGTCCACAAAAAAGATCAGCCATGATTTATTGAATGGTGGAGGGACAGATGACCTACTCCTGCTCCTAGTTCTTATGTTTTTATGAAAGACGTGCCAAATTCCCCCTCGGTGTACCCGAACAAGTGCTAGAGTGTGGCGACTAGGGGATTTTCACAGTAACTTTATTGCAACGTTAATGTAAGCCTACTTTTGACATGAACAAATAAACTTTAAAACTTTAATCTTTACCAAAGGGAACTTGATGACAATAATAATACTAGGTCAATTTTCTGCAATCCTTTGAGGTGTCTGTAGTTTAGCACTGCAGAGAATAAAATAATGATGCATGATGACTCCTCTACCCCAACTTGGATTCTAAGAATTATCAAATTAAAATTAGAATTTGAATGGATTTATTACATATTTATGACTTAAAATTGCGTAATTTGGAATTGACAGCTTGAGCTTTAACAATTGAAAAAAATTGATTCAATTAGTGTCTGTTCATCATTGGAAAAACTAGGTTTAATAATTATGACATTAAAATGAATGGAATCTATTCTACAACCAAGCACAATGAGCTGATGAAACAACTATGCTCTGAGAAACATTGTATCAGCCAAATTTGTAATTAAAATAAATTTACCTTTAAAGTATAAGCAGTTCAAAATCATGATTAGCGTTTGTGGATCTACTGTTTCTAAGGCTTCCTTAATCAGTCCTTTGGTGAGTTTCAAAATACGGTCATTTATTTTACTGATCAAAACAGGATCAGAAAAGTTGGCTGACTGAGGCTCGACAAAGTAATAGGTTTTCATATTCTGCGTGAAGTTGTTCAGAATCTCTGCGTCCTGCCGTATAAACAGGCCGTTGACAGCCCGGAGAGTGTAACCAAAGTTATGGCGAAAGAGGCGATGGGTAAGCCTGCGGAAGAGGTTATGAACAGTCATTATGTCATATTTCACACTGGCATTTACAAAATCGGCAAAGCCAAGTGCATGGAATAGCTGCTGATGAGTTTCGTGCTCTGCACCTAAAGAAACCATGCCCAGAGTTATTGAAATGCCGACCGGAGCTAGTAGTATGTTCTCAGACGAGTCAACAACATTCCTGATGCTTCTATAAAGACCAAAGGCAAAGTTGGCATTGACAATGTTCAAGCGTTGAATCCTGGTTTTGCCACGGAATTGTTTAAGTAGTCTGGCTCTTTTGGCCGCTGGATCTGCAGGTTCAAGCTCTGTATCCATTTCCTCCTCTAATTCTATCTCATCAATTTCATCAATGTAATCATCATCCTCCTCTGCCAACAGTTTATCAAAATCCAGGTAGTCCTCCTCCTCCTCCTCCTCTCCTTCTGGCAGGAGATCTTGTGTTAAGGTGTTATCTTTATGAAATTGTATTTGGGCACTTTCAGTTTCAAGGTCGTCGTCCAAACCGGCTTGAGGCATTGGTGATTTGCCTGTTGCCACCGTGTTGAAATGTTCATCTAAGGGCTTAACTCCACATAGTATAGGCATTGGAACTAGGCAGGCAATCTGAATGAAGAGTAGGAATCTCATTTTGCAGAGATTTGCTTCTGTTGGTGCCAAATGGAAGAAATTAATCTTTCAGTAAAATAATGAAAATGACTGCAAACATGTCTTGTATTTAGCACTTGTGTTTCACCTGTTACTGAAAGCATAAATTTACTTGCAGTGATTTACCTATAGATAATGTGAAGTGATGGGATAATGGTTAGCACTGCTACCTCACAGTGTCAAGGACCCAGATTCGATTCCCAGCTTGGATCACTGTCTGTCAGATCACTCCATCTCTACATCAAGATCACTCCCAAGCCAGAGAAAGTGGCTCGAGCAAAATGCGGGAGTGATGGTGCACACGCACACATCACTGTCCCCTTATGCACCCCCCTCACTGTCCACACACATCATTGTCCCCTTTATCCATCCCTCACTACCCACACACATCACTGCCCCCCTTAGCCACCCCGCATGACACGCACAAATCACTGCCCCTCTTATCTACCATCCTCGCTACCCAGACCGATCACCAGCTCTGTATCCCCCCCTCTGAGATCCATCTGCCCTCCCATCCGACCAGTGAGTGATCGGGTCCCATTCCCTCCACAAAGTTCTAGCCTCATTCCTCCTACTCCCAGAGAATGGTCTGGCCTCACTCAACCCCCCTCCCCCACCAGACAACTAAGTTGCCTTACTCTACCCTCCACCACCAGAATATGGTCTGGCCTCGGTACCCCCCACCCTCCTTCCCAAGAACATTTGATCCACCTCCCACTCCCTCCTCACAAGACAACGATCACACCACCTCCCCGCCAACCTGGACAATGTTCTGGCCTCATTCCCCTTCTCCCTCAACCAGAGAATGATCTGACCCACCTCCCTCTTCCCCCCCACCATTAATCTGAGACAGAGAGCTATTGGAATCACTAAATGCGCACTTCAGCAGCTGGAGTACCTGATTCAGACCTTTATTTAGCAGGTCCATTATGACACGGTTCCGGATTGGTAAATACGGTGGTAAAGGGGGAAATGCTGATCGAGTTGGTTGGGCAGTTCATTAATTCAGTTGTCGTTGCATCCGTTTTGGGTGCGAAGCGGATCACCGCCATTCGCGGGTTTCGATAAAGTGGCAATTTGCACGGAATTGGACGTGGATCACGATAATAGCCTCACACCCGAGTTTACCACGTTTTCCATGTCTGAAAACGGGTGTGAGGAAATGGTAAAATAGGACCCAATGAGTCCCTTTCCTGATGGTTACACTGAAATGTTGGCCTTGATTTTTATGCTGGAGTCTAGCAGTAGGGGACAACCTTCTGACTTAGAGTTGAATGCACTACAACTTCTGCTGACAACTGATACATAAAATAGATGCGTATCTCATCTGACATTTGTGTCACACTTTTTATCCATTTATCTCAAATATATTTTTGTAAACCAGTAACTAATTGAAATGGAACAAATAAGGAGCCATTAATAAACAAATATCATCTTTTATATATTCAAGACCTTTCTAAAGCAAGTTACTAATTTCCTTTTGGTCTCTTCTGATGCTGTTTCTGTCCAAGGGAAGAGCAAGAGGTTTTCTCACGATTGTTATTTTGGAGGCAAAGCTTGTCCTGGAAGTTTTAGTTTCCAGGATGCCTCTTTGTGCTCGAAGCAAGCACATCCACTGCAGTTATCCTCTGTAACCTTAAAGATGCAGCCTAGTTGAATATAGCTTGGAATATTGGAGGATGGCAGTGTTTTGGGATGCATTACCTGATTTTACTACCTTAGCTTGTGTGTGGTATATACATAGCAAAAAAAGAAAGAATTCTTCACAATTTCAAAAACCATTTTGTTCCCATTCACTTAAGAGTTGAGTCTTTTCTGATCTTTTAAAAAATTCTTGTGGCTGGGCTGTCGTCAGACTTTTGAATGGAACTACTTCGCATTAAGTTGGTCTTTGTCTACATCCTAGCTAGGATTGTAACACTACGTTCTGCACTTTCTCCTTTACTTCTCTTTGAATGTTATGCTTTGTCTGTATAGCATGCAAGAAACAATACTTTTCACTGTATGTTAATACATGTGACAATAGTAAGTCAAATCAAGTTAGAGAATGATAAGTGAACAACCCTAAGGACTGTAGTTACATAGAATGTATTACATAAAAACATGCCATTTCAATTCCACTCAATCCACCTCCCAAAATAAAATGGAAATCATGTTAAGATTTTTAAAAAAGTCCTTTGTATAATGCTTTTTGTAATTCAGAATCTAATTCTGCTCAAATATCAAAAGAATTTGAAATTCCAACCACGCGCTTTTCAGAATTAATTCTTGCTGTGAAATGCAAATATTGGTTTCAGTAAAGTGCACTGGCCCCTCAATTAAGTATCACTGCTGTTTACATTTTCACTTGTAATCTGAAATAAATTGGTCTTGATTTAAAAGTTTTAGTGGGCTTACCTGCAGGCACTGCAGAGAAAAACAATCTTGCACTGATGAAATCAACTGCTTGTGTGTTTTTCAAAGACTCTGCTCTTAAAGATTTGACCCAATGTCCCCCTGCATTGATTCACGAAAAGGTAAACAAGCTGAAATCAAATACTTCAGGCTATGTAATCCTATTCACAGATAAGACTATTCCAATCAATCATTTCCAGTCAGTGTGTGGTTGTACTGAGGTATATTTTTTGACTATGTTTATGCAGAGTGGCTTGGGCAAGTGTTGGCCTCTAGACCTCTTATCATAGAATCTCTACCATGCAGAAGGAGGCCATTTGCCCATCAAGTGTGCACTGACGACAATTCCACCCAGGCCCTAACTCCATAATTACATGCATTTACCTTAACTAGTTCCCTTGACACTAAGGGGCAATTTAGCATGGCCAATTCACCTAACCTGCACATCTTTGAACTGTGAGAGGAAACCACAGGAACACCTGGAGGAAACCCACACAGATGCTGGGAGAACGTGCAAACTCCACACAGATGGTGACCCAAGCCGGGAATCAAACCAGGGTCCCTGACGCTGTGAGGCAGCAGTGATAACCCCTGCACCAACCATAAAAATTCTTTCATGAGATGGAACAAGGTTAGCATTTGTTGCCCATTCCTAATTATCCTTGAATTGAGTGGCTTGCTAGGCTGTGGCAGAGAGCAGTTAAGAGTCAACCATGTTGCTGTGGGTCTAGAGCTGCATATAGATCAGACTGGGTAAGTGTGGCAGATTTCCTTCTCTCAAGGACATTAGTGGACTGGAGGAGTTTTTCTACCAATTGATGATGGTTGTCATGGTTACCATTCCTTAGACCAGCTTTGAATTCCATATTTATTAGTTGAATTTAAATTCCACCAGCTGCCATTGTAGGATTTGAACCCATGTTCTCATTAGCATTAACCTGGATGTCTGGATTGCTAGTCCAGTGACTCTGCACTATGTCACCATCTGTCCTTATCTAGAGCTTGAAGATTCCAGCCCAGTTCTTGCTCCTGCTCTGGTTCAGCCACTCCTGCAGGAAGGTTCTGCATTGGGATGTCGGGTGAGGACAGAAGTGATGTGCCCTGCAGTTGAACAGCTTGCCAGTGCTCACTGTCCTTGGCCACTTTGGTAAACACTAGTGGATAGATGGCGTCAGGACAGATAGTGAGAACACTGTCCTGAAAACAAAATGATTAAAGACGTGTAACCTCACAATGATGTTCTGATTCACTTATGTGGTTAATTGCTTAGCCCTGGTTTCAAGGTTATCGTTTATCAAATGTTTTTCATTAACTTTGTCTGCAAAGCAGTCTAAAAACGACTGCTGCTATGTTTACATTAGTGGATACACTGACTTTACTCTGGACTGCGCCCAGTAAAAAACGCATTTATGCGATTTGCATTAAGTCACTGTATTTAATTGGTAGAAATAAGCAATGTGAAGTAGCAGTATCTACTGTAACACTCCACACCTGGATACATGCACTTCAAACATTACACAAAATCCTTCCATATTAACCTAACACAGTGAAATTCAATTGGAAAAATGTCATTATATTGTCTTGGTGGGGGAATATTTTGCGTCCTTTCAGGGTAGTTTGTCTATCCTTTGACCTCACCTATGGCTCCCTGTAGCTGTTTGCATGTGACAGCGGCCAAACCCCGGGCAACGGCCTCGACAAGCCGGCTAAACCAGGCGAGATGTCTATCCCAGCATGTGATGACAGACTCTGACAGATTGAGCGGAAGAGACAAATGGAAGGTCCAACGGTCAAGAAGGTGGTCTGTGCAAACATCGTGGAACGCAAAGAGCAGGACAAGACACAGAAGACGTCTTGGTCATCCACTGCGCCTAGTCCCACATCCAGCCGTCTTGATTCTTGTCTTGCCACTGGATCTGAAGGGAATTGGGAAGAAAGAGTGAGGCTGACGCTGTGCAACTCTCCCTCGCTTTAATCCAAATCAAGCACTAATTTCAACACCATCATCATCATCATCAGTGTCCTGTTTAATCCTTGAAGTCCTGTGGTGATGGGTGAACAGTGAAGCAGCAGATATGGATACACTGGGAGCCGTAGTCATGGACCTGCACACAGGCGGATCAGGTCTAATGTTTGTTTTCCGCTGACTGAAGCAGCAGTGGAACTCGGCATCTACGTGGGCAACTGAGCAGTCGTCTTCAGGAACGCACTGCTCACTGCCGTAGAATGAGGACGGGGCTAAAAAAGGTGCCCTAAACATTGCCTGCTTCACTACACCCTGGCCAGTTTACCGCAGCTGGCCGAGATCCCATCTTGTGGTCGAACACACAAAATAAAACATAAAGTGACAGCACTCACCATTGGGACTTGGAGCATGCATGTGCTTTTGGACAACCCTACAGCAGACAGACCAGAAAGAAGAACAGCCTTAGTTGCCAGACAGCTTGCAAGATACAACATTGACGTTGCAGCCCTGAGCGTCTTGCCAAGGTAAGTCAGTTGACTGAAACTGGAGGTGGATACACTTTCTTCTGGAGCGGTTGCGGCAGCGATGAGCATCATGATGCTGGAATTGGATTTGCCATCAGGAGTCACCTTGTTTGGAAACTTGATAGTCTACCCAAGTGTGTGAACAACTGGCTTATGACATTACAGCTTCCACTACAGAACAGAAGTCAAGCCATCCTGATCAGCGCCTATGCCCCCACAATGTACAATCCGGACAAGATGGAAGACAAGTTCTATGGAGAATTAGATGCCGTATATCAGCAGTGAGCAGTACTGACAAGCTGATCCTGCTTGGTGATTTCAGTGCAAGAGTAGGGTGCGACTCTGGCAGTGAGTTATTAGGAGGCCTGGAGTGGGCAAGTGTAACAGCAGTGGCCTACTCTTACTAAAGACCTGTGCAGCACACAACCTCCTCATCACCAACACAACCTTCCATCTGCCTACCCATAACAAGACCTCCTGGATGCAGCCCCACTCTAAGCATTGGCATCTTATCGACAATGTCATTGTCAGGAGAAAAGACAGGCAGGATATCAAAGTAATCAAGGCCATGTTGGTGCTGACTGCTGGATAGATCACAGGTTCATTGTCTGAAAAATGACGCTCCACATCGGACTTGAAGCGACCACAAGGAAGCAAGGTTATGAAAAGAATCAATGCGGCCAAGCTAAAGACTCTGGGTCTGTACTGGCTGGAGTTTAGAAGGATGAGGGGGGATCTTATTGAAACTTACAAGAGACTGTGAGGCCTGAATACAGTGGAAGTGGAGAGGATGATTCCGCCAGTAGGAAATACTAGAACCAGAGAGCACAACCTCACGCTAAAGAGACGATCCTTTAAAACAGAGATGAGGAGGAGTTTCTTCAGCCAGACAATGGTGAATCTGTGGAACTCTTTGCTGCAGAAGGCTGTGGAGACCAGGTCATTGAGTGTCTTTTAGACAGAGATAAATAGGTCCTTGATTAATAAGGGGATCAGGGGGTATGGGGAAAAGGCAGGAGAATGGGGATGAGAAAAATATCAGCCATGATTGAATGGCGGAGCAGACTCAATGGGCCGAGTGGCCTAATTCTGCTCCCATGTCTTGTGATCTTTTGAAAAAGATGCTGATGGGGATAAATTGCGATCCATATGATGTGCCTAAAGGAGATACAGCAGAATCATGTAAGGTTTGGTAGATCCATGTTCAAACGCAAGAAGGAAATAGAAAGCAATGAAGATAAATGATATAGAAAAGACAAACAAAAATTCCTTTGAAGAGGAGAGCAGACTTTCTTCAAAATGGATGCCCCTTGAGGAGAAATGGCAGTGAATCAAACGCTAACATAAAGCATGTCTTTGTGCCAGTCCCAGGCACCTGCAAGAAGGCTGAACTGTCACGTTGATAAATGGGCTGGTTGATAGAAAAGATGATGTGTCAAAGGTTATTTTTGACTTGCCACATATATAATCCAGTCTGTTTAGTTAGCTTTGTTATCAGTGCACCCAATGTGATCTTCTGCTTGCTTGTGGGAAGCAAAGGCATGATAAATCAAATTCTGAACACTACCTATTGGACAATGCTACTGGCACTGAGTTTGTTCCTGTTGCCCCAGCTCCCACAGGAAAAGCCCTTCATCGCTGCACCCTTGATCATGTAGTTGGAAGCAAAAATTACCAATGCTCATCCTGTCAAGCATGTATTTTGTCTAGTAAAGAGGCTTTTGAGGGAACTAATAGATATCTTCAAAATTCTGAAAGGATTCGATAGGTTTAAAGTTTATTTATTAGTGTCACAAGTAGGCTTACATTAACACTGCAATGAATTTACTGTGAAAATCCCCCAGTCGTCATACTCTGGCATCTATTTGGGTACACTGAGGGAGAATTTAGCACAGCACGTCTTTTGGACAATGAGAGGAAACCCATGTAGATACAGGTCGAACATGCAGACTCAGCACAAACAATGACCCAAACTGGGAATCGAACCTGAGTCCCTGGTACTGTGAGGCAGCAGTGTTAACTGCTTTTGCCATCCAGGGAAACATAGAAAAAGTATTTCCACTTGTTAGGAATTCAAAATTAGGAGTAACAAATATAAGATAGTTCCCAATAAATCCAGGAACTTGGGAGAAATTTCTATAACCAGAGAATGATTAGAATATGAAATATGCAAATACTATAGATACATTTATGCGGAAGCCAGATAAATACAGACAGACAGAGGAAAATAACTAAATGCTTATACTTGTGTTAGAATTTCTGTGTAATAAATGCCTTTGGTGATGATGAGTACCCCTTGCACTCCCCAAGGGCTTCTTTTGGACGATGTTGATTTGAATTTGGCTTTAACCTTTCTCTAAATCTGAAATGAGACAGCAGGTGAGCAATAGTCTTGGAGATGTGGCTTGAACTTTGATTTTTGCCTCCTTGCCAGTGGAAGTTAGTTGAGGACCATCAAAATTGATACCTCACCAGCATCTGAGTACAAAGCAAGTTGGGTAAAAATTGACTTGTGATTCATTAAAAAAAAATCTGCTTTACAGCTTGGCAGTTGCTCTACTCTCCGAGTTAGTTCTTCAAAGCTCCCTGAATGAAGACTTTCACAATGAGCTGCACATTAAGGCTTTTAATGGAGTTGCTAATTGTGTAACTTCTGTTTTTGCAGCTGACACGACGATTGCCTCCAATCAAAGATGCTAAACCCAGGCTTCAGAAGCTGTTCCGTGACTTCTGGCTGTATTCGGTTGTGATGGGTTTTGCTGTGGAAGGTTCAGGTACTGAGAGAATGCTAAATTACTTGGCTGTGCTATCGAGATTTCTATTTGGGTAATATACCAGAAATGATCACCTAGATTTTGGTCCTCGCCAGTATAGAATTCAATGCAGAAGAAGCTTCTAAAGAGCATCCCCTGGGGCCTCTTCTGAGAGATCTTGCATTCAGCCGATCTTAGCTAACACAAAGCTTTGACAAGGGGTCATCTGGACTTGAAATGTCATCTCTTTCCTCTCCTTACAGATGCTGCCAGACCTGCTGAGATTTTCCGGCGTTTTCTCTTTTGGTTTCAGCTAACACAGAAACTTGAAAAAGATAATACACAGTTAAAGTCATTCTTTATTTGACTAATACGCATTGGGAGAGAGACAGCTGGAGGATTCCATCTTCTCTCTAACATTACATTCCATGAGCAAAACAGATAAACATTTTTGAAGATTCTTTCTCCTGCCCAAATCTATCATCCAAACTGGATGATCCAATGACATTAATCCAATGACACGCTACCCTCTAACAGAATTAGGAACTCATTAGTCAACTAGCCCTGGAAGTTTTCCCCACGTTGCCTGGCAATCTTACCTATGCATATTTGGTAAGTTTGAGGGTCTCCTCACCACCTGCAAGCCATGGGAATGAGAAAGGAGTTACTCCCTATATTTGCTAGCTATCCCGTTATCAATGGAAGCTGAATATATCGATTAATTGCAACTAATGCTGAACCCTTCATTTATAATCTTGGTAGCTTCCAGCTGCAAGGCCTTTCACCAATAATATTTCTATATCTTATTTTTTCCAGAGATGTTTTTTCCCATTATGCTTTAGGACAAGTTGCTCTTGGCCAAAGTTTACATAACATTCAAAACTTCAATATTTGCCCAAAATTTGTTAGCAGTGTTCATATGTGTAATGCATACAATACCTTTATATGAGATATAAATGAGGCACATTATGATACCTTTGGTATATATAAGACACACTGCGGTCCCTTTTCAAAACTAATCTACTCATTTTAATAATTGTCAAATAGCAGGGGTTTTTTTTATCCATTGCTAGACGGCCATTCAGCCCATCGAGTTGCGTCAACTCTTTGATGGAGTGTCTCACTCAGGCCTTCCCCACCCCCCGACACACTGTCCCATCTCTGTAACCTCACACATTACCATGGATAATCTATCTAACCTAGAGGTAGAAAGAGATGTCTTGAGAGAAGGGACATTTCGTCAGAGCTTTTTATCTTGCATTCACCAGATATATTCTGATAAATCAAAGCATTACCTTTTTGTAAATCATTGAAACTTTTTAAAATAATATGTAAATAAACCTTAGCCACGGGCCACCTATTTGTCTGCATGTCTGCAAATCTTGCTCACAGAGGCTTAGAATAGACAGGGGCACAAGTGAATTTAATAAGGGAGGAATTAAGTCATTTATTTCAAAAGCATATGCCATAATTATAAATACTTGTTTCTGATCAAAGCTTAATGCTTTTACTTGAATAGTTTGATTGTGATCACTTTTGTTAGAAACCTCCATTTGGGCTTCAGTGGCACTCCATTTGGAAAACATGAGCTGTTTTCCAAAAACGTGTTTCCTTTCTGTATTTCTGTAGGCCTCTGGCCAGAGGAGTGGTATGAGGGAGTGTGCGAAATAGCCACCAAGTCTCCATTGCTAACCTTTCCTGGAGGAGAGCCTTTGCGTTCAGAGTTGCAGTATAACTCCGCCTTGAAGAACGACACAGTTTCTGCAGTAAGAGCATCCACTTTATTCCAGTAATCAAAGCAATCCAGTCAAGTGTATTTGATGGCAATGTAGGATGAAGATTCACTCTCCTAACTGTTCATTCTTGGCATTCAAGTGAATCCTATCTGTTAATCCCACAAGGGAGGAGAATGAATATTTGGCAAACAAGTAACCATGCCTTCTAGTGACAGCATGTCAAGGCCTCTGGGAAGAGCACCAGTCAGTCCAGGATGGCACATGACATGTAGTAGGGCAGAAGCTGTTTAAAAGACTTAGGTCTTAGTTTAACATTCTGTGTGGGAAAACTGATGTTTGTCTATGACGAACAAACACCTGAGGAAAATGCAGCAAAAATAGCTGAAACTCATTTAAAAAAAAAAGGAAGCTGGGCCTTCTGGTACATGAATCACAAAAAGTTAATATGCAGGTACATCAAGTGCTTAAGAAGGCAAGGAGAATAGAATATAAAAATATAGATGTTTTGCTGTAGTTGTAAAGTACTGTATATAACTTTGGTCTTCTTATTTGAAAAAAAAATTAGATGTGTTAGAAGCAGTAGAAGGTTCACTTGATTGATATGTGGGATAGGGAAGCTAACTCATGAGGGACAGGCTGGCCCTATATATTGAAATTTACAAAAATTAGAAATGATATTAAATCAGATCCTGAAGGGACGTGACAGGGTGGATACTGAAAGGATGTTTCCCCTTGTGGGAGAGACTAGAACTAGTGGGAGGGAGACATTGTTTAAAAATGAGTTGGTATGTTGGCACAGTGTTAGCACTGATGCCTCACAGCACCTGGGACCCAGGTTCGATTCCTGGCTTGGATCATTGTCTGTATGGAGTTTGCACATTCTCTCCATGTCTGCGTGGGCTTTCTTTGGGTGCTCCAGTTTCCTCCCACGCTCCAAAGATGTGTGGGTTAGTTGGATTGGCCATGCTAAATTGACCCTAATGTCAGAGGGATTAGCTACTGTACATGTGTGGGGTTACAGGAATAAGGCCTGGGTGGGATTGTGATTAGTGCAGACTCGATGAGCTGAATGGCTCTTTCGGTACTATAGGGATTCTGTGATGAAGTTCTATCTTATGATAAAGTTTTCCATTTAAGAGGGAGATGAGGAGAATTTTTTTCTGTGGATCATGAGTCTTTGGTACTGCCTTCCCAGAGAGTGATGCAAGCAGAATCATTGAATGCTTTTAAGACAGAGATGGATAGATTCTTGATTAACAAGGAAGTCAGCAGTTATCAGGGTTAGGCAAAATGTGGAATTGAGGCTACAACAGATTGCCATGATCATATTGAATGGCACAGCAGTTTCTAGGGGCCGAATGGCCTACTTCTGCTCCTAATTGTATGTGTATATTTTTGTACATACAAAAAAAGGCTGGTAAACATTTAGAAGATATTTCAGACAGTCACTAATACAAGTCTTAAAAATATCAACAATGCCCTCTATATCTGACCTTTAACAGTCCCGTACCATCTGCACTTAGAGCAAGTTGCACAGATTCTGTCATTTGGCTAAAAAGCATTTACCTAAGTGCCTGCATATCACTTGGGAAAATATTAAGGGAAAGATGCATCTAAAAAAGAACAGCTTAACAAATGTTAATGATGGTCTGTGTTTTTCCAGCATTTTCTATTTTTAGACAACAGAGATTTTTGTAGTCTTCCCCATTGTATTAGACTGCTTGTTTTCCCTTCTGATATCAGAATCTCAAACCAATCTATCTGAATTGATATTCTTAATGGTCAGACATATTTCAAAGGGATGCCACAAAGGAAGTAGTCTCTGTATTGGTTATTGTCTGTTCAAGTAGAACAGAAAACTGACTTTTTGAGAAAGATGGGTATGTTGGATATTTTGAATCTCAAAACTCAGTTTGCAGGTGCAGCAGATACCACTGAACCCTACAGTGCAGAAAGAGGCCCGTCAACCCATTGAATCTGCACCAAACACAGTCCCACCTGGACCCTACCCCCATATCCTTACATATTATACCTACTAATCCCTCTAACCTACACATCCCTGGACGCTAAGGGGCAATTTCTTAGCATGATCAATCAACCTAAGCCACACATCTTTGGACTGTAATCGAGAAAGCAAATGGAATGTTGGCCTTTATCGCGAGAGGGTTGGAGTGTAAATGCAGGGAGGTCGTGCTGCAACTGTACAAGGTATTGCTGAAGCCACTCCTAGAGTACTGTGTACAATTTTGGTCCTCTTATTTAAGAAAGGCTACATTAGCTTTAGAGGGGGTACAGAGAAGGTTCATCAGGTTGATTCCGCAGATGAGGGGGTTAGCTTATGAGGAGAGATTGAGTAGACTGGGCCTGTACTCATTGGAGTTTAGAAAGTTGAGGGGAGATCTTATAAAAGTAATGAAGAGGCTAGACAGGGTAGAAGCAGCGAGATTATTTCCACTTACAATAAAAACAAGAACTAGGGGACATAGCCTCAAAATACGGGGGAGTCAATTTAGAACAGAGTTGAGGAGGAATTTCTTCTCCCAGAGGGTAGTGAATCTTTGGAATTCTCTGCCCAATGAAGCAGTAGAGCCTCACTCGTTAAATGTGTTTAAGTCACAGATTTTTAACCAGTAAGAGAATTAAGGGTTATGGGGAGTGAGCGGGTAAGTGGAACTGAACCCACTATCAGATGAGCCATGATCTTGTTGAATGGCAGAGCAGGCTCGAGGGGCTAGCTGGCCTACTCCTGCTCCTATTTCTTATGTTCTTATGTGCTCATGTATAATTCCTTGTATCTGATAAAAATAAGAACAAGGGGATCATTCAAATTACAGGAGTATTTGAATCCGCAATCTATTTTCTGCCTGCCCAAATCTACTGAAAGAACTGAAAGAGATGATGATGGAACTAAGTAGCACGTGTCACAGGAATAAAATTTTAAAAAACAATTAAATGCATGAATGCTATAATGCGTTAAACTCTTCAAGTTTTTCTCTTTGGGCTCATTGGGTTCGATTCCCGGCTCAGGTCACTGTTTGTGTGGAGTCCACTCGTTCTACCTGTCTCTGCATGGGTTTCCTCCAGATGCTCTGATTTCCTCCCAGAGTCTGAAAGATGTGCTGGTTAGGTAGATTGACCATGCTAAATCCCCCTTCAGGGTACCCGAACAGATGCCGGAGTGGGGTGACCAGGGGATTTTCACAATAACTTCATTGCAGTGTAAATATAAGCCTATTTGTTACATTGATAAATAAGCAAGAACATTCAAGTGAGAAATATCAGTATTTGGAGATTGGAATGCTTTAACATTGAGTGTCAGCATTGAGCATGTCTAGATGTGATTCAGCTGCGGTTTTAGCAAGTTTGTATTTTGCTTTTATTTTACTGCAATCTTCTAGAATCTCTCTGACTTACTTATTTAATTAATATAATAAAATGCACAGTGACTATTTTCCTTCTTGTTATTTATCATCCTTAGGCTGAATTGAATGAATTGAGAAGCACCATCATAAACCTCCTGGATCCTCCTCCAGAAGTCTCTGCCCTCATTAACAAGCTGGATTTTGCAATGTCTACCTACCTACTGTCTGTGTATCGTCTGGAGTATATGAGGTCTGAGAAACTTCCTAATTTAAAATGCAAATGTCCCTTCCTGCCGTTAGACTGTACAATGTAGCTGCTAATAAACTACATGTTGTTTACAGAGTGTCACGCTCTACAGACCAGGATCGTTTTCAAGTTATGTTTCGATATTTGGAGGACAAAGCAATTCAGAAAGATAAAGCGGGTAGGTACTTAATGAGGGTGACATTATTACAGCTGCCATATCCTTCAGCTCAACATTGCCAGTCATCCCTTTAGCTTTCAATTCTTGCAGAAGTTAACTCCCACTGCTCCATATCCATTAACATGATATTTGCACCTAAGAGTTCAATAATGAAAGTCTCTTGTAATATAATTCTTTATTCCACAGTTGACAAAACTGTAATTTTTATCACTGCAGTGAGATTAATAGAATTAATAATTCTATTAATTAATAGAATCCATTGCTAATTATAGCAATAATATAATTAGACCACCACCTCCCCAAATATATAGTTAGAGATGCCGGAAGATTGCAGTGAAATATAAAGCAGAACACAAACTTGCTAAAACCGCAGCTGTATCATATCTAGACATACTCAATGCTGACGGTCAGCGTTAAAGCATTTCAATCTCACAATACTGGTATCCCTCATTTGGATGTTGCTTGTTTATTTATAAGAGTATTTATTAGAGTAACAAGTAGGCTTACATTTACACTGTAGTGAACGTATTGTGAAAATCCCCTTGTCGCCACACTCTGCCTGTTCGGATACCCTCGGGGGGTAGTTAGCCTGGCGAATCCACCTAACCACCTGTGGTCTAATGAACTTTTGGTTCACCTACTGCTGTAAAAATAAATAAAGAATAGGCATGTAGAGATAGACACTTGATCAGAATTCATCCTTTATAGCTAGTTGCTGCCTCTGTCTTTTGATGCCTGATTTCCAGAAGTCTATTTCTCTGAGCCACAGAGTTTAAGTGTAAAGCTTATTTATTAGTGTCACAAGTAGGCTTACATTAACACTGCATTGAAGCTACTGTGAAAATCCCCAAGTCACCACACACTGGTGCCTGTTCAGGTACACTGAGGAAGAATTTAGCATGGTCACTACGCCTAACCAGCACATCTCTCAGACTGTGGGAGGAAACTCAGGCAGACACAAGGAGAACATGCAGACTCTGCACAGACATAGTCACCCAAGTTGGGAATCAAATCCGGGGTCCTGTGAGGCTTTGACAAAAGGTCATCTGCACTTGAAATATCAGCTCTTTTCTCTCCTCACAGATGCTGCCAGACCTGCTGACATTTTCCAGCATTTTCTCTTTCAGTTACTGGGATAGTCCTGGGTGGCATTGTTGTTGGTGTAGCCTTGATGGGCTGAATGACCTCCTTCAGCACTGTAGAGATTCTATGATTCTATGACACATTGTAGTAGTGGTTACACTTGATTTGATTTCTTCTTGTCACGTGTATTGGAATACAGTGAAAAGTATTGTTTCTTGTGCGCTATACAGACAAAACATTTTTGTTTTATTCATTTATGGAACATGGGCTGCACCAGTGGCCAGCATTTATTGCCTATCCCTAATTGCCCTTGTTCAGAGGACAGTTAAGAGTACAATAATGTAGGTTAGACCAGGTAAGGATGGCAGATTTCCTTTCCTAAAGGGCATTTGTGAACCAGGTGGATTTTTCCGACAGTCAACGATGGTTTCATAATCATCAGTAGATTCTTAATTCCAGATATTTTTTATTGAGTTCCAATTCCACCATCTGCTGTGGCGGTATTTGAACCTAGTCCTCAGAACATTAGTTGAGTTTCTGGATTAATTGTCGAGCAATAATATTACTAGGCCATCGCCTCCCCAAAAATGCTGTTCATAGAGCAGATGGGGAGAAGAAAAGGAGAGGGTGCAGAATACTTCAGTGGCTAAGAAGTGCTTGGAGATATCCCAAGGACATTAAAGATGCTATACAAATGTTTGTTTCATAGAATCTTATAGCAAGCAAAGGGGTCAGTTCGACCTTGAATGGCTGGTTCTTTGAAAGAACTGTTCAATATAATCCCATGTTCTGACATTTTGTTTGTAACTCTGCCATTTAGTCCTCTTCAAACTTCTCTTATAGAAAGTATATTTGTCCTCTTCCTTTCTCACAGGTATGATGCAGTGTGTGGTTGCAGTAGCTGATAAAGTGTTTGATGTTTTCCTGTCCGTCATGGCAGACAAGGTATCATGTACTTTTAATTTAACCAGTAGCGTTTCAGTTAACCCTGTCTGAAACATTTTTTTAAATATCTGTATGAATAAATCTTTGTAAAGAAACACCTTGGTTTTACCCACTTCAGCCCAAAACGAAAGAAAATGAGGAGGAGCTGGAAAAACACGCCCAGTTTCTGTTGGTGAACTTCAACCATATTCACAAGAGGATTCGAAGGGTTGCTGACAAGTTCTTGTCGGGCTTGGTGGATAAGTAAGATCTTTGAAATTAATTTGTTAGATTTTAAGTTTTGAAACTGAAACAATTTCGGAAATGCAGGCTCTGTGGGTGAAATCAGAATTTGAGGTCTTAAAATATCGTGGTCACTGATCAATCCAATAGGAAATTCAGGATTCTTTACCCAGAAAATGGTTTTAATTACCACAAGGAGCAGTTCAGGTAAATGGATTAGATGCATTTTAGGGGAAAGCAGTTATGTGCATAAGGGAGAAAGGAATAGAAGAATTTGCTGGTAGGACAAGATAGGCTCGTGCCACTGTGCACCATATTGAGCTGTATGCCTGTCTCTATGTTGTACTTCCTGTGTAATTCCATGCAGCATGCAATACTTTTTAAATGTATCAAACAATGACCTGTTTTGGAGCAAGAATTATGTGACTTCAAGTTTGTTGACAACACTTTATGACTATAGATCTCCCCTAGTGTAGTGAAGGATATGGGTTGAGAAACAACATTTAGAACATAGAACGTTACAGTGCAGAACAGGCCCTTCGGCCTTCGATGTTGCGCCGACCAATTAAGAAAAAGCAATGACCCTCTAACCTAAACCATTCCCTTTTCATCCATAAACTTATCTACTAACCTCTTAAACGCCACCAAACTTGGCGCATCTACAACTGCAGCAGGCAGGGCATTCCATACCTTACCACCCTCTGGGTAAAGAACCTACCTCTGATATCCGTCCTATAACTACCACCCCTTAATTTAAAGCTGTGTCCCCTCGTGCTAGCTTTCTCCATCCTAGGAAAAAGGCTATCACTGTCCACCCTATCTAAACCTCTAATCATCTTATATGTTTCAATAAGGTCTCCTCTTAGCCGCCTTCTTTCTAACGAAAACAACCTCAAATCCCTCAGCCTCTCTTCATAAGACCTGCCCTCCATACCAGGCAACACCCTGGTAAACCTCCTCTGTACCCTCTCCAATGCCTCCACATCTTTCTTATAATGCGGGGACCAGAACTGCACACAATACTCCAAGTGCGGCCGCACTAGAGTTTTGTACAGTTGCAACATGACGTTGCGGCTCCGAAATTCAATCCCCCTACCGATAAAAGCTAAGACTCCGTATGCCTTCTTAACAACCTTATCGACTTGATTGCCAACTTTCAGGGATCTATGCACGTGTACACCAAGATCCCTCTGTTCTTCAACACTATTAAGAGTCCTACCATTAGCCCTATACTCTACACATTTGTTATTCCTGCCAAAGTGAATTACCTCACACTTTTCCGCATTTACTCAGGTCACAAGTGAAAATGGAGCAAGTTTGGAAGTGTGAAGCTAGGAACAGGGTGTTCCTAGCCATTCAACCTCTTCAGCTTTTTCTGCCACCCCAAGTTATTTTTAACTTCATTTTTGAGACATGTGCGTCGCTGACTGGCCAACATTTATTGCCTTCCCTGGTTGCCCTTAAGAAGGTGGTAGCGAGCTGCCTTCTTGAATTACAGCAGTTCATGTGTCAAGTCCACCAACTAGGGCCTACCGATATACCTGCTTGTTTTCCATAGTTTACATTGTATGTGAGCCAGATGCAATTAATGATAAGAATAGATTTGACAAGAACAGTGTTTAATTTGTGGAGGCTAGTTATCCCAGAAGTTGGAGAAAGTTGTATGATCGTAACAAAAACAAATATCCTTTCTCCTAGTGGTGTGTTAACTAACTTCAGGAAGTAAAGTATAATTTTAAAATAAAAATCAGAGTGGGAACCTTCTGGACAAGTCGCAAAAAGGGATAGCACAAATTCTGAATTGTCTTCTGTTTTCAAAGTTACAGGTTGTATTCAGTTGTTGTTGTTTGTGATTTCAGATTCCCACATTTGTTATGGAGCGGTACTGTCCTAAAGACTATGCTGGATATTCTTCAGACACTTTCTCTTTCACTCAGTGCGGTAAGAACCACAGCCAATGAAGCTGATTTGGTGGAAGAATGTTCTCATGTTCACTGATAATGAGATTTTTTTTCCTTTGCAGGATATCCACAAAGATCAGCCTTACTATGACATACCAGATACCCCTTACAGAATCACTGTTCCCGATACCCATGAAGCCAGGGAGGTAATGTCATCTTTCATTTCCAGAAACATAAATGTTTATCTGAGGTCGAAGTAAAAATGATACGTAATCTTACCAAAATTCTTCTAAGTGTTGGGCTCAGACAGAAAACTAGCATAAAACTCTCCGGCTCCACAGACCAGTTTTCCCTCCAGACTTTGTACCTCTTACTTGTAAATAAAATGGGAGGATGTGGCTTACGCTGTCACTGGCGGGGAAGGGACTCGTAGGCTGGCAGAACCAGCTCTACAGACATCGGGAGCCACTTATAAGGGGCACAAAACATTAGAACAAAAGATAACCTCTCCCCACCCATCACCATTGAAGTATCAGGCTAACCTGTGCCAGGGGGCAGTGCCTAGCGATGTCCCTCTCCCCCAGGGGGCTATACCTATCTTTGCTCCCCAGAGGGATCCCCTTGTCAGGCTTACATTTTTAAAAACCCGTCAAAGTCGCTTTGGCGAAGTATGAATATACCATCAAGGTGAATAACTTGGCGAGGGAACTACTTAATTCAATGAACTGTACTTTTCGAATCACATGGGATTTTTTTGCTGATCCCATGCATAGAGTCGGAATCTGGTGGAATGTTTGAAAGCTCTTTTTTCGCTACGCTTAATGATTTGCTTTCCTCTGCAAGACAGCTTGTAACCTGTTGTAATAATTCCTTTACCAAACACTAACTGCTCAGGGGAAGCAAGTGTGACTGTGTAAACCATTTTCTGCACCCTCCCCCCCCGGCACCAACACCCACATCACTGTCACTTTGTCCTTCCCACTACTAGAGAAGGCATTGCGTTAGCTTAGATCTACCTTGCAGCCCTGTCAAAGATTATGCATTCACCAACACCAACTAGCCTTTATATAGGTGATTCAACACTAAAATTTCACAAGGAACTGTACAAAACTATATTCAGGCCACATTTAACACTGACACCCATGGAGTGATATCAGGATGCGACCATAAGAAGTTTAAAAAAAAGTAAAGTTGTACTACTTCCACCAGGTGGCTCCTCTCGCACAGTCTGCTCAAGACAACCCACTTTATGATTCTAGAATTAGTTAATTCAAATGCAACCTGTTGAAACTACAGTGTAATTAGCTTAACCAATCTATAATGCTCTTTTATACCTAACACTCCTTGTTTGCACAGTCATGATTCTGCCATGCCTCTAGGGGGTTTGTCAATAGGACTTTCTCAGTGTAAAGTGACTTAATACAGACACACCTACAGCTTTGCATGTTCACCACTTGGCGGCAAATTCGTAAAGTCCCGAAGTGGCGGAATAGCTTGTCTATACCTACAGCATTGCTAATCTGTTCTGAGGAAGACTTGCTTTGCCCAGGTTTCTCCAACAATTCACTAATATTTAAGATGCTGTTTGCCCTTACAGCACATTGCAAATGACAATGATGGGTGGCACAGTGTTTCGCACTGCTGCCTCACTGTGCCAGGGATCCGGCTTCAGTTCCAGGCTTGGAGTTTGCATGTTCTCACCATGTTTACATGGGTTTGCTCCGGTTTCCTCCCACAGTCCAAATGACGTGCTGGTTAGGTGTATTGAGCCAAATAGACGCCACAGTATGGCGACTAGGGGAATTTCAGAGTAACTTCGTTGCAGTATTAATCTAAGCCTTACTTGTGACTAATAAACTTTAAACACAAATGAAGTGTCTTCGTTATAGAACATTTGAAAAGCTCAAAGTCATGAATAATAACATGTGACAACATATAAAATAGGAGTGGGAGCCAGCAATACAGTCATTCGACCCTGTTCTGCCATTCCATATGGCCATGGCTGATCTTATGTATCAACTTCACTTTCCCAACTTATCTTCTTTCCTTGATTCAGTCAGTACAAAAGTTCATTAATGCCAACCTTAGATGTACAATGTTAATGTCAGCGAAATGCATCTTTCCCCATGTACTTTGGGCTCCCAGTATTAATGATACCAGCAGCACAGGACAAGCCAACAGTCAAATACAATTGTGACTCATAATATGGCTTACTGTTTAGCGAAAAGTTCCCTGCTGCAATAAGTTGGTACTATCCGGTCTTATTTGCAGCTAAACTGATGTTGCCAACTGAGCGTCTTTTATTCCATTGTCGTGCCTTTATTTTTGCATTTTTTTTAAATGATCAATTTTAAGAAATATGAGTTTTTATTTACATTTCATAGGACACATTAGCAACTCAATAATTGACTCACTTTCGAAGCAGGTGTATGAATGTGAGAAATAATCTACAAAGGAATGTTTGTGTGTAAGCGTTTCCATATACATATCTTTTACAGAAGATATTTTAAAGCTGTTTAGTGCATTAATAACATTAGAAATTGCGAGAGAGTAGTATTATACAATCAGCACAACAGGAGGCCATTTAGCCTGTCCTGCCTATGCTGGCTCTTTAAAAGAGAAGTCTTGCATAATCCCGCATCCCTACTTTTCCTTTGCTGGTGACCCTACCTATTCCTCATCCTTAAGCTTCCGCCTAATTCCTTTTAAATTTATAATTATCTTAACAGATGAGATGTTCCAGATCTTAAATAGTTGCAAAATAATTTGCCTTGGTTAAGTCTAATGGATCGTTGGTTTTTTTTGCCTCCTTCAGAGTATTGTCCGAGATTTTGCTGCTCGCTGTGGTGGAATCCTGCAGGAGGCGATGAAATGGGCTCCATCTGTCACCAAATCCCATCTTCAGGTAAGCTGCAAGCTTATATCTTGCAAAGCACATGGAATTGGAGATAGCAATTGAATGAAAATTGGCTGGTACTTAGGAGACGGCAGCTTGCATTTATATAGTGCCTTTACCGTATGTATTGGGTAGCATGGTGGTACAGTAGTTAGCACTGCTGCCTTACAGCACCAGAAACCCGAGTTCAATTCTGGCCTTGAGTCTGAATGGAGTTTGCGCATTCTCCTCTTGTCTGCATGAGTTTCCTCCACAGTGCAAAGATGTGCAGGATAGGTGGATTGGCCATGCTAGATTGTCACTTAGTGTCAGGGGGATTAGCAGGGTCAGTATGTGGTGTTACAGGAATAGGACCTGTAACCTGTGGTAACCTGACCTGTGGTCAGTGCAGACTTGATGGGCCAAATGGTCTCCCTCTGCACTGTAGGGATTCTATGATTCTATTGCCAAAACATTGAATGTATTCAAGGGGAAGCTAGATGTAGCATTTGGAGCAAATGGGATCAAAGATTATGGGGAGAAAGTAGATTTATGCTACTGAGCCAGACGATCAGCTCTGATTGTGACAAATGGTGGAGCAAGCTTGAAGGATCAAATGTCCTTTTCTTGCTTCTATCTCGTATCTTTCTATGTAGTACAATGTCCTAAAGTACTTCATTGACGCGTTATCAAACAAAATTTGACATCAAGCCTCAAGAAAATATTTGGACAGATAACCAAAAGCCTGGATAAGAGGGATGACTTTTTATTCTAATCAGAAGGATGTGACTAATGGCATCCACCACCTTTTCACGATCAGTGACTTGGATGAAGGAATTGAGAGTGTTTTATCCAGCTTTGCTGACCACACTGGGTTGTAAGGTGCAGTCAGTGGTGCAGAGTAGAGCAGAAAGGAACAAGAGGATGTAGACAGATTAAATGAGTGAGCCAAACTGTGTGGCAAGTGGAGTTCAGAATGAGGAAGCATGAGACGACCAGTTATAAATCCAAGACAGACAAAGTAGACAATTCTCTAAATGATGAGAACTCAAAACTGGGAAGGAGCAGGGAGATTTGAGTGTCCATTTACACATGGACATGGAATGCTAGTGGACAGGTGCAGGAAGTGATCATAAAAAGGCTAATAGGATATTAGCCTTGTGGCTCTGCTGCCTCACAACACCAGAGACCTGGGTTTGACTCCTGTCTTAGGCCACTGTCTGTATGGAGTTTGTATGTTCTCCCTACATCTGCGTGAGTTTCCTTTGGGTGCTTCGGTTTTCTCCCACACTTCAAAGATGTGCAGGCCACGATAAATCCCCTCTCAGTGTCAGGAAGACCAGGAGGGTAACAGTCTGAGGTTACAGGGATAGGACCTGGATGAGATCATTGTTGCTGCTGGCTCAATGGGCCAAATGGCCTCCTTCTGCACTGTAGATTCTATGAGAATATATCCCAAAAGGATTGGAATGTGAAAGTTGTATAGACATCTCGAGAGTGCTGCATTCAGCTGGGCACTGCATCACAGGAAGAGTAAGGTGTGCAGTGCAGATTTACCAGAATGGTAACTGGCTTAAATTATGAGCATAAGTTGCATAAGTTTGCCTTGAAGTACGAAGAATTGAGAGATGAACTCATTGAGATGCTTAAAATGATGAAAGGTTTTAATTGACGAGGAGGTGGTGGGGAAAATCTATTTCCCCTGCTGGGAAAAGAATATAAAGAAATAAGATTAGAGCTAAACCATTCCGGAGTTAAATTGGGAAGTACTTCTTCACACAAAGGACAGTATCAATCCAAAACTTTCTTTCCCTAAACATCTGGATACTGAGGATAGGTCAAAGCTTTCCAAGGTTTGTGATAAATAGCTTTTTCTCAATTAAAAGTATTGATGAATATAAATCAAAGGCAAGTAAATGCAATTCAGGTATATTTCAGTCTTGATCTAACTGAATGTCATTTGAGGGACTGAATGGCCTCATCTTGATCAAAAGTATGTTGTTATCTCATGGAGTAAAGAGAAATGTTGGCATTTTTTTCTAATTAAGATTCCAAATACTGGAGAATTTAGGGGCACTTTTAAGTTTAAAGACTAGAATTTTAGGCTGTTTAGTATCAGTATGATAAATGTTTCTGGAATTATGCTATGCAGCTAAAATTAATCTTTCGATCTGTCTTTTTAATTGTGCAGACAGTTTGAGTGCAGAGTTATGTAAAGAGTGGCCTTTGGTACTTCTGTATTTTTTTCAGGAATATTTGAATAAACATCAGAACTGGGTATCTGGTCTGTCTCAGCATACTGGCCTCGCTATGGCGACTGAAAGCATCTTGAACTTTGCTTGTTACAACCGACAGAACACCACACTAGGGGTATGTACAGCAGAGCTGGTACTGAATCATATTGACTTGCTCCTGATGTGAATGAGCTGTACAATAGTATCGCATTTGTTTCTTGTTCTAACCCCTCTCCCACTCCTGATTTCTGTGTTCTCCATTAATTAAATGGGGTGACCCCACTGTACTAGAACTTAGAACATTACAGCGCAGAACAGGCCCTTCGGCCTTCGATGTTGCGCCGACCTGTTCTCCGGAGCTGTGATTTTGAAGAGTGGCTGCTTGCTGGTGAGACTATTGAAGTTTGAAATCTTTCTTTAATCAATAGGTTTAGGTCGTGGGGGTTTTTTGTTTATTTCGGCGCTCCGTAGCGGGAGATAGGCGCGGGGACTGCTGGGAAGGAAGCGCGGGACTATATAAAGAAGGCCAAGGTAGACAGCGGGCAGCGTCGGGAGCGGGCAGTGGAGTGAGGCGGGGAGCAGAGTGAGAGCTGTAAGGGCTTAAGCTCACTGGGCTTGAGTGAGCGCAGGCTTGGACGTGGTAAGTGGCTGGACTCCTGTCCCACCCAAACTCAAGGTCCCATACCTCTAAAGGGGGTGTATAAAATGTCAGGGTCCATGATAAAACGCGTCCGCTGTGTTCGCTGCCATATGTGCACATTCTTGGAGGCAGCACGTCTCCCGAAAGCCCATATGTGCACAAAGTGTTTGGAATTGCAACGATTGAGGGCTCGGGTGAGGCAGTTGGAGCTGAGACTGGAGGATATGTTTATAGTCAGAGAGAACGAAGGGCTAATGAACAGGGACCATAGTCCAGAAGGGACCCCAGGGCCTATGAGGAGGGATGGGTGGGTAACAGATACGAAGTTGAAAAAGAAAAGCAGTCACGGCACTAAGATCACCCCAGAGGAGGCATCCCAGAACATCAAGGGTAGGGCAACAGCTGAGGTAGAGAGTGCAAGGGAGGGGGATCTAAATGCCCCGGAGGACGGTAGGAGTGAGGGATGTGAGATAGTGGTGGGGGATGAGAAGATCAAGGGGATCGACAGGCGGTTCTGTGGGCAAAAGCGGGACTCCAGGATGGTAGTCTGCCTCCCTGGAGCAGGGGTCCAGGATGTTACGGAGAGGGTAGAGGGAATGTTGAAGGGTGGAGGGGCTAAGGCTGATGTAATAGTCCACGTGGGAGAGAAGGATGTAGGAACAAAGTGCAGGGGGGACATACTTAGGCAGTTCAGGGAGTTGGGGGCCCGGCTGAAGTGTAGGGCCTCCAGGGTGGCATTCTCTGGGCTGCTGCCGATGCCTGGGAATGACAGGGTTAGGAACAACGAAGTGCTCCAACGGAATGCGTGGTTGAGGGATTGGTGTAGGGTGGAGGGATTCAGATTCTTAGACCATTGGGAAGTCTTCAGGAGGGAGGGGCATCTATACAAGAGCGACGGGGAACAGTTGTCTGGGAAGGGCACCCATATTTTAGCTGTGAGGTTAGCTGGAGTGTTTTGGCAGGGTTTAAACTAATATGGAGGGGAGGGGTGGGGAGATAGAGGGAACTGGGAGTGGGAGAGAGATTGGTGACAGGGTAACTCCGGAGAGTAAGAGGGAAGATCAGAGAGTGCCTGAGGGCCTTCAGTGCATGTGTTTTAATGCGAGGAGTGTGACTGGCAAAACAGATGAACTGAAGGCAATAATGTTCGAGAGGAAGTTAGAAGTGGTGGCGGTGACTGAGACGTGGCTAAAGGAAGGGCAGCACTGGCAATTGAATATTCCGGGGTATAAGTGTTTTAGGCATGATAGAGGTGGTTTGAGGAGAGGAGGGGGAGTGGCGTTATTAGTTAAGGATCACATCATAGCAGTGCAGAAGGAGGGTTGTATGGCTGAGTTAGGAATTGAGTCGCTATGGGTGGAGTTGAGGAATAGGAAGGGAGAGGTTACTATGTTGGGTGTGTACTACAGACCACCCAACAGTCCGCGTGCCATGGAAGAAGGGATATGTAAGGAAATTTTAGATAAGTGTAGGAAGAATAGGGTAGTTGTAATGGGAGATTTCAATTTCCCTGGGTAGATTGGAAGGTGCCCAGAGCGGAAGGTGCGGACGGGGAGGAATTTGTACAGTGTGTTTTAGAAGGGTCCTTGGAGCAGTATGTGGATAGCCCGACTAGAGAGGGGGCTATACTGGATCTGGTTCCGGGGAATGACCCAGGGCAGGTGGTTGACGTTGTAGTAGGAGAGCATGTGTCTAATAGTGACCACAACTCTGTCTGCTTTAGGGTATTAATGGAAAAAGATAAATCCTGCCCTAAGTGGAGGGTGTTAAACTGGGGGAGGGCTAGATATAGCCAGATTAGTCAGGATCTTAGGGATACCGACTGGGATATGCTGTTCGAGGGTAGGTCGACGCTGCACATGTGGGAGTCTTTCAAGAGAAAACTAAAATTTTTGCAGGAAAGACACGTGCCGGTAAGGAGGAAGGATGGGAAGGGTAGGATTAGAGAACCGTGGGTTAACTAGGGATGTTGAGGACTTGGTCAGGAAGAAGCGGGAGGTGTACGTTAGATCCAGGCAATTGGGGACAGAGGCAGCGCTGGAAAAATATAGAGAGTGTAGACGGGATCTTAAAAGGGGTGTCAGAAAGGCAAAAAGGGGCCACGAAATGGCTTTGGCAGGTAGGAATAAGGAAAATCCTAAGGCATTTTACTCCTGTGTAAGGAGCAAAAGGATGGTTAGAGGGAAGATTGGACCTCTCAGGGACAGAGGAGGGGAACTATGCTTAGAGCCTGAGGGAATGGGGGAGATCCTGAATGAATACTTTGCGTCGGTATTCATGCAGGAGAGGGGCCTGATGTCTGATGCCGGCTTTGAGGATTTTGAGGACCCGTTAAAAGAAATAATCATTACGAGGGACGAAGTGTTGGGGCTTTTAGGTAGCATAAAGACTTATAAAGCCCTGGGGCCTGATGGTATTTATCCCAGGCTGCTAAGGGAGGTGAGAGATGACATTGCTGGGCCTCTGACGCAAATCTTTGTCTCTTCTTTGGACACAGATGAGGTCCCAGAGGACTGGAGGATCGCAAATGTAGTACCATTGTTTAAAAAGGGTCAGAGGGATAATCCAGGGAACTATAGGCCGGTGAGCTTGACTTCAGTTATAGGTAAGCTAATGGAGAGGATCCTCAGGGACAGGATGTATGAGCATCTGGAGCACTGCGATCAGATCAGGGATACGCAGCATGGCTTCGTTAAGGGGAGGTTGTGCCTTACGAATATGGAGTCTTTGGCATATGGAGTCTTAGCTTTTATTGGCAGGGGGATTGAATTTAGGAGCCGCAGCATCATGTTGCAACTGTACAAAACTCTAGTGCGGCCGCACTTGGAGTATTGTGTGCAGTTCTGGTCCCCAAATTATAAGAAAGATGTGGAGGCATTGGAGAGGGTACAGAGGAGGTTTACCAGGATGTTGCCTGGTATGGAGGGGCAGGTCTTATGAAGAGAGGTTGAGGGATTTGAGGTTGTTTTCGTTAGAAAGGAGGCGGCTAAGAGGGGACCTAATCGAAACATATAAGATGATTATAGGTTTAGATAGGGTGGACAGTGATAGCCTTTTTCCTAGGATGGAGAAAGCTAGCACGAGGGGACACTGCTTTAAATTAAGGGGTATGAGTTATAGGACGGATATCAGAGGTAGGTTCTTTACTCAAAGAGTGATTAGGGAGTGGATTGCCCTGCCTGCAGCTGTCGTAGATGCGCCAAGTTTGGTGGCGTTTAAGAGGTTAATTGATAAGTATATGGAAGAGAAGGGAATGGTTTAGTTTTGAGGGGCATTGCTTTTTATTTTGGTCGGCACAACATCGAAGGCCGAAGGGCCTGTTCTGTGCTGTAATGTTCTATGTTCTATGAATCTAGTGGAATTTTTTGAAGAGGTGACAAAAACGGTTGATGAAGGACAAGCCGTTGATGTCGTCTACACGGATTTCAGTAAGGCGTTTGACAAGATTCCCCATGGTAGGCTGATAAAAAAGGTGAAGGCGCATGGAATACAGGGCCAGGTATGTAGATGGGTTGAGAACTGGCTTGGGAGGAGGAGACAGCGGGTAGTAGTGGAAGGTTCTTTTTCCAACTGGAGGTCAGTCACTAGTGGTGTGCCACAGGGCTCAGTACTAGGACCTCTTCTATTTGTGATTTATATAAATGACTTGGAAGAGGGGGTAGGTGGTGTGATCAGCAAATTTTCTGATGACACTAAGATGCTTGGATTGGCGGGGACTGAGGAGCAGTGCCAGGCAATACAACAGGACGTAGATAGGCTGGTAGATTGGGCAGATAGATGGCAAATGGAATTTAATCCGGATAAATGCGAGGTGATGCATTTTGGCCAGAAAAATGTAGAAGAGAGTTATAGGATAAAAGGTAAAACTATTCGGAGTATAGAGACGCAGAGAGACCTGGGGGTGCAGGTTCACAAGTCTCTGAAGGCGTCAGTACAGGTGGAGAAAGTGATAAAGAAAGCGTATGGTATGTTAGCCTTCATAGGAAGGGGTACAGAATACAAGAGTAGGAGTCTGATGTTGCAAGTGTATAGAACGTTGGTTAGGCCTCACTTGGAGTACTGTGTCCAGTTCTGGTCGCTGTACTACCGGAAGGATGTGGAGGCCCTGGAGAGAGTGCAGAGGAGATTTACCAGGATGCTGCCTGGTATGGAAAGGCTGTCTTATGAGGAAAGATTGAACGCACTGGGGTTGTTTTCCCTTGAAAGACTTCGGCTGAGAGGGGATCTATTAGAGGTATATAAGATTATGAGGGGTATAGATAGAGTAAATGGTGGTAAGCTTTTTCCACCATTAGAAATGGATAGAACGAGGGGTCACGGCCTTAGGGTGAGGGGGCTATGTATAAGACGAATATTAGAGGGCAGTTTTTCACACAAAGGGTAGTGGGGGTATGGAATGCACTACCGAGTAAGGTGGTGGGAGCAGGCACGCTAGGGTTGTTTAAGGGTCTCTTGGACAGCCACATGAGCGGTCTGCAGATAGAGGGATATAGGAGGACTGTTTAAATACTTCATTTGTTTCCACAGGCTATTCGGTCCACCTTGTTGACCAACAAGGTGCATGCATTCGGCAGGTCGTGCGAGGGCTGCTCTTGGATGTTACTTCAGGAGTGGCCTAGTGCTTCATGTCGTTAGTGTATGCTTAAACTGGACCATCAGATGGGCAACATGACAGCTCAGAGACTATCGCTGTTGCTATGCAGACACATGGATTTGGGCCTGTGTCTGCGGGAGTTTGCGCGTTCTCCCCGTGGTTGCGTGGGTTTTCTCCGGGTGCTCCGGTTTCCTCCCACATCCCAAAAATGTGCTCTTAGGCTGATTGGGTAACAAATTGTCCCTATATTGGTCTGTATATGTCATTAAGACATTAGGACGGCGGCGCGGGCTCGTTGGGCCGAAGGGCCTGTTTCCCATGCTGTGTTGTTCTTTGTTCTTTGTTGTTCTTTGACCAATTAGGAAAAAGCCATGACCCTCCAAACTAAACCATTCCCTTTTCGTCCATAAACTTATCTACTAACCTCTTAAACGCCACCAAACTTGGCGCATCTACAACTGCCGCAGGCAGGGCATTCCATAGCCTAACCATCCTCTGAGTAAAGAACCTACCTCTGATATCCGTCCTATAACTACCACCCCTTAATTTAAAGCTATGTCCCCTTGTGCTAGCTTTCTCCATCCTAGGAAAAAGGCTATCACTGTCCACCCTATCTAAACTTCTAACCATCTTACTAAAAAGCAACTGCCAAATAATGGAGACATGGATTCCTTTGGACATCCATCCTGCTCAAATGTGAGTTTAATGTGGGTAGCGCAGTGGTTAACAGTGTTGCCTCACAGTGCCAAGGTTCTTAGGTTCAATTCCTGGCTTGGGTTACTGTCTGTGTGGAATTTGCACATTCTCCCTGTGTCTGCATAGGCTTCCTCCAGGTGCCCCGGTTTCCACCCGCAGTGCAAAGATGTGTGGGTTAGGTGGATTGGCCATGCTAAATTTCCCCTTAGTATCAGGGGGACTAACTAGGGTAAATACATGGGGTTATGGGGAAAGGCGCAGGGTGGGATTGTGGTTGGTGCAGACTTGATGGGCCAAATGGCCTCCTTCTGCTCTGTAGGGATTCTATGAATTTTAATATCATGAAGGTGAGGCACAAATTAGAATTCTGATCTCACCATTCCAGGGAAATACTTAAATTGTTTCGACTCAGAGCAACGTCTGCTCCAGCAAAGCCAACAACTCAAGTCACTGCTGTCAGCGATTGAATATTTTCTGCTAACAAATATCTGGGCGTAGTTTGTTGTCTTAATCTCTCAATTAATCAAATATGTGGCACTTGGCAGTGGAGAATATGTAAAAAAAAACAGCTGGTTTAACTTCAAAAGCAGAATACTGCAGATTCTGGAAATTTGAAATATAAACAGAAAACAATTCTCCAGGCTAAAATATACATGGCTTTGGAAGATTGTCCTGTTTTCCATTCCTGTCCACATTCTGTTGGGCAGCATTGATGAATGAAAACCTACATTGAGCAGGGCTGCTTTGTGATCAAGTGCATTTTAACATATTGCTGTCATGAGCTCAGATGAATGATGTCACTTGGGTGAGTGAGAATTGTTACCCCAGCAACCGTTAAACAGAATAGGTGGAAAAATTTAATTACAGATATATCACCTCACTGCATGTGTCAAAGTATTTATTCCCCTTCCATTCTGTTGTTGCCATTAGAGATTGAGCTCTTTCCACTTAATGTGAAACACTTAGAATAGAATCAGTGAATGGTTACTGCCCTGAAGGAGGCCATTCAGTCCACCATGTCTTCACAGACTCTCTAATCAAAGCTCTACACAACTGGACCATCCTGCCACTCTCACTCTCCACAGTGGAGCCCTTTAGTTATGTTTCAATCTTCCAGTGAAATATGTTCTTTTGGTTTCTATTATATGTTTTATTTCCCCCATGAATTAGCCTTGTGATGTGGCTATTCCTGTTTTTTTCATGTTCATTGTTAATCCTGCACTGTGTGTACCCCCCCACAGCTGCCATCTTCCTCTAATATCCAGGTTTGTTACAGCAATAACCAGCACCTTAGACTTGCTTTGTGGGAGTTTTAGCTTTCATTCCTTTCATTGAAACAAAATTATCTACCAGTAAAAACTAAGCTAAGCGATTTGGACACAGTTGTAAGCATAGGTTCTAATTTTACAATATTAATGCAATAGCCTTAAAGCGACTATAATGTTTAAAATAGACATCTGTCTCCTGCTGAACCAAAGTCCTAATTTAATTGATTCGGAAAGGGGAAAATTCCTGCATGAAGTTGACACATTATGTGGCAATTTTATCCAATAATGGCGTGACTCAAATGGAAGCTAAAACATGGATTTTGGAAGTTAGAACATTAGTGAGTGCAATCTCAGTATATCAGAGTGGATTTCTGATTGTAGATCTTTAACTGTGATCTTGGGGTGAAATGCCATGCTTGTTCATGATCTCGTGGCTGGCATGTGTACATCACCCATGAACAACATTTCTTGATTGGATTTGATAACTTTCTGATGATTCCTGCTCATTCTCTGAGTTAAATTAAGATTCTAATGGAACCTTTTATAACACATGTTTTGGGTGATCTATGAAGAATGGTGGTAGCATTGCTATTCACAAAATTTAATTTACTTCAAAAGTAAAGAATAATAAGGTCTAGCGGCACAATGATTAGCACTGTTGCCTCGCAGTGCTAGGGACCTGGGTTTGATTCCCGGCTTGGGTCACTGTGCGGAATCTGCACATTCTCCCACGTCTGCGTGGGTTTCCTCCGAGTGCTCCGGTTTCCTCCCACATTCAGAAAGATGTGTTGGTTAAGGCATTGGCCATGATAAATTCTCCCTCAGTGTACCCGAACTGATACTGGTGTGTGGCGACTAGGAGATTTTCAGTGATTTCATTGCAGAATTACTGTAAGCCTACTTGTGTCACTAATAAATAAACTTTAAACAAGTGACAAGAAAAACTAGTTTGTTCATTGTTCAGATTGCTTACTGTACCCTGTAGAATTCTCCTTTTTGAACTTAAAATATGTGGACAGGCTTGCATGTTGGGAACACATAGAAAGAACACTGCTTGATGTCCTAATGTTTGATGATGGTCATGCGCCTTCATCAGTGTGTACTGAGTTAGCAGATGAGGGCACAGCTTTTGTCTTTAGCAATCCCCTAAATTGAGATTGCTGCTGATAAGTGTGTACAAACTGCTTGTCTAACATTTGGATCGAGTACACAATCAGGCGTTGGGAACCCTGAAGCTCCCCACAGCTACATATCCTGCTGTCACACCCCGTTTACACTGCCCTCTGGGAATGGCCACTTGAATAAGGAAGAATCAGAAGAAATCTTTCTGAACAAGTGTTAACACCTTCATTTGATAGAGATGGAGGAGAAAAGAATGCATTGCGCGCTGCTTTTTTTTCTTTCTTCTCTACAAACTTAAATCCAAATGGAAGGATATGCTTAGGGAGGCCATATTTAACTATTAGCACAGGAAATGTTGCATGGCGAATGAATTGGCACACTCTAAATCACAAAACGGAGAATTATACACGGCTCTCCTAACTGATTTTTCAATAGATTGTGGAACTAGGGAATATAATAAATGCCCATTAAAAGTGATTGCTATTTCATTTTTAATACATTTTGCCAAATGAAGTGTGTTATAAATTGCTTATCGTGTTTTCTTAGTGCTTGACATTTAACAGGTGGTGGGATGGAATGTGATTTGAAGTATTGTATTCTGTAAGTCTTACCTTTGAATGTGCTATTCTGTGTCATCAGTGTTTCGTTCTGAAGGCAGCATTGTTAAAATGATAAAGAATTACCTGTAAAGATGGATGTGCAGTATAACACAGTCTGGTCCTGGATTCCGGGCAGTTGTCTAGCTGCATTTTACATTATTTGCTTTCGTTAATTGTAAGGAACTAAGCAAGCTAAGGCACAATTAGCACTGCAGCCTCACAGTACCAGGGACCCGGGTTCGATTCCTGCAGAAGTCTGTACATTCTCCCCATGGCTTTCTTCCAGGTGCTCCAATTTCATCCCACAGTGTGAAAAATGTGCTTGTTAAGTGCATTGGCCATGCTAAATTCTCCCTCAGTGTACTCGAACAGGCGCTAGAGTGTGGCGACTAGGGGATTTTTACAGTAACTTTATGTAGTGATAATGTGAGCTTGCTTGCGACACTAATAAATAAAAATTTAAAAAAAACTTCAAGCTATCAGTACTGGAAATTATTATGAAGTATCAATAATTATAGGTATTATAAGAATATCAATTCTAAGGCATTTCTCAAACATTTATAAAATATAAATACGGTTGAATTACAAGACCAATATTGTCTGTGAAAGCTTATAAAATAACAATACTATAAATGCTTTTAAACTGCCTATATTAGTTTTATTAAATGTTAATGTTGCAAATGTATTGTCACTGATTCATAAAATATTGATACTGTAAACCATATTAATATTGTAGATTTTTAAAACAATATAGTAATTGTAGATTATTTGTAAAATGTCAACAGAAAGAACTTGCATTTATATAGTGTCCTTCATGCCTGGGTTTGCTTCAAGCTATTTGAGTAAACTGGAGTAGCATTTCCTGTGAGCCTGGATCCATTGCACATTGTGTCTTGTACTTCTGGCTGATGTGAGCTGGTGCCTTTGGAAAAGAAATCCCATCCTGTAGCTTAATTGCACCTCCAGGTTTACCTGTGAGACTAACGTTTCGGTTGAGCACAGATATTTAGCAGGGAAATGAAGGAAATTAGGATGGGAAGGTGAATACTCTCCGTATGAAATGAACAAAGTGGCTCATTATAGTGCCAATGCTGGACAGGTTTGCATTAGGTAATTTTAGCTCATATATCTTGTACATGATTTAACTTCATTATTTATCGATGAGCTTGAAAATATTAACTGAATTTACTATCATTATTTACTTTCTCAACTAATTAAAATCAGGACATGCAAAATTTTGTAACTTTTTTAATTCTGTGAAATAGTTTCTATATTAGGTAGATTTTTTTTAGATAAATGCACTGATAGTTATTTTAAATGAGTTCACCCTGTTAAGCTGTTTAATTTTGTAACAATGGGCTGTTTGCATTTTGGTACTTTTTAGTATCAGGTTTCCTGCCTGTGGATTTGATTGAAACTGTTAAACAAACACGAGTCCCAGTTTTTACAAGCAGTCAGTAATTAGAAACTGTCATCTTCTTGGGCTGGATTTGATCTTTGGGTCCTCTGGTAGTGCCACACTGCATCACTCATTTATAAGATTATAATGTTGGGTATCTGGCATGGTGGACCTATGGGGCCAGGCGGCCTGTTTGTGAATAATTAGAAATGTCTGCTTATTATTGATCCAGACAAAATGCCATATAAATCTGTGGAAGATACGTGGCTATTATCTCCAAATATTCAAACTTAGTGAGCGTTGCTTTGGATTGTTTTCTCCTATCGAGGGTCCCAGATATGCTTACTTCAATTTGCTTAGGTTTGTTGAGTCATTTATATCCACTAATGGCAGGGCTGAAGGTTTTTCATGCTGGGGATCGTGATCACTGTATTCAAAGATAGTTGACATCTGGCTAAGCCCTCTTTTTGATTTGATTTAATTTATTATTGTCACATGTATACAATGAAAACGATTGTTTCTTGCATGCTACACAGAGAAAGCATACTGTATATAGAAAAGGAAAGGAGGGTGCAGAATGTAGTGTTACAGTCATAGGCAGGGTATAGAGAAAGATCAAGTAAGTGCAGGGTAGGTCCATTCAAATGTCTGATGGCAGCAGGGAGGAAGCTAGTCTTGAGTCGGTTGGTATGTGACCTCAGATTCTTGTAACTTTTTCCCAACGGAAGAAGATGGAAGAGAGAATGTCTGGCATCTGTGTGGTCCTTGATTATGCAGGCTCCTTTCCAAGGCAGCGGGAAGTGTAGGCAGAGTCACTGGATGGAAGGCTGGTTTGTGTAATGGATAGGGCCCTGTTCACGACCCTTTGTTGCTCATTGCGGTCCAAGATAGAGCCAGAGTCATACTAAACAGAGATACAACTGCAAAGAATGCTTTCTATTGTACATCTGTAAAAGTTGGTGAGAGTCTTGGCTGACATGCCAAATTTCTTTAGTCTTCTGAGAAAATAGAAGCATTGGGTGGACTTTCTTAACTATCACATTGGCATGGAGGGTCCAGGATGGGTTGTTGGTGATCTGAACATTTAGAGACTTGAGGCTGTCGACTATTTCCACTTTGTCCTCGTTGATGTAGACTGGGGAATGCCCTCTACACTCTTCCTGAAGTTGATGACTATCTCTATCGTTTCGCTGACATTGAGGAGAGATTATTGCCTTCGCATCTGTTCACCAGATTCTCTATCTTTTTCTCGTACTCTTCATTATAAGTTGTGGTTCCAATTACCTGATCGCAGAATAACATTAATTTTGGTACTGATTAACAGTGGACAAGGAAGTTGCAATCCCAGGAACTGTGATTTAAATATCAAAACCAATTTTTTTTCCATAGTTGTAGCAGTGACTGAAATTAAAGGAAAGGTTATTTTCTCTAAACAAATTTCCTTCTCTGTGATGGTTGATGCATTTTATAAGACTGGTTGTGCTGAACTAATTGGATAAGGATCTTGTGACAAAATTTTAATAATTTCATATTAAGAAATGGCATCATTCTAAGTACTGATGTTGAATGAAAGTCAGAGATTTTGAAGAAACCTATTGTAATTTATAGCTTTAATAGTAGATATGTTCTTTACAATCTCAAACTTGGATTAAAAATCTGAATTATGTTTGTCATGTAGAATTGTTTCAAAAGGCTAAAACTTCAAATTAATCTCATTTTTTTGTCACTAATTGCTTATATTTCTCATCTCCTGATTGAGAAAATTGTGTTTTACACAAGGAATGTTTTACATGTTCATGTGTTATTCTGCAGGCTACTCAACTAACTGAAAGGCCTGCTTGTGTGAAAAAGGATTACTCCAATTTTATGTCTTCTCTCAATCTACGCAATCGTTCTGCAGGAGAGGTAAATGCAGATTTTTAAAAAAGTATTTCTTCACTTTTTGCTTTTGTTTGTTTTTGAGTGTTCCGAAATTCAGAGCCAAAGTGCATTAAGAACTAGACAGAGTAGATGTAGGAAGGATCTTTCTAATGGTGGGGGAGTCCAGAACCATAGTTTATCCTGAATCCTTACAGTCTAAGGATTTGGGGTGAACTATGTAGGACAGAGATGAGGAGACACTTCTTCACCCAAAGAGTGGTAAGGCTGTGGAATTCATTCCCACAGGAAGTAGTTGATGCCAAAACATTGAATGTATTCAAGAGGCGGTTGGATATAGCACTCGGGACGAATAGGATCAAAGGTTATGGGAAGGAAGCAAGATTAGGCTACTGAGTTGGATGATCAGCCATAATTGTGATGAATGGTGGAACAGGCTCAAAGGGCCAAATGGCCTCCTGCTGCTCCTTTCTTCAATGTTTCTGTGTTTGTAGTTGATGTTTCCTGCCAGCTGCCAATGTTGCACTGAAACCTGTGAGAGAAGAGCTTGGGAAACAAATAAAGAAATAGTGTGGACTGATCTATAGTTATCTTAACATTGGTCTCAGGATAGTTTAAAGTGATTTGTATCCAATGAAATGCATTTTAAACTGTTGTTATGTAAAGGTACGCAGGGCAACCTGTTGACTAGGGGGTAGATCGATCCTTTTAGAAATAGGTAGCAGATCTGGTAATATAAGTTCGAGCAGTGTAATTTCTTGGGCTAGTTTTATAGGAGGGGGGTATCTTCCAGGTTTCTCCTTTTCATTGACTTTTAACTTTAAATTTGTGCTCATGTTTTGCTAAGGGTTATGTTGCTTTGGGATAGAATCCAGCATCATGATCATGGATAGGAAGGTTTGAATCACTTTACCTGCTAATCATTTTGTTATTGCTCCTATTCATGTCCAAGGAATGAGATTAATCTGTTTTAGGTTAGTAATTGAGTGCTGAACAGAGAAGGCACAGTGGCACAATGGTTAGCATTGCTGCTCACAGCGCCAGGGACCCGGGTTCAATTCCAGCCTCGGGTGATTGTGTGAAGTTTGCACGTTCTCCCCATGTCTGTGTGGGTTCCAGTTTCCTCTCTCAGTTCAGAGATTTGCAGATTAGGTGGATTGTCCATGCTGAATTGCCCTTTATGTCCCAGGATGTGCAGGTTAGAGGATTGGTGGGTTAAGAAGATAGGGTAGGGGAAAGGGCTTGGGTAAAGTACTCTGTCAGAGAGAGTTGGTGCAGACTTGATGGGTCAAATGGCTGTTTCTGCACTGTAGGGATTCTCTGATTGTATTGGCCAATGGAATTTTCTGCATTCCTTTAAAAACGCCAGGAAAATGTTTGCACCCATCTGAGCGGTCAGATGGATTTTCCACTGAACAAGCCATTGGAAAGGTGGCATCTCTAAAAACGTGGCACTGCCATCAGCACTGCACTGTTTCAACCCCTAGGTTATGTGCTCAAGTCCTGGAGTGCAAAGTTGAATCCTAAGCATTCTGATTTGGTGTATGCTGAATAAAAGACAGAAAATAATTAGTTTTAAAAAAGACAAGGTGAAAAATATTGTGATTTAGTGTATTGCTTTGCTGAAATTGTATCACTTTAAACTTTACATAGTTCAGAATATTCCACAGCAATGATTCTCTTGCCTGTCATAAGGAATGTACAGCCGCCACTTGCCCAATATTTTGGGATATTTCAGTATATTTTCTCTCTGTAGGTCGCAGGCATGATTCATTTCTCCGAAGCAACTGGTCGGCAGTCAGACCTGAGCAAAGTCATGATTAAGAAGCTTAATGATGCACTGGAGTCAGAAGAGAGTGAGGCTTACACTCAATCCATGTTCAACCTTACAGCTCTACTTATCAGCAGCAAAGGTGAGGGCTATAGATGCTACAACCTCAAATTGAAATTAATGTTAACTTAGGAAAATTATAGTGTGTGTTACGTAAGATCAACTCCCAAAGAACTGTGTAATGTCTAATTAGTGCTTTTATATGTGATATTGGATATTACTTATACACTGATAAGAAATGTGCACTATATTTTACACTAACTGGGTGCTTTATAATTGAATAGCAAAGAAGTTAGAGTGAATTTATTGAATATTTCAAGGTACTCGACCAAAATGGTCACATTTTGTATTTCTGTAGCTGACATCAATTTATTTATTCTTATGTCAAGCTATTTCTTAGAGTGTTTTGTGGCACCTGAAAGATAAAATCAACAGCATAAAACTTCTCTAGTTAAATGTGCTCATCTTTCTGCCTCAACTGTCCTGTTACAGGGTACAGAAAGCATCTGCTATTATTTGCAACCAATAACCTCTGAAATTTGAACATATAGGATGAAATAAAAAAGAGTTAACTTGGGGAATTTGATATTTTTATTTGTGTGCAAGAGGAATTGGCAGTGGTTATATTTTATCACAGTGAATAAGATTTTGATTTGATTTATTATTGTCACATGTATTAGTATGCAGTGAAGACTATTTCTTGCATGCTATACAGACAAAGCATACTGTTCATAGGGAAGAAAGGCAGAAAGTGCTGAACGTAGTGTTACAGTTAATGCTAGGGTGCAGAGAAAGTGCAGATTAGTTCATTCAAAAGTCTGATGGCAGCAAAGAAGAAATTGTTTTTGAGTCATTTGGTATGTGACCTCAGACTTTGGTATCTTTTTCCCGATGGAAGAAGGTGGAAGAGAGAGAATATCAGGAATGCATGGAGTCTTTGATTATGTTGGCTGCTTTGCTGAGGCAACGAGAATGTTGACAGGGTCAATGAGTGGGAAACTGGTTTATGTGATAGACTGGCTTCTCTCATGACCGTTTGTAGTTTCTTGCAGTGTTGGAACAGAGCAAGAACCATACAGGAATGCTAGCTTTTCCCCTGAGTAAATTAGCAGGATGTTTTGAGCCAACTACTTCCATTATTTAATAGTGTATCAGCACAACAGATGATATTGCAATAATGATGTACTGAAGTCTCTGAGGTTCACTCTGAAGCAAATGTTGGTATTTAATAGGGCTCGTTATTACTGTGTAGCTGTTTCATTAAGAAAGTAAGTCTGGATTAAGGTTCTGATCAATAATTGTGCCTGAATGTGCCTCATCGGCTACAAAACCCTATTATTTGTCACTAACATTTCTGATTATTTAACTCATGTTGGAATGAATAATTAGGTTGCATGTTTATTTTAAAGGGTTTTTTTTTTCTGTCATGCTGCAGTTTGTGATCCACAACTCCTTCACCATTTATGCTGGGCCCCTTTACGCATGTTCACAGCATTGGGCATGGAAACTGCTGTAGCTTGTTGGGAATGGCTGCTGGCTGCAAAGAATGGCATAGAGGTTCCAGTAAGTATTAGGCCTTCAATTAATGTCTTTTCTCATAACACGTTACAAAAATTAATCCTTTATTGGGTTTATGCCACTCACCATCTTCTAGTAAGTAGTCTCACAACACTAAGTGCTACCAAATAAATCTGTTGTACTTTAAACTGGCATTGAGAGATGACTTAGTGTGCCTACCCCAGTCCAATGCCTGCAACTTCACATCATTACCATCTTCTAGACAGTCAACATGCATCTGTGTCTTCTTGTAAGAATTTTGTTTTAAAAAAAATTGCAGGAAGAAGTAACTCCTTACTACTTTAATATCCACCTGTTTATTGGGCAAGATTTATCTTTGAGACTGTACAAATCAAGATGATTTAACAATGTGCAGAAAATAATCTATCGATGTCATTGATAGTGCAGCTAATTCACAAGGTAGAGAGGAGCATTTAGTGAGTTGCCTTTAGTCATTGTAATATTTCTTTTTTGATCTTTCAAAATTCTCAGTTTAAATTAACTTTTAAAATCATTTTATCTTTGTCTGTCTTAATACATATAAAATATAACTGTATAGAATGTCAGCAAAAAGACTCAGAAAGCCATTTTATTTGCTACAAAATTTACACTGAAATGCTGTTTTTTTTTTTAAAAATCATATTTTGCGACCGATTATTTTTACCTAAGGCTGACACAATGGCACAGCGGTTAGCACTGCTGCCTCGCAGTGCCGGGGACCTGTGTTCGATTCCTGGCTTGTGTCACTGTCTGTGTGGAGTTTCTCCCCATGTCAGTGTGGGTTTCCTCCCACAGTCCAAAGATGTATGGATTAAATGGGTTGTCCATGCTAAATTGCCTCTTAGTGCCAGGAGGGACTACCTAGGGTAAATACATGGGATTATGGGAATAGGGCCCAGGTTGGATTGTGGTTGGTGCCAATTCGATGGATCAAATGGCCTCCTTCTATACTGTAGAATTCATTTTGGTTCATAGAATCAAAGAATAGGTTTGCTACAGGAAAACTTGGAATTGATATATTTTTGATAATTTATTTGAAAAACATGGTACTGGCCCTGTGATGACTTGGTAAATAAAATAAAGGTACAGTCAATAGCCATTATAAACTACAAGGTTTGACTGAACTTGGGGTTGTTGCAATTGAATTTGGTAGCCTGGGCTAGTGAAGGGGAAAAGCTAATCATCCAGGGATGTGCTGGTTAGGTTGGCCATGCTAAATTGACCCTAGAATCGGGGGACTAGCAGGATAAATATGTGGGGATATGGGAATAGGGCCTGGGTGGGATTGTGGTCGATGCAGACTCAGTGGGCTGAATGGCCTTCTTCTGCACTGTAGGGATTCTATGATCATATAATTGCAGACTTTAGTGAGGCCAGAATCAGAGTCAGCTGTGATGTCGCAGCAGCATGAGTCAACAACTTTGGAGAAGCAGAAAAAGGAATGAACTTTGTTTCCTTTAATTCTTAGGATCCATTCCTCTTACAGTGTTTTGTAAGCATCTGTTTCAAGGGTCAGAGTTGGCAATGGGGGGCATTCTCTTCACTGCAGCTGTTCCATAGATTGCAAATAACTCCATAATTCACTTTGCAGCAAAGTGAAAAGTTTTCTCTGATCTTAAATGCAACAACGTTTTGATCCTGTTCTGCTCATGGCCAAGTTATGAGTGACAAGAGAGGCTTTTACTATTCTGCTCGTTACCTTTTGCAGTTTATGCGGGAAATGGTTGGAGCCTGGCAGATGACGGTACAACAAAAGTTTGGCCTTTTCTCCGAAGAGAAGAAAGAAGCTGATCCTCTGGCAGCTTCAGAGGAAAGCCAGCCTGAGCCCTGTCCACCAGAGGTTACACCCCACCACATCTGGATAGAGGCAAGTGCATGATATTCTCTGACTCCGTGACTATGTAATGAGACTTGTCAATAATTTTGACTAATAAGGTGACTCTGGTGCAACAGCCCTCTCTGATTCATCAGTATTCAGTACTAAAGTTCAAAATTGTCAAAATTTAGAACAAAGAAAAGTGCAGCACAGGAACAAGCCCTTCTGCCCTCCAAGCCTGCACTAATCATGATGCCTGCCTCAGCTAAAATCGTACACACTTATGGAGTCTGTGTCCTTCCATTCCCACCCTATTTGTGTCTTCGTCTAGTTGCCCCTTAAATGCCGCTATCACACCTGCTCCCACCACCTCCCCAGGCAACGCATTCCAGATGTTCACCACGTTCTGCGTAAAAACAAAACTTGCTTCGCACATTTCCTCTAAACTTTTTCCCATGCATCTTGAACCTATATCCCCCTGGCTTTATTATTCCAGGAAAGTGCTTCTGACTATCCACTCTGTCCATCTCTATCAGGTTGCCCTTAATCTCCGTCGTTCCAATGAGAACTTAAATTACTTCTAGAATAATGTAAAGGCTTTTGTTTTTTTTTCCATAAATTAATATCATTTTGTAATATCTAAAAATGATGACAAGCTGCACTTATGCAACAACTTGTCACTCTGAAACATCGCAATATGACTTGCTATGATGAATTATCTTTTGGGGCACAACGTCTTATAACAAGAGACCAGTGGCTAACTCGAGCTTAGTTAATTATCCAGTCTGCTTGATTGCCCTATAAGGAAATACCAAGCCAATAATCAAACTGAAATTAAATTTTGGGTCTGTTCAAAAGATAGTTCCTTTCAATTTGGATGGCAAGACATTGCAAAACCCTGGATACACCTTAATCTATTTCAGCTTTGAAAACCTATTGAAGTTACAGCCCAGACTTGCAGCCCAGTGTGAGTGGCATGGTGGCACAGTGGTTAGCGCTGCTGCCTCACAGCACCTGGGATCTGATCCAATTCCCAGCTTGGGTCACTGTCTATGTGGAGTCTTCCCATGTGTGAGTGGGTTTCCTTCCACAATCTAAAAGACTTGCTGGTTAGGTGGATTGGCCGTGCTAAAATCTGTCTTGGTATACCTGAACAGGTGCTGGAGTGTGGCAGCTAGGGGATTTTCACAGTAACTTCATTGCAGTGTTGATACAAGCCCCCTTGTGGCACTAATAAATAAATTCAACGAAACAAAACAGACATGCTAAACTGACTGGCCTCCTCCTATGCTATAAATTTCCATAGTGCTATAGAAGTTGTAACTTCCAAGCATTTGGTATCTGTTACTGCTGAACAGGTTGATTATATATATATTTTTAATGTCAATCCCACTGCATCCTTTTGAGCAGCACATCCATATTTTTACAAAGAAGTCCACTTTTATACCTTGCACCTGAAAGGGAAACCATTACAGTGAAATGTGTTTCATGCCTTGTATCCAGTTAAGTGATCTGGCCTTTGCCTCATGATTACTGCACATGTAGTTATTACATAGTTCTTTTTTCCTTCTTTCAGTTCCTGGTGCAAAGATTTGAAATTGCCAAGTACTGCAGCGCTGACCAGGTGGAGATTTTTGGTAGTCTTTTGCAACGCTCGCTTTCCCTTAATGTTGGAGGCTCAACAGGAAGTTTGAACAGACACGTAGCTGCCATTGGACCAAGGTTCAAGTACGTGCAGTATGAAATTGCATTAACGATAATTTATTAACCATAATGCCATCGTGTGAGACACTTCAAATTTATTCTTGAGTAAGAATCATAGAATAGAATCCCCACAGTGCAGAAGGAGACCATTCAGCCCATCAAGCCTGTGCCTACAACAATCTCATCCAGGTCCTATCCCTTAACGTGCACATCTTTGGACTGTGCGAGGAAACCGGAGCACCCAGAGGAAACCTACACAGACACAGGGAGAACGTGCAAACTCCAAGATCGGAAATGAACGTAGGTTCCTGGCACTGTGAGGCAGCACTGCTAATCACTGTGCTGCCCAAAGAGGAAAGACCTTTTCATTGAAGTTGATAGATATTTTCCCAGGATTCTGCTAGTATTGTGCTGAGCCTTGCTGCTACGTAGCAGATGATTACAGCATTATGTGACTGCATTATGTTTTATTTCCCTCCTGCCTCTGTGGAAGAGCTACTAGTCTCTGCTTGGTATTTTCTGTAAGAAGTCTGACAACATTAGGTTTAAGTCCAACCGATTTATTTGATAGTAAACTCACAAGCTTTCGAGGCTGTGCTCTTCATCAGGTGAATGAGGTGTTCTGGTCTCAAACAGCCCATATAACAGCACAGACTGTTTACAGATTACTGATTAGAATGCAAATCTTTACACCTAACCTGCTATTCAAGTCTTAAAGTGGGCAGTGGGCAGAGCACTGAGCACAGGTTAAAGAGATGTGTATTGCCTCCAGACAGCACAGTAAGTGAGGTTTTTTGCTAACTCAGGCAAGTCATGGGAGTTACAGATAGTGTGACATGAACCCAAGAGACTTGTTGAGACAAAGAAACTACACCACCTACATGCACACCAAGAACAGGAAACTTGAAAAATTTGGCATCACCACCAACAACAACCAAGCCTTCCCCGGCACCAAAGTAGAAAACAGCGCTACCTCAGGGAGGTCCATTGTCAACTTGTCGGACTTCAATCAGATGAAATCGAAGTTCTCAGCCGAGGGCTCAATTTCTGTCCAACCATCAAGATGGACTCCATCAGTCTTGTAGCGGACACAGAGGAATTCATCAGGCGAATGAGGCTGTGGGAGTTTTTTCACAAACCCCAAGAGACGAACAGCGAACTCAATGAGATGGCTAATGAATCAGAACAGCCGACAGAGGGATCCACAGTGCAGCAACCGAAGAGGTAGGAATCCAATTGGACTCCTCTGGAAGGCCGTTGCCCTCGACTGGACGTGTATGCCTAAGCAATCAGGAGGTGCATTAACACCAGATTCATCAGCCGCACTCACAAGACAGTCCCGAACGTTACCCAAGCATAACGCAACGCCATCCACACTCTCAAGACCAACCGCAACATTGTCATCAAACCAGCAGACAAAGGAGGGGCCATCGTCATACTAAACAGAACGGATTACTGTAAAGAAGTGTACCAACAACTAAACAATGAGAAACACTACAGACAGTTCCCAGCAGATCCAACCAAAGAACACACTCGTCAACTCAACACTCTGATCAAGACTTTTGATCCGGACCTTCAGAGCACCCTCTGGGCTCTCATTCCACGTACTCCCCGCATTGGTGACCTCTACTGCCTCCCAAAGATACACAAGGCAAACACACCCGGCCAGCCCATCGTATCGGGCAATAGGACCCTGTGTGAGAACCTCTCCAGCTATGTCGAGGGCATCCTGAAACTCATTGTATAAAGAACCCCCAGCTTTTGTCACGACACTACAAAACTCAGCACACACGGAGCAGTTGAACCAGGGACACTCCTCGTCACAATGGATGTCTCGGCCCTCTACACTAACATCCCCCACAATGATGGCATTGCTGCAACTGCCTCGGTTCTCAATGCCGACAATTGCCAGTTTCCGAATGCAATTTTACAACTCATCCACTTTATCCTGGACCACAACGTCTTCACCTCAACAACCAGTTTTTCATCCAGACACATGGAATGGCCATGGGGACCAAATTCGCACCTCAATATGCCAACATCTTCACGCACAGAACATGACTTCTTCACTGCATGGGATCTTCAACCGAGGCTATACACTAGATACATTGATGGCATTTTTTTGCCTTTGGACTCATGGTGATCAATCATTGAAACAACTATATGATGATATCAACAAGTTCCATCCCACCATCAGACTCACCATGGACTATTCTCTGGAATTGGTTGCATTCTTGGACACGCATTCTTGATCTCCATCAAGGACGGTCACCTCAGCACCTCACTGTACCGCAAACCGACAGACAACCTCACAATGCTCCACTTCTCCAGCTTCCATCCTAAACATGTTAAAGAAGCCATCCCCTATGGAAAGCCCTCCGTATACACAGAATTTGCTCAGATGAGGAGGATTGTGATCGACACCTCCAGATGCTGAAAGAGGACAGGAGAGAACAGGATATGACGCTCGACTTATCGATCGACAGTTCGGATGCACCATAGCGATAAACTGCACCAGTCACCTCAAGACAAATATGGGACACGGTGGACAGAGTACCCTTTTGTTGTCCAGTACTTCCCCGGAGTGGAGAAGCTACGACATCTTCTCCAGAGTTTACAACATATCATTGATGAAAATGAATATCTCGCCAGGGCTATCCCCACACTCCCACTTCTCGCCTTCAGACATCTGCGCAACCTCAAACAGACCATTGTTTGCAGCAAACTATCCAGTCTTCAGGAGAACAGTGACTACAATACCACACAACCTTGCCATAGCAACCTCTGCAAGACATGCCGGATCATCGACATGGATGCCATCATCTCACGTGAGAACACCAACCACCAGCTACATGGTACATACTCTTTGCAACTCGGCCAATGTTGTCTACCTAATACGTTGCAAGAAATGATGTCCCAAAGTATGGTACATTGGGGAGACCATGCAGACACTACGACAGCAGATGAATGAACATCACTCGACAATCACCAGGCAAGACTGCTTCCTTCCTGTTGGCGAACACTTCAGCGGTCACGGGCATTTGGCCTCTGACTCTGGGTAAGCGTTCTCCAAGGTGGCCTTCATGACACACGACAGCGCAGAGTCGCTGAACAGAGACTGATAGCCAAGTTCCGCACACATGAGGATGGTCTCAACAAGAATTTTGGGTTCATGTTACATTATCTGTAACCCCCATGACTTGCCTGGGTTAGCAAAAAACCTCACTTACTGTGCTGTCTGGAGACAATACACAAGACAATACTCTTTAACCTGTGCTGAGTGCTCTGTTCCACTCACATTGTTAGCCACTTTAAGACTTGAATAGCAGGAGACCAGAATACCTCATTCACCTGACAAAGAGCATAGCCTCGAAAGCTTGTGCGTTTACTATCAAATAAATTGGTTGGACTTAAATCTGGTGTTGTCAGACTTACTGTGTTTACCCCCAGACCAATGCTGGCATCTCTACATCATGGTATTTTCTGTAGCAGCTTTTTAATCCAGAGTTGATACCTGGGAAGAATAAGTGGATGAGAAGTGCTGTAAATTTGCTCTGACGTTAATGCACTTTGCGCAGTGGGCATACTCTACGCTTGGCTGAAATAACACCTTCTGTTTTTGTCCCTCTAGACTATTGACACTGGGCCTCGCATTGCTGCATGCTGATGTCATTTCCAATGCCACAATTCGCAATGTGTTGAGGGAAAAGGTCTATTCCACAGCTTTTGACTATTTCAGGTGAATATTATCATATCGTTACAGTGTATTATCATATTTATTTACTATGTAGTCATAGCAAAGTATCTCAATTTACATTTCTCCAATAATTTCAGCGTTGCCCCTAAGTATCCAACACAAGAGGAGAAGAGGCTGCGGGAAGATATCAGCATTATGATCAAGTTTTGGACAGCTATGTTCTCTGATAAGAAATACCTCAATGCAAACCAGCTTGTTCCACCTGGTAAAGTTGTTCCTTCTTCCTTGTTAAAATCTGTACTAAATGAATGAAAAGAGACGGTGTCAGTTTATTTTACAATATCTTAAAATGGCAACAGGAAAGGACAAATCTGGCACAGTTGCTAAATTTGAGTCGAAGTTTGGAGTGGGACTAAGGAATGAAGAGTTGAAAATGTGGCTAACCTGCAGGTTATAAAAGAAAGTTACTAACACTGATGAAAGATTGATGAAAACTGGTGCCCCTCCACCTCCCTGGCACCTCTCCGCCTCAATTCCTTCATCTCCGCTGTCTCTTCTGGTCTCTCTCACATCTCTCTCCTTCCCTTACCCTTTGATCACCCCTATCTCCTTCGCCCACCCCTTTTTCCCACCCTCTCTCCCACGCTGGCCAGCCCCTCTTTCCCACTGTGGCCTGTCGCTCCCTCTATCTCTTCCTCGCCTCTCGACGCTCTCTCTCCTCTCTCTCCTTCATCTCTCTTCCCTGACTCTCCTCTCTCTCTCCCTCCCTCTCCCTCCCTCTTCCTCTCTTCCTCACGCTCTCTCTCTCAATCTTTCCCCCACCCCTCCTGACCTGCGTTCACTCTCCCTATTTATGCCTAACTTTACTTTTAGTTACATTCTACCATTTATCATTTCTCTGCTTCATTTCACTAAAGCAGCATCATGGGGAAATGGCCTTGATATAATTCCTTCAGTACAGATTCCTGCGTTACACTCTCAAGTTATACTATCTGTAGGCTGCTTTCTTGTGCTGCGTGGATCAAAGAGATGAGAAGAGGCGATGAGTAAATAGAATCTGAAAGCTCAGAGGAAATGAGAAGACAGAAATTTAGAAGATGTACAAGGAAAGCTAAAAAAATAGAAGTGGAGGGAAGGAAGGAGTGGAAATGAGAGAGATTAAAGCCGCATTGTCTGCACTGTTGTGTGCCACTGTTGGCTTTACCGTCTTCTGTTCAAGTTAAACAAGCTAGCATTTAACCAGCATATCAACCTTTCATTTAGAAACTTCTTATTAACTGGAATGTTGTGATTTGATCCTAATTTTCTTTCTTCCTCAAATAACGTAGTAGGTTATAAGATATTGGAATAGATTTAGGCTATTCGGCCCATCAAGTCCATTCCGCCATTCAATCCTGCCTGATATGCTCCTCATCCCCATTTTCCTGCCATTAGTTCATAAGAACAGGCTTCAAAGAAAAAAAAGTGCATTCCAGCGATATTCTTCTCTGTCCCCTACATCTTGTGTCTATTTTTCATTAAACAACCAATGCACATACTTCATACTTTTTCATCCATTTTGATGCTACTTTTATATACATTTAAGAAAACAGTATCTCTGTAAAGCCAAAGGAAGATTTTGATGTGGGCTCCATACCTGGTGTTCTATATAATGATCATTATTCCTTAGCCAGCACAGACACATGTTTTCTCTATTGTTCTTGTTAACTGAAAGAGAAAGATCAGAAACTTTCCTCCGTGACACTTTGAAGATGAAATTCTCCCTTCGGCAAGGTCTGGTTGGCAGACGATGAATGGGGGATGTATCAGGAGAAGCTAAATATCCATTTTAACCCAAAGCAGCTTAGTGCAGATCATTATGTGCATGGTGGCGCAGTGGTTAGTCTCACAGTGCCAGGGATCTGGGTTCAATTCTGGTCTTGGGTGGTTGTTGTCTGTATGGAGTTTGCATGTTGTCACCATGTTTGCCTGGGTTTCCTCACACAGTCCAAAGGTGGATTGGCCATGTTAAATTGCCCCTTAGTGTGGCAGGATGTATAGATTAGGGAGATGAGTAGGGTAAAGACATAGGTTTACAGGGTCTAAGTATGAAGCTATTGGAGAATTGGTATGGATCTGATGGGTCAAATGGTCTCCTTCTGCGTTGTAGAAATTCTATGATTATGATAATACCCATCTGCCTACTGATTGCAATTTAACCAGAGTGGTGCGAGAGAACAAATGCCAATCCCAGGGTCAGAATGATCAAAATAATAGCTTCCCATTCAAATGTGAATGTCAAAGTCTCTCCGCACCCTTCCAGCACAAATTTTGATTGTACGACCTTTCAATTCTGGTCAGGATTGCCTTGGTAGGTTAAGTTCTTGGACTTTGGTGAGTATTCTATTTGAAGCATGTATGATGACCGTGTTCTCCAAATCCTGGTGTACATTGAGATGTTGAAGAAAATTCCAGAAAGCCCTCATTCCCTTTGGTTAAATACGAGCAAAAATTTGCTCAAACTGCAGCAGGTCCTTCATGTTTTTGTTTCAGAGTTTCTTCAGAATGATTTTGCTTTCTCAGCCCATGTCAGCTGTCAGTGCAGTCTCCATTTGGGTCAGCGAGTATTATTGTCCACCCACTGTCACATTAATTCTTTGTAAGGGATTAGCACTGCTACCTCAAAGTGCCAGGGATTTGGATTCAATTCCTGGCTTGGGTCACTGTCTTGCGAAGTCTGCACATTCTCCAACATCTGTGTGGGTTTCCTCCGAGTGCTCTGGTTTCCTCCCACAGTCTGAAAGACATACTAGTTAAGTGTATTGGCCAGGCTAAATTCTCTTTCAGTGTACCATAACAGGCACTGGAGTGTGGTGTGTAGGGGATTTTCACAGTAACTTCATTCCTGTGTTAATGTGAACCTGCTTGAGTCTAATAAATAAATTTTAATGTGGTGTTCATGGTAATAGATTAGCAACCTGAGGTTGAGTTAAGTCCCACCAAGATAATTGCGAAATACTGAGAATGCTGAAAATCTGATATAAAAGCAGGAAATGCTAGATAAAAGCAGCAGGTCTGGCAGCATCTGTGGAGAGAGAAACAGAATTAATGTTTTAAATCTGTTTTGACTTTTCAGAGCTAACGAGGGGGAGAAATACGATGGATTTTATGCTATGTAAAGCAGGTAGAGTAAAATGGAAGAAATGCGATAGGTGAGAGCCAGAAGAGATTGGACAGAGATGTTTTGGTTCCAAGATAAATTAAGTGTTAATGGTCATGTTAAGGACTAAAGAAAGTACTAATGGCAGCATAAAGATAAGATAGCAAAATGCGTTGATTGCAAAACAGAGGTTAGCACTTTGTGAAAGCAAAACATAGGAACAAGTGACATTATGGGGGAGGGGGTTGGCGAATTGTAAAAAAGATTTGGATTTTGAAAAGGGGTCAAGATGGAAGAGAGAGTTCACAGTCTGAAGTCGTTGAACCCATGTTGAGTCCAGAAGACTATAAAGTGCCCAGTTAGAGAGTGAGGTGCTGTTCCTTCTGTTGAGCTGGGTTTCACTAGGACACGACAGCAGGACAAGGATGGACGTGAGAGCAAGATGATGAGTTGAAATGGAAAGCAACAGGAAGGTTGGGGGTCATGCTTCCAGATTGAGCAAAGATGTTCCACAAAGTAGTCACCCAGCCTGTGTACACTCTTCCCAATATAGAGGACACCGCATGTGGAGCAGCGAATAAAATGGACCAAATTGAAAGAGATGCAAATGAAACATTGCTTAACTTGAAAGGAGTGTTTGAGATCTTGGACTTTGCGGAGGGAGGAATTAAAGGAATGGACGTTGCATCTTCTGCAGTTGCATGGGAAAGTACCGTGGGTATGTAAGACATTACTTGTTCCAGTCCTACTCAGGCCTATTCCCGCAACTCTTTTTCCATTAAATCAATAACAGTATTAGTGCTGCTTCATGCCTCTTGTCTGGACTTAGAAAAATGTATTAATTTTGCTTCTAATTTTCATTCCTTTGTCATCTTCAAATGGTCCATCTCCAACGCCTCCCTTCCCTTCCTCATGTCTCTGGCTCTATTTCCACCAATCCGACCACCAATACTCACTACAAGTTTAATGAGTTAGCTACCACAGCTACCTTGACTGCAGCTCCTCATGCCCTGCTTCCTCTAAGCATGCCATCCCCATTATCCCAATTTCTTCACTTCTGTTGCATCTATTCCGATGATGCCACGTCCCAAAATGGCACTTTTGACATGTCTGTCTTTTTTCTGAATGGAGAGATTGCCCCACCCCTCCACCCCCAAAGTGGATGGGGAATTGGGAGTGAGGAGGGGTGGACTGAGATGTCATGGAGGGAGTGGTCCCTGCAGAATGCTGACAGGGGGTGAGGAGATGATACTTTTGGTGATGGCATCTTGTTTGAGCTGCAGAAATGGCGGAGAATGATCCTTTGAATGTGGAGGCTAGTGGAGTGAAAAGTGAAGATAAGGGGGATCCTATCATGATTCTGGGAGAGAGGAGAAGGTTGGGGGTGGAGGGGTGGGGCAATCTCTCCATTCAGAAAAAAGACAGACATGTCAAAAGTGCCATTTTGGGACGTGGCATCATCGGAATAGATGCAACAGAAGTGGAGAAATTGGGATAATGGGGATGGCATGCTTAGAGGAAGCAGGGCATGAGGAGCTGCAGTCAAGGTAGCTGTGGTAGCTAACTCATTAAACTTGTAGTGAGTATTGGTGGTCGGATTGGTGGAAATAGAGCCAGAGACATGAGGAAGGGAAGGGAGGCGTTGGAGATGGACCATTTGAAGATGACAAAGGAATGAAAATTAGAAGCAAAATTAATACATTTTTCTAAGTCCAGACAAGAGGCATGAAGCAGCACTAATACTGTTATTGATTTAATGGAAAAAGAGTTGCGGGAATAGGCCTGAGTAGGACTGGAACAAGTAATGTCTTACATACCCCACAAAAAGTACCCATGTGGGTACTCATAGTCACACCCATTTGCGGAAGGTGAGATGAGTTAAAGGAGAAATTTTGAGTGATGAAACAAGTTTGCTGAGTGGAGGAGAGTAGTTGGTGGACTGGGAATGTTTGGGCCTCCAGTTGACCAAGTAACAGAGAGCCCACAGACCATCTTGGTAGAGGAGATGGAGGTGTAGAGGGATTGGATGTCTGTAGTGAAGAGGAGAACAGAAAGGATTTCCCCTCCTGACACTACAGTACAGGAAAGCACAGATGTACGTGTGGCACTTAGGGGAGGACAGGGCACTATGTTTCCTATTTGCATTCATAAACGATTTGCTTATTGACATTTGTTATTTTTATATATAAACTACAGTAACTTGGGCACAGTGGTGGTATATCTTCAATATCTGAGAACTTTGAGGTACGTAAGATTTTAAAAGGGATTGATAAAGTAAATGTAGATGAAATGTTTCTTCTTATGGGGCAATCTCGTACAAAAGGTCATAGGTATAGGTTGAGAAGCAATAGATTTAAAATTGAGGTGAGAAGGAGCTACTTCTTGCAGAGGGTGATGAATTTGTGGAACTCGCTGTTCCATAACACGGTGGAATTTGAGTGGTTGAATGATTTCAGGAGGGAGATAGATATATTTCTCATTCTTTTAAAAAAGAGAAAGAAGGATGTGGGGACAGATGGGAAGATAGATTTGAGATCAGGGAGAGATCAGTAATGACACAAAAACAGAAAAATGCTGGAAAACCTCAGCTAGTCTGACAGCATCTTTGCAGAGAGAATAGATGTGGAGATGCCGGTATGGACTGAGGTAAACACAATAAGAAGTTTCACAACACCAGGTTAAAGTCCATTGGGTTTATTTGGTAGCACAAGCCCCTAGCTTTCAGAGCGCTGCTCCTTCATCAGGTAAGTGGGAGTTCGGAGGCAGTGGCGGGGCTGCCACATATTGAAGGAATTGCTGGGAGGATTAGAGGGGACATTAGGAAGAAACTTTTCACTCAAAGGCTGCTGGCTATCTGCAATTTGCTATCTAAGCTGGAGCTTCAGACACAACACTCGGGGCTCACTCCTTCAGCACCCACTTCTGGAGTTGAAATGCTGTTTGCTGTAAAAACGGGGCTGGCTCATTGGAAGCTAGGATTAGAATGGGTGGCTAGTTTTTATTTCCCAAACTGCTGCTGATGTGATGGGCTGAATGGCCTCTTTCTGCACCAGTGAGCCAATCTGTGGCAGCCCCCCCACTGCCCACGAGCTCCCACTTACCTGGTGAAGGGAGCAGCGTTCTGAAAGCTAGTGGTTTGTGCCACCAAATAAACCTGTTGGACTTGAACCTGGTGTTGTCAGATTTCTTACTGAGAGAGAATAGAGCCAGTGTTTCGAATCTAGTTCTAAAAGAGAAAACGATGGAAAATCTCAGCAGGTCTGGCAGCTTCTGTAAGGTGAGAAAAGAGCTGACGTTTCAAGTCCAGATGACCCTTTGTCAGAGATCAGCTATGTCCTGATTGAATTTTTGGTCCTAATTCCTATGATCCTTTCCCAATAAATCAATGCCATTAAACTGAAAGGGAGCAGGAGTCAATATTTCCTCTTGCTGCATATCAGGTTATACAGAAAACAGTTGTGCAGCGAAGACCTGAAGAAAGTCCTATTTAACAGCTAAAGCTCAGCTGCCGTATAATAAAGCTTTCCTTTTGTTTGTACTCCCTTGCGTGCAGTTCTGTTTGAAAAGCGTTATTGTGGTTTTATTGTGGTACAAAGCAAACTGTTGGGCATAAAGCTTATAAATGGAAAACTATTCTTCAGACAACCAGGATCCCTCTGTGAATAACCTGTCTGTTATAACTGTGGCCGATTCGCGGAACAATCTTGATGTTGCTGTTGGGACACGGCAGCAACCTGCACAAGGCTGGATCAATACCTACCCACTGTCCAGTGGAATGTCAACTATCTCCAAAAAATCAGGTGATGTTTGCAATGGAAACCTTTTAAACTACATTGGCAGTGCATGTCACCTAATTATCTTTCAGAGCATGAAAAGGCTTCCTGTGCTGTAGCTGTGGTTTTTTTTTGTTTTTTAGTGCCTGCTATTTGATTATTCTAATCCTGTTCCTTTTGCATTTTGATCATATAATTTATGCAAAGGACTTCTGCATCTTGACGATTTTTAAAAATTAAGCAAACTATTAATTTAGTATCAAATTCAGCTCATGCCAAGGCATCCAGTGGTATGTTAAAAGAAAGAAAATGCGTGTGGGAAATCTCGGTGTGTACCAGATAGGCTTTAATATACTTTTGCTGACCTGAAATGCTATTGGTGTCCATGGTTGTACATCATATTGTAGAGTTATTTCACTAATTTTTAACCTAATTAAAATGTTTTATTACTTCCAATCAGGCATGTCAAAGAAGACTAACCGCGGCACTCAGTTGCACAAGTATTACATGAAACGGCGCACACTTCTGTTATCTTTAATGGTGAGTTGGTTATCGAAGTAGTTGAGAGAAAACTGTGCTTCACACATTCTGCTTCATTGCAGGGAGATGATGGCCTAGTGGTGTTATCGCTGAACTATTAATTCAGACACTCAGCTAATGTTCTGGGGATCCAGGTTCGAATCCCGCAGACGGTAGTATTTGAATTCAATAAATATCTGGAACTAAGGATCTACTGATTACCATGAAACCGCTGTCAATTGTCAGAAAAACCCATTTGGTTCACTGATGTCCTTTAGGGAAGGAAATCTGCCGTGCTTACCTGGTCTGGCCTGCATGTGACTCCAGGGCCACAGCAATGTGGTTGAATCTCAGCTGCCCTCTGAACAAGGCAACTAGGAATGGAGAATAAACGCTGGACAACTAGCAATGCCCATGACCCACCATGAATAAAAAAAAACTATTTTAATGGCTAATTGCAATTTTACAAATAATAATAACATTTCACTGACATAACATCTAAAAACGTTGCCTATTCACATTGGCAAATATGGATGAGAGAGGCCATGATCAAAATTAACTCCTTTCACAATCTCCTGTTGGGTTCTTAAAGTATTTCTGTATGATGACCTCCCTTATTTTATTCAGGAATCTTTTCCATCTACTCCACTTCTTGATCACTCTTTACTTCTCTGGTATTGGCCCTAAATTTGTTTTTTTTTACGAGTATCAACCTTTTAGCTTTTGTCACATTGCTATAATTCAATTTAAATATTTTTCAAAATTTAACTTTTCTGTCTCGTGAATAATCTAGTTAGTACACTCTTTTTTAAGTTCATTTATTAGTGTCACAAGTAGGTTTACATTAACACTGCAATGAAAATCCCCAAGTTGATACACTCGGATACCTGTTCGGGTACGCTGAGGGAGAATTTAGCACAGCCAATGCACCTAACCAGTGCATCTTTCAGACTGTGGGAGGAAATTGAAGGAAACTCACACAGATACGGGGAGAACACGCAAACTCCACACAGACAGTGACCCAAACCGGGAATCGAACCTGAGTTCCTGAAGCTGTAAGGCAGCAGTGCTAACGACTGTGCCACTACGCTATTCTACGACATCATAAGAGTCCCTACAGTACAGAACAGGCCATTGGGCCCATCGAGTCTGTACCACCCATAATCCCACAAGCCCTATTCGCGTAATCTCTCACATTTATCCTACTAATCCCCTGACACTAATGGTCAATTTAACACCGCCAATCCACCTAACCCACACATCTCTGGACTGCGGGAGGAAACAGGTGCATCTGGAGGAAACAAACGCAGATCCGGGGGAAAAAGTGCAAACTCCACACACAGTCACCCGAGGTTGGAATTGAACCCGGGTTCTTGGCACTGTGAGGCAGCAGTGCTAGTCACTGTGCTACCATATAACATTCTATAATATCACCTCCCTGACACCCGGCATTCATTTTTCAGGTTTTATGTTGCCATTCTTACTGAGCAGTAACTTAAACCAAGGATAGGACTTGGTATTAGCAGTGGTATTAGAAGCAGTGGTATTAGACAGCACTCTCACACACTTTCATAAATAACTGAAATGACACAAACTGTTTATGAACTTGATATAATTATTGTTGTGCTCCATACTAGTCACCAGTTCATTTGTGTGACAGGATGGCATTACCTCAAAATGTACCATAGAGTGCTGCATCATTAATATTCTATTTCCAATAAAACTTCAATTATCAATCATCTCTTCACAGAACTCAAAGATTAGTCAATAGGTTTGTGTGGGGAAGATAATATATGGATAAGAATGTGCTGCAAAGTAGTCATCCCTCTGCTGACATGAAAGCGATCATTTACATTTGTATAGTGCCTTTACTGTAGGAATGGCCCGAGGTGTTTTGGAAGAGCATTGACTTGAACCTCATTTGTAAGACTCATCAAAAACTTTCTGCATTTTAATAAGATATAACAATTATTGTATGTAAAACCATTAAATGTATAATGCACACAATGTATTATTCCACAAAATACGGTTTGCTTTGCTCTGCCAACATAGTTGCACTTCCATGCTGTGAATTATTGAGGAGAGTAATTTTCTAACTAGCTTAATCAGTACATGTAGTTGCTATAACACAGCTCTACCCACAGCCTTGGATCACTGAAAAGATCCTGTATGTCATCAGCAGTTCATTGGACGTGCATGGCGAGCCATTTGTCCAGTCAGCACAGTTATATAGTGTGACATCAATGTGATTTGAATGTTAATGTGATATCAAACCTATCAGACTTTCTACATTAAGTTATAGAGGAGGATAATTGTCTAATTAGTCTTATGTACATGTAAAATTTGACAGTCCTCATCCATATACATGCATGCAAACCTATTTTATGTAATGTGGTCTCCTCTCAATTCCTACCTGCTTCATTCCAGTTGTTGGATGATTCAATTTATTTTAGGATTAATAATCATAGAATCCTATAGTGAAAGGAGGTCATTCAGCCCATCAAGTCTGCAGTGACAGTATAAGCCCATCCAGATCTATACTCATAACCACATGTACTCATCCCCTGCTAATCCCCCGACCCTAAGGGGCAATTTTTAACATGGTCAATCAACTTAACCTGCATTTCTTTGGACTGTAGGAGGAAACTAGAGCACCTGGGGTAAACCCACGCAGACATGGAGCGAACGTACAAACTCCCCAGTCACCTATGGCTGATCTCTGGCACTGTGAGGCAGCAGTGCTAACCACTGTGCCACCGTACCATCCATAGCTAAATTATCAGGATGATACATTTTTGTAGCAACTAAGAAACAATGAACAAAAACCTTCTAATGGTAGAATGGTGGATAATTAGAGAACCCAGATTTGAGGTGATTGACAAAAAGCAAACATGAGAAACATTTTTTTATGCAACAAGTTGCTGTAATGGGCTGCTAGAAGCAAATTCAATAGTAGCATTCCAAAGAGAATTGAATAAATAGTTGAAAGGTAAAAAGGTTCAAAGGTATGAGTAAAGAATTGAGGAATGGGATTAATTGAATAGGTCTAACAAAGCATTGGTACAGGTGGCTGAATGTGCTGTTATGTCTATTATTCAGTAAAGTAGCATTCTGAGTGAACTTTTAAAAAAAGCATCTGTCCATAATGTATCATATTATTTGAAAGAAAGACATGCCTTTATGGAGCATCTTTCATGACCTCAGGACATTTCAAAGCACTTTACAGCCAATGAGATTTTTTTGAAGTATAGTCACTGTTATAATGCAGCAGCTATATTGCACCCAGCAAGGTCCCAGACCCATGTGATAGCAACCAGATAATCTGGTTTTGTGATGTTGATTGAGGGACAATTACTGGCCTAGAAACTGGAAATAATTCCTTTTTTAAGGTAGTGGTAAGGGATAGTTTCAGTCCACATGAGAAAGCAGATGGGGCTTTTGGTTTAACTGTTTCATCTGATAATACAATACTCCCTTGGTATTGGGCTTGAGTGTCAGCTTAGACTCTGCAGTGAGACTTGAACCTACAGTATTCTGACTCTGAATCAAGTGTTCTACCCACTGAACCATGGTTAGCATACATACTTTTGTTTCCAATATTTAGGCAAGTGAAATTGAACGGCTCACCACGTGGTATAACCCTCTGTCATCCCCTGAGTTGGCAATGGACCAAGCAGGAGAGCTCAGTGTGGCAAATTGGCGGTCAAAGTACATCAGCCTGAACGAAAAGCAGTGGAAGGATAATGTAAATCTGGCCTGGAGCATCTCACCTTACTTGGCAATAGAACTACCTAGCAGGTAATGGAGTCACATTGGTTAAAACTTTCTACATTGTGGGTGTTAATTGGAAGCAGTGTTTTGTTTACATGGATCTAAATCTGCTCAGTGCAAACAACAAAGAAATTAAATAATTTCCCTCAATGAATGGACAGTTTGATCCACTGGAAGACAAACCTTGCAGGGCAGAAACATTCATTTCTAGCACAGTATTCACTGATCTCTTTTGAGTAGGTATGTTATAATTGTCCTTAGTGTTGCAGGATTAACGAGTGGAGAATTTGGCCATAGCTCTTATTTTTTAACATTGTTAAATGTTACAATATTTTAACATTGTTAAATGTTCACAAAAGGTTTTGTGAAGGGTAGGTCGTGCCGTACTAACCTTATTGAGCTTTTTGAAAAAGTGACCAAAGAGGTGGATGGGGGTAAGGCAGTTGATGTGGTATATATGGACTTTAGTAAGGCGTTCGATAAGGTGGCCCATGGAAGGCTTCTGCAGAAAATGCAGATGTATGGGATTGAGGGTGATTTAGCTAATTGGATTAGGAATTGGCTAGCAGATAGAAGACAGAGGGTGGTGGTTGATGGGAGATATTCATCGTGGAGTTCGGTGACAAGTGGTGTACCTCAGGGGTCTGTTTTGGGGCCCCTGCTGTTTGTAATTTTTATAAATGATCTGGATGAGGGTATTGAAGGATGGATTAGTAAATTTGCAGATGACACTAAAGTCGGTGGAGTGGTAGATAGTGAAGAGGGGTGTTATAGTTTGCAGAGAGACTTGGACAAGTTGCAGAGCTGGGCCGAGAGGTGGCAAATGGAGTTTAATGTGGAAAAGTGTGAAGTAATTCACTTTGACAGGAATAACAAATGTGTAGAATATAGGGCTAATGGTAGGACTCTTAATAGTGTTGATGAACAGAGGGATCTCGGTGTATATGTGCATAGACCCCTGAAAATTGGCAATCAAGTCGATAAGGTTGTTAAGAAGGCATACGGAGCCTTAGCTTTTATTGGTAGGGGGATTGAATTTCGGAGCCGCAACGTCATGTTGCAACTGTACAAAACTCTAGTGCGGCCGCACTTGGAGTATTGTGTACAGTTCTGGTCCCCGCATTATAAGAAAGATGTGGAGGCATTGGAGAGGGTACAGAGGAGGTTTACCAGGATGTTGCCTGGTATGGAGGGCAGGTCTTATGAAGAGAGGCTGAGGGATTTGAGGTTGTTTTCGTTAGAAAGAAGGCGGCTAAGAGGAGACCTTATTGAAACATATAAGATGATTAGAGGTTTAGATAGGGTGGACAGTGATAGCCTTTTTCCTAGGATGGAGAAAGCTAGCACGAGGGGACATAGCTTTAAATTAAGGGGTGGTGGTTTTAGGACCGATGTCAGAGGTAGGTTCTTTACCCAGAGGGTGGTAAGGGTATGGAATGCCTTGCCTGCGTCAGTTGTAGATGCGCCAAGTTTGGTGGCGTTTAAGAGGTTAGTAGATAAGTTTATGGATGAAAAGGGAATGGTTTAGGTTAGAGGGTCACTGCTAGTTCTTAATTGGTCGGCGCAACATCGAGGTCCGAAGGGCCTGTTCTGCGCTGTAATGTTCTATGTTCTATTGTTAAGCAACCTCTTGCTGTAAAGATATTGGATGATGCCAAAACTGAACTGAGATGTGACATTCCCACCATACCCACTTACAATCAAGTAGCTGCCCACTGTTGATGCCAAGACTTGCGTGTGAGGTATAGAAATTTGAGTGAGAAACTGATGGCAAATCTGGTAGGAGAAGATAATAAATACACTTCTACAAGACTGACAGTGACTGGATTGCAACCATCTCGCCCGCCACAGAATCAGAGTAGATGAGGGTCCAACAAAATAAATCTCCGTTGACTTCAGGCGGGAATTTCCACTCTCACTCGAGCGAGGATGTAAAATCCCGCATAAGTCTAAAACCAATATGATAAATTCAGTGTATTTTTCAGACCAATTCTAGAAATTGTCCTTCCTACTTTGTTATTTCTTGTTACAATATTCTTCTTTTCGTGCTTGGTTTTGAACACAACGTGTTATAGACTATGTGGGCAATAACTCTTTGGAGAATATATGTGCTGGCTGGAAATCTGTTCAGTAGAAATTTATTTGTCCTTAGGGTGTGGGGAGTATAGTCAAAGTCATCATTGGTTGCTCACTCCAAACTGCCTTTGAAAACTAGTGCTGTATCTTCTCGGAATGCTGCATTCCTTCTGGTGCTTAAGCTGCCAAAAGATGCTAGTCAGGGGGTTGCAGAACATTGATCCAATGATGAAGGAAACAATAACAATACAAGCTGAAGTCAGGATGACGAATGACCTGGAGGCCGTGCCTAACAAATTGATTGAATTGTGTGAGGAGGTGACCAGGTGTGTTGACAAAAGTAGTACAGTCGATGTAATTTATATAGATTTCAGTAAAGCCTTTGACATGGTACAACATGGGAGATTTGTAAAGAAGGTAAAGTCACATGAGATACAGGGTAATTTGATCAAGTGATTTCAAAATGGACAGTACTACCTATACAGTTTCTTCTAATGTTTGCAGCTCTACATCAGAATAATGTTTTGGGCAGCATTACAGTTCCCCTACACCTTATGTAAGAACCATCAATTCATGTGGGGTGGGAAGCAAAGGAAAATAATATATTTCATCATTTTTAGAATTGTAACGTTTCCAGAAGGGGTACATTGAGCCAAAGGCCTAATATTTACTGGAAAGTAAGAGGTCTTGTGCAGCAGTTGATGGGGTGGGAAGAAGCAAACAAATTCTAAGCATGTTTTGCAAAGTACTGACTCACTGACAGAGCATCCTACCCAGGCCCTATCCCCATAACCCTGTATATTTTACCACAGTAATCCTCTTAACCTAATTTCTTGGAGCACTAAGGGGCAATTTAGCATGGCCAATACACCTAACCTGCACATCTTTGGACTGTGGGAGGAAACGAGGAAACCCACGCAGACACGGGGAGAAGGTGCAAACCCCACATGGACACGACAGTCATTCGAGGCCGGAATTCAACCTGGGTCCCTGGTGCTGTGAGGCAGCAGTGCTAACCACTGTGCCATTCTGGAATGCCTGTGATCAGTATCACCAGTGATGTTTGAAGGATGAGGATTATCGCATTGATAACTGAATTAAATGGTGTGTTAGATTTCTTCGTAACTTATTCAACATTGTGCATCTGTCAGATTTAAGAACACTGAAGCCATTGGAGCAGAAGTAACTCGTTTGGTGAGGCTGGATCCTGGTGCCGTTAGTGATGTCCCTGAAGCCATCCGGGTAAGTTTATAGCCATAAATAAATGTCCTCGAGATAACTACTTTGTCTTTTGTATGCAGTTTAAAAATGTGAGCAATAGAAAATGAGGCAATGTTTCATTTGAAAATTAATAAATTCTTAGTGATTGTTTGATGATTAAAAGATGCAGCAAAATTTGCAAATGTTTATTGCCAGGCATATTTCAGAATAAAACATGGTATCATCTTACTTGCCTTTTGACATGTTTTTTGTAAAGTCAAAGCGTTTCTTTCCATCTTTTGTACTCTTGGTCATAACTATTGGTTGGAATTTTCCAGCCTTTCACGCCCGTGGGATCTTCTGGTCTTGCCGCAGTGAACAGAGATTTGACTGAGTGCCAAATTCCCCATTTTCAGCGGGGCGAGGCATGAACAGCCAGAAAATCTGGGCATTACCTCTTGATCATAACCCTGATCTCTTGATCAGAATCTACTATCTCATAACCTGGTTACAACACTTGAGATACAATGCCAAGTCTAACAGGATACTTTATGAAGTAGAGTTGCTCTCCCAGCATGTTTCGACACTTCTTGTAACTCTGACCAAGCTTTACATTAGGTTTGCGAGAAAGCTCAGAAGGATTTAACAACTGGCTGAATGTGGTCTAGTCATGTTTTATCTGAAAAGCTAACTTATATAAAGAAACCGTGGATTTCAGTGATGGACTTGAGGCATGTTATCCTGAGGGAGCTGCACAGTGAGACTGAACACGCTTTTTGATAATAGGGGTACAATCTTGAGGATTAAATTGGAAATCATTCCTTTCAGAAGATGAATCAGAATATGTTGTATTATGTTACTTAACCTCAAAGCTGTAAGGATTCAGGTTCAATCTTGGGAATGGCTAAGAAACTGGCAGCAAAGGTGGAAAAGTACAGGTAGTCAGATTTGAAATAAACATCAGAAAATGCCAGGCAGCATCTGCAGAGAGGGAAGCAGAGTAAACGCCTCACTCAGGTCATGTGAAATGTCCTGAATGTTAGCAATTTCTTCTTACTGGCTGACCTGCTGAGTATTTCCAGTGTTTTCTGTGTTTTTATTTCAGGTTTCCACCATATGTAGTATTTTGTTTTGTGTTATTGCAAGAGTTAGAATTTTCTGGGATTCCTGAATCCCACCTTGAGTCAGGATAGAGACTGACAGAAAACCTGGTGGCTAAGTTGCTTGTTGAGGGCTTTCTGTTGATATCCCAAAAATGCTACAGAGGGAGGTTGGGAGGAATCCCTTAGACCTTGCATAAGAACTAGGAACAGGAGCAGACAATTCAGCCACTTGAGGTTGCTGTGACACTAAATATGTGTATGGCTAGAGAATGGTCAATCTGTGGAATTCGCTATCACAGAAAGTAGTTGAGGTCTAAAAATTGTCTGTTTTCAAGAAGTAGTTGGATATAGCACTTTATTGCCAGGGGAGCAGCAGGGGAAATACGTGGGGTTATGGGGATAGGGCATCAATGAGATTTGTTGTCACTGCAGGCTCGATGGACTGCACTGTAAGGGTTCAATGAAATTCTAGACATTAGAGGGTAAGGTAATCATTAAGATCTGCAGTCCCAATTTGACATTTGGAAAGTTAAAAGGAAACTTGTTCCTTTTTTTGCTGACTGGCTTGAAATTCAATGAAACTCTAAAGTTTTGATAAGTGTTAATTAAAAATGCACATTTTATTTACAATGGGAAAAATGACAGTAAATTAGGAATAATATGTCTGGCAAGTATGGGCTGTTATAAAGTGCCTTAAGCTAAACAACTGTTGGCAAAGTTGTTCACATATTTTCCCTTGTGTATAATTTTTGCTTTGCAACGCATTCATGATTTTTACATATTTAACAAGTAGTCCAGAAAGAAAACATTAAACAATCTGTTAGAACTTGTATTCAGTTCATTTTTGACATTTATTTGGTTCTGGGAACTTTTTAAGATATTGGCATGATGATGAAGGTAACTTTTTTTTGATAAAGGGCTCTGTTTTACTCTCTCAGTTGCTAGTAATCCTTTGATACATAACCCAAGTTGTCATTGTTCATATATGAATGACAGTGTCTTCTGATGGGCTTATAGATCTTGTTCCACCCCGTATACACGCACACGTTTTCTAAGAAAGACACTTGCTAGACTGGCAGAGCTTTTTTTGAACTCCTCTCCTCCGCCAAGGACAGAAAGACCAACTGGAGCATTTTCAATTATACCTAGTAATATAACTCTATTTTCTCATCCATCTGATATGTTGAAGAATTCAGCAATCTGTCTGCATGGTGTCACAGTGGTTAGCACTGTGCTACCTCAGAGCACCAGGGACCCCAGTTCAATTCCAGCTTTGGGTGACTGAGTGGAGTTTGCATGTTTTCCCCGTGTCTGTATGGGTTTCCTTCTGATGCTCTGGTTTCCTCCCACAGTCAAAAGAATAGGTAGGCTGGCCATGCTAAATTGATTCTTAGTATCCAAAGGTGTGTAAGGTGGATTAGTCATGGTAGAATGTGCAGATTTTATGGAGATAGGATAAAGGGAAGGGCCTTGGTGGGATGGTCTTTCAGAAAATCGGTGCGAATTCAATGGGATGAATGGCCTGTCTCTGAGGGCCTCCGAACTCTAACCTTCATTCTTTCCATTTCCTTTCCTTCCTACAAGCTTTACGCTTCTGCAGTTCAATTTGGTACCATCTAATTGCTATTCTCTTTTTGTTTCTTCTATCATTTTTGGTTCTGCTAATGTTCTGCTTTATGCACTTCACTTTGCATCTCGGTTTAGTGAACATAATAGGCTTAGCAGGGAAATGTTTGACTCTTTTAATTCAGAGTGGGTGCAGGGTCACAGACTTATGTATCAGGATAGGTTGAGGAGGGCGTTAAAGGAATTGAATACAAAAGCATAGAAATTATACCCATGGTGTTATTGAAAATAAATGGTTAGACTCAGCTGGAGTGTTGTGTTAGATTTTGAGAACCGTAGTTAATGAAGGATGTCAAGACCTTAAAGAAGGTGCAAAAGAAATTTATGAGCAATGAGGAACTTCAATTAAAATAGAGAGAATGGAGAAGCTAGGCTTGTTCACCTTAGAGCGGAGAAGGTTAGAGATTTGATAAGAGTGATTTGATTTGATTTATTATTGTCACATGCATTAGTCAGGGAAATGTTTAATCTTTTTCATAATATGTCTCACCTGATGAAGGGGCAGCACTCCAAAGGCTTGTGCTACCAAATAAATCTGTTGGACTTTAACTTGGTATTGAAACTTCTTAATATATTAGTATATAATGAAAAGAATTGTTCCCTGCGTTATATAGACAAAGCATACTGTACATGGAAAGGAGAGGGTGCAGGTATAATGTTATAGTAGCTAGGATGAGTTAAGAATCACCAAATATGCACGAGATTAAATTAAAGCATTGTTACAGAGCTTAAAAGAGTTAGAATAAAGTTTTAAAAGCATAGAACGTAAGTAAAAGATAGAATTAGAGGATATGCTGGACATAAGTTGCAAGAAGTCTCCTTGCTCTGGTGCCATCTTGGTCCAGGCAAGTGTCTAATCTGGGATATTCAAAATCATGGAAAGTTTTAATAAAGTAAAATTAAAGAAAAAACTCTTTCCAGTGCCAGAAGGTGGCATGAGGAACCCATTCTTTTAGACAGCAAATTGTTATGATGTAGAATGCACCGCCTAAGAGGTTTTCAAAAAGCTAATTGGCTCAACACTTGAAGGTAAAACAATTTCAAGAGTTGTGGAAAAAGTGCAGGAGAGTGCGAATAATCAGATAACTCTGATCACATTAAGTTAGCACAGATGTGATGGTCTGAGTGGCCTCCTTTTGGGCACTATCATGGATAAGCCGTGGAAAATATTTTGTAATGAACAATGACTTGTTCATTACTACTGTCTTATCATCCAAAATAATGCCAGACCATTGAACACCATCATTATAATTTCCCAAGTTATTTACTACTGTTTCTGCTGTTAATAAAGGAGTTTGTCTGCAAGGAATCTTGTTGATGTTTTCAGCCCATGGGATGTCAACATCCCTGTGGAGCAATAGCTGAACTTCTCTTCCATTTAGCCACATTAATCTGACTGCACAGGTCAGAATTCACAGCAGGAATAAGGTAAATAAGAATTTAACTAGTATCTCTGTTATCAAACCATTTGTGTATTTTAAAAGTTAATTTTCCCCTGTGTCTTGACCAGTATTTATTCTCCAACAATACAACTAAAACAAGTCAGTTGGCCATCATTACATTACTAATGGTGAGAGATTGTTTGCAAATTGGCTGCTTCCATTTCCTTACTGTACAATAGTGACCCTGCTTCAAAAACACTATGTACTTCAATGGCTCTTAAGCACTTTGGGTCATCCTGAGGTCCTGAGAACCCCAAATCAACGCAAATCAGAACACCAACATCTTCTAGTATCTGCAATTTGAGATACAAATAAATTAACGGCATCTGAAATACTGTCATTATAAGTGGTTCCCTCCAAGTTCTGAGATGGGCAGGGTAGTACGACAGGTAAGGATAGAGATTAAATAATGATTTCACTTAGTATTTATTAAAAGAATAGAACAAGCAAACATGGTAAAATATAGTCCATTTATTATTGTCACAGGTAGGCGTTGCAATGAAGTTACTGTGAAAATCCCCTAGTTGCCTCACTCAGATGCCTGTTTGGGTACACTGAGAGAGAATTTAGCATTGCTAATGCATTTAACTAGCACGCCTTGTGGATAGTGGGAAGAAACCAGAGCACCCAGAGGAAACCCACACAGACACAGGGAGAATGAGCAGACTCTGCACAGGAGTTTAGAAGGCTAAGAGGGGATCTTATAGAGACGTATAAGATAATTAAGGGGATGGGTAGGGTAGAGGTTGAGACACTCTTCCCACTTAGCAAAGATAGCAGGACTAGAGGGCACAGCCTCAAAATTAGGGGGGAGCAGTTCTGATTAGAGTTGAAGAGGAATTTCTTCACTGAAAGGGTGGTGAATCTTTGAAATTCTCTGCCTGTTGAAGTGATGGAGGCTTCCTCGCTGAATATATTTAAGTCAGGAGTGGATAGGTTTTTGATTGACAAGGGAATTAAGGCTTACGGGGAGAAAGCGGGAAAGTGGCACTGAACGACTGCAGATCAGCCATGATCTTATTGAATGGTGGGACAGGCTCGAGGGGCTGGATGGCCTACTCCCCCTGTTTCTTATGTGACCCATGCCAGGGATGGAACCCGGTTCCCTAATGCTGTGGGACAGTAGTGCTAACCAAAGCTAAAAGCAAAATACTGCGGAGGCCGAAATTCAAAACACTGAAAATGCTGGAAAATCTCAGCAGTTTGACAGCATCTGCGGTGAGAGGATAGAGCCAACGTTTCGAATCTGGATGATCATCGGCTGACAAAGGATCATCCAGACTCGAAACATTGATTCTACTATCTCTCCAAAGCTGCTGTCAGATCAGGTAGACATGATATTTGATGATCAGAAGAGTATTGAGAGAAGTGCATTTAAAGTGAGAAGGGGATCCATTGAATAACATAGAACATAGAACATAGAACAATACAGCACAGAACAGGCCCTTCGGCCTTCGATGTTGTGCCGACCAAAATAAAAAGCAATGCCCCTCCAAACTAAACCATTCCCTTCTCTTCCATATACTTATCAATTAACCTCTTAAACGCCACCAAACTTGGCGCATCTACAACAGAATAAGCTGTAAGTAAACTCAAAAATCGATAGAGCCTCTAGTCTGGATGGATTGCATCCAAACACTTTAAAGAAAAGAAATAGCAGCGATTTATTTAATATTTAATTCAAAAAAGGTGCAATGTTAGTGATTCTACATTCAACGAGGGAACAAGGACATTTTCAGGAAATTGAAGATAAGCTTAACATCGGTTGTAGCAAAAAATAATGGAATCTGTCCTAAAGGAGAGGATAAAAGGAGGTCTGGAAATGAGAAATATAAAAATGAATAATCAACATGGATTTCAAAAAGGAAAACCTTGCTTGAACAACTTTATTGAATTTTTTGAGGAGGCAACAGAAGGAGTAGATAATGGCTGGAATTTTCTAGACCTCCTCATGGCGTATTTTCTGGAGATGACACACCATTAGCCGCCAGTGGGCTGTTCCAGCCCTGCCGATGTCTGTGATGCTTTGCGTGGCTCACCCGTCCCACTGCGCGGAGAGTGGTGATGGTGGGGGAGAGATCTTGGTGGAGGTGGTTGAACAAAGGGATCTTGGACTACAAATACAGCATTCTCTTAAGATTGTGTCACAGGTTAGTAAGGCCATAAAAATACAAGGCAAACACTGAGTTTTATTCCTAGAAGGAGAGAATTGAAGTGTTGTAGGAGGTTATGCCAAACCTGTATGGAACGTTGGTAAGGCACATTTTGATCAAAGTGTGTAATTTTGTTGGTGTATTTTGGATGGAATCGTCCCAGAAATCAGACATTGCTGATTTTGGAAAGAGCATGTGGCATTTGATCCGCCGATACTAATGGTGAATTTCTTCGCTGTATTGTGCAGACTTGGATTTCACATTGGATCACAGCTTAGCCTCAGAGTTTCAGTAATCCGGGGGCTATCTTCGAAGGCTGCCTCACACAGAACTCTTCAAAGGAAAGGAAATTGTTGGCTGCCAAAGCCTGGAAGCATGCTGCCCGAAATTCAGGCTTGTGTCCCTTGAGAACCTACCGAGCAACATGAAGGCCTGTCATGATGTCCTTTATCCCCCACTCTGGGCAAAGACCAACAAGCAAGTACAACAATTCAGTTGGGATAATGGTGGCAGCCTTCAAGTACTGCCCCACAGCACATGATTGAGCAGTGGAGCAATAACCACTGGATTGCATCCTGACCTCTCATCTCGGGTGCGGACATTGTCCTAACCTGCACTCTAAGGCCTTGCACTTTGCTTGGACCATCAGGGGGACATGTCAGTGTGTACTCTAACATAAAGTAAGGGATTAGGAGGGCATCACCTCTGATCCCTGCTTCTTGCCCATCCTTCTAAGAGGAGCTTCAAACTTGCTCAGTTGTCCAGTGGTTCTGCCAAACTGTGGCAATCATTGGATTTGTATTTCTGCAGGCAAAGGTTGAAATGTAGAACAGCAATCATTGGCGCTCTGAAAACCAGCCTTCCATCCATTGACTCTGTCTACACTTCCTGCTATCTCAGCAAGGCAGCCAGCCTCATTAAGTACCCCATGCATTCTGAACGTTCTCTCTTCCACTTCTTCTGTTGGGAAAAGTTTGAGGTCATGAACCAAATGACTCAAGAATAACTTCTTATCTGCTGCCATTAGACTTTTGAATGGACCTACCTTGCATTAAGTTAATCTTTCTCTATATCCTAGCTATGACTGTAACACTACATTCTGCACTCTATGCTAATATATATGACAATAATAAATTAAATCAAGTGAATGCTGTTTAAGTGGGCATAATTGCTTAATTAGCCTGAGTCCTAACATGTTAAATTGAGCTCAACTGAAACTATCACAACTGCAAAAGAATGCTCAACTTTACAGGTTTTCCATGTGCTGTTGCCCATGCACCAAGGTGTAGTTCCCTTTCCCGTGAGCTGTTGCCCATGTCCAAGGCCGGGTTCCCTTTTCCCTACCTGTTCCCTGATGTGAGGTTCTCTTCCTTCTCCTTTGTACTGTTGCCTGTGCCACAGCATTGCAAGGCACCTGCATGGCACCACAAGCCCTCCTTTCGTCCCCTCCCCCGCAAACTGACGTAGCTGTTTCCTTGAATTGGGACCCTTGCCAGCACTACACTAAGTTGGGTGCATTCAAGTCCACGTTCCTCTTGGAGGTCATGTTCGCCAGTTGCACATCTTTTAAAACCAGGTGTAAATTTTGCTGTTCTGAAACCACACTGATATGAGATTTAAGTGCAGGGAATGCTTCCTACGTATGGCCACTGTAGTAATGTGCAAATTTATTACAATTACATTTCCTATCTTCGACAGCGAGATACATGGCGTGCCATTGATGGGGGGAAGGGATGATTGCATCCTGCATTTACGATGCCCAGAAACATATCTTGGGGCTTTTCATGATAATTTCCTGTTATACTACCAAATATGCTCACCCCAATTGGGCACAGATAGTCCTGGCTTTTAAAAAGGATACAGAATTGTTGAAGAGGTTGCAAAGAATGTTTAGAAGGGTGATACTGGAACTATAAAGATGTACATTATTAGAAAACGATGGACAGGCTTGAACATCTTTTATTGCGCGGAGGAAAGGGGAGGCTTAATAGAGCACTGGAAAGGTTTTGGTAAAGCAGATAAGAGAGAGTTTCCACCTGAATATAACTGCAGCTCATCAATACAAGACAGTGATACAGAAATCAAATAGGGATTTGGAAGAAACTTATTCTCTCAAAGGATGTTGCAAATGTGGAACCAGCTGACACAGGGACTGGCTAAAGTGGATGGAGTTTAATGTGTTTAATGAGAGAGAAGGGAATGGAGGCTTATGCTCATCTATTTAGATGAGGATAAACAGGAGGAGACCTGAGTAGAGCATAAACACTAGCACAGACAAGTTGGGCCGAATGGCCCATTGTTGTACTGTATGCCATGTATAATCCTATGTAAAGCGACGTGCATCACATCGACACACCAAAGATGTAAAAGCTTGGATACCTTTGCCTCTGGCAAAAAGTGCAACTCCATGCATGAGCCATCTCCAACAAGCATCCGTGCAATTAGAAAGATTGGCTGTCACACTAAGTTAGAGATGCCATAGGGATGATCAACTCACCCTTTTGTCGGCATGTGTGAAAGCAATGTAATAAAGAAAGATTATCCATTGCTGGGGGCTGAGGGAGTGGGGGCAGTGGTGTCTTGTTATCCTTCACCTTCAAAGCTGTCATTTAAATGAACATAAGTACATCAAATGCTGATTCTGGGTTAACTTTGGAGCAGAGAAAGTGAAAAGAAGATTTATTAGCAGCTTTCTTTTCGGTTATGAAATGGTTTGATAATGGGGAAAGGCTGTTTTGTCAGGTTAGAGAGTGATAGTTAGAAGAACATTAAGTGGTCTATCAGTTTAAAGAAATGCAAATTACTGCAGATGCTAAAAGCTGAAACAAAAACAGAAAATGCTGGAAAATCTTGGCAGGTCTGACAGTATCTGTGGGGAGAGTAGGAGCTAACATTTCGAGTCTGGATGATCCTTTGTCAGCAGCAGTGACACAATGGTTCGCACTGCTGCCTCATTGTGCCAGCAACCAAGATTCGATTGCCAGTCAATGTCTGAGTGGAGCCTGCGCGTTCTCCCATGTCAGCATGGGTTTCCTCAAGGTGCTCCAGTTTCCTCCCACAGTCCGAAAGTCATGCTAGTTGCTAAATTCTCCTGAACAGGCACATGGGTGTGGCGACTAGGGGATTTTCACAGTAACTTCATTGCAGTGTTAATGTAAGCCTACTTGTGGCACAAATGAATAAACTTTAAACTTAAACAATGGCCTTTCAATCCTGATGTCTATATTAGCAAGCAAGTTGTAAATTGTTGTTGAAGAAAGTGAGGAAGTAGAGCTTTTAGGAGAATGTTTTTTTTTAATGTTGCATGGAATGTTTTTCCTTAGCGGGTGACTAATATAGAGGCTATTCTACTCTTTTGCAAAATTGGACAGACATTTGAAGCATTGGAAGCGTGTAAAGATCCAGGGTATGGTGAGAGAACAGGTCAAGGGGATTAGTTTTGGATTGCTCTGGCAGACAGCGGGCATATTTACAGAGATGTGGAGATGCTGGCTTTGGACTGGAGTAAACAGTAAGAAATCTCACAACACCAGGTTAAAGTCCAACAGGTTTATTTGGTAGCAAAGCTAGTGGTGTTTGCTACTAAATAAACCTGTTGGACTTTAACCTGGTGTTGTGAGACTTCTTACTATATTTACAAAGATCAGTTGACCTGTTATTGAACGGGTCAACTGGATCTTACATTTTTATGGCAAAACTTAAAACTATCAATCATTAGGTGGAAAAAACTTTCAAAATAGCTCTTTGCTGGCATTGGCCTAATTAAAATCATAGAACCCGTACAGTGCAGAAGGTGGCCATTCAGCCCATCGAGCCTGCTCTGACGACAATCTCACCCTTTCACCTAACCCCGTGTATTTACCCTGCTAATCCCCCTGACAGTATGAGGCAATTTAGCATGGCCAATTAACCTGACCCGGACATCTTTAGATTGTGGGAGGAAACCAGAGCACCCAGAGACAAAAAAAAGTTGATTCATTTAGAGGCATGATGGCACAGTGGTTAGTACTGCTGCCTCACAGTGCCAGGGACGCGGGTTCAATTCCTGGCTTGGAGTCTCTGTGGAGTTTGCACGTTCTCCCCATGCCTGTGTGGGTTTCCTCTGGATACTTCGGTTTCCTTCTACAGTCCAAAGATATGTGTCTTAGGGTGATTAACCATACTAAATTGATCCTTAGTGTTAGGGGGATGTCAGGGAGATTAGTAGGTAAATATGTGGGGTTGTGGGGATAAGGCCTGGATGCGATTGTTGTTGGTGCAGGCTTCATGGACCACATGGCACCTTCTGCACTGTAGGGATTCTATGATAGTGCCACAAGTAGGCTTATATTAATACTACAATGAAGTTACTGTGAAAATTCCCTAGTTGCCACATTCTGGCATCTGTTTGGGTTCATTGAGAGATTCTGCTTTTGTATCTTATGGACTTTAGCATGGGAAATGCACTAATCAGCTTGAATTTCAGACTGTTGGAGGAAACCAGAGCATCCGAATGAAACCCACGCTGACCCAAGCTGGGAATTGAACTTAGGTCCGTGGCACTGTGAGGCAGCAATGCTAACCACTGTGCCACCATCGTACTGCCCCAAATTAGCTTCACCATTACTTTAATAGCAAACAGTACTCAAACTGTCTTTACATGCAAATGGTACAGCAACTTCAGGCAGGGGCAGATGCATGATTAAGCTCAAATATCGAGACATTTCTGTTTAGAATATGGTGCTTCACCATTATTCTTGCAAAATCAGCACCTTACTGTCTGCCTTGCCATTGACAGGCATTGATTGTTGCAGAGTTACTGTGTTTGTGCAGTAGGTGCAAACTAAACTCACCACAGACAGGTAAATATCTTCTATTTCAATCTAAATATCCTTTTAATGATGTGATGTTTTAATTAGTGGGTCTCCTCCGGGTGCAATGGTTTCCTCCCACAGTCCAAGATATGCAGGTTAGGTTGATTGGCTGTGCTAAATTGCTCCTTACTATCAGGGACTAGCAGGATAAATAAGTGGGGATACAGGGATAGAGGTTGGGTGGGATTGTGGTCAGTGCAGACTCAATGGGCCGAATGGTCTCTTTCTCTACCATAGAGGTGCTGTAATTACTGCCAGCTATCTTCCTGGTACTGAAAATTATATATAATTCAAATAGGGAATCTTATTTCTGCAGATTTTAATCATTTTATAAATGTAGAATTTTAAAGTTTATTTTTTTTTAAACTTAGTTGTGTTTTCGCTGTCAGACCATTCATTCTCTTTTGCTGCATCTGATTTGAAATGAATTCACTCATTCTTATCTTTTTACTCTTTTCAATGTTAATCTGTTTTACCCTGACTGGTTAAAGGAGGTGCACGGCCACTTGCCCTGTTACTTTCCTGTCCCATTGCTGTGACGTTATCATGCCTATAGCAACTTAACCATGTCAGAATTTAAAAACCATTTCATTTCTATTGAGCTCCTGACGTACAACCATATCAAAGGAGGCAAACACAGAAAAGCATGAAGTTGTTGGGGTGGAAGGGAAACCCGGTCAAACAGAGGTCATTAGGTCTTTGACAGGTGAGAAAGTGTTGTCAGATGGAGAAAATTGTGAGGGCAAGGGTTGAGTGGAAGGAGTGAGAAATAAGATGGTAAGTGGTGTTGGAACGACAAAGTGTGCATATGGGGCCATATATCTTTTTTTCAGAAAAAAGCAGAAACAAAATGTGGCAAGCTCTTGGGTGGGTGTGAAAACCAGCGCAATGACCAAAATATTATGAAAGACAAGTGGAGATCTGTAGGTGATATCATACTTTTAAACTGTTTTGACAGAAGAATGTATAATAAATAACAGAAGCTTTATATCTGTGACTTGCCCTCGTGGTTAACTGATCTTTTTGTATGATTATTGATATCTAGTAAAGATGCTCTGAGATGCTCTATCAGAGAGTCAGTGCAAACCTGATGGATCAAATGGCTTCCTTCTGCATCATAGGGATTCTATGATATGGACCAGGAATTATACCACCCTCCCACCCCCGATCTCAGATCATTTGGAGGGGGCTAGTCATTGGCTGCTGGTGGGACCTTCCAATCCCACCAAAATTTACATTGTTTTGCACAACTTGTTCACCCTGCCGCCGGGGTATCTTCTGCCGGGAGGGGGTGGTGGGCCTGGAAGATCCCACCGTCAGGAAGGGTCAGAAAATCCCCACCCTTGGTTTCCTGTTTGTACGCTAAACTATTTTATCTGCTTTTTTTTTTATTTGTAGCATCTGGTTACGTGGCACACAATTGATGCCGATGCCCCGGAACTGAGCCATATTCTGTGTTGGGCACCTACCGATCCTCCAACTGCCCTCTCTTACTTTTCAAGTTTATATCCACCGCATCCACTGACTGCCCAGTACGCTGTCAAAGTGCTGCGTTCCTTTCCACCGGTAAGGAGCAATACGATGGGATGGGGTGGGATGGGGGTTGGGGGGTGTGGAGGTGAGGGGTTGAAATACTTCATAGGTTAATTGCTTTGCCAATGTAGTATTAAGTTGAAAAATTAATGTATTGAAAGCAAAACAGAAGACAAAGGGTCATCTGGACTCGAAACATCAGTTCTTTTCTCTCCTTTCAGATGCTACTGGACCTGCTGGGATTTTCCAGCGTTTTCTGTTTTGGTTTCAGATTCCAGCATCCGCAGTGATTTGCTTTTATATAATGTATTGAAAGCCTTGCACGTTGTACATATTCCCAGGAAGTGTCACACTTGTGCCTTGTAATACTTTTTCCTGCCATAGTTTCCATGTCTTTATTGATAACATTCTAATTGTTGGAAAAGTGTGTGTTCTCTGCTCAGCTTGCACCTTCCCATGGGAGGTAAGCTGGTAATATTTTAGGCAATTGGCACCATTCTAGCAACAGAAATGTGTTGCTTTTTTATGAATGAGTCAATCAGCAAATGTGATTTTAAGTATGATGGGTGTATTTTAAACACCAGTTTATTTTACTTATGTAGGTATATATCGCATTTCAAATGTTTGTTTCAGACTTGCTCTCTTAGTATAATATTAAAGCTGCCCCATCCTATGACTATCTATTTCTACATTTGTTTATGGTGTAAACTATGAGTAGAAAATTGAAAAGGTGACTGTCTATGAAGAGATTGCGATTCTCCTGAACTAGCTGCTAGTCTAACAATTATATAGCACTCCTGAACCTTTTCTTGATATAGATGTTGACTGATCTGGCTGCATATTTTAATATCCTGCTTTTCTTTTTACTTAGCTGGAATGATGTGTGGCATGGGAAGACTGTATTGTCGTGGTATTGCCACTGGGCTAGGAATCCTGAGACCCAGCATAATAATCTGGGAACCCGGGTTCAAATTTCCCATGGTAGATAGTGAAATTCGAATTCAGTAAAAATCTGGAATTAAGTTCTAGTAATGACCATGAAACCGTTATCAATTGACATAAAAACCCATCTGGTGTCCCTTTGGGGAAGAAAATCAGCCATTCTTATCTGGTCTGGCCCAAATGGGGCAGCACAGTGGATAGCATTGGTACCTCATAGGTCCAGGGTTCCAGGTTCGATTCCCGGCTTGGGTCACTGTTTGTGTGGAATTTGCACGTTCTGCTCCGGGTGCTCCGGTTTCTTCCCATGGTGCGAAAGGAATGCTGGTTAGGTGCATTGGCCATGCTAAATTCTCCCTCGGTGTACCTGAACAGGCACAGAGTGTAGTGACAAGGGAATTTTCACAATTACTTCATTGCAGGGTTAATGTAAGCTGACTTGTGACTAATAAATTAACTACAAGTGTTAATTAAATTAAAATTTTAATTAAAAAATGTTAATTAATTTTAAAAACTCTTGATTCACAGCAATGTCGTTCACTATTAAATTCCCTCTGAAATGGCCTAGTTAGTCACTCAAGTCAAGGACAATTAAGGAAGGGCAATCAATGTTGGCCTCTCCATGATACCCCACATCCTACTAATGACTTTTTTAAAAATTAGAAATGAATTAAACTGTTATGAAAGATGTGTGAGAGTTTTATTTGGAGAATTTGAATGAAGTCCTATCTTTGTGTATTTTAGCTGAACTACTAATCACAGCCCACATATTTTCTCCAAACAGGATGCGATTTTATTCTACATTCCACAAATTGTTCAAGCTCTCAGATATGATAAGGTAAGGAGTACACTCGCTTAATTTGGTTAAAAACAAAGAGAGAAGGATTTTGCTCATTCATACTGGTGTCTAGATGCTCTTTATTGAGCTTAAAGGTTCCAAAAATTCATGGAAATGCCTGGTATTTTCCTTTTAAAAGCGTGTGTTGTGGTTCAGGTTAGAGATTCCAAAATGTTTTCTGAAGCCCGCCTGAATCATAAGTTTTGCATTTTGAGTTTGGCCGGATGAGCATGAGATGTTTCACTTCAGGTATGATTCAAAAGACCCACTAGGGAGCTTTTATCAAACGAAGCTTACTTAAGAATACAGACCTAGTACAGATATAATAAGAAAATTGGCAAGAACTTTTATCAGTCACAAACAAGAAACAAAACAATCACCATAATGTATAACCCTTAATGAATATACGTAAGCTGCCCAATCAAGACTAACCTCCCTAGACAAAAGAGCCTTTTTGCAGGTTTAACACATCACAGACTAATATACACATGGAATTCTTCACTCTTAGATGGCTGCGGAAGTTTAACCATTTGGCACGTAAAGACAGAAATTGATAGATTCCTGGATACTAATGACATCAAGGGATATGAAAATAGAACAAGAAAGTGATTTTGAGATAAATGATCAGCCATGATAAGGTTCAATGTTGGAGTAGACTTGTTGGACTGAGTGGCCTACTCCTGTTCTTATGTTTCCTCTGCTGGATTTTCCATCACTATTTTATTATGTCTATATCCTGGAAATATCAGGGAACCTTGTGAAATATTGAATCCATGATCACAGTGGACAGGCTGTGTTGAATCCTTCAGATGACACAAGATCTCCACATGTCACTATTGATTATCTTCTATCACTATTGAAATCTTCTACAGATTTCAATCTTCTCTTTGCGATTTCCCTCTTACTGGATGGGCTACACGTTTTCAATACAGATCCACTTTTTCTTTGTCTGTGTGTTGTGCTCAAACTGTCAAACACATGCAGTTGTACAGCATGCATTATATCCCTTTTGATACCAGTCTAAGAATACCTTAGTACATGGTTTTTCACACACTTCGCCAAAAAGAAACAAACCTGCAATCTCTCAGAAATGTCCTAAATTACTTGACTTGCAATAAGTTACTTTGAATTGCAGTCATTGTTTAGAACGTAAACATTGTATTCATTTGCATTCAGCAAGACCCCACAAGTAGCAATTGAATAAAATTTGTAACAATTAAATAAATGAAAGATTTGTATTACCTGTTGAAATTTAATTTCAGAATGTCATTGTTTGATTTTGATGCACCTTTTGTTGGCTACCTGCAACTTAAAGTTATCGAGGTTTATAGTGCATTCGGAGGCCAGTTGATCTAACACGTTGCCAGAGCATTGAAATCTATTACAATTTTGACCTGCTGTCTTTTATTTGATCTGCATTTAACCTTTGAATGTTTACCTGCTTTATCCTTAAAAGATATATTGGCTGCTTTCTAGGGTTCCATGGTTCTGCTGCCTCATCCACTCCATGTAGCAAATAATCTATGATTCGGCAACTCTCTACAACCTTTTACTGTTTTAAATTTGTGACTTTTGTCTCTTGACTTCCCAAGTACATGGTGGCACAGTGGTTAGCACTGCTGCCTCACAGCGCCAAGGGACCTAGGTTCAATCCCTGGTCTGCATCACTGTCTGTGCAGAGCCTGCATGTTCTCCCTGTTCCTGCATGGGCTTCCTCCAGCTGCTCCAGTTTCCTCCCACAGTCGAAAAGGCATGCTGGTTAGGGTGCAATGACTATGCTAAATTCTCCATCAGTGTACGTTAACATGCACCAGAATGTGGCAACGAGGATATTTTTCACAGTAATTTAATTGCAGTGTTAATGTAAGCCTACCAGTGACACTAATAGCTAAATCTTATTCACTCTGTCAAAACCTTTTATAATTTTGAAAACCTCCTTTCAATCTTAGTCCTGTCTGCTCCACTTAAAATAATTCTAGTATCTTATGTCTCTCATTATAACTACTGTTTGTTGTATCTCGGTGTACTGACACTTGTTTTGGCTGTCTTTTTTAATGGGGCACTGAGTTGCCCCACCTGGCTGGGTGTATAGTTAGGGAAGGCTTCCTCTGAACTGGCTTCTGCTCCTGGGTAAATTCTGGCTACCAAGGTAAATTCCCTCAGACGCCTATATTTTTTTCCCCAGATATTGAGTACTTTTATTCAGGAATAATTAAATTGAGCTGTCCCCCAAGTTCTGGGGAGACTTACCACAGAAGATGCATTCTCGTTTGTACTTGCTGTGGAAGTTGGCCTGCAGGGGCTCACTGTAGAATTCATGGACCCTTGCCAGGAGGGGTGGGGTGGAGGTAGCTGGTAGGGGTGGGGTGGAGGTGGTTGGAATTGGGGAACTCCAGCTGCAGCTACTTTTCAAATCACAGACATATTCAAAATATCACCATAAACCATGGCCCATCAAACCATTTTTTTTCAATGAGCACTGACCTTCAGCTTTATGTATATATTTTTAGAAATTATTCTCTCTACTGTAAGTTTTTTTTGCATTGTTTGCCAGTTGCAGAACTATTTTTCACTGTATCCATGCTGATTTTTACCCGGTGGGGGAAATGGTAGAAGGATTCACGAGCTAATCACCAGCCCACTGAGCTGCGTTGAACACTTTTTCTGTGGTCAACAAGTCCTGGCATTGGACTTGAACCCAGAGCTTCTGGACCATTGGTAGGGACACCACAAAACCTCCTTTGCAGAACTATGAATAGCACTTACCCCTATGGTATTTCTGTTCGTTAGCTCTATTAACCTGCCATTTGTTTTTCAATATATTCCAGATGGGATATGTGAGAGAATACATCCTTTGTGCAGCAGCCAAATCACAGCTTTTAGGTCACCAATTCATTTGGAATATGAAAACCAACGTATTCACAGATGAAGAAGGCAATCATAAGGACTGTAAGTATTTAGATTGTCAGCACTCATTTCACCATTTCTTATCCTACTGTAGGATCTTTTGTATGGTTTGCTTCAATTAAAAGACTTCATTTTTAAGACATTTCTGCTTGGGTCGCTAATTATGCTAAGCTGTAAAGCTAACTTGGCATTTTAAAACTCAGCTGGGAATTCTGGGATCAGGTTAGAAATTGGCTGCATTCTTTGAAAATACAATGTTCACAAAAATGACTAAACAAAACTTTTCACAGCCACAGCTTCTCCCTGCGCTTGTTTTTTGAAAATAATATTCTGGATTTGTGACCAGTATTTATTCCCTAATTTCTCTTCAGAAGGTGGTAATGAACTTTCTTGATTGAACTGTTACACACACGTGAAAGCCCGTATTAAAATCAAGACAGCTGACATGCTGTCTGTGCAGAGTCTGCACTTCCATTCAATGTTTGTGTAGGTTTCCTCTGGGTACTTCAGTTTCCTGCCACACTCCAAAGATGTGCAGATTAGGTTGATTGGCTGTGCTAAATTGCCCCTTACAATCAGGGACATTAGAGGGAAATATATGGGAATGCGGGCATAGGCCCTGGGTGGGATTGTTGTTGGTGAAGGCTCAATGGGCCAAATGGCCTCCTTCTGCACTGTAGTGATTCTGTGTTTGACTTAAACTTCATAAAGACCGATAACTTGTTAAAAAGAAATTCAAATTTCCAGAAGCTGAAAGGATCACACAACAAGATTTGAAGTTTTAAGACTTCTACTGTAACAAATTAATTAAAAAACAATGAAACTAAACACTGTTTCAGCCTGTCAGTAGATAATTCATATTCTAAGTTAACTACTAACTTCTAAAATAACTGAAAATCACCTTCCATAGTTATACTTAACTTTCTCCCTTAACTGGATAACCCATTCTCCAGGGATCAAGGTGTCCATGGTGATTCTTGGCTCCCAAACGTTTGCTTCCTTTATTTTGTTTTCCCATCCAGGAAATTCCTAATTCCTAAGAACCGACTTATAATGCGTCAGATGAATTGAAGATCCTTCCTTCTAGCTAAACCGAAGTAAATCTCCCAATCTCATTTAAATCCTCACAAACATATTCTTTACAACCAATGTGCCAGCTCCCAACAGCATATCACATGGTAACTTACAAGGCCAGGATTATCTCTTTAAGGTCCGTAAGGTGCAGAGCAAGCCACCTTTATCTTTCTCTGTTCTCTTTCCCCTTCTCTCGCTCCGATTTTGCTCCCACATATGCCATGGGCTCAAATGGTGACATGCATGCAGAATATCGTGAGGTCAGAAAACGAGAACCGTTAACAACCTTGTTAGTACTCCCTTGTCAGGAACATCAGGCACCTCATTTCAATACAGTTATATATAATTTCTTGCCATATCGTTGGCCACATTAGGACTTCTGCCCTCGCCGATGTGACGTCACGTCTGTGAGGTTTACAGCTGTCTTTTAAAAACTGGAACCAGTTGAAGGGAACCCACTGGGAGCACACCAATAATTATGGCCCCTCGTGGGGATGGGAAGACATGCTTGGGTAATACCCAAGCACCCTGGCACTGTAGTCCCAGGAGGCAGGGACCTTCTTGGGAGCTCCATTGGGAGGACGGTTGGGGGTGGCATGATCCCTTGGGGCAGGGAGTCAAGGATGGTATTTGTCTTGTGCTCATGGAAGATTTCTGGACTAGACAAGCTCCTCTTTTTAAAGGGCACCCTGATCTTGGGATTTTTGACTGCAGGCTTTTTCCAGCCTTGCCCTGACCTGCCAGTATGACAATGTGGGTCACACCTGTATATCTTTCTGCACAGAGTATTACCGGGCAAGAAAGACTGGCTGTGCAGCCCACAAGCTGAACACTGGTTTCTCGCTTTCTCTTCTTCTCCCCCACCCCCCGCGGCTCCCACAGTTTCTTGCAGACTGTGAGGTTTAGTGATACTTTGGGAAACCCGCAACCAGGTCCAACTATGGACTCTTCCACTCTCAAAGTCATGGCAACAGGAATTGCATGGGCTTTGTATTTGGGTAGAAATGCTAATTTGCTGACTCTGGACCCCCCATTTCATTCTATCTTGGAATTAAATAGACAGTTTAACTTATATGTAAAATATAAGCAAAACTTGACATTCTTAAAGCCTCTTAAGATCTATCCACTGTCAATACAGCTGCCTGGTGTGAAAATCTGACACCTTCTCGACAGTAAAACAACCTGGACTTCCCTTTAACAACCAAGCTTGTTGCCAGGCAAAACTCAGAATGATTCACATCACCATAATGATGGTGCAGTGGTTAGCACTGTTGCCTCGCAGTGGTTAGCACTGTTGCCTCGCAGTGGTTAGCACTGTTGCCTCGCAGTGGTTAGCACTGTTGCCTCACAGTGCTAGGGACCTCGGTTCAATTCTGGCTTGGATTACTGTCTGTGTAGGTCTTTGCACAATCTCCCTGTATCTGCTTGGGTTTCCTCCGGGTGCTCCGATTTCTTCCTGCACTCCAAAAGATACGCAGGTTAGGTGCATTGGCCATGCTAAATTGCTCCTAGGTATCCTGGAGTGCATAGGTTAGAGGGATTAGCCGTGTAAATATGTGGGGTTACAGCAATAGGGCCAAGGTGGGAATGTTCTTAATGTAGACTCGATGGGCCGAATGGCCTCCTCCTGCACTGCATGAATTCTATGATTCTGTGAACTCTTGTAATAAGACAGGATTAATGATTAAGCAAAAGCATTAAAAAAATGGGCTTCTTGTCTAATGTGAATATAAGGAGCTGTTGTATTAGTGTCACAAGTGAGCTTACATTAATGCTGTAGTGAAGTTACTGTGAAAATCCCCTAGTCGTCACACTCCAATGTCTGTTTAGTACACTGAGGGAGAATTTAGCATGGCTAATGCACCTAAACCAGCAAGTCCTTCCAACAGAGGGAGAAAACCAGAGCACCCGGAGAGAATGCTCACAGACGTGTGGAGTACGTGCAGATTCTGCCCAGATAGTGACCTAAGTTGGAAATCAAATCTGGGCCCCTGTAAGGCAGCAATGCGAATCACTATGCCACTCTGCCGCCCATTCTTCGAGGACATAATGTTAGTTGATGTCACGGCGGCACCGTGGTTAGCACTGCTGCCTCATAGCGCCAGGGCCCTGAGTTCGATTCCCGGCTTAGGTCACTGTTTGTGTGAAGTCTCCATGTTCTCCCTGCATCTGCGTAGGTTTCTTCTGGGTGCTTCAGTTTCCTCCCATGGTCCAAAGATGTGTGGACTAGGTTGCTTGGCCATGGCAAATTGCTCCTTAGTGACAGGCGGAGTAACAAGGTAAATACATGGAGCTACAGAGATAGAGGCTGGGTGCGGACTTGATGGGCCAAATGGCTACCTCCAGTGCTTTCGGGAGTCTATGATTTAGACCATTGACTTGATGCCTATTTTGGACACAAAGAAGCAAAGTAACGTGAGTGATTAATGTCTGCAGAAAATATACAGATTGTTTCCACCATTCAATTAGTTCAACTGGGATAGCCTGTTGGCTGGACCAGTTTGTTGAGATTAAAACGATAGAATATGAGGTTCCAGCATAATGAGCTGATGCTCACTTTCTGTTGTCTATTAAACTGTCTGGCTCTGGTCATAAAATGAAGACAAAAACACTTTGCTCCTAATAGCATTTAAAAATGAGAGGGTGTGCTCTACACAGACCGCTCTCTCAGCCTCTGGGCAGGTTTACAAAATGGTATTTGCTAGTGGTTTAGCAAAAATTGTTGGCTGTTTTTTTGAAGCGTGCAAATGAGTTTATGATGTCAGCAGATCAAGGGAGCAGAGAGATCAAGAATAAAGGAACAGTGGGAATGATTTTATGTTAGTGCAGTATGCTTTACCTGCCTGCTACCTTAGTAACTATGCGGAAAGGTTGGATCAACTTGGTTTGTTGTCACTGGAATGACGGAGGTTGAGGGGTGACCTGATAAAGGTCTATAAAATTATGAGTGCATGGACAGAGTGATAGTCAGGTGCTCTTTCCTAGGGTAGAAAAGTCAAATACTAGGAAGACATAGGTTTAAAGGTGCATGCGGAAAAGTTTTAGTGGAGAAGTGTGAGGCAAGTTTTTTGCACAGCAGGGTAGTGAATGTCTGGAACGCACTGCCTGGGGAGGTGGTGGGAGCAGGTACAGTAGCTGCATTTGAAGGACAACTAGACAAATACTTAAGTGGCATGGGAATGGAAAGATATGGACTCTAAGTGCACACGGTTTTAGTTTAGGCAGGCATCATGATTGGTGCAGGCTTGGAGGGCTAAAGGGCCTGATCCTGTGCTGTACTTTCTTTTGTTCTTAACTTTGGTAAATCTGACCTAGCTTCAGGTGCCGTTTGAAAGTTGAATTGACAGATCTCTCAACTTGCAAATAACTGGGTGATTCTTGTGTGTTTTGTTGACAGCTGATATTGGTGAATTATTGGAGCAACTGATCGAAGAGATCACCGGTTCGTTGTCAGGCCCAGCGAAGGACTTCTACCAACGAGAGTATGACTTTTTCAACAAGATCACCAATGTTTCTGCTATCATCAAGTAAGACGGCATCCTCTCGTAAACCCTCATGTTCAGAGCTTGAAATTAATGCCACAAAAGTTGTAATGCCAGTAAACAAAGAGCATTTCAGTTCCAAACATCTTTGTGGAACTATTCATATCACTTTGTATTCATTAGGCAGGGTGAAGGAACTTGCTTTAGGGTGCACTTAAAACAGCACAAAGAAAACGGACAAAGAACCAACAGTTGCAAACTCTTACTAATGAAGTAGAGTGAGAGGAAGATCAAGTGGAGTATAAAGATCAACACAGAGCAGATGGGCTGAATGGCCTGTATCCATGCTTTACATTTTATGTGATGCAATTTGAAAAAGGATTCTCTGTTCGATTCATGGACAATCTGCAGAGAAAGGTCAACGTCCTCCATACCTCTAAACTCAGCTCTTATGATCCATCCATTAGGAGAAAGCTAGCACGAGGGGACACAGCTTTAAATTAAGGGGTGATAGTTATAGGACGGATATCAGAGGCAGGTTCTTTACCCAAAGGGTGGTTCGGGAGTGGAATGCCCTGCCTGCAGCGGTTGTAGATGCGCCAAGTTTGGTGGCGTTTAAGAGGTTAGTTGATAAGTATATGGAAGAGAAGGGAATGGTTTAGTTTGGAGGGGCATTGCTTTTTATATTGGTCGGCGCAACATCGAAGGCCGAAGGGCCTGTTCTGTGCTGTAATGTTCTATGTTCTATGTTCTATGCTGTTACTGAAAGCGTCAGGTACAGTTGCTGAATGAAGTGCCAACTACCTGCCACTGATGCAGCACTAACAGTTTAAATAATTACTAACCTTCCTTGAGTCTACATCCACAATCTTTCCACCAGGTTTTGCTACTTGTTTTGTTGGTTATAATTTTTGGTGACCTGAATATTTGCCATGAGCTTAATGAGATCTCTAAACTTGCACTTGAGCCAGCAAATAATATAAAACCATAGCAAGGCATTTTCCCAAACTGCAGACTGAACATGAAGACCCGATAGCTCAGCAGGTTTATTCAGTGAGTAGGTGAGCTGTATAGATCAGGACCTTCACTGAAACTTATCTCCATGTTTGTTCACTATCCCATTTTCGTAAATACTTGAGCTCTAACTCACAAGTCTGTTCACCTATCACCTCCGGTGCTTGCTGATCTATGTTGGCTCCTGGTCTATCTCCATTTTAAAATTCTCATCCTTGTTTTACAGTCCCTCCATGGACTTGCACCTCACTGTCCCTGTAACTTCTGCAATCCTCTAAGATCTCTGCGCTCCGCCAATTCTGGTCTGTTACCCAGTCCCTGATTTTAATCCAACGTTCGTGTCTACAAGACATAGCAGGCTACAAGATGAAGGCATGTAGAATCGCCACCACCAGTGCACCCTTTTCTGATGAGTTCAATGCATCTTATGCCCATTTTGAGCTGGAGGTCAGCAAGAGTTTCCCACCACGGAAACTTCGGCTGAACCGATATCCAAAGTTACTATCGCTGATGTCAGATCAGTCTTCTCAAAAATCAACCCATGGAAAATGACAGGTCCGGATGGGGTTCCTGGACAAGCACTCGGATTCTGTGCAGACCAGTTGGCGGGGGTATTTGCAAATATCTTTAACCTTTCTTTATACCAATCTGAGGTCCCTATCTGTTTCAAGAAGATGACTGTCATTCCTGTACCAAAGAAAAGCCAGGCAGAGTGCCTTAATGACTGTCATCTGCCTCTGACATCCATCATTATGAAGGGTTTTGAAAGGTTAGTCATGGCACAAATCAATTCCAGCCTCCCAGATTGCCTGGACCCACTACAGTTTGCCTATTGCCACGATAGGTCCACAGCAGACATCATCTCCCTGGTCCTGCACTCAACCCAGGGACACCTAGATAATGAGGACACTTATGTCAGACTCCTGTTTCTTGACTACTGGTCAGATTTCAACACCATTATTCCTGCAAAACTCATCTCTGAATTCCATGGCCTGGGGTCTGGCTCCTCCCTCTATGACTGGATCCTTTAGTTTCTAACCCACAGACCACAATCCGTAAGGAAAGGCAACAACACCTTCTCCACGATCATCCTCAACACAGGTCCCCACAAGGCTGTGTCCTCAGCCTCTTAATATAGTCCTTATACACTGATGACTAAGTGGCCAAATTCCCCTCCAACTTGATTTTTGAGTTTGCTGAAGACACCACTATAGTGGATCAGATCTCAAACAACAATCAGATGGAGTGCAGGAAAGAGATAGAGAATTTGGTGAACTGATGCGATGATGATAATCTCTCCCTCAATGTCAACAAAATGAAGGAGATGGTCATTGACTTCAGGAAGTACAGTGGAGGAGTAGCTTCTGTCTATATCAATAAGAATGAAATAGAAATGGTCAAGAGCTTCATGTTTCTAAGTGTTCAGATCACCAACAACCTTCCTGGTCTCTCCAAACCAATGCTATAGTTAAGAAAGCCCACCAATGCCTCTACTTTCTCAGGAAGCTAATGAAGTTTGGCATGTCTACTGTGACTCATATCAAATTTTACAGATGCACCACAGAAAGCATCCTTTCTAGTTGTGTCACAGCTTGCTATGGCTCCTGCTCTGTCCAATACTGCAAGAAACTACAAAGGGTCGTGAACGAAGCCCAGTTCATCATACAAACCAGCCTCCCAATCGTTGACTCTGTCTACACTTCCCATTGCCCCGGATAAGCAACCAGCATAATCAAGGATCCCATTCACCCCAAACATTCTTTCTTCTACCTTCTTCCATTGGAAAAAGATACAAAAGTGTGAAGTCACATATCAACTGACTCAAGAACAGCTTCTTCCCTGCTGCAATCAGACCTTTGATTGGACATACCTCATATTAAATGATCTGTCAGTTAAATTCCTCCTTCTAGCACATAATAAATAGAGTCTAGTTCAATATGACAGCTTATTAAATAACGCTACATTTAATTAACTATGACATTTTAAAATATAAATATTTGTGACCTTGAAACAATCAGAATGTAGTTTTTTAATTGTCTGACTTTCGTTGTAATCACCTGCTGGAACAATTCGATCTCGATTAGAAATTGAACTCTGCAATAAAGTGGAGACGACCGTGTTTTTGCATTAAAATCCACAACACAAAAAGGAAACTTGCATTTAGAAAATAGATTTCTTGCTAAACTTGTGGACTTTAAAAGATGTTTTGGAGCTCTTTCTGAAAGCAGATAAATTGGGACAGTGATGGGAAACTGATATTTACGAGTCTGTGTGGCTGGGTTTATTGTAGCGGAGTAATCCGTTCATCTTGTTTACTTCCAAAATAATTCTCAATTACTTCATTATGATTAGCGTGTCCTCATTATGGGAGGCAATGTTGATGTTTCCAAAAGCATTCTTGTCTAATTCTGTAATTGGAAGTTAATGCATTATCTCTCTTTACTCGGTTAGATGAATTGGCCATGCTAAATTGCTGCTTAGTGTCCAAGATGTCTAGGTTAGGTGGATTAGCCATGGGAAATATGTGGAGTTACAGGGATAGGCTGGGGGAGAGGTCCTGAGGGAGAGGTTCTGTCAGGAGAGTTTGTGCGAACTTGATGGTCCAGATGGCCTCTTCTGCACTGTAGGAATTCTGTGATTCCAGTCATCATATTTAACCTTTCAGCATGTTCCAGCTGACCCTCTTTGTGAATTCATTAGTGTTAAGGACTGGGAAAATTTGCTTAAAGTTCCACTGGTCCACTGTGCCTCATATTGACTTGATATGATTTATTATTGTCGCATGTATTGGTATGCTGTGAACAGTATTGTACAGTGAAAAGTATTATACAGACAAAGCATACCTTTCATAGATAAATAACCTGGTGTTGAAAGACTACTTACTGTTCATAGATAAGGAAAGGACAGCGTGCAGAATAATGGGGGAGACATTGGTTAGATTTTTACTGACAGCAGAGAGAGAGAGCTATGAGTGTACCTAAAAGAAATCATCTCACTCTGCTTTATAGCTTGTTTTAGCCTTGGTACCTGATTTGCATTGCAGGAATGCAATGCCGAGTATGCTGAAACTAAACTTGCAGTGTGAGTGCAGCGTGAGATATTCTGTCGCTACAACTTGAGCAGCAGCAGTGATGCAGCTTCAAAAGAGAGTTCTCCAAGACAATATTGACAAACACAGAGCCTACCCAAACAGACCTCTTAAAAATTACCTGTTGTCCCAGATCCAACATGTTATACTCTAGACTGTCTATTGCAGAAAGCCTAGATCAGTAGAAATCTGATTACAGATCAATGATATTCACCAGATCCTTATCAGAAAGAGGAATTTACTGAAGAAACAGCAGAAATACTGAGAATAATGTCTCTTACTTCTTTAGGCCATATCCTAAAGGTGACGAGAGGAAGAAGGCTTGTCTGAAGGCCTTATCCGAGGTTAAAGTCCAGCCTGGTAAGAGAAACTGATCTTTCCTCATGCATGTTCAAGAATCTCAAAAAGAGCTGTACAGAATCAGTACTTATTTTGTAACTGTTTCCCCCTCTTTTAAGATTGGTCGTTGGAGATTTGGGAGTCTTTTACTGTAGTGGACTCAATTGTGTTCCTCATTTATTAAAATAAAGCTGTAGTAATTAAAAGGAAACCACCAAATCATTTTACTGTTTTCTTTTGGTTTCAGGTTGTTACCTTCCTAGCAATCCAGAAGCTATTGTCTTGGACATTGACTACAAGTCGGGAACACCCATGCAAAGGTATGTTTGATTTGACCCTTAGGGCACTGTCAGCTACCCTCTGAAATCTCGTGGCTAACATTTTTTGTGTTGCATATTCGATACTTTGTGAATTTTGTCATTTCTCCCTAAGAGTGCTGCACTGTAACTTTTACTTTTAAAATTCCAGTTCCATGATGTTTAAATCCTTTGTGTAACTGTGTGTGTACGTATTTAAACGTGTATGTATTTGCTTCTTGTCACACAGTGCTGCAAAAGCTCCCTACTTGGCAAAGTTTAAAGTAAAACGATGTGGAGTTTCTGAGCTGGAAAGGGAAGGTCGGTAAAACCATTTGTTCTCTGGACATTTCCCTTTTCAGTCATTATGACATCTGCTTACCGTAAAAATTTCTTAATGCACCCTACTTACTATGTCCAGGTGATCATAAGATAACGGAAGGGAAAGACTGTTGTATTTTCTTTATCATTAATAGCTTGGAAATGGTTTTCTAACAAAGATACAACACTAAAGGAGTCCACTCAGCCATTCTTTTCTTATTCATTCATCGGACATGGGCGTCGCTGGCGTTGGACGTCCACTTACCTGATGAAGGAGCAGCACTCTGAAAGCTAGTGGCCTCTGCTACCAAATAAACCTGTTGGACTTTAACCTAGTGTTGTGAGACTACTTACAGCATTTATTGCCTATTCCTAATTGCCCTGAAAGTGGTGTGAGTTGCCTTCTTTAACTGCTACAGTTCACGTGCTGTGGGTTGCTGTTAAGGAGGGGATTCCAGGATTTTGGCCCTCTGTTGCAATCGATTGGCTGGCACACACTTAGCCTAGAGGCTGACCGAGCAGGTGAGGTAGCGAGGTAGTTGAGCTGCCAGTGACAGTGAGATCAGCACCTCATCCAAAGGCAGCATCTTCCAACAACAGTCAAACATTTGTGCATGTGTGCTCCAAATAGCTGTCAATTTGAAGGCCAAAATAAATAGTTAATTGATTCTGCACTGTATCAACCTTGTGTATAACTACTATGCTTTGGCTATGTGATCTAAAACCTAACAGGCAGACTTAAAGATTGATAACATGAAGCAGCATGTTAATGCAATGAGGAATAATGAGTATGATTTCCAGGTCTTCGTTCATGTTCTGGCTGCACTGATGACAGTGCGGAGAGAGATGACTCAGAAAGGATTTGTTGGCAGGCTGCCATCTTCAAAGTTGGTGATGACTGCAGGCAGGTAAGTTTATTCAGCCTTCATTTAGCTTCTGTAGTTACATTGCAGCGCGTAAATTATAATGCTAACTTAACAAAGCTGAAGTAATCCAAATAAGAGCTAGTGAACATTCGGTGAGGATCTGCTGACTTTGGAGTAAAAACTATTTGTATCGAGGACTATAGCACCTTTAACATAGACATTCCAAAAAGCTTGTCAGACAAATGTTTAACAAAATTTAAAGTTTATTATTGGCACAAGCAAGCTTACATTAATATTGCAATGAAGTTACGGTGAAAATCTCCTAGTCGCCACACTCCTGGGAGGGAGAATTTAGCACGGCCAATCCATTCAACCAGCATGTCTTTTGGACAGTGGAAGGAAACTGGAGCACCCGGTTGAAACCCACACAGACATGTGGAGAATGTGCGGACTCCACACATACAGTGACCTGAGCCAGGAATTGCACCTGAGGCAGCAATGCTAACCACTGTGCCACCCCATTACCCTAAGTAAAGAGATGTTAGAAGGGTTAGGCAATGATGAGAATTTTAAAATCGAAATGTTGCCTGAAGTAATTCTCATGAAGGACTTTGTGCATCCAGACTATGCAGTATGGCACAGCACAAATCCAAGTTTGGTCACGTAATATTCTTTAGAAAGTGACATTTAAACTCAGTGGTTTGTAATTAGAAGCTTTTTCCATCTGCCTTAAACATTTTGGATCTGATCAGCCATTAGAGAGTAATTTTGTTCTGTTTGTGTACATGGATTCTTGTTAAAGCAAAACACTGCTAAACACAGGTCAGCTGTATGTTTCACAACCCTGTTGATGGGAAGGCCAGTATATTGTCCAAATGGAATAAAACCTAACTGAATGAGATAATGGCCAGTGACCACAATAAACCAACAATGCTCAATCCATTTTGGTGAATAAGAACACAGAAATACAAATTGAGTCAAGTATCAACTGTATTATGTTTTGCACGGAAGCTACTTTTAGAAGTATGATTTTTCTAAACTCTTCCTGCATCTTTTGTTTTATATTTCTGTTTTAATGTTAAATTTCACTAGAAAAAAGTAGATCAAGTTTTCATTGTGCATAATTGTAGCAATTCAATACTGTTTTATCTGAAATACTTTGTTAGGTTAGTTTCTAACAGTTTTAATTTTTGGTGTTGTCTGGCTTTCAAAATGTGCTCACTGTGTGTATGTATGTTTGTCCACAGGATATGCTGGCGTTACAGATTATTGGTCTTTTCAAGAACATTATTCAGCTAGTTGGTCTGGATCTCTTTGTCTTTCCCTATAGAGTGGTGGCGACAGCCCCAGGGGTATGTTCTACATAATAGAATGATATTGAAAATGTTACTGTTTAATTCAATGATAATAAATAAACTTACACTGTAGCCATATTAAGTATAGTCATTCAATAATCCAGTTACATTAATAAAAGCTCAAAATAGAAGATAACTATACTGCTGTTGTGTGAAAAGCTTACTTTGAAACATTGGCACATTGGGTGGCACGGTGACACAGTGGTTAGCCCTGCTGCCTCACAGAGCCAGCGACCCGGTTTCAATTCCAGCCTTGGAGTTTGCATGTTCTCTCCGTGTCTGTGTAGGTTTCCTTCAGGTATTCCGGTTTCCTCCCACAGCCCAAAGATGTACAAGTTAGGTGGATTGGCCATGCTGAATCGCTACTTAGTGTTAGGGAGATAATCAGGATAAATACATGAAATTATGGGGATAGGGCCCAGGTAGGATTGTTGTCCCTGCGGGCCTAATGGGCCAAATGACCTCTTTCTACACTGTAAGGATTCTATGATCACAAAATTACATAATCATGGATTTAATAAAGCATAAAATCAAGAAACAATCATACCTCAGTAGTAAAGTAAAGTTTATTTATTAGTCACAAGTAAGGCTTATGTTAACACTACAATGCACTTACTGTGAAATTACCCTAGTCGCCACAGCCCTCAGCCTGTTCAGGTCAATATATCTAACCAACATGTCTTTCAGACTGTGGGAGGAAATTGGAGCACCCGGAGGAAACCCAGGTAGACATGGGGAGAACGTGCAAACTCTGCACAGACAGTGACTCAAGCTGGGAATCGAACCGAGGTCCCTGGCATTGTGAAGCAGCAGTGCTAACCAATGTGCCACTATACTATCCCTAAGTTATCTCTGAAACCTAGACTAAATTTCAGCAAATTGGGAGTTCTTTTCAACATTAGAACCTGTGCTTAAAATAATTTAGCTCTTTTTTTGCAAGCATACTTCCTTTTCAATAATTTGTTTGCTCCAGTGTATTGTTTTTCACAATGGAAGTTAGGATTCCTGTGGTCCTAGTGTGTGCAACAATAATGCATAGTATGTCTGTCATACAACCGTCGTTTGTTTCCCGATGTATCAGGCAGGTGAATGAGACTGGCTGCTGGTAACAAGTATTTATAAAAGCCATCCCTATAATATTTATTATAATAGAAACAGAAAACACTGGATCAACTCAGCAGGTCTATCAGCAACTGTGCAGAGAGAATGTCTCAATGCAGCATTGAAGAAGGGTAGAAATGTGATAGATTATAGAGAGTGGGGTGGAAGAGATGGGGCAACAAAATAGAAAGTCAGGCTTAGGTCGGAGCTAAGAAGCAATTGACAAAGATATCGTGGCCACAAGACCAAGGGAGTATTAGTGGTAGCATTGAGGAATAAAGAAGGTGTTGATAGTGGCATAAAGGTAAGATAGCAAAACATGTTAATAGGAGAACAAAGTGCTGTGTGCAAACAAAATTGAAGAGCAAGTGACAGATAACCCTGTGGGGAAAGGGAGCAGCATTGGGGAGTGTTTGCATTGAGACAAAGCATGGAAAAAAACATAGAGATCAAGAGGGAGGAGAAAAGTTATCTGTCTTAAGTGGTCAAATGCATTGTTGAGTTCAGAAAGCTGTAATGTGCCTAATTGAAAGAGGAAACGTTTACCATTTGGGATTACTATCAACTTGTATAAATGACCGTATAGGAATGGATTTCTTAGGTAGGTATTCATTGTCAGCAAATTTTAAGTTTGATGGTGGTTTAATTTTTCAGTGTGGAGTTATTGAATGCATCCCTGACTGCAAGTCACGTGATCAGCTGGGCCGGCAAACGGACTTTGGGATGTATGATTACTTCAGGAACCAGTATGGAGATGAATCAACTTTAGCATTCCAGAAGGTAAAGTCAGTGCATCACTACAATTAAACATGTTGACTGTAAATTGGGAAGAGGAAACTGTTACAATTGATTGTTGTACCGAAACAAATTTTCTTTTCTCTAAGGAGAAGGTCAAGGGAGTGACAGAATAGAGTTCTGTAAACTTATGAACCGGCTCAGTAGGATAGATGCAGAGATGCTTCCACTTGTGGGAGAGTCCAATGTTGGGACACACACATTGATTAACAAACCTAATAAGGAAATAGGGGAAAAATTTCTTCACCCAGAGAATGATGAGAAAGTGAAACTTGCTACCATAAAGTTTAGTTATAGTGAGTAATATGCATTTGATGGGAAGCTCGATGAAATAGGGTAGGAGGGTACTTGAGTGGAGTATAAACACTGACATGGACCTGTTGAACCAAATGGCCTATCTCCACTATAAATTCTTTCAATATGACCATACCTGCCATTCTAATAACCCTGATTCGAAAGCTCGTGATTCCAAATAAACTTGTTAAATTTTAACCTAGCGTTGTGAGACTTCTTATTGTGCCCACCCCAGTCCAACCCCAGCACCTCCACATCATCTTCTTCCTTCCCTACATCTAGTGGTGCACAAAAGTAGATGTTCATCTGTTAGTGAGTTTTCTGGAATAGGTCGCTAACTGTCACCAGAGCCTTATAGGTTGAGGAGTGCCATTCTGCATCAAGCATTGCCAATTTGGAGTCCTTCTTGTTCTTCCTACCTGCCATTGGCATATAGGAAGGATTGTGCAGGTTTATGCACACCTTCCTTGGCCACCAAGTCCTGGAGTGGGTCTCGAATCCGAAGCTTGTGGTTCAGAGATAGGAACACTATGCCATATGCCTCAAGACCTCCTCAGTGCAAATATATCTTGTTTTAAATGTGGAGACCAAACTGCACACAGTGGTCCAGATGTGTTCTTGCCAAAACTCTGTACAGTTATAGCAAAGCCTTTTTATTCCAGGACGTTAATCCCCTTGTAATAAAAGCCAAACATCCTGCATCATCAACATCCTGGGCATTACCATTCATTAGAAACTGAACTGGACCAGCCATATAAATACAGTCGCTACAAGAACAGGCCAGAGATTGGAAATTTTGTTGCTTGTAACTTATCTCCAGACTTCCCCATGTCTGTCCACTATCTACGCGGCACATGTCACGAGTGTAATGGCATACTCTTCAGTTGCCTGGATGAGTGCAGATTCAACAAGACAAAAAATGTGATACCATCTAGGACAGCTACTTGATTGGTATTCCATCCACTATCTTAAATATTCATTCCCTCCACCATTGGTACAGTGTGGCATTGGTGTGGCTTGTCTATAGGATTCATCACAACAACTTGCCAAGGCTCATTTGACAATGCCTTCCAAACCCTCTGCTCTCTACCACCTAGAAGGACAAAGGTCACACATATTTAAGAACATCATAGCCTGCACGTTTTCTGTAAGTCACTCACCACCCCAACTTGGAACTATATCACTGTTCCTTCAGTATCGCTGGAGCAAAATCCTGGAACTCTTTTCCTAACAACATTCTCGGTACATCCACACCTCAGGGGCAGCAGCCGTTCAATGAGGCAGCTCATCACCACCACCTCAAGAGTGATTGGGAATTGGCAGTGAATGCTGACCAAGCTGGTGACAGCTACATCCCATCAACAAATAAAACATCAACAGAGTCACCTGCGTTGGAAAAATAAGACATTCAAAAATGAACTGGAGGGCAAATAAGAGGTTGAATTTTAGGTGTAAATGTGTCTAATTTAATGCATATTTTGATAACTAGACACAGAAGGAAAACCTAATGTAGCAATATGTTCCAGTGATGTTTGAAGTCAATAAAATTAATTTATAAGCCAGGTACAGAAAATGGATGCAGCTATATTTCGAAAGCCCCAGGGTACATTCAATAGAAGTTGAATAAGTCTGGTGTGATTAGTTCTTGGGCTTCATTCTACACTCTGTGGAGCATTGCAAGTCGATGAAAATTGACTGCTAGATAGACTGCTGGAGGGGCAAACTTGAATGTGCAACCTAGGTTTTCTGTCTGCTAACATCTCCCCCTCCCCACGCCACCCACCCCAGCAAAAGCCAAAAAGTCACATCTCTGCTTTTTAAAGAATTTCAGTCTTGACACACCCAGCTTGATCAGGTGCTCAGTGAATGATATAAGCGATAGAGTTGTTATATTTATCAAGAACCATAGTCAAGGTGATCTTTTATAGGAGAGGAAGGCTAGTCTTATTAATAAACTAGGACTGTGTTCATTGATCATCTGTTTTATAGTGAACATTTTCTGTCTTTCTTGAAGGCACGGTACAATTTTATCCGCAGCATGGCTGCATACAGTCTCCTTCTCTTCTTGCTGCAAATCAAAGACCGACACAATGGGAACATCATGCTGGACAAGAAAGGTCATCTCATCCACATAGGTCAGTGCTCATCCTGAACAAGATCTCTTCAACATCAAATGACAAGATGATTGATTTTGTTTTTCCTCTGTGTCGCTATCAAATCACCAAAGCTGGTTTCATTTCCATCTGATTCCGTTGGTGCTGTTGTTCATATGTCTACATAAGTTTATTAATGTTATAAGGAGGCTTACATTAACACTACAATAAAGTTACTGTGAAAATTCTCTGGTCGCCACACTCCGCGCTTGTTTGTGCACATCGAGGAGGAATTTAGCATGGCCAATGCACCCTAATCAGCAGAGCTTTTGGACTGTGGCAGGAAACCAGAGCACCCGGGAAAACCCAAACAGAAACGGGGAGAACATGCAGACTTTGCACAGATGGTAACCCAAGCTGAGAATCAAACCCACGATCCCTGGTGCTGAGACAGCAGTGCTAACCACTGTGCTGCCGTGCCACCCTCGATCTGCCACTTTCCATTTGGAGTCTGCAGTCTTCCTGTAAGCTGGATTTTTTAAAGCGAATTTTCACTCATTTGCTGCTAATAAAATCTAAAACTGAATGTAAAAGCAAATGGGAAATCCCCGGAGAGAAAAAAATGTCATTGATACTCATAGACAAGTGCCCTAACAATGTCCTGTATTAATTGGGGATGAAAAGGGGCAAGTAATGTGCAAAAGCACGAAATGTAAACCTCGGTTTTCTTAAGAATTTGCATCTTACCACACGAAGACTAAATTGATGATCAGCAGTTTATCATTTGTTAAATTCAATTTAGTATTTGTTTCTGGGTTGAGTGGGATTACATTTTATGGACACAAATGAAGAGCATACAAATGGAGCATTTATCCTTACTGCTGTTAGCAATCACTGTCAGTCTTTGAGATCTAGAGTGAGGTTAAGCTACAATTTAAATATTCTGCACTGTATTTGTCCCCACTTTACAGAGTGGGAATCTTCTGGTCTTACCCACTATGATTACTGCATAGGGCCAGTGATTATCCTTAGTATCCTTACATCTACGAAGATGGAGCAAATCAAATCCATTGAAAATGAGAATGGCTTATGGACGTACAGTGGTTAGCAGTGCTGTCTCTCAGCACCAAGGACCTGGTTCAATTCCAGCCTGGGGCAACTGTGTGGATCTGTTCGTTCTCCTCCGTGTCTGCGTGAGTTTCCTCTGGGTGCTCCAGTTTCCTGGAGGTTTATCTACCTTCGATTCCATCAATTTTCCCAAAACCATTTCTTTTGTAATGCTGATTTCCTTCACCTCTTCACTAAAACATGTTTCTCTCAGAAGATCTGTACATTATACGTGTCTTCCTTTGGATACATTATTCATGTCTTACCTCATTGGGTTGAGAGTATACAGCTACATCAGATAAATAACAGCTGAGCTTTTGTGGATTTAGCCTGGTCTGGAACATTCTTAATGATAATAGATTTCAATATTTTTCTGATACCTCAGTAGCTAAAACTAAACTACTGCAATGAACTGACATTTATCTTGGAGGAAGACCTGATGACTGTGAGATAATTGAGCCGTGCTGGTTTTTGCAGATTTTGGTTTTATGTTTGAGAGCTCGCCTGGAGGCAATCTTGGCTGGGAGCCTGACATCAAACTAACGGATGAGATGGTGATGATCATGGGAGGGAAGATGGAGGCCACACCCTTTAAATGGTTCATGGAGATGTGCGTAAAGGGATATTTAGCAGTCAGGTAAGAAATCCTATACAAGTGCTTAATATTGCCTGGTTTACACTGGATACATGGGAACACCACTACCTGGAGATTCCTCTCCAAGCCTGACCATCCTGACTTGTATATATTGACAATTCCTTCACTGTCACTGGGTCAAAATCCTGGAACTCCTCCCTACACCACATGGACTATAGCAGTTCAAGAAGATGGCCCACCACCTCCTTCTCAAGGGCAATTAGGGATGGGCAATAAATGCTGGCCTTGACAGCAAAGCCCACATTCCTTGAGTTAATGTCTTGTGAGAAGAGTCTTTAGATTTTTGAGAGCCATGCTTCCATTTAAATGGTTGGCAATATTCAAAAGAAAAATCCCCTCCATTTCGAAGGCATTAGCAGTTCTTGTGTACTGCATTGCAGATAAGCCAGATCAATTTGTATTTAATAGGATTGGCCTCTGCAATATGTTGCTGATGCAGATATCCAGATGTCTGCAAGTTGCCAATTTGGTTAAAGAGTTGGAAACTAGAGAATGTGAATTTAAGAATTGGTGGAGCAGTTAGGAGAATTATTTTTCCTGTCCCACCAGAATCATTGGGAGAAGTTGAATTCAGAGTAGTGTTTAAAAAGAAAGTGGATAACTATTTAGTAAAATTCCTAAAGTGCAGAAAGAGGTCATCCGACTGATCGAATATGCCTCGAATCTTCGAAAGAGTGTCCTTCCCTGCCTTTCCCAGTAACTCTGTACATCTAGCATGGCCAATCCACCTGTGAGTGTCCCATGAGGTGAACACAGAATCACAGAAAGGTTATAATACCAGACACCATTCAGCCCATCATGTCTGCGCTGGCTCTGTACAGGAAAATTTACCTGATGCCAATCTCTGGGCTTCTCATTATAGTCCTGCATATCATAGAACATAGAACATTACAGCACATAACAGACCCTTCGGCTTTCGATGTTGCGCCGACCAATTAGGAACAAGCAGTGACCCTCTAACCTAGACCATTCCCTTTTCATCCATAAACTTATCTACTAACCTCTTAAACGCCACCAAACTTGGCGCGTCTACAACTGACGCAGGCAGGGCATTCCATACCCTTACCACCCTCTGGGTAAAGAACCTACCTCTGACATCCGTCCTATAACCACCACCCCTTAATTTAAAGCTATGTCCCCTCGTGCTAGCTTTCTCCATCCTAGGAAAAAGGCTATCACTGTCCACCCTATCTAAACCTCTAATCATCTTATATGTTTCAATAAGGTCTCCTCTTAGCCGCCTTCTTTCTAACGAAAACAACCTCAAATCCCTCAGCCTCTCTTCATAAGACCTGCCCTCCATACCAGGCAACATCCTGGTAAACCTCCTCTGTACCCTCTCCAATGCCTCCACATCTTTCTTATAATGCGGGGACCAGAACTGCACACAATACTCCAAGTGCGGCCGCACTAGAGTTTTGTACAGTTGCAACATGACGTTGCGGCTCCGAAATTCAATCCCCCTACCAATAAAAGCTAAGACTCCGTATGCCTTCTTAACAACCTCATCGACTTGATTGCCAACTTTCAGGTATCTATGCACATATACACCAAGATCCCTCTGTTCATCAACACTATTAAGAGTCCTACCATTAGCCCTATACTCTACACACTTGTTATTCCTGCCAAAGTGCATTACCTCACACTTTTCCACATTAAACTCCATTTGCCACCTCTCGGCCCAGCTCTGCAACTTGTCCAAGTCTCTCTGCAAACTATAACACCCCTCTTCACTATCTACCACTCCTCCGACTTTGGTGTCATCCGCAAATTTACTAATCCATCCTTCAATACCCTCATCCAGATCATTTATAAAAATTACAAACAGCAGGGGCCCCAAAACAGACCCCTGAGGTACACCACTTGTCACCGAACTCCACGATGAATATCTCCCATCAACCACCACCCTCTGTCTTCTATCTGCTAGCCAATTCCTAATCCAATTAGCTAAATCACCCTCAATCCCATACATCTGCATTTTCTGCAGAAGCCTTCCATGTGCCACCTTATCGAACGCCTTACTAAAGTCCATATATACCACATCAACTGCCTTACCCCCATCCACCTCTTTGGTCACTTTTTCAAAAAATTCAATATGGTATCGTCCATGTTCAGATAATAATCCAGTTCCCTTCCAAAAGTTTCCATTGGGCGGCACAGTAGCGCAGTGGTTAGCACTGTTGCTTCACAGCTCCAGGGACATGCATTCGATTCCCAGTTCGGGTCACTGTCCGTGTGGAGTTTGCACATTCTCCTCGCGTCTGCGTGGGTTTCCTCCGGGTGCTCTAGTTTCATCCCACAGTCCAAAGATTTGTGGGTTAGGTTGATTGGCCATGCTAAAATTGCCCCTTGGTGTCCTGGGGATTTGTAGGCTAAAGGGATTAGTGGGTATAATATGTAGGGATATGGGGATAGGACCTGGGTGGGATTGTGGTCGTTGCAGACTCGATGGGCTGAAGGGCCTGTTTCTGCATTTCTGCACTGTAGGGTTCAATGTTCTATGAATATTCCTCCAGCACTCTCTCAGGCACAGCATTACAGATCCCAAACACTCACTGCATGAAAAGGTTTTCCTCATGGTGGCATTGGAGTTAGCAGTGTTGCCTCGCAGCTCCAAGAACCTGGATTACATTCTCAGCTTGGGTCACTGTTTAGAGTTTGCACATTCTCCCCATGTAAGCGTGGGTTTCTTCCCACACTCCAAAGATGTGCGGGTTAGGTGCATTGGCCATACCAAATTACCACATAGTGTCCCGGGATGTGTAAATTAGATGGGTTAGTGGGATAAAGATGTGGGATTTCAGGGATGGGGCGTGGGTGGGATTGTGGTTGGTGCAGGCTCAATGGGCTGAATAGCCTCCTTCTGCACTGTAGGAATTCTGTGGTTTCATGTCCTTACTGATTATTTTGCCAATTACTTTAAATCTGTCTTTTCAATCTCCACACTTCCACAAGTCTCAAAATCTATAGTGAAAAAGGATGCCATTTGGCCCATCAACAACAATCTCACCCAAGGCCAACCCTGCAACCCAATGTATTTATGCTGTTAATCCCCCTGACACTAAGGAGCAATGTATCATGGCCAGTAAACCTAATCTGCACAACTTTGGTCTGTGGGAGGAAACCGGAGAAGCCACACAGACACGCGGAGAACGTGCAAACTCCACACAGGTTGCTACCCAAGGCTGGAATTGAACCTGGGTTGGCACTGTGAAGCAGCAGCACGAACCACTGAATTTTAAAAATAAATAAATGTAACGGGCAGAGGGAAAGTGAGCAATGCTTTCAATGAGAGGCCACAGCCACAATGGGCTGAAGAGCTTCTCTCTGCGCTGTAAGATTCTGGTTGTACTGATAAAGGTTCTGCCATCTGGTGACACACTGCTTATGATCCATAAATTAACTGGGTGTGAATTGTAAATCTCTATGTTAGGAAACTTTCTTGTTCTAACTTGTGAATGCCTTGGTATATATATCTTTGCGGTTTCAAGCTGAACTGTATAACCCTTCTGGGATTACTGAATGTTTGCCTGATAGCACAGCATGTTTGGACAAGGTACAGCTAACCTTTACAGAAGCAGTTCCTTGCACTGTGCGTTAATCAGCCTCAGCTGAAGAGTTGGCGAGAGTGATCTCATTCACTCATTGCCTCGGGTGCCTGATGGGCAAAACAGTTTGAGTTACCACTTCACGCATGAAGAGTTAATCCTAACCCCCAGGGAATTATGCCCGAGAGATGTCTTCGTTGTTGGGTAGAAACAGAGATGTTTCCATCTGGGGGAGAGTCTGCAACTAGGAGCCAGAAATACAAGATTGAATCATAGAATAGAATCGCTGCGCTGTAGAATGAGGCCACTTGAGCCTACACTGGCTCTTCGACAGAGCATCTTACCCAGGCCCACCACCCTGCCCTATCCTCGTAACCCCACACTTTTACCGTGGTCAGTCTACCTAACCTGCACATCTTCGGACAGTGGGTGGAAACTCACATGCATGGTCACCGATCAATCCAATTAGGAAACGTGGGGAAGTTTCTATAATCAGAATGTTTAGAGTGTTTAGAATTCTCACTGCCACATGCAACAATTGAAGCAGATAGCATTGGTGTCTTCAAAGTGAAATACATAAGGGAGAACGGAATAGGAAATGCAGCTAGGGTTAGGTGAAGTAGGATATGAGGAGGCTCACTCAAACAAAAGAAAAAGGAACCAAATTAGCCTTTTGTCTGCCATATTCCTGCCTGCACCCCATGACCCTCAATTGCCTTGTCGATCCACCACAGTTTTGAAAATATATTCGATGAGCTTGGTACATTGGGGAGACTAGGCAGACACTACGATAATGGATGAATGAACACCGCTCAACAATCACCAGGCAAGTGTGTTCTCTTCCTGTTGGGGAACTCTTCAGCGGTCATGGGCATTCAGCCTCTGATCTTTGGGTAAGCGTTCTCTAAGGCAGCTCCCACAACAACAGCAAAGTTGCTGAACAGAAACTGATAGCCAAGTTCCACACACATGTGGACAGCCTCATCCGGGATCTTGGGTTTATGTCACACTACCTGTAACTCCAACGACTTGCCTGGGCTTGCAAAATCTCATTAACTGTCCTAGCTGGAGACAATACACGTCTCTTTAGCCTGAGCTTAACCTCTCCCCACTCACATTAAGACTTGATTACCTGTGAAGACTCGCATTTCTAACCATTATTTTGTAAATTGAGTTTGTGTCTTTATATGCTTTGTTTGTGAACTGAAATCCCACTTAACCTGATGAAGGAGCAGCGCTCCAAAAGTTTGTGGCTTGTGCTACCAAATAAACCTGTTGGACTTTAACCTGGTGTTGTGAGACTTCTTATTGTTTTTACTCCAGTCCAACGCCAACATCTCCACATCAAAAATTCGATGACCCAACCTCCACTCTGTCTGGGGAAGAGAATTCCAAACGCTAATGGCTCTTTGAGAGAAGACACTCCTCCTCACCCCTATCTTAACTGAGAGGCCCCTTATTTTGAAGCTTTGCCCTTCCTTAGTTCTAGATTTCCCACAAGGGAAACATCTTCTCAACATCTCTATCATATCCAGCCCCTGAAAATCCTGTGATTCAATAAGGTTACCTCTCACTGTTCTAAACTCCGATGTGTTTCAACCCAATCTGCTCAGATGGAGCGTAAACATCCACATAGATCAGATAGGTCGAATGGCCTGTTTCTGCATTGATAATTTCAATGTAACATTTAAGAAACCAAAGCATTTGAGAAAGAGAGAGGAAATTAGATGGTAAATGATATATGGAGGAATTAACCTGCTATCAGCCCCAACTAATGCTGAAATCGTTCTAGTTTAGGAAACCAATTTAATTAGGAAGAAAGCTGTGAAACAGGACTTGTGTTCCCACTTGATTTATTTTGTTGATGTTTAATATGTGAACTACTTGGACCTCTGGTGACTGTTAATGTTCTCATTCTTAAGGCCTTACATGGATGCAGTGGTATCACTTGTCACACTCATGTTGGATACGGGACTTCCTTGTTTTCGAGGACAGACCATCAAGCTTCTGAAGTAAGAGCTTCAGCTTTTGATTGTGCATGTTTGATATAATTTAAACTTATCAGATTTTGGAGCTTGCAAGTATCTTTAAAATTCCCTTAACATTTGTCAACAAGATGTTAATCCTATTGTATAACTTCAGTGAGAAAACATAAAGTTGTTTGAATTTTTGCATTCAGTCTAATGCTCGGCCTATGTGCTGACACTATTTTTAAGTTACGCATTTAACACTTTGTCATAATTCGAGGTGCCGGCTGTTCTGGTGCCCAAAATGGAAGTTTTGAGATTTTTATTTGCGTTTTCCCCCTGTGATTCAGGCAAAGATTCAACCCGAATGTTAGCGAGAGAGAGGCAGCAAACTTCATCATGAAAGTCATTCAGAACTGCTTCCTGAGCAACAGGTAGGCAATTTTTGTTTCCCATTCCCGAGATTCTCTCCTATCTTGTTGTGTAGTATTGGACTGGTTACGTTTGGACCTGGTTCGCTTGATTCCTCCCACAGTCTTTCAGTGGGAGAAGCACATGGCTCTGTATGTTCACTATTAGTCATGGAGTATGCCATACTCTCCCTCCAGGATAAGGGCAAGTGAATGAGTCGCCTCGAGCTGTATTCAGCAGGCTTCTGGATTGGAATTGGTAGTCCTGGACAACAGTGGTTAACACTGCTGCCTCACAGCGCCAGGGACTCAGGGTTGATTCCAGCCTTCGGTGACTGTCTGTGTGGCATCTGCACATTCTCCCCGTGTCTGCGTGGGTTCCCTACGGGTGCTCCAGTTTCCTCCCACACTCCAAAGATGTGCCCGATAGGTGGATTGGCCATACTAAATTTCCCCTTAGTGTCCCAAAATTTGTAGGGTAGGCGGATTAACGGGTGCAAATACATGGGGTTACAGAGCCGGGGTGGGCTGTTCTTTGGGAAAGTCAGTGCCGAGTCGATGGGCCATGTGGCCTCCGCCTGCACTTTAAGGATTCTATGATGAAGAAAAAATAAATGCAAGAGATCTGTAAAGAAGGCAAAACTTGCATTGACTGAAATGTTGTCAATTACTTTTCAGGAGTAAGACATACGACATGATTCAGTACTACCAGAACCAGATCCCTTACTGATGACGAACTTGAACCTTCACTGTTGCTTCCTGAAATAAGAAAGTGTGTCCATGCTGTTATCACTACTGTATAATTCTTGCACTTTTTAGCCTCAGTTTGTGTTAGCTGTCTTTAACGGCTGTATCTTAAACTGTACTTTGGGGACCTCACAACAATCACTTGTTACGAAAAGGATATTCAATCACTCTTTGCGATTAGAGAACATAGAATATGTGTCAAATCATAGCTGAAGCATTAATTGCACTATTTGTGTTTTGTCTGTGATGTTAGGATGATGAAATTGAAATGTTAAAGTTGTATGTGGAGATATTATTTTTCTGTAGTGTATGTAAATGTGCTATACAGATATGTTAAATCTATAATGTGAATAAAGTAGTTGAATTGGTTTGGTGTTGCGTGATGCCTTCAGTTTGTGGCCCTTTTCTGGAGAGGACAGTGAGTCAGTTTAACGTACCAGCAATCGGTTAAAAAGCCAAAGGGTGGGGTGGGCTATGAGGGTCATTTTAGTTACTCAGCGAGTTACGCTGTGGAATGCATGGCCTGCAAACGGAACACTTAAAATTTTCAAAAAGCAGTGGTATCTCTGGAAAGGAACAACCTACAGGGCTTTTGGGGAAATGTTTGCACATTCTCCCTGTATTCTGCATGGGTTTCCTCTGGATGCTCCGGTTTCCTTGCACAATTGGAAAGATGTGCTGGTTAGGTGCATTGACTGAAACAGGTGCCAGAGTATGGCGACTTGGGGAATTTCACATTGCAACGTTAATGTAAGCCTTATTTGTGACAAATAAATAAACTGTAAACTTTACTCAATGGATTTCATTCGAAAAGACTACCATAATATTTTGTGATTACCTGATCCCAGCCATTACTAGGAACCTGCATTGCAGAGAAGCACAAAATCAATTGAACCATCAACTTCCTGTCACAAGAGCTCAATTTATTTGTGTTCGAACCTGAAGAGTTAAAACCAGATTTGAAAAGCATTCATTCCAGGATTGCGGTTTTCTTGTTAAACTGCTTTTATTTTTGATTCTGTTGGCATGCTACATCAAAAAGAGATAGTGATCTTGAAATGGATCCTTTGCTTTCTACTCCCTTGATCAGGTACGGAGACAGATCCTGGTTTCGAACCTGACTTGTGCGCGGATGGGGGGGAAAGAAGCAAAGTGGGGATGGGGCAGAGATGGGAAGAGAGCTGGTGACGTGTATCTGTCAAAACTGTTCAGTCGATCATAGCTGGAGGGTGAAGAACTGTGTTGATTCTCCCAGAAGAAGCAGCAGAGGTTTCACATAATTGTTCAGACACGATCAGGAGACGTAATTACCATGGTCTAGTTCTCTAATGAGTCACCTTCCCCTTTGTCATGCACTTCAATGCCTATTGTCCTAATTATGAGCTTTGCTGTAATAACGTAATCGACCTGTGTTCTCTGAAAAAGTGTCAATAATGAGTCCCATCAGTCAACTAAAGCTTAAAGCGCAATCATTAAAGCTTTATGCCAACTTAATATTTATTAGAACAGGTTTTCCCTGACACTATCAGAACTTTGCTAATATTTACCAAAAGTAGCTGATTGCTTGCTCTGAGTTTATTTATTTGTTTGAGTCAGAGCAAGCAATAAATAATTATTTACGAAACCGAAAGAGAAAATGCTGGAAAATCTCAGCAGGTCTGGCATCATTTGCAAGGAGAGAAAAGAACTGATGTTTCGAGTCCAGACAATCGTTTCTTTGCTTATAGATGCTGCCAGACTTGCTGAGATTTTCCAACATTTTCTCTTTTGGTTTCAGATTCCAGCATCCGCAATAACTTGCTTTTATCCAATTTTTTTGGCCTTTATAGCTAGGGAGATAGAATACAAAAGTAGCGAGGCCTTGTTGCAACTGTACAGGATGCTGGTGAGGCTGCAGCTGGAGTACTGTATGTAGTTTTGATTGTCGCATTTGCGGAAGGATATATTGGCCTTGGAAGGAGTGCAGAGATGGTTCGCTAGGCTAATACCGGAGATGAGGGGGTTAGCCTATGAGGAGAGATTGAGTAGGCTAGGTTTGTACTCTTTGGAGTTTAGAGGGTTGAGGGGGGATCTTATAGAGACATAATGAAGGGGATGGATAGGGTGGAGGTAGATTCTTCCTGCTTAGAAAGGATAGCGGGACTAGAAGGCACAGCTTCAAAATAAGGGACGGGGGGTGCGGTTTAGATTGGAGTTGAGGAAGTTCTTCACTAAAAGGGTGGTGAATTTTTGGAATTCTTTGCCCGTTGAAATGGTGGACGCTACCTCGCTGAATATATTTAATTCACGGGTAGATAGGTTTCTGACAGACAGGGGAATTAAGGGTTATGGGGAGAAAGTGGAGAAGTGGAAATTATCCACTTCAGATCAGCCATGATCTTATTGAATGGCAGAGCAGGTTCGAGGGGCTACATGGCCTACTCCTGCTCCTATTTAACAAAGAACAAAAACACAGGAAGCAGGCCCTTCGGCCCAACGAGCCCGCGCCGCCACCTCGATGTTCCCACTTCTACCCATGATCCCTGTCTATGTTTAGAAATCTGCATTGGAACGAAATTTGCGAGACAATTTAGGGAGAATTTGTTTTGCCAATTAGCCTAAGAGCACATCTTTGGAGTGTGGGTGGAAACCGGAGCACCCAGAGAAAACCCATGCAAGCACGTGGAGAATGTGCAAACTCCCACAGACACAGGCCCAAATCCATATAGCTGCACAGCATATTTCTTATGTTTTTAAAATAATTAATTATGTGATTTACACTGACATTTAATAACTTTACAATCATAGGAATGATAGAATCTTGGAACGTTTTCGTTAAAAGTTTGTATGAGGCTGGGGGTCTCTATATTTGCCATTGTTAACTCCCAGCTACAGGGAGTTACTACTGACAGTCCTATCCCAGAGCGGAACCCAGCTCAACAAATCCAAACTGGATGGGCAGTCACAGGACTGGGTGGCTCGGTGGCACAGTGGTTAGCACTGCTGCCTCACAGTGCCAGTGGCCCAGGTTCGTTTCCCGGCTTGGGTTACTGCCTGCCGAATCTGCACTTTCTCCTTGTGCCTGCGTGGGTTTCCTCCGGGTGCTCCGATTCCTCCCACGGTCCGAAAAATGTGCTACTTAGTTGCATTGGCCATGCTAAATTCTCCCTCAGTGTAGCCAAATAGGCATGGGAGTGTGGCAACTAGGGGATTTGCACAGTAACTTCACTGCAGTGTTATGTAAGCCTACTTGTGACTAATAAATGAATAAACTTTATTTACCCCACTAATCCCCCTAACCAATACATCTTTGGTAAATAAGAGACAATTTAGCATAGCTAATCCACCTAAGCAGCACATCTTTGGAGTGTGGGAGGAAACTGGAGCACTTGGAGGAAACCCATGCAGACACAGGGAGAATGTGCAAACTCCACACAGACAAGCTGGAATTGGACCTGGGTCCCCTGGTGCTGAGAGGCAGCAATGCTAACCACTTGCCGCCCGTAAAATTACAGTGTAATGTTCTCAGTAAGTACACAATCCACGTAAACCAATTGGCAAAAATGTGGTCAGACAACCTCACAGTCTGAAACTAAGTGACAGATTCCACCCAAAACAACTTTTGTGGAGCTTTCATCAAGTCCCCCAGACGCTTGTCACACTGTGAGTCAACTGATCTCATCGAAACTTTGACACTCATAGGTTGCACCCTGTGCAGTGATACAAGTCGCTGTGCCTGATATCCACACCCTGGCTACACCTATGTGACCACATTCGCATTATTGCAATTGCAAATCATTACAGGGTAACCATTGACCAGAAGCTGAACTGGGCCTGCCATGTGAATACTGTGGTTGCAACAACAGATCCGAGGCTGCTTTGGGGGAAATTCTCATTGTTCTGTGGGTGAGGAACACTGGCTTCTGGAAACACATATTTGGAATTTAACCTCCAATAGTCAGTGAATCTGGCAGAGACTTGGATCTCCAATGTACTCTCTACCAGGCAAGACTGACTTGGCTACATGGAAAGCTCAGGTAGTTACCTGTGTAATCTCCATTGCTGAATAGAAAGACATTTTACTGAACCTTTTCGACACTCTCAGAACAAATGCAAGACTGCCAAATTTCAAATTCTCTCAACAATGTATACAGCAAGTCAAGAGAGAAATAGGGTTAGCATTCGAATATGCTATAGATAGTCAACATCTTTTCCCAAAGGTAGGAGAGTCAAAAACTTGAGGGCCATATGTTTAAGGTGAGAGGATAGAGATACAAAAAGGTCCAGAAGGGCAATTTTTTCACTCATGGTGCCAGAGGCAGTATTAGGGGCAGGTAAAATTTTGTCTTTGAGTATGATGACTATAAAGGAATATGGGCCAAATGGGGGCAATTGGGACTGGCTTAGTGGCAAAAACTGGGCAGCATGGACAAGTTGGGCCAAAGGGCCTGTTTCTGTAAACCTCTATCACTCTTTTTCAGAATCAAGGGGAGGTAAAGATGTTTTTAAATTAATTAATGGAATGTGTGGCCTTCACTGTCTGGGCCAGCTTTTATGGTCCATCTCTAATTTCCCTCAAGAAGGTAGTGGTGAGCTGCTTCTTGAACTGCTACAGCCTCTAATATGTAGGTACACCCACAGTGCTCTCAGAAAGGGAGCTCCATGATATTGACCCAGTGGTATATTTCCTAAACAGGATGGTGAGTGACTTGGAGGGGAACCTCTAGGCAATAAGACCAATAATCAGAGGAGCAGAATTAGACCGCTCAGCCCAGTGAGTCTGCTCCACCATTCAATCATGGCCGATGTTTTTCTCATCCCCTATCTCCTGTCTTTTCCCCATAACCCCTGATCTCCTTATTAATCAAGAATCTATCTATCGCTGTCTAAAAGACACTCAATGACCTATCTCCACATCCTTTTGTGACAAAGAGTTTCACAGATTCCCCACTCTCTGGCTAAAGAAATTCCTCCTCATCTCTGTTTTAAAGGATCGTCCCTTTAGCCTGAGGTTGTGCCCTCTGGTTCTAGTTTTTCCTATTTGTGGGAATATCCTGCCTATGTTCACTCTATCCAGACCTTGCATATATCCTGTAAGTTGCAATAAGATCCACCAGGTGTTCCCTGAGTGTTCCCAGGTATCTGCTTCGTTTGCCCTTCTAGATGGGTTTGTGGGTTTGGAAGGTCTTATCTAAGGAGCCTTGATGAGTTCCTGCTTGCATCTTGCAGGTGAAACACTCAGTTACCATTGTTTGTCAGTGGTGGAGGGAATGATTATGGGTGGATTCTATCGATTGGGCTGCTTTGTCCTGGATGGGATTGAGCTTCTTGAGTATCGGAGCTGCACCCATCCAGACAAGTGGGAAGTATTCCATCACACTCCTAGCTTGTGCCTTGTAGATGGGGGAGAAGATTTGATGGGTCAGGAGATGAATTGTGCATCACAGGATTCCTGGCCCTTGACCTGCTCTTGTAGCATCTCCATGTCGTGACTGCTCTCGTAGCTGCAGTATTTGTATGTCTGGTCCGGTTCACCTTCTGGACGATGGTCACCCCCCAGGATGTTGGAGATTCAGCAATTGTAATGCCAAGGGATGATGGTGAGGTTCTCTCTTGTTGGAGATGGTCAGTGCCTGGCACTTGTGTTGAAGTGAGGGGAGGGGGAGGAAGAACAAAAGGGAAGATATGCTATGGAATAGAGAGCAGGAGCGATTCGATGTAAAGATGACATCCAAAAATTGACATTTGTTTGGGAATCCAGTTTTATTCATGTTTTATCATGTATCAGCTCAGATTGCATGCTCAAGTCTATGGGTGAGGCTTGAGTCAGAAATGAGTGTATTCCTCAGTGAGCCAGTACACCTGGCTGTGTTCATGAGTCAATAAATAATTTATTCAAACTTTAGATTCAGGTGAATAGCTCCAGGTGTGAGGAAACTCAGTTACATCGATAGATTGGAAAAATAGGGACTGTGCTCAAATAAGACTAAGAGAAGATTTAAAAGAAGTATTCAAAATCATCAGGAATCTGGAATCTGTTCCCACAGAGGGTGGCACACAGTGCTTAGCACTGCTGCATGGTAGCATCAGGGATCCAGGTTCAATTCTGGCCTTGGGTCACTGCCTGTGTGGAGTTTGCATGTTCTCCCCGTGTCTGCGTGGGTTTCCCCAGGTGCTCCAGTTTCCTCCCACACTCCAAAGATCATAGAATCGTAGAATCCCTGCAATGCAGAAGGAGGCTATTTGGCCCATCAAGTCTGCACTGATCACAATCCCACCCAGCCCCTATCCTCATTATCCCAAGCATTTAAGCCACGCTCGTCCCCCTGACATTAAGGCACAACTTAATGTAGCCATTCAACCTAACCAATACATCATTGGATGGTGGGAGAAAACCCACACAGACACAGGGAGAATGTGCAAACTCTACACAGACGATGACCCAAACTGGGAAGCGAACCCGGGTCCCTGGTGCTGAGACAGCAGTGCTAATCACTGTGGAGGTGCAAGTTGGATGGATTGGCCATGCTAAATTGTCTTTAGTGTCAAAGGGATTAGCAGGGTGAATATATGGGGTTGCAGGGATAGAACTTGTAGGGATTCTATGACTTGTGGAAGTATGGAGAACAAGAGGACGCAGATTTAAAGTAATTGGCAAAAGAAGCAGTAGGAAAATGAGGAAAACCTTTTCATTCAGCAAGTGTTTGGTATCTGTAATGCTCTGTCTGAAAGAGTGCTGAAGGAATATTCAATGGAGACTTTTGGAAGGGAACTGGATAATTATCTGGACATGGACAATGTACAGGATTATAATGAGAAGCTCAGGATTTGGAACTAGGTAAATTGTTCCTGTAGAGAGCTAGCACAGACATGATGGGCTGAATGGTGTTATTACCATTCTGTGTTCACCTCATGGGATGTTCAAAGACCAAAATCCACTTCTTGCTCTGACAGCAAGAGTTTCTATACTCGGAACATACTGGAATCTCAAAGATGATTATTATAACTGTAATCAGGCCACATGAAAGCTTGTTTTCTCATTCTGCTCTGTAATGTTCAGCCTTTCATATTCTCCCAATATTACACCTAAATGGTGCTATATGCAGCCTAATGACATATTATGGCATTTAGCGCATTTGTAACTGATTCTAAAACAATGAGGCACAGTGGTTAGCACTGCTGCTTCACAGCGCCAGGGACCCACATTCACTTCCTGGCTTGGGTCACTGCCTGTGCGGAGGCTGCACATTCTCCCTGTGTCTGCATGGAACTGACACTCCCCGTTAAGTACAAGGCAAAGACTCCCTGATCAGCCCATCAATTGGATTCTTAATCATGGAGCTCATACTCAAATAGTCTAACCTCATTGGCCTGATTGAAATCATTACATTTCTCTTCTGCACAATCCCTTATCATCAATCTCTTTGAGGGCAAGGAAACAAGAACAGTAAATGCTGGAAAATCCCAGCAGGTTTGAAGCATCTATGGAGAGAGAACACAGCCAACGTTCTGAATCTGGAGTCAGAGGTCTGATGAAGAGTCATCCAGTCTCGAAATGTTGGTTCTATTCTTTCTTTCCACAGATGCTGTCAGAACTGCCAAGATTTTCCAGCATTTTTTTTTCTTCATAGATCATTGATCAGTGAACCTTACAATGCAGGAAGAGGCCCTTCGGCCCGTCGAGTCTGCACCGAATACAATTCCATCCAGGCTCTAGCCCCATATCCCTACATATTATACCAACAAATCCCTCTAACCTACTCATCCCTGGACACTAAGGCGCAATTTCTTAGCATGGCCAATCAACATCTTTGGACTGTGGGAGGAACCCGGAGTGGCTGGAGGAAACCCACGCAGATATGAGGAGGGTGTGCAAACTCCACACAGACAGTGACCCGAGCCGGGAATCGAACCCAGGTTCCTGGAGCTGTGAAGCAGCAGTGCTAACCACTGTGCTAATGTGATGCCCCTTATTTCAGATTTCAGCATCCGCATGTTTTGCTTTTGTATTTGAGGTCATTCATTGGTGTATTGTGCATGCTGTGAGTGTTTGTGTATATATCACCACCACCCCACTTCCCCGTTCGTATCATATATTATCAGTTTTGTGTTATATTTTAGGTCATTTGCAGATGAATCGAGGATTTGGGTTTCCCATCTCCCTCTCAGGCAGTCCTGGGACAGGCTTACTTTCTGTGATTTAAGAGCAGATGTACTTACTATCGAGGGGATCCAGTGAAGGATCACTGGATTGATTCTTGGATTGTCCTGTGCAGTGAGATTGTGTGAAAGGAGCCCTATCTCCCTGTAGTTTAGAAAAATGAAATCTCAACAGAAAGGAAGTCAGTGGCACGGTGGAATTATCACTGGATTTATAATCCAGAGGCGCAAGGGGACCTGGATCATGATAGATGGTGAAATTTGAATTAAATCAAAATCTGGAATTGAGAATCTACTGATGACCATGAAATCATTGTTGATTGTGAGAAAAACCCATCTGGTTCAGTAATGTCCTTTAGGGAAGGAAATCTCCTGTCCTTATCTGGCCTGGCCTATATGTGACTCCAGACCCACAGCAATGTGGTTGACTCTCAAATGAGATCCAACCTGTCAAGGCAGGACATACATCCCATCTCAGTCAAGCAAGGTCCCAGCTTGAGACGGCCAATGTCCCGTCAATATGATCTTTGCGTTGGGAACTGTGGACGGGACATTGTCCATCTCAATTTTTTTGCCCCCTCACCCATTCCAACCTCTGTCCTTCCGACTTTCTGCTCCTTTGCTTCCTCAGGTCCAATCCTGACATTGTCACTAAACCTGCCGACAAAGGCGGGGTGTTGTTGTTGTCTGGTTCATTGACCTCTACATCGCAAAGACTGAGCTCTAACTCAGATACTTCCTTCTACCTCCCCGTGGACCATGACACACCACCGAACACCAAGCTTTTATCTCTAACACCGTCACTGATCTCAATTCCTCCGAATGCCCTCCCCCCACAACTTCCAACCTCATAATCTCCCAACCCCAGATAGCCAGCTCTTACCTACTTCGCAAAATCCACAAATAGGACTGTCCTGGTAGACCCATTATGTCAGCATGCTCCTGCCCCACTGAATTTCTTTTCTCTTACCCTTGACTCCATCTTCACTACCGTGGTCCATTCGCTCCCCACCCACATCTGGAATTTCTCCGATACCCTGTGTCATATTGACAGCTTCCGCTTCCTATTCCCCATGGATGTGCAATCTCTCTACATCCCACACCAGGACAGCCTGAGAGCTTCTTTCTTGGAAAGAAGCCTGAACCAATTCCCATCCACCATTGCTCTACTCCGCCTGGTTGAACTCATTCTATCGCTCAACATTTTCTTCTTTAACTCATCCCACTTTCTCCAAATCAAAGGAGTGGTATAGGTCCTAGCTATGTTTGTCTTTTTCTGGAGTGTGTGGAACATTTCTTGCTCAAGGCCTACCCAAGTCTCCTCCCAAAACTCCAGTTGATTGATGACAATTTTGATATCGTTCATGCTCTTTTCCAGACCTCGAAAAATTCATCAACTTCACTTCCATTCCATCCCTCCATCAACTTCACCTGATCCATCTCAGATACTTCCCTTCCCTTCCTTGATCTTTCTGTCTCCATTTTTGGCAATAGACTATCTACCAATATCCATTACATGCCCACTGACTCCCACAGCTATTTGGACTACAGTTCTTCACATCCTACATCTTAAAGAGACTCCATCCCTTTCTCTCAGCTCCTTTGCCTCTGTTGCATTTGTTCCAATGATGCCACTTTCTGAAGTAGTGCTTCTGATATGTGCTCCTTCTTCCTCAACCATAGATTCCCATCTACAGTTGCCGACAGGGCTCTCAACAGCGTGCCGTCCATCGCCCACCTCCTCCCTTCCCTCCCAGAACAAGGTTCGAGTCCCCTATGTTCTCACATACCAGCCTCCACATGCAAAGCATAATCCATCGCCATTTTTGCCAACTCCAGCGTGATGCCACCACCAACCCATCTTCCCTCTGTCAGCATTCCACAGAGACCATTCCTTTTGGGATAACCTAACCCACTCCCCCACTATACCCAACCCCTCTCCCATGGCACCTTCCCATGCAATTGCAGAAGGTATAACACCTGTCCCTTTACCTCTTCCATGCTCACCATCCAATGTCCAAAACATTCATCCCAGGTTAAGCAGTGTTTCACTTGTACCTCTTTCAATTTGGTCTATTGCATTCGCTGCTCCCAATGTGGTCTCCTCTATATCGGCGAAACCAAATGTAGACTGGGTGATTGCTTTGCTGAGCACCTTCAGTCTGTGTGCAGTCAGGACCCTGATCTTCTGGTTCCTTGTTACGCACAATCCTGCTCCTGTGCCCACATCTCTGTCCTTGGTTTGCTGCAATGTTCCAGTGAAACTCAACGCAAACTGGAGGAACAGCATCTCATCTTCCAGCTCCGCTCTTTACAGCCTTCCGCTCTCTACAACTCCAGATGATTAGTCCCACTCCACCTCCACTCCTTTCTTTTCTTTCTATTTTATTTAATTTTTTACTGTTCTCTACCTTTTATTTATTGTCTTTCTTCATTTTTCTTCTCTCTCCACTCTTCCCCCCCTATTTTATCCCCTTTCCCTTGCCTTTTCTCTCCGCCGCTTCCCCTTTTCTAAATTTTACCTCCGTCCCATCCATTTTCCCCCTTCCTCCCCCAACATGTTCATCTGTCACAGTTTACTCTCTCATTTTCGCTTCTCTGCTGTTTGGTCATTCACATTCTTATTCTCTCTATGGGCTGCCATTAGCAGCCCTTCCCCCTGGTTTCTTTGGCTATGACTCACCCTTCATTCCCTCCCCCTGCAGTATAAATCTCCCACTTTCTGTGCCTTTTAGCTTTGGAAAGGGTCATCTGGATCGAAACATCAGCTCTTTTTCTCTCCTTACGGATGCTGCCAGACCTACTGAGATTTTCCAGCATTTTCTCTTTTGATTTCAGATTCCAGCAATTTGCGTTGAACCTGAATAATATTACACATTGTGTGGTGGCCAGTTTGAAATGTTTGTAGTGTTCTCTCTGATACTTTACGAATAAAGCATAATTTTGCAAAAGTAAATGTGTAGAAGAATGAAAGATAATCTTATTGAAATGTGTAAGATTCTGAGAGGGCTGAGCAGAGTGGATACTGAGAGAATGTCCCGCCAAATTGAGGGGGCTGGAACAGGGGCACACAGTTTCTTTGATACTTACTCAGAGGGTTGTGAAGATTTGGAATCCCCTCGCCCAGAAGCGTAATGTTCTTTTTTTTATATTTTTTTGTACCTTTTGATCATTTATTCCAATTTGGTCCAATCAGACAGTCTCCACATGAGAGACAAAACAGGTCCAACCTTGACAAGACAGGACATATATCCCATCCTGAGCTCAATCAGATAAGATCCAAGCTGACAGAATGAGGCATTGCACCCCCTCCTGGCCTGGATCTCAGCTTCATCTTAGCCAAAAGTCCCTTGTGGGACATGGGCCTCGCTGGCTGGCCAGCATTTACTGCCCACCTCTAGTTGCCCAAGGGCAGTTAAGAGTCAACCATATCACTGTGGCTCTGGAGTCACATTTAGGCCAGACCAAGTAAAGATGGCAGATTACCTTCTCTAAAGGACATTACTGAATGAGGTGGGTTTTTCCGACAATAACAATGGTTTCATGGTCACCAGTAGATTGTCTATTCCAGATTTTTTTTTAAACAGAATTCAAACTCTTCCATCTGCTGTGGTGGGATTTGAACCCAAGTCCCCAGAACATTAGCTGAGTTTTTGGATTAATAGCTTAGCGATAATACCGCTAGGCTGCTTCTCTCCTTCACGATTAAGTTTGAGAGACTTTTGGATTCTAAAGGAATGAGTTTAGGGAAACAGGATGGGAAAGTGAAACTCATGGGCAAGATTGTTCTTTTTGAAAGGTTTAGCTGGCTCCGGAGTCTACGTAACCTGCTCCTGCTCCAATTTCACGTATTCACGTTATGTTCCAAATCTTCATCAATCCTTTCAATCATAGTCGAGGGTTTTGACTTGGCGTATTTACCCAAACTCAACAAACATGCAGGGGCTCAGTGGGCTGAATAACCTCGAGTGATGCCATTTGATCTGATATAGGATAAGAACACAAGGGAAATCAGGCACAGATTTAAATATTAAAATAAGCAAAATAATGCAGATGCCGGAATCTGAAACAAGAACAGAAAATGTTACAAAGTTCAGCATTTTTGGCAACATTGCAAAGATGCACCCAAACTGTTGGAGTTTATCATAAAATCTCTACAGTGCAGAAGGAGGCCATTCAGCCCATTGAGGCTGCACTAACCACAATCCCACCCAGACCCTCTTCCCAACATATTTACCCTGCTAGTCCCCTAGGGTCAATTTAGCATGGCCAGTCAGCCTTACCAGCATATCTTTTGAACTGTGGGAGGAAATTGGAGCACCTGGAAGAAACCCACTCAGACATGGGGAGAATGTGTAGACTCCACACAGACAGTGACCGGAGACTGGAATTGAACCTGAGTCCCTAGGAGGCAGCGTTGCTAACCACAGTGCCACCGTGTTGTCAGCAATCTCTATAAATGTAAAGATGCACAGATCAAACAGATTAAATTGCATGTTGTGTATAACCAAAGACTGTATATTTTAAACTATGTTGCTATTCATTGATGCTGTTTACCGGCCCAGACTCCACCACCTCCAGTCAATATTAAAGATGCCTGGAGATGGCGCTGTTTGAGAGTTTACCAAGACAAAGTTTGAAGAATTTACAATGTTCTATCGCAACCTCTGACCAATCTCAGCGAGTTGCATCAGGCTTTGCAGGGTGTTTCAACTCACAGCATGAACTCAGGAATTTAATAATTTCCTTTTTAAATGTACATAATTAAAAAGCATTAGCATTAGCTGGGGTGGGAGGGGAGAGTGGTGGGAGTTGATGGCTGGTTAGTGCACGTGGCTGTAGAGTAATAGTACCAGGTTCAGTCCTGGTATCAGCTATAGTTATTGATGGGAAGGCCATTTGCTCTGAGGTTACAGATTGATGGCTACCCACCCACACCCCGCCCATCCCAAATTGCCAAAGTAAGCGTCTGCTCCTTTGTGACAATGGCAAGTATTTCATACAATCCATATTATAGGATCCCTAATGTGCAGAAGAAGGCCGTTCAGCCCGTTGAGTGTGTACCGACTCTCTGACAGAACATCTTACCCAAGCTCTATTCCCCTAATCCCACATATTTGTTTTGCTAATCTCCCTAACCTACACATCTTGGGACACTAAGGGCAATTTAGCCTGGCCAATCCAGCCAACCTCCACATATTCTGGACTGTGAACAAAGACCAAAGAACAAAGACAAGTACAGCACAGGACAGGCCCTTTGGCCCACCAAGCCAATCATGATGTCTTAACTAAGCTAAAAAAAAAGCCACCTGTCCTTATTTGATCCATATCTCTCTATTCCCTCTCTATTCATGTACCCATCCAAATGCCTCTTAAATGTTGCTAATGTCCCTGCTTCCACTTCATCCTCTGATAGCACATTCCAGGCACCAATTACACTCTGCACATCCCTCTTAAACTTTCCCCCTCTCACCTTGAACCTGTAAGTGATACTCCCACCCGGGAAAGAGCCTTTGACTATCCACCCTGTCTATGCCTCTCATCATTTTGTAGACCTCGATCAGGTCTCCCCTCAGCCTCTGCATTCCCAGTGAAAATGATCCCAGTTTATTCAACCTCTCCTATCGCCAATGCCCTTGAGACCAGATAACACTGTGGTGAACCTTCTTCGTATTTGCTCCACAGCTGCCACATCCTTCTGGTAGAGAGGTGACCAGAACTACATGCAATATTTCAAATGTAGGCTAACCAAAGTTTTATATAGCTGCAACATGATTTGCCAACTCCTGTACTCAGTGCCCCGGCTGATGAAGGCAAGCATGCCATATGCCTTCTTAATTACCTTGGTCACTCTGTGTTGCCACTTTTAGGGAATTGTGGATCTGCATGCCCAGATCCCTCTGTATGTTAATGTTCCTTAAGGTTCTGCCATTTACAATATAATTCATACCTAAACTTGATCCTCCAAAATGCATCACCTCGCATTTATGTGGCCTAAACTCCATTTGCCATTTCTGTGCCCAAGTTTCTCATCTATCTATATCCCATTCTATCCTTTGACAATCCCTAGCACAATCAGCAACTCCATCAAACTTCGTGTCATCCTTGCAGGACACCATGCTAAAGATCTCCATTCTGATGGACACCCTTCCACCACTACTCCCTGTCTTCTACAACCAAGCCAGTTCTGTACCCATCTAGCCAGCTCAGCCCAGCAAATGAATGGCCAGTATGGGGAATCGAACCCATGACCTTAGCATTATTAGTACCACACTCTAACTAACTGAGCTAACCAGCCAGTTACAGTAGCAAACCAGGAAGAAACCCACACAGACACAAGGAGAACATGCAAACTCCACACAGGCAGGTTAGAATCAAACTCAGGTCTCTGTGAGGTAGTAGCGCTAACCACTGTGCCACCGTGCGTTGGATGATGAGTATCGTTTAATTAATCAAGACAAACTGTGGATAATTTTGAATGACATATTTATAGCAATCCTTTTATATTCCCAGGATGTCCTGAAGCACTTTAATACTTGGCACAGCAAGATCCCATTAGGGGTGGTTTAATAACAACCCAGGCTTTGTTCAAAGGATAGATATTGGCCGGGACACTATTAAATGAATCATCAGTGAACAAGTAGATTAGATCTGAAGCGGTAATTACACTGGAAGATTCTGTTTCCTTATTGACTAAACCAATCAATGGTTTAGATGTTTTTTTTTGAAGTGAAGACAATGATACCGTTATGTTTGTATTTTGTATTCAAGTCCTGAAATCTCTAATTCCATCACTGTAGGATTTGTTTAACCATTTAGATGATGCATAAGCAACTCCCTCCAACACCAATTTTCTGAAGGTGTGTGCTTTTAATGTAAGGCAAAAGGTTTTTCATTTTATAATTGCAAAGTGAGTGTTTAAGTTGAATGTTTTTGAGGCAAGGATAGATACATTTTTGAACAGGAAGGGAATTAAGGGTTATGGTGAGCGGGTGGGTAAGCGGAGCTGAGTCCACAAAAAGATCGGCCATAATCTTATTGAATGGCGGAGCAAGCTCGAGGGGTCAGATGGCCAACTCCTGCTCCAAGTTCTTAGGTTCTTCTGTGAGGGAAAATGCTCTGTTCTCACATTCTTAAATGTAACCAACTTGCAAGACTTGCAACCCATCCTAATTTACAGACTTGCAGTGAAGGAAGGGGCCTTATATTATCCTGATAAATTGTAATGTAGTCTTAAATATTGTAAAGAGAACCAGATCAATACTTCTATCCCACACTCACCTCCATGTTGCTGCTAGAGTGCAGTTGAAACATCAACCAGGAACAAGGCAGACACTTTGTGGTCACATAGTCCACCTTTCCCATTCATGATGTTACATGCACGGATGTTCCACACAAAATGCCTGCCTGGTCTGCCTCAATAAGAAATCTCACGTCATCAGGTTAAAGTCCAACAGATTTATTTGGTAGCACAAGCCACAAGCTTTCGGAGTGCTGCTCCTTCATCAGGTGAATGTGTTCACAGTAAGAGGTCTGGCAACATCAATTTTAAATCCAACCGATTTATTTGATTTGATTTGATTTGATTTGATAAATCTGTTAGTTTTCGGCGTTTGTGCCTTCGTCAGGCGAATAAGGTGTTCTGGTCTGCAATAGCACACATGTCAGCACAGACAGTTTACAGATTACTGGTTAGAATGCGAATCTTTACACCTAACCTGCTATTCAAGTCTTAAAGTGGCTAACAATGTGAGTGGAAGGAGCACTGAGCACAGGTTAGAAAGATGTGTGTTGTCTCCAGACAGCACAGTAAGTGAGGTTTTTTTGCTAACCCAGGCAAGTCATGGGGGTTACAGATAGTGTGACATGAAGCCAAGATCCCTGTTAAGACTGTCCTCATGTGTGCGGAACTTGGCTATCAGTCTCTGCTCAGGTATATAAAGACACAAACTCAGTTTACAAAATAATGGTTGAAGTGCATGTCTTTATAGATAATCAAGTCTTAAAAGTACAGACAATGTGAGCAGAGAAAGATTAAGCACAGGTTAAAGAGATGTATATTGTCTCCAATCGGGACAGTTAGTGAGACTCTGCAAGCCCAGGCAAGTTGTGGGGGTTACAGATAGTGTGACATGAACCCAAGATCCTGATTGAGGCCGTCCTTATGTGTGCAGAACTTGTCTATCAGTTTCTGCTCAGCGATTATCCGTGCTTAATCTTTTAATCTAATAACACGCAAGAAACAATACTTTTAACTGTATACATGCCACAATAATAAATCAAATCAAATCAAACCAAACCCAGCAACTTTCAAGTTGCAATCTTCAAAGACTCCTTGAAGAATCAACATGTAGCCATGGAAGAAAGATGAGGAGCCAGTTGGGGTACAACATTCTCAACAGGAGTCAACCCAGATGTAAACGTGGGACACTCTTGATCGTACACAATGGAATTGAAGTGCAATTATACCAGCACTTCCACAAACTTATCCAAACAATGAGCAAAGCTGTTCCTTTAGAGAAATCAGGGCATCGAGGGGATTGGATCTCACCAGTTGTACTGAATATAGAAATACCATCAATCTCAGAGATCCACATGTTCCCAACAATTGCAATGGATAATAACAATCACCCTGGCAACAAGGGCCATGGGACAACACTCTCCAGACAAAAGATTGGCCAATGTCGGTTCAAAAAATTGTGAAGCAAATTTTCCCATTCCGCCTGCCCCCACCACGGGAATCGTAGCAGGCAAGCGGCAGACCATGGAAAAGTCTACTGACCTCGGGCGGGTTTTTTTGGCTTTTAGGGTGAGCGTGGCTGGATAATTCCACCCGCTATCTACAATGCATGTGCAGTGACTGACCAATAGAACAAACTAGTCTTGTTGCACGAGAACAGTGGGTAACTTGGGTAACTCACAGTCACACAGGATCATGAGTATAAATGTGTCTTTAGTTTGCTCGGAAAAGAAGAAAATTTGTGTATTTTGTTCAGTATGAAAAAGGGAATGTTTGGGTTTAGAAATGTAATCGGTCGGATGTTGCGTCTAGTCTTCCATAGGCTTGTGACTCTGCCATGAGGCAATCTCTGCAAAGCAGACATCTTAAGATCAGTCCAGTAAAGCCTCTCATTGGGAAGATATTAATGTCTTTAAACATGAAACACCCATAAACTTGTGGTAGTCATCTAATGAGGTAAATTAAGAAATATCAATTGAATAGACCAAGGTTAGCTATTAAGAGTCAATACTGGCTTAATTCGTAAACAGACTAGCTGGTGTGGTGCTGAGCCTTGTATATCAGAAGGTTCTAGGTATGTTCCTCATTAATAATTGTGTCAGGGTAATTTGACTTCAATGCCCTTGAGGCTGGGAGGGTCTAATGCAGTTAACACAATGCAGCACAAGTGAATATTATATACATAGACAACACGTGGGGACTTGTTCTACCATGGGAAATGATCCTGTCAGTGATTCGCTGGATCAGCGAATCTGACAGCAAAGGAGGCCATTCAGCCCATTAGGCCTGTGCCAGCTTTTTAAAAAGAGCTACTCACAAGCCCCCTCCAATGCTCTTTCCACACAGCCCTGCAATTTTCTTTTCCCCTTTTCAAGCATTTATTCAATTTCCTTTTGCAACTTATCCTTGAACTCAAGAGATAGGAGCAGGAGGAGGCCAGCAGGCCCTGCAAGCCTGCCTCGCCATCCACAGAACAAAAACAAAGAACAAACAGAATTACAGCACAGGAATGGGCCCTTCGGCCCTCCAAGCCTGCACTGGCCATGCTGCTCATCTGAACTAAAACCTTCTACTCTTCTGGGGACCAAATCTATTCCCATCCTCTTTATGTATTTGTCAACATGTCCCTTAAAAGTTACTATTGTATCTGCTTCCCATGCAGCGAGTTCCAGGCACCCACCACCCTCAGTGTAAAAAACTTGACTCGTACATCTCCTAATACGATCGCTTCAGTAGAATGGTGGCTGAACTATGCCAGTCTCAGCTCCTTTTTCTGTGCCATTTCTCCTCTATTCCCCGATCTACCAAATATATTTATCCACCTCCGCTTTAAATACTTCCAGTCCTTTTGGGGCAGAGAATTCCGGAGATTCACCACTCTCAGCGAGAAGAAATTTTCAAAAAGTTTTAAATAACTGGCTCTTTATCTTGTAGTGATGTCCCTTGTTTCAGACTCTTCCACTAGTGAAAACATCTCACCATCTACCCTGTCAATCCCCCTCAGGATCTTATATGTTGAATAAGGTCACCTGTCACTCTTCAAAAGGAATACAGAGCTGGGCTATTTAGTCTCTCTCAATAGGACAACCTTCTCATCCCAGGGGTTAGCCGGATGAATCTCCTTCGGATTGAACCCACCAAGTTTACCTTTTCTCATATGTGTTTGCAGTGGATTGATTTAAAACCTGACACTGTGATGTCTGATTTAATGTCTTAAAATCTCCACAGTCTGAATATGAGATGGTGAGGTCCTCAAAGTAGGGTGGCATCAACCCTTCACCTTAGCTGATGAGTATCAAAAACTCCAAAATGGACTGGCATCTGTGTGCAAACATTGGTTCATCTCATAGAATCATAGAATCCCTACAGAGCAGAAGGAGGCTTTTTGACCCATTGAGCTTGCACCGACAAAATCCCAACCAAGCCTTATCCCCGTAACCCCACATATTTACCCTGCTCATCCCCCTGAAAGTAAGGGGCAATTTTGCATGGCCAATCCACCTAAACCGCACATCTTTGAAGTGTGGGATGAAACCAGAGCACCTGGAGGGAACCCACGCAGACACGGGAAGAATGTGCAGACTGCACACAGACAATGATCCAAGACTGGGATTGAGCTGGGGTCCCTGGTGCTGGGAGGCAGCCTGAGCATTCAGAGAGACCATTTAGGACAGAGATGAGGAGACATTTCTTCACTCAAAGAGTGGTGAGTCTTGTGGAATTCATTATCACAGAAAGTAGTTGATGCCAAAACATTGAATGTGTTCAATGGATATACACTTGGGGTGAATAGGATCAAAGATTATGAGAGAAAGCAGGATTAGGTTACTGATTTGGATGATCAGCCATGATCATAATGACTAGCAGAGCAGGCTCGAAGGGCCAAATGGCCTCTTTCTGCCCCTATCTTCTGTTTCTGTTTCTAACCACTGTGCCACCGTGCCTACAACCCCTACAACCGAACTTTGTGCTGCTATCCATGGCGAGGTGTTGCATTTCTGAATCCGCGAGGGATTTCTCTCCCTTCTCCCAGTCACCGGATATCATTCTGATGGAGGTGTTATTTATACAACCTCACACTTCATCCTTTACAGACCGGAATACGACACCAGCTGCCTGTGTTCCGAGACTGTTAAAAACCAGCCAGTTTGGAGATAATGGGGTGGATTGGACTGTGAACAGATTGTCAAACATAACTGGATCTATCCTTACGAAGCAGCGAGGCTTTGTGCCAGGATTATTTGCAGGGATGATTCCCTGATCTGTGACTCATGACGGAGCAGCACTACAACACCACTGTTGGAAACTCCAACTTAAAGTAAGCTTTGTGGTCCTTTACAAAGCGAAACAGCTATAGAAAACTTGGTTAGGCTGCATTTGGAGTATTTCATGCAGCTCTGGTCACCACACTACTAGAAGGAAGTTTGGAGAGATTGCAAAGAAGGTTCACCAGGTTGTTACCTGGTCTTGAGGGTGTCGGCTATGAGAAGAGATTAAATAAACTGGGATTGTTTTCACTAGAAAGACAGAGGCTGAGAGGAGATATGATGGAGGTCTACAAATTATGAGTGGCATAGATAGGGTGGACAGTCAGAGGCTTTTTCCCCAGGGTGAAAGTGTTAATTACAAGGGGGACAGGTTCAAGGTGAGATGGGGAAATTTTAAGAGAGAGGTGTGGGGGATGTTTTTCACAGATGACGGTGGGTGCTTGGAATACGCTGCCAGAAGAGGTGGTGGAAACTGGCACCTTTAACTGGCATCTGGATGGGTACATGAATAGGGAGGGAGTAGAGAGATAGGGACCGAGTAAGGGCAGAGAGTTTTTTTGAGTTTGGTTAGGGCATCATGACTGGCACGGGCTTGAAGGGCTGAAGGGCCTGTTCCTGTGCTGTACTTTGTTCTTTGTTCAGAATCATGTTCATGCAACAATTAAAACTAAGACATGTGACGTTCTGCGACGCTATGATGTTGTTCAATAGGTAGCAATCTCCCCTCTGAATGAAAACGTTGTATTCTAGGCGTTCCAGGACTTCAGCACAAAAATCCAAAAATGACAATTTATTGCAGTACTGAGGGAGTGCTGCATTGTTGAATATGCTACCCGACTGAGGTAAGATATTAAACTAGGACCCAATTCCTACGTTACAAAGTGAGTACAGTGTAAAAACATTGCATTGGCTGTAAGGCACTTTGGGATGTCCTGAGATTGTGAAAGGTGCTATACCAATGAATGTTTAGCCTGATGCCTTGCATTTTTCACACACTTATTCAATTCTCCAGTTTTGTTTATTTATCTTGGAGTACTGCGCAAGGCTCTGGTCTCCATGTTATGAAGAGGAGATGGGCGCACTGGAGGAAATACACGAAAGATGAATGATCCCAAGACAATATTATCAGGAAAGATTGACCAGGTTGGCACCTTTCATCTGGAAAAGTGAAGGGTCAATGACTTTAAAATAACAATAATGTTCATTGGTGTAGGCGAAGACATATTTCCACTTGTGAGTAAGACCAACACTAGGGCCATAAATAAAATTTAGCCACTAAGAAACCCAATAGATGATTCTAAAGAGACTTCCCAAGATAGAGAATGATAAGAATATTTAACTTGTTATCATGGGAGAAGATGAGACAAATAATACAGAACTTTTAAAGGGAGAAGTGAAATAAACACAAAGAGAGAAGGATATAGAAACATAGAAACTAGAAGCAGGAGGAGGCCATTCAGCCCTTCAAACTTGCTCTGCCATTTTGATCATGGCTGATCATCGAATTCAATATCCTGATTCCCCCCTTCCCCCCATATCCCTAATCCCTTTAGCCCCAAGAGCTATAACTAATTTCTTCTTGAAATCAGACAATGTTTTGGCCTCCACTACTTTCTGTGGTCATGAATTATATTTTGGATGTTTCTGTAAATTGGATGTTTTATCCCAGATTTTTAACAACAGAAATAACTTGCGTTTAAACAGCAACTTCCATATCACATAATGTCCCATGGTCCTGCACAAATCCAAATGAATTGCATGGAAAGATATTAGGACAAAAGCTTGGTCAAAGTGTTTGGTTTTAAGGGTCGTCTTAAAGGAGAAAGTGAGAGGTAGAGAGTGACGGAGAGTTTTGGGGAGAAATTCCAGGCTGGAGCTAGTACCCTGGGTCACCTAACTCTCTTAAAGGGGTGTACGTTACAATTACACCTATAATATTACGCACCTTCGTCCTGGTGCCCTTAATACTCTTCCCTAAAAAATAGGAAGACAATCCTATCTCCTGGAACCAGGGTGTTGGGTCCATTCATTTGTTTGAAGAGAAAGAGGACAGCACTTCAGTTTCAAAATGTTTTTCCTTTATTGAAAAGAATTTAAGGAATTAACACGACAGAAGGAAAAAAGCGAACTTAGAGACTGAACTGAACTTGAACTTGAACTGAACACACACGCACTAAAGTCAGAATATATTTCAACCCTTTTTTTATAATTTAAAAATGTTTTTCGCATGCTGTCTCTGCCTAGAAAAACAGTCCTCGCAGCTGCTGTAATGAGAAACTTGTTTGCCTGCATTGTGTACCCTTCAGGAAAGCAGTCAATTTTTTGCCTCCTGATTCTACGTGTAGTCGAGCCAGCTACAACTGTTCAGCTCAGCAGAGTTAGTGAACCCCGACAGTCTAGCATTTAAGTGTGATTGTGCATCGGCAAAATACCTTAAAATGAAGTCTTTGCATAAACTGAAGGAAACAGGGCAAAGCGTACAGAATCCATCACAGGATGACCTTGTCAATCAGTATAAAACAGCAAACCATTTGGGGTAGTCACACACAGATTCATGGGGTGAGATGTATGTTCCACACCGTCCTTTGCTTATTGGCAGTAATGATATTACATGAAGCTCAGAGGCTGAATGCCTTTGACTGCTGAAGTGTTCCGCCACTGGAAGGGAACACTCCTGTCTGGTTGCACAATGTTGTTTATCTGTTGTCGTAGTGTCTGCGTGGCCTCTCTACATTCTACTTTAAAATGCTGCTTAAGACCTACCTCTGTGATCAGGCAATCGATCACCTGATCAATCCTCTCATATGATGTACCATTTTGTAACACTCCTGTAAGAACTTTGGGACTTTTTATGGGGTTAACAGTGGTTAAAGTGGCTGAGCTACCTGACCCTGCCCTGAAGGAGTGCCCAGTTATTAGACTAGCCCAGGGTGAATTCGGATAGGTTGGAGTCTACAGGAATTGACGATTAATCTTCAGGACACTGCTGTGCGCAACCCCGGGGGAGAAAATAATCGGACATTAAAAACAATAGTTATTTTTTTCATTTTCTTTGAATGTTTCTCTTTATCAAATGTAACAATACGGAACATGGATGATAGATAATTAGCTGATAGTCCAATTGGGTAATGAAGTAGAAAGGAAGTGCATCACAAAGATGGATATATTGGCCAACTAATGGCTGGAGTGTGGGGGCAAGTCAAGTGATGAATCCTCCAGAAATATCTTTAATAGCAGTTGGCAATCCTTGGGTTAAAGGCAATAGCAGGAAGGTATTATCTCTTAAAGTTAACGTGCAGATTAGTTGATAGTTAGGAAGGCAAATTCAATATTAGCATTCATTTCTAGAGGGCTAAAATATAAGAACAGTGATGTATTGTTGAGGCTGTATAAGGCTCTATTTGGAATACTGTGAGCAGTTTTGGGCCTCATACCTAAGGAAGGATATGCTTTGGAAGGAGTCCAGAGAAGGTTCACAAGAATGATTCCAGGAATTAAGGGCTTGTTGTCATATGAGGAGTGGTTGAGAAGTCTGGGTCTATACTCAATGGAGTTCAGAAGGATCGGGGGGTATTTAATTGAAACTTACAGGATACGAAGAGGTCCAGGTGGATTAACATAGAACATAGAACAATATAGCACAAACAGGCCCTTCGGCCCACGAGTTGCGCCGATCACATCTACCAATCCACAGACCTATCTATAACCCCCTATCCTATTCTTTTCCATATACTCATCCAGAAGTCTCTTAAAAGACCCCAGTGAGTTTGCCTCAACAACCTCCGACGGCAGTCGGTTCCATTCACTCACCACCCTCTGAGTGAAAAACCTACCCCTGACATCTCCTTTGTATTTGCTTCCCTGCACCTTAAATCTGTGTCCTCTCGTAGTGACCATTTCAGCTCGGGGAAATAGTCTCTGAGAGTCCACCCTATCTATTCCTCTCAACATTTTATAAACCTCTATCAGGTTGCCTCTCAACCTACGCCTCTCCAGTGAGAACAGTCCCAGCTCCCTCAACCTATCTTCATAAGGCCTGCCTCCCAATTCAGGCAGCATCCTGGATTGGGAGGCAGGATTGGATGTGGAGAGGATGTTTCCACTGTGGGAGACACTAGAACTCAAGGGAACAGCCTCGGAGTGAAGGGACGCTCCTTTAAAACTGAGATGAGGAGGAATTTCTTCAGCCAGAACTTATTGCCACAGGGGAAAATGGAAGCCAAGTGTCTTTAAGACAGAGATAGATGGGTTCCTAATCAATAAGGGGATCAAAGATTACGGGGAGAAGGCAGGAGAATGGGGATGAGAATCATATCAGCCATCATTGAATGATGGAGCAGACTCAATGGGCAGAATGCCCTCATTCTGTTTCTATATCTTATGGTCTTATGTGTATGGGAAAGGGAGCATGTGAAGTGTTGAAAATCAAGGATGTACAAGAGAACAGAGTAAGAAGATCACAGGGATCTCAGAGAATTACAGAACTGGAGGAGGTTGCAGAGATAGTGGGGAGATGGTGGCACAGTGGTATTATAATTAGAGAAATAATCCAGAAGACCCCAGGTAAGGACCTGGGCACTCGGGTTTGAATCCCACCACAGCAGGTGGTGAAATTTGAACTCAATAAATAAAATCTAATGATGATTGTCGGTAAAACCCATCTAGTTCACTAGCTGCCCTTACCTAGTCTGGCCTACATGTGACTCCAGGTCTACAGCAACTGCCCTCAGGGAGGGGCAATAAGTGCTGGCCCAGTGACACCCACATGCATAAACAAATAAAAAGATAGAGAAAGGGATGAAGTTATGAGTTGAAAGAGATGAAAATTTTAAAATTGAACCAATGATGAAGAGGCCTTTAATGTTTCTTTCTGTTAAGTTCCATAATGATAGACAAAGATACCAATCCCTATTTTGAGAATTTTATATCCTGAGGTTTAAGAGTAAGGAAGAACATTAAAATTATTATCTTCCAAGACAAGAATCTGAACTTTTGAAAATAGAATCGCTTGACTTTTTTTAACTTCAAACAAAAATGAAGGCATCAGAATCCACGGCAGTGGTACCCTGGGAAATTTTAATTTAAATTAACTCTCAATTCTATCAAGGTTTGAATGAAATTGGTTCTGATTTGAAGGTTATGTGTTAAGAGTTTTTTTTGTAAAATATTAAATAAAAATTCATTCCATTGAAAATAAAACAGCAGGGATTTAAATATGAGCTTCAAAGTCGTGTTCTCACTGTTAACATGGGGCTGCACGGTGGCACAGTGTTAGCACTTCTGCCTCACAGCAGCAGGGACCCGGGTTCGATTCCTGGCTTACTCCCCGTGTCTGCGTGGGTTTCCTCTAGGTTCTCCAGTTTCCTCCCACAGTCTGAAGATGCGCAGGTTAGGTGATTGGTCATGCTAAATTGCCCCTTAGGTGGACTAACTAGGATAAATGGGAATAGAGCCTAGGTGGGATTGTGGTTGGTGCAGATTCAATGGGCTGAATGGCCTCCTTCTGCACTGTAGGATTCCGTGATTTTTATATTCTGGGAAAGATAAATTTCAAAGAAGGATAAGAACAATGGAAAATGATAAAACAGAGAAAAAATATCCATATTTAAAGAGCAGTTTGGAGATGTGTTCGGAAGAGGCCATGTAAGATCTCCTGGAGTGTGTCCTGTGCCTTATATTAGTGGAGCTGATTTGATCTGATTTATTATTGTCACATATATTAACATAAAGTGAAAAGTACTGCTTCGTACATGCTGTACAGACAAAGCATACTGTTCATAGAGAAGGAAAAGAGATAGTGTAAAATGTAGTGTTACAGTCATAGCTAGGGTGTAGAGAAAGATCAGCTTAATATGAGGTAGGTCCATTCAAAGGTCTGATGGCAACAGGGAAGAAGCTGCTCTTGAGTCAGATGGTATGTGTCCTCAAACTTCTGTATCTTTTTCCCAATGGAAGAAGGTGGAAGAGAGAATGACCGGGGTGTGTGGGGTCCTTAATTATGTTGGCTGCTTTTCTGAAGTAGCAGGAAGTGTAGACAGAGTCTAAGGAAGGGCACCTGGTTTGCATGATGGACTGGGTTTCGTTCACAACTCTTTCTGATTTGTTGTGGTCTTGGATAGAGCAGGAGACATACCAAGTTGTGATACAACCAGAAAGAATGCTTTCTATGGTGCATCTGTAAAAAATTAGTGAGAATCGTACAGACGTGCCAAATTTCCTTAGTCTTCTGAGAAGGTAGAGGCATTGGTGGGCTTTCTTAACTGTAATGTTGGCATGGGGGAACCCAGGACAGGTTGTTGGTGATCTTGTTGGTGATGCTCTGGCCATTTCCATTTCTTGATGTAGACAGGGACATGTCCTCCACTACCTTCCTGAAGTTGATGACTATCTTCTTTGTTTTGTTAACATTGAGGAAGAGATTATAGTCGTTGCACCAGTTCACCAGATTCTCTACCTCCTTCCCCTACTCCATCTTATCATTGTTTGACCCACTACGGTGGCGTCATCAGCAAACTTGAAAATTGAGCTGGAGGGGAATTTGACCACACAGTCATGGGGTGTATAAGGAGTGTAGTAACAGGCTGAGTACACAGCCAGGTGTAGAACCAGTGTTGAGGATGATTGTGGAGGTGGTATTGTTGCCTATCTGACCCATTACAGTGGTGTTATTAGCAGGAAAGTTGTGACTGTGATCCCTAGTCCTGTGATACCTGCTGCTTGACCAAGAGACTCTTTAATAATCTGCCAGTAGATACAACACGGTCAGTTGATAGTGAGTTGCACCAAAAAAAAGCTTCCCCCAGCCACGAAATCAGATGTGTCTTACCTGCACACTACTGGCACTTAGGATTTTAATTATAATTGTTTGGGAACAGCCAATAAAGAAGATAAGTTGTGGGGATCACCACTCCAGTTATCTGGTGGGGAATGCCACACTATTAAAATCCCAGGCACTAATCCTGCTTCTTTCTGCTAAAAAGCCGCCAGACCTGCTGCATATTTCAGCACTTTCTGCTTCATTTCACATTTCCAATATTTTATTCTGTAAATTTTTTTAGGAGTTGGTCTCAGTGGTAAATATTGTCCAAAATGCCAGAGACTGTCACATGTATTAACATATAGTGAAAAGTATAGCTTTGTACATGCTATACAGACAAAGCATCCTGCTCATACAGAAGGAAAACAGCGAGTGCAGAATGTAGTGTTACAGTCATAGCTAGGGTGTAGAGAAAGATCAACTTAATGCAAGATAGGTCCATTCAGGAGTCTGACAGCAGCAGGGAAGAAGTCGTTCTTGAATCAGTTGGTACGTGTCCTCAAACTTTGTATCTTTTTCCCAATGGAAGAAGGTCGAAGAGACAATGTCTGGGGTGCATGGGGTCCTTAATTATGCTGGCTGCTTTTCCGAGGCAGTGGGGAGTGTAGGCAGAGTCAATGGATAGGACATTCTCTCTTTGACCTTCTTCCATTGGGAAAATGATACGAAGTTTGAGGACACATACCATCTGACTCAAGAACAGCTCCTTCCCTGCTGCCACCAGACTTTTGAACGGACCTACCTTGCATTAAGTTGATCTTTCTCTACACCCTATCTACGATTGTAACATTACATTCTGCACTCCCTGCTTTCCTTCTCTATGAACTCCTGAAAGGAGACCTGTTATCCTCAAACGGTTGGGCACACATGTGACTCCAATCCCAAATCTACATGGTCCTAATGGATCTCTGGGCTACTACGACACTCAGTCTATTAAAATCCCATCACCAACTCCTGAAGAACAATGGCCAACAAATGCTGGCCTTTCCAACGATGGCCACACCCTGAGAAATCCTCAAATTTAACCCAGTCTAAAAATTTCTTTGTATTAACATTACCTGGATTACAGTTAATCTAAATGTTTCAAACAGAATTCTAAATTTGCTGGGAAGACCACTGGAAAATGGGGTTAGAGTTACCTCAGTGGTAGTTATCATCGAATCCTTACAGTGCAGAAAGTGGCCATTTGGCCCATTGAGTCTGAACTGACCACAATTCCACCCAGGTCCTATCCCCATAACTCCATGCATTTACCCTAGCTGACACAAAGGAGCAATTTTAGCATGGCCAATCCACCGAACCTGCACATCTTTGGACTGTGAGAGGAAACCGGAGCACTTGGAGGAAACACACATAGACATGGAGAGAGCATGCAAACTCCACACAGACAGCGACCCCAAGCCGGGAATCGAACCCGGGTCCCTGGTGCTGTGAGGCAGCAGTGCCAACCACTGTGCCACCATGCCTCCCCAGACTGTTGATGCAGACTCAATGGGCCGAAGGGCCTTATCTGCACTATATGATTCCATGAGCCCTATTTTACCATTTTGATTCTAAGTGCTGGGTGGACTTTGAGAGTGTTTCAGATCCAACTTTTAGATCCGTTTTTAGGTGACCACAAATACTCTCTGCCTGAAAAAATACCAGTGATTCTGAATCACGCTTCCCAAGCCTGTAGACAGGGCTAAATGTGCCGGAAACCCTGCAGCTTTGATTGGTGCCTCCCCACTGCGCATGCGCAGAAAAAATAAAATCCTACTTCCTTGCCACATTACTCCCGAGCTGAATAATGCATTCCTCTCACTCCAAGGACATTGCCCCACCCTTACATCATTACTGACCCCCTTTTCCCCCACCCCTCCGCCATCCAGACCAATCGTGAGCCCCTCCCGCCCTTTCCCCTCACTGATCTTAGAAAGAATAGCAGCAGACTACCCCCATATCCATTGGTCTCAAGCAGAGAGCCATCTGATGCTTGGCACTAACTGGAGCACCTGAATCGGACTTTTGTAGAGCATGTCTGTTTCATGGCAAATCTGGATGGGGGAACACGGTGATAAAAGGGGGAAGTGCCGGTAAGGTTGGGCGTGCAGCCCATTAAGCCAATTTAAATGCATGCATTCCGGGAGTGGTCCCAATCCCAGCCATTAGTAAAGACGGAACTGGCGCGGAGCCGGGAATGGATGGCATTACTCGCCTCATGCCCGATTTTGCCAAGATTGTGCACCCGAAAACGGGCGCAACTTGATGGTAAAATCAGGCCCTATGACTCTACTGCTCTCTGGACAACTCTAATCATTTGGATAATGATGTCTATTGGATAGAATTGTTTGGAAGGAGTAAGTGGAATTTTATGCGTGCTTGTTTGGCTAAGGCTACCTCTATTTGAGATTCAAATGTGTGCAAAATGAACAGTGCCCTGAGATGTTCGGCTGCGGTTCGAAGATCTTACGTGACTCCAGCAGATTGGAAATGTTGTTTGAGATGAAATTGGCCATTTGTGATGTTTGGTTTGGTTCTGATGGAATTGCAGGTGACTGTTAAGGCTGTCTGCATCTGGCAGGTTTTACTGCAAACAAGATAGAGTACTGTAAGCAGCTGAACTTTGGATGAGTTACAGAGTTGTGTTTTCCTCTCCTTGTGTTTCCTCTCTGCCTCTGAGACCCATTTGCTTTCAACGGAGGCCGTACCATTTATCATTTGGATGTGTCAGATGTGGAAATCCAGGACTGAAAGTCAATGGTCAGAATTCTCTGGCCATTCTCGCCCCACTGCCGCTTCTGGTGAGATTGGAGAGTTTGGCACTCAGCCAAATCTCTGCTCACAGCAACGAGGGCACACAGTGGCACAATGGTTGGCACTAGTGTTTCACAGTGCCAGGGACCTAGGTTCAATTCTGGCCTCAGATTACTGTCTGTGTGGAGTTTGCATGTTCTCACTGTGTCTGCTTGGGTTTTCTCCGGGTCCTCCGGTTTCCTCCCATGGTCCAAAGATGTGTGGGTTAGGTTGATTGGTCATCCTAAATTTGTCCTAGTTTCTGGGGCATGAGCAGGGTAAATTAAAAGGGGTTAGGGGGATAGGACCTGGGTGGGATTCTGGTTGGTGCAGAAAAATAGCTGAATGACCTCCTCCTGCACTTCAGGAATTTGATGGATTCTATGAGACTGGCGAATCTCAGCTGAGGATGAGGTCGGAGAATTCTGGCCGCGAGCAAAACTCCAAAGTGAAGCTTTCCGCCTGTCCTTGTGGTGCTTCCTTTGACTTCCATGAGAGTGCAGCTCAGGCTCACCCTGGAGGGTTTGCTTTGGGAAGTGAATGTCAGGTATTCTGATAGCTGATCAGCCCATCTCAGTTTTGACTGTCTCAGTACGGTGTGGGTATTTGGCACTGCCCACTTGGCAGGGCACCTCGGTGCCTAGCATTTTGATCTGACTTCTGACCTTCAGAAACTTCAGAAGGCAGGATGAATGTAAGTGGTTGAGACATGATGCTGGTATGCGGCTCAATGGGCTGAATGGCCTCCTCCTGCACTGTCGGGATTCTATGATCTTATGAACAAGTTCCTCCCACATTCCCTGTCCAGCACTGGACTGGCAGCTGGTGTGAAGTCATTGGTAATAGAAACTTGTGAAGTATGTCCTTGGGGATCTTGGTCTTTGCCAGGAGTTGTCTCAATTGGGACATACAATATCTCATTTCAACGCCAGGATTACAGTCATTGAGGACGTCAGAGAGCCTGGCAGAGGAACACATGCTGAAGAGAGGTTACTACTTACAGTTTGACTCCATTAATAACTTGGAATGAGCCAGATAGTGCACATCATCCAGGATACATGCAAGACGAGGACTGCGGAAACATTTGGAAGTACTTCACAGGGCAGTAACATTTCCCCGAAAGCTTCCAAAAGTCCTCACGGCTGACTGTGTCAAAGGCCTTATTCAGGTCAACATGACAGACGCATGATAGAAAGAATTCTTTCTGGTTGTATCACAGCCTGGTATGGCTCCTGCTCTACCCAAGATCGCAAGAAACTAAAAAAAGGTTGTGAATGTAGCCCAATCCATCACGCAAACCAATCTCCCATCCATTGACTCTGTCTATACTTCCCACTGTCTCGGCAAAGCATCAGCATAATCAAGGTCCCCAGGCACCCCGGATACTCTCTCTTCCATCTTCTTCCATTGGGAAAAAAGATACAACAGTCTGAGGCTGCATACCATCCAACTCAAGAACAGCTTCTTCCCTGCTGCTGCCAGACTTTTGAATGGACCTACCTTGCATTAAGTTGATCTTTCTTTCCACCCTAGCTATGACAGTAACACTACATTCTGTGATCTCTCCTTTCCTTCTCTATGTACAGTATGCTTTGTCTGTATAGCGTGCAAGGAACAATACTTTTCACTGTGTGTTAATATATGCAACAATAATAAATCAAATCCAATCAAATCAAATGTAGGATGCATTTTCTGTTCCAGACATTTCTCCCGGAGCTGTCTTAAGGTGAGCACCGCCTCAGTGGTTGCTCAACCCCTGTTGTGACCCCAGCCAGAATCTGGCCAGGATGTTGGCTATGTAGTGCCGATAGTGCTGGTGATGCGGAAGAGTGAGTTCCTCCATTATTGCCACCAGATTCACTAGTTCTTTTCTGTTTGGACACAAGGAGACATCTTCTTAATTTCAGTGAACAAATGAGAAAGACCTGCATTTATGTAGCATTTATCTCCGAATGCCTAAAACTTTAGAACTGTTGTAATATCGGTAATCCGGCAACTAACTGGAAACAGCAACATCCCACAAACAATAGGGTTATGATGAGAAATTAACATGTTGTTATTTGGATTTTTTTCATTCATTTGTGGGACATAGGTGTTGCTGGTTGGCCAACATTCATTGCCCATCCCTAGTTGCCTATGAGAATGCAGTGGTGGGCTTTCAGAGGGCAGTTGAGAGTCAACCACATTGCTATGGTTCTGGAGTTACCTGTAGGCCAGACCAGGTAAGGATGGCAGATTTCCTTCCCTAAAGGACATTAATGAACTGGATAGGTTTTTTTGATAATCCATAATAGTTTCATAGTCATCAATTAGAACGTAGAACATAAAACACTGCAGCACAAACAGGCCCTTTGGCCCACAAGTTGCACTGATCAAAACCATACCTACTAGGCCATAGAACTATCTGTAACTCCCAATCCCATTTAATCCCATGTACTCATCCAGAATTGATTCTTAATTCCAGGCTTTTTTTATTGAATTCAAATTCCACCATCTGCTGTGGTGGGATTGGAACCCTGGTCCCCAGAACATTGGCTGAGTTTCTGGATTAATAATGTAGCGATAATGCCACTAGGCCATTACCTCCTGATGATATTGACTGAGGGATAAATACTGGTCTATGAATACATTTCCCTGCTCTGCTTTGAAAGAGTGCCATGGGATCTTTGACATCCTCTCATCCTGTAGATACAACAGCTCTGACATTGCAGCATTCCCCTGAATTATGTCAGCCTGGATTTTGTGACCAGGCCCCTGAGTTAGGTCTCATATCCACAGCCTGCTGACTGAGTGCTTGTGTTGCCCACTCAGTCACACTTAAATTCTATCAGAGTCAGGAAACCATTTGTCTTTTTTTGAAGGGCGAACACTCTCCATTAAACACCTCGGTTGTCTTGTGAGATCCCCAGGGAATGTCCACTCCCCCTCTTGCTCCCCCCCCACCCCGCTACACTTTACATTTAATTACAGTACAGATAGAAACTGAGCAATGGAGAACCAGTCAGTCTGCATCACTTCAACCTCAACATCAATGATTTAAAATGCACTTAAAACAAAGAATATGTATGTAGTGTGGAGGCTGCGGCAGGGGGGTAAGAAGGCAGGGGTAGGGGGAATGCTGGTGGGTTGGATTGAGGGGCAGTGGGAGGGGCAAGGTTGTGGAACAAACTCTACAAAACATAACCTTGCATGCTGAGCACATAGTCTAATTAATAGTTCATTCAAAAAATCGTTCAAGTATTTACAGCATGTCCCCTGTACCTGATGATTCTCTTTGTTGCTGCTATCGTGTTGTGTTCAAAGAAACACAGTGGTTAGCACTGCTGCCCCACAGCGCCAGGGACCTGAGTTTGATTCCGGCCTTAGGTCACTGTCAGTGTGGAGTTTGCGCGTTCTCCCCATGTCTGTGTGGGTTTCCTCAGATACTCCGGTTTCCTTCCACAGTCCAAAGATCATAGAATCATAGAATCCTAACTGTGCAGAAAAAGGCAAATTGGCCCATTGACCACAATCCTACTCAGGCCCTAATCCCGTATCCTATATATTTACCCTATTTGTCTCCCTGGCACTAGGATCAATTTAGCACGGCCAATCAACCTAACCGGCACATCTTTGGATTGTGGGAGGAAACCCACGCAGACACGAGGAGAATGTGCAAACTCCACACAGGCAGTGACCTGAGACTAGAATTGAAACAGGGTCCTTGTCACTGTGAGGCAGCAGTGCTAAGCACTGCGTCAACATGCTGCCCCTGTGATGTGCAGGTTAGGTGGATTGGTCATGATAAATGGCCCCTTAGTGTCCAAAGATGTGCAAGTTAGGTGAATTGGCCATACTAAATTGTCCTAAGATATAAGATAGGGGAATATGGGGAGTAAATATATGGAGATACAAGAATAGAGCCTGGGTAAGATACTCTGTCAGAGAGTCAGTGCAGACTCAATGTGCCAAATGGCCACCTTTTGCACTGTAGGGATTCTCTGAGTATTGATTAGTTGCTTGGTAGCACAATATTCAAATATTGCTGAAAAGAGAAACATGCAGCTGAAGTTTTTCACCTTGCACTCATCTGGTTAAATGCAAGAATGCTAAATTTCACATGCTCACAACAATTTATATTACTTTGCAGCAAAGTTCAAGAGACCTTTACACAGACTGCAGGTGGGGTGAGAGCTGGAAGGGTCAAGGAGCTTTCTATATCATTGACCAGAAAGCAGATACATTCCCTCAGTACACAAGCTGCTGAGATTTGGGTTGCTTTTCAGTGAATTTGGGAATATTTAACTTGAGACTTATCTCCCCTTCTCCACCTCTTCACTTTTCTTGATTTGATTT